>OX031006.1:5000000-6250000 GCA_943735925.1 Pollenia amentaria | reverse complement strand
AGAACTAGAACCGGTCCCTACCACTTTAGAAGTATCACGTAACAAGTTTGGTGTTAGTTCTCTTTCCCTTAGGGGAGGCAGACTTTCAGTCTTTTATAGTGAAACAGATCAGAGTTTCTAGCAAGAGCTTAACTAGAAATCTACAGGCTGATAATCTAGATCACTTATTTTTTATCGTTTTATTAACTTTGTTTTTTTACAAATTAAAATTCGAAAAAAATTACAATGATGAGACATTGTTACTGTTTTACTGTTTTACATTAACTGCTGCATCAGTTGAAACAATCTGCATTACTTTGATGGTATTTTGTTTATATCTAAACTATTTGTGGTACGATCTGGCTGCGTTTAAATAACAACCTATTCCGGACTTTACCACAGAAAAATTCTCCAAAATTGTTCACTAATCACAGCATTAATCAAAAATAAAATCAGTTTTAATTACAAATCTAATCAAGTGAATTAAACGTTTAATCAATTGAATTAAACGTTTAATTGTTACTATTAATTTGGTTACTAGAGAAAATTTAATTAATTTTGTAATTAGCATTACAAATTTGTTAACTAAACTCAATTTTTATATTTTCTCTGTGTATGTTATGTAAATATGTATTCATTAAAATCCCGATAATTCGTAATTGAAGGGACCGATTTCTTTTTATTAATTAGAGGAGTTTTCGAAATAAAGGGATTTCGATTTAACGCGGTTAAAATTAAATAAAAACGATTTATTTGGGTTTGAATTTAACGATGTTTAAATGAAAAACAAATTTAATAAGGTTGGAATTTATTTAAACCAAATAATTACCCCCATATTCATAAAAAATATTTTTGATTAATAAAAGGTTTTTTTCATAGAAAATTCGTTTCATAAACCTGCTATAAGCCTAAAATATTTTTTATGAATGTATAATAAACAACAAAAACAAAAATAATTAATGTTTCATTTAATGAGAGCTTGCAAAAAACATTACCTTTGTATGTTTTTCAGAACATATTAAGGTATCCTCAGACCAGGGTGGCCAGGTCTAAACATTTTTTAAAGCTAAATCTGGCAATAGACATGGCCAAAAAATGCTTAAAATTATTTTAAAAAAATGCTAAAATAATGCTAAACTTTTGAAAGATTTTTGTTAAAAATTTATTACCAGTATAACATTCACAGAAAAAAGTGTTTTATCAATTAAAAAATGGTTTAAAAAGTATTTAAATTTAATTAATGTGATAATTGAATCAATTATTTTTTTTTTGTTGAAAGCAAATTAAAAATTTAATTTTGATTTAATTAACATTTAAGTTGTTTTGAAATAAAATTTTAATTAAATATAAAAAATTTTAATTGACTTTTTTCGTTTAAAATAAATTGTTGTTGGGAATTGTCAATATTTATTTAAATAAATTAACACATTGTTTGAAATGGCGAAGTTTTTTGATCACTTTTTTAATTAAAATTTAAAATATCATTTATTGAAAATATTTTATCAAAATAATTAGTATTGTGGTTATTTTATTGAACTGTTAATGGGTTTTAATCCAAATTTAGATGTTTTTTATTAGGCTTAAGTTCATTGAATTGAATTTTTCATTAAATTATTTTTATGAAAACAGGAGTTTTAGAAGATTTTTTTATTTTTTTAAAATTTTTAGTAATCAATATAATAATTTTAGTAATAGGTGCAAAATCAACAACTTGTTTGCTTAATATTATGAATTTGGGATAAATTTTTATAATTTTTTCTGTGTTTTATTCGAAACTAAATAAATACTAGTGGAAATTTTGTAACGAAATTGAAATAAATTGTTATATTTAAGCAAGTGGCTAGATTTTGGTAAAATGGCTAGATTTTTGGTGAAGCATACATATAAATATGTAGCAGAGGTAGTTGAGACTAAATTTTAAATTTAGGTGGCTGCAAACCTCAGATATATGCAAACTTTAAAGGATTTATTTCTATGAGATATAAATTTTTTTGGATTATTTTATTTTTTATAGTTTAAGAAAAGTTGAAACTTTAAAATAATTGTTTTTTCAGCAGTTTAGAAAAAACAATTTTTATCTAAATACATACAAAGTAAAATTACCTTGTCCTTTTATATCGTAATATCAAAGGGTAAATAATAATTAACAATCGACATGATAATATTCCCTGAATATTCTATTTTTTTTAACAAGACATGTTTCTTAACATAAGAATTATCCATTTTCATACGAAATTTCATTTTGGGTACAACTATTTCTAGTCAACATTTATTTTTATTTATAAAATTTCTTTTTGTAAAATCAATAAAACTATTCGTCCATATTTTAAAATAAATAATGCTAAAAAAAGCTAAAAACATTTTCCAAAAATGCTTAACGTTTAGGTGCAACAATGCCAAAATGGCCAAACTGCCTCAGACTCTAAATTAAAAAAAACTAAGAATTAACGAGGGGACCAAAATGTATGAAATTTTTGTGATTGAAAGTCTTTTTCTCAAGCCGTTTCTTTTGAATTGTTGAGGTTTTTAAAGGGGTACGAATTACTGCGGTTTGACTGTATAACAACAAAGTCCCCATAATACCTGGGGCCTCTTAAACCCCATTTAAATATGCAAACAGACAGACGGACATTGTTAAATCAATTTCCGTCTGTCCCTACTTTGTCGGGTCGAAGATCAGTATTGCAGAAAATCAAACGAAATGACAGACTGTGTTGAAGAGTATAAAAAGAATATTTGACAATCAAATGTCGGACACTTTACTCTTTAAACAAATTACTTTTTACACTTTGTTTTCAACAGTCAAAGAATAAAGAATATTGTGTCATTTTTATTCTCGTTTAAATCTAACAATAAGTGCTTAAAAAGATTTTGAGATTAAATAACGTTCTCAGATTCTTTGCAAACACAAAGACACAAGGTGAAGCAACGCTAAAAAGATAGAATTATTTTAATAAATAGATAGAAATATATTACCTTAACAATGAAATTAATCAGTATGAATGCTTTTGACACTTTAATAACTTTAACCTTTGCCAAGAAATAATAAAAAAAAAAAAAAAAAAAACAGAACCAACACAAATCAAAATAGAAATATAAAAATTTTAGATATACGACTTGTAAGTTTCTGTTATCACGCAACAAAAATCTGTTTGCCGCTTTATTTTTTTCAGATTTTCTCACCTCTTCTAACGCTGAATATTATAGAACACACATGCAAATCTAATAAAGAAAAATTAAATAAAAAACATAAATAAACGTTACATAAATTTTATGATCTAAACTTAATAACGTAATTGAGTTTTATTTGAATTCTTACAAAAATAAGCAAAAATTGCTTAAAATTAAAGAAAAAAAAAAACGGTGAGCCAAACAAACAAATTTAAACACGAAAAAATACACGAAGAGAAATGTTTTTTAGAATTTTTTTTTGTTTTAATTTAAAATATTAAATGGTTCTAAGATTCGAACTGTTGAAGCTACTGCCATAGACAAATTCATTGAGTCATTATTATTAATTACTTAGATTAAACTGTGATTAGGGTTTCTAGTTTCCTGTTTTTTACGCTCCCGGGAACGTTAAATTTTTTTCTTCCTTTGCTGGGATGATTTTTTATAAAAAAATATAAAAAAAGATACAATTTACGCTATTATTTAAAATGACTTGTCGACTTGAGCAACTGAATATAGTTAGTTAGTTAGAAGAAATGAAAAGATTCTATTGTCTGAAATCTGAATAATGAGATGAACGTTGAGGAATTTTAAATGAAATCTCATTAATTAAAAAAACAGCGCAGTTATCACCATTAATAATGTTCAAAATAAACGTCACATTCAGCATTGTTCTACGACTTTTTAAAGTAGGGAGTTTTATCAGGGCCAGTCGAGTTGTATATGAAGGCATGACCAAATATAATCCACGAAGACGGAAGAGCAGGAATTGTTTCTGTACCGATTCGATTGAATTAGAATACGTTTGGTAAATGGGGTCCCATATAATTGATCCATACCCAAGAATCGGCCTAACAAGTGACATATATAAGGTTTTTGTAACATACGGATCATCGAACTCTTTTGCCCAACGTTTTATATAGCCAAGTGTGCCTCTAGCTTAATTTATCATAAACGTTATATGCGAATTAAAGCTCAGTTTAGGGTTAAGTAGTATTCCAAGATCAAGGAAGTTATACATTGTATCAATTCGAATACTTCCTAGAAAGTCATTCACTGTAGTTGGATTATTTCTTGAAAAACGCATTAGTTTACACTTCTTTAAATTTAGCTCCATTAGGTTTGCTTCATACCATCCATAAAAACCATATAGATAATTTTAGAGACGTTGATGATCTAAAACATGGTTGTATGTTAAAAAAATTTTAACATCATCAGCATACATAAGAACATAAGAAAATTTTATAACTCCAGGCTAATCATCTATAAAAAGCAGGAATAATAGAGGTCCAAGGTGGCTGCCTTGGGGTACTCCTGATGGCACGTTTATTTTTCTAGAAAACGTTTTTTTAAAAAGGACGGTTTGGACCCTATTTGATAAATAAGAGTAAATCCACTTTAAGGTCAGATCTGTAAACCCTATAAATTGAAGTTTCTTTACCAAAAGAAAATGATTGACTTTATCAAAAGCTTTGCTGAAATCAGTATAGATAACATCTGTTTGATTCCTTATGAAAAAACCACGATTGATTGCAATTGTTAGTTAAAGAATGTTTGTTGTGGTAGAGCAGCCTTTTTTAAATCCGTGTTGATATTGAGATATAATATTTGAGACTTGAAAATATTAATTCGATGTTATTAATTTTTTAAAAAGTTTAGGTATAGTACTAAGTTTTGCAATAGCATGATAATTTTCAATATCAGATCTAGTGCCAGACTTAAACAATGGAACAATAAACGATTCCTTCCAAGTTTTCGGAAAATAACCAAATTTAATTGATGTATTAAACAACACTGTTAAAGGAATAGATGTTATCAAAATACTACTCGGAATTTTATCAGAGCCATATTTATAAGAGAATCTCCGCTTTTAAGACCATTTGCTTATCGAAAAACGGTATTGATATAGCCTGATTTTCTGCTAACGAAAACGGATAACTACAAGTTTTATCATAAGCAACATTCGAATAAGTGGTAAAAAAAATCAGCGAACATTTTACTTATGCAAATTACATAACATGATTCATTTTGATTAAATTTCATCACTGCAGGATAACCAGTTGTTCTTTTTTTTGCATTAGTAAAGCTTAAGAAGGATTTCGGATCATATTTTATATTATTTTTGATTTTATTTATTTACTCTCGTATATTCTGCTCGACTTACAACATATCTTGAATAATCAACAGAAGATCCAGAACGTTTAAATATTTTGTAGTAATTATTTTTATTATTTTTAGCCCGAGATAATTATGCTGAACATTAAGTTAATTATCACGTTCCCGCCAACACATTGTTGATAGATGTAGGTTTAAAATTCTTGTGGAATTTAACCGTTTTTCTTGCTTTATGCCTTTATTTCCTTTAACAACACTAATGTGCTGTTATTAAATAACAGGCAATTGATTATGTAGCCAACTCAAAGAATTTAGCGCTTTTCATATAAAATTTATTACGCAATCACTTGCGTGTTACTTAGAAAAAGCACACAAGAATAGTTACACAGTACATAACGTATAGAGATGGGGAATGTCTCATATAAAAAACCGCTTTTAAGGAATTATGTATTTCAAAACCATACTTTTTCCATATGTGTCAATAAGAAAAGTATTGGCCCATACTCATAATCAATACTTTAAGCTAAAATCGGACTTAAATACATGTGAAACCCATTGTTCTAAAGTAAACTTTAGAGAAAGTCGAGTTTATTTTTGACTATGGTTGTGGGGCATTCTGTATAAGAAAATAACTGTTACAAGAAATAAAAATAATAAAAATATGTACAAGAAATATTTTCAAGAAAAAAATTTTTTTTACGGCAATACTGTATTTGCTTATAAGAACAATTTTCATGGTATTTTTTATTTTTTTATATCCGTTACCTACTGAAGTCTACTCAAGTCCTTGAATTTTTTTTAAGAAAAAAGAATTTTACCATAGATAAACTAGCCACTTTTTAACACTTAACCTCATTAAACCTTAAATTTTAGTTAAAAGGCTGGCTTTCAGAGAAATTCCTTAAATTTCTTATCGTGAGATTCCTAGGAATTTTAAAAATATTTTTCTAGGAAATAGTTCCGGACTAGGAACCCTAACCGTTTTCTCATTGTTATATTTTAGTCAAAAACCACCAGACCAAAAACTTTTTTTAAATAGTTTTATATCGCTTTGCAGTAACAACTGTAATATTTTAATTACTGTAGTTGCTGCAAAGTGAGTTAAAAGGTATTTACAAAGTAGTGTTGATATATCATACTATATTAGACTTTAAGAGTCTTACTTAATAGTCAATGTCTTGGGCTACCGTTTAATAATTTCCTAACAGCAGGTCCTTCCAATAAGGACGGACCGATGTTAACTAGAATAAATGATGCCATTTTGTCTGATGTATAACATCGACTATATTGTCGTTGGAATAGATCAGATATTTCAATGACTGAATGAATTATGATGACTTTAAAGACATCGATTAGTTGTGTATTCTTGGCATTGACTTTAGGTAGAGCTAAAAACCTATCGATAGTCACCCCATTCGATATGGATTGTATCGGATGTTCTAAAAAATTGTTAATTATAAATTATATTAAATTTTTTTTTCTGTCAAAAAATGGACTTAAATATAACAGCTATATCTTTTAATATTTTGATAAATTTACAATTTTTTTAATAAAGAGTATAGGTGGGTAAAAGAGCTGGTGTGAAGTCTCCTTCACACTTTCACCCAGAGACTAATATAGTTCATTGTGGCGAAAGAGTATAAAACGTTTAACAAATTTTCTTTGCGTGCCTTCTTTCGTAGACGTCCATTGAATAAAACCATTTGAAAATCTTTGGCTTAAACTATGTTTTTTTGGAGTAAGGTTTAGCACATGGTTATATTATTTTTAAGTGATATGTTTTTGCCGATAGTATCACTTTCGGAAAAACATTTGATAGTCCATTAACAATTGAGTTTTTGCAGCTTAAGTTAACGGCGTGAAATTCCATGGTATTGATGCTTATTACCAGGCAAACCGTAAATATGCACCCAGAGAAATAAAATGTTTTAATATGGTCAGCTCCAAAAAAAAACTATTTTTAAAGAAAAATTTAAACATATTAATTATTTTCAATTTTACCATATTATTGCCACCGACGACCATATTATTGTTAAACTAATTCTCCATCAAGAAGCCACAACCATATTATGGATGGCTTCTGAACATGTTATGGTTAGTAGTAACAAAAAATATGTTTAACAGTTATAATGCCATGGTTGTTCTTCAACCATAGCATGTTGCTCTTGTAAAAGAGAAAAATACTATTGTTAATATAAAACCAAATTATTGTCATATATAACCATAACATGCTTTGAGGCAATCATAATATGGTTGTGGCTTCATGATGGAGGACTAGTTTAACCATTGTCGGTGACAATAATATGCTAAAATCAAACATAATATGCTTAAAATTTTCTTTAAAATAGTTTTGTTGGAGGTGACCATATTAAAACCTGTTGTTTCTCTGCGTGTGTCATTTCATGTTTGTTCTTATGGAGTCAATGAAACCAGAAATGTTATTTTCTTCCATTTTAGGACTTTTTATGTATTTTGGTAACGAGTTGGTAATGCATATTTTACCCTTTGCAGCATTTTTGGAATATTTTAGTCAGAAGGCCATTTTTGCAGCATTTTTTTAGTTTTATAGGGCATATTTCATCTTTTTGAAGCATATTGTGATACTTGTGGATTTTTTTAAATGCCTACAAAAAAGAACAAAAAAGATTTTTTATACGTATGTGGTAAGGGAATTATGTGTTTGTCCTGTTGTTTGTAACACATACATAGAAAAACATTTTAGTTTACCAACCAACTTAGGAATACTTTTTTAATTGATTCAACAATAACCGCGTTTGTGCGGCGGGGGACTGGTGGAAGATTATTTTATGAAATTTTGTCATATGGACGAAACCTATTGAAAGTGGAAAGAAGAGTCCGTAATTTCGCATAGTCCCCTTATAAACTTCTTTCTGAAATATGGTCTATGTACTAAACCTACACTAGCAAAAGGCAAAACAGTTCTTTTTGATTAAAACAACAACAGAACATTAGTTCTTATTAGACAACCCACGCCAATTAAGACAATTAAAAAATAACGAAAGAACACAAAAAACCACACCAAAAATTAACATCTTTGACAACCGGTTATCAGACAGCAATGCGACAATGTTTTTTTGTATTTTTCGTTTTTTTGACTTGTCTTAATTGGTATGGGTTACATCAGAATTAGGATGCCAATCGGGACTGATTTTTACAAATCCCAGGATTCCGTCATTTTTCGTCTTTAAAAGATTTTACGCGATCCAGGAATTTTTTGGGATTCGGAATTTTTGAAAGTAAAAAATTAATGCTTTTTACAGATTTATTAAAAAACTTCTTTAAAAGGTTATTTCAAACAAAAGTTTTATAATTCATTTAATATTACAAAGTTGTTTAATGATTATATTGATTACTAAAATTTGTAAAAATTAAATAGTGTTATTTTTTTTCCTAATTAGTAAAAATTAATTTAATTAAAAATATGATAAAAAAACAAGTAGGATTTCCAACAATGTGTAAATAATTAACATAAAATCTTTATTTTACTCAATTACCTCACAATTATGATGAATAATTGAAATTTGAATTTTAAATTAATTAACAAAATCAATTTTTTTAGTTAACGATAAAAATCTTATTTAAACAAAAACACATTTTTATACCCACCACTACTGGTACCTTAGGTCACATGCCCATTCTCGGAGCCTAAACCTGTAAAGAGTAAAGTTAAAATCTTGCATTTGCTGCACCAGTGGAATCAATTAGATAATAAAACTTCACGGAACTTTTGGTTTTTTCTTTTTGTTTTGTGAATTTCAAAAGGCATTTACGAGCATGTTCATGTAGCCAACAAAACGCACGAGTTTTGGAAAACTATAAAATAGGTCTGGCGTGTTGCTATTTCAAATCGTGCGATTGTCAGGACATGACGGTTAAATTAACTTTCTTGTTTAATTATTTTCAGCACTTCTCACATTAAAATTTCTTTATAATTGTTGGTCACGCTTTAAAAGATCACTTTAAGGCAAACAAGTCTTATAGCCAAAGTTGTTGATATCTAGATAATATTCGGCACAAATAACTTTAATATGAATCTTAAGTTATGTTCACTAGGGTGGGTCGATTTAGCAATCGATATTGTGCCGTCGATTTTCCAAAAGCTTTTGGAATGAAGAAAAAAAATTCTCTACGGCATATTAAAAAAAATCATTTTCGAGGCGTCCAAATTTAAAGTTTTTGTCTTTTTTTTTTTAAAGTTTTTTTTTTAGTAGGTAATAAAAAATCGGCTGATTTAATTTTTTTTAAATATTACCTTTCGAAATTGTACGCTAAAAACGATAGCAATAACAGTTTTATTTTAAAAAAAATGTTTCTTTGAACGAGTTTTTGTCGAAAAATTATTTTTTAAGCGTAAATTTCTTATTACGCGTAAAATTCGCCGATTTCAAATTTTTTAAATATATCCTATCCAAGATAAAATTGTAGGCTTAAAACGATGGCGTTATCATTTTTTCGAAAAAAAATGTTTATTTTGGTTTTAGACGATTATTTTCGGGAATCTTCCCGAGTCCAGCTTTCATTACAAAAGTAAATGGTAAATTTCTTCCTAAAGACGACGGTATATAAATCTGTCAAATCGGTTAAAAATGGCCAAGTTATGACCAAAACACTAAAATTCCAAAAATTACTCTTTTTATTCCCTTCACCAGAGAGAAATTAAATGCTCAAAAAAAAAACAACAATTTAATTATATAAAAAGGAGTATTTTCAGTGTTTTGTTCATAACTCGGCCATTTTTTAACCTCTTCATGCCAAAAGCTATCGAAAAATTGATGGCACAATATTGAGAAAGTTTTGTCCTTATAAATCGGCTCACCCTAGTGTACATGTACATTAGTCTACACACATTTAACAAATATTCGGCAAAAAATCCGAAAAAAAAATTTCCACTAAATTGATAAATCCTAAGGTTTTTTAAACCATTTTTTTTTTGGATTTACTAAACTTTTTTTTTGAGAAGATCCAAGTATAATGTTAAATGAGGTTTTAACTAGCAAACGTTTTGCAAAAGCAAACAATCGTTCAATAAAACTTATGGTTACGTGTGGGATGTCAAATATTTGTTAAGTGTGACCATAGCTTTAAACCGATATCATAATTTTGATCTTTAATCCTATATCATAATTTTTATCTTGTCTGTAAATACTCTCGTGAAGAATATCATATGATCGGCATTTATCGACTGTACTTTTTCACTTGCTTATCATATGAAAATATTATTAAATTGTTGAATGTTTTGCTATCAAATAACCCGTTTTTTGCTTTTTTTGTGCTTATATTTATCAATTTTCAAATCATATTTTAAAAGTCTTACTGCATATTTTAAGCGCATATATTTGATTTCCCTGCTTATTGGCTTAAATAACTTGAGGCATATTCGTTGCGGTAGGTTTTGCTATCCTTTTGAAAAATTATGAATGGTTATTGTGTGCATTTCGTTCAACTATTTATGAACAAAAGCTTTTTGTTGCTCTATTTATTGCCGTCGCTGTAACTGTGTTTACTCTGACATCTTGATTATCGGCTGATGTGATTCCAAACTTGCTCACCAAACGCTGGTCAACACCATATACACATATACAGATGTATAACAAACAAGATATTGATTGCAATTTATCACTATTTTTCTCCTCGTGTAGTCACAAAAGATTCATTTAGCTTATGACACAATAGTCATTTTTAACAGACATACGTCATATTTAACTTTATTTTTGTATTTCTTGTGTCTATACAAATCGTGTTAATATTAAGCCATAAAGACAAGAGAATTGTGATTATAGCATTAATAATTGTTTTGATTATCCCCCCCCCAACTATTTATTCGAATTTGATGACGGCGGATTCTTAGTTAAACCGAGATTAATTTGAAAACAAAATAAGAAAAAAATAAAAATTTAAACTAAAGTACAATTCCAAGTTAATGTCGGTTAACTAATTTTTAACGGTTTCCACTAAGTAAATTTACAACTACAAATACAAATGTGTACATTGAGAATATATTCGTGTTTCAGAGTCAGCGTGTTTGTATGTCGATTTTGTCTGGTTGTAGTTTTAAGATTAATTGTGAGCATTTTGTCAAATAAGGCAATGAAAACATGGTTGAGTTTTAAGTTTAGTGACGCCAAAAGGAAGGTAGTGTCTCGAAACTCCATATATGGCGACCTTCTGTAGTTACTATCAATAGTTTTACAAAAATAACAACAGCACCACCACCACCAATATTATTTGCTAGTAGTTTCTGTTGTTGTTGTTGTAGTAATAACTGTGGTAGTATCTACGATTATAGTATATGGTAGAAGTAGAGTAGTAGTAGACATCATTTGTAGTAAATATTATGATAAAGTGGCTTAGGTTAGAAAAAAAAATCAACTGGTTTTCTATTCTATTTTCAGGGTAAAAGCAGAAGTTATAGTTTCGACTATTTTTTGCTGACGCTCGTTTTTAGTGTGTTTAGGCTAGAAAATATTTTGCCAAATAGGGTCAAACGTTTTACCATTTTATTTTCATTGCTGCTGTAAATGTTAATAGTTTTGAATGATGACGACAATGAGTTAACAATTATAAATAAAGAGATTGTGATGATGATATGAGGTGGGTCGAAAAAGTTATATTGTTTTGTAAGAAAATTAATGGTCATAAAAATCTTTTTCAAAAAATTATAGGGGCATCTTCTTTGTGCAATAGTTTCAAATATGTAACAGACGTAGCTAAACAAGAGCGGAAGCCACAACGTTTCTTCCGCGTAGCTTTTACGCTGATATGCCCTACCTAAACAAGAGCGTCAGCGTTGTGTTACAAACAGTAGTGTTAACTTTTGTGCTTACTAAAACCATCATAAAAGAAATAAGAATGGAATTTAAACCGCTAGTTTGACCCAAAAATAGCTAATTTGCCATTATTTATTATCAAAAGATAAAAATAGGGCTGTCAAAACCACAAATATAGCAACCCTGCTTATTTTAACGCGCTGTCAAAATCTGATTTTCCAATTGCAAAGCGTTGACGACGCGGATGCTTCATACTAATTGTATGGGCAGGAGGATTTTTGACGGCTAGAGAACTCGTTCCGCTCTTGTTAGATGTCAATTTTGCACATGACCGCCTACTATAATGAGCAGTGTTACCGTTGAATATTTTCAAAAAGTTCCAAATAAGGGGATATTTTCAAAAAAGTGGCTACAAAAAGGGGACTTAAAAAAGGGCGGCACCTCTTTTAAAATCAAAATAAATACACATTTTATGAATGATAAAATAAAACATTATGTAACATTACTGGTCATAACTTAAAATCGATTTTTCCGATTTTGTCAAAACACTTTTAGATTAGAAAAAAAATTTCCTTTGAGTCATCCAAATAATTTTTTTTTTTTTATATTTTTAACTGTTTCAGAGTTATTCAGAAATAAGTGGCGATGCATTTTTTGCAAAATTAATGACTAATATTTCGCCCAAAATAAATCGAATATGCTAATATATTTCAAAATGACTTGAGAGCGATTTGTCCGATTTGGAAAGAATTACAAGCGAATGATTTGGAAAAAAAATATAAAATCAAATATCATAAGAAAATAAAATTTTTCGAATTTCGGCGATTTTCGGTGCTTAATTAGCGAAGAAGGTGAAAAATCTGACAACCCTGATTTAGGTAGGCATAAGTATACGCCATGGTATAAGTATTTATTTCATCATGGTATACGACACTTACCAAGTGTATTTGCTTGCGAATATTTAATACGTATACATGTATACATATATTTTTCGAAAGATACATATATGTACATGATATGCATGACAAGAAAAATTTTATATAAGCTTGCTTACATATATATTAAAACATTATACATTTCATTAAAGCTGAGAGTTTTAATAAGACAGAATGTTCAAAAAAGTATCTCCTCATTTAGTAAAAAGTATCAAAAAAGTGGCAAGAATTACAAAAAGTATCACATTTAGGAGAATTTTGTTAAAGTAGCCAAAAAGTATCCAAGTGTTCGAAAAGTGGCAAACTGCTTCTTTAGTAGCAACACAGTAACACTGATAACAAGGCCATGTTTATCAGTTATAGCTGCCGAATCTTTACTGGTAATGCCGCTCTATTGGGTAACAACTTCACACAGAGAGATACATTTTCGGGCCCAATTTTGGACAAAAATCAACCGTTAATTCATTAAACCACACTATCCGCGATCTTGTCCATTTATTAGACAAACAAATGAATTGGATTTTGGCATCTTTAACATAATTTACACAAACAAAATGCATGTTGTTTTTTTTTATTGTTGCATTGCTGTAGTTTCGCGCAGACCTAATAATTGGGCCATGCTATATACCAAGGCGAATTAATTTTTCAGGTGGCGTTGAAGCGGTGCTTTTTTTTCTACTTTTTTTCTTACTTAGAGAGAAAAATGTCAAAAGTTGCTTGTGTTTTTAACATATCGATCAACGAAAACAACAAAAAAAAAAAATACATTATTTTGTTTTTGGTGTTCTTACTTGTTGTAGTATCGACACCACCGTATACATGAATTCGCCTTGCTATATACATTAGACCAACTCACCTTACTAGGCATTTACACATTCTTGAAAGTCGCAATACACTCACATTTTTTCACTATCACATTTAAATCTTTCTACTTTCAGTCCAACTTTCAGTCCAACTTTCAGCTAGCTTTCAATGAAAATTTCTAAGCAGTGTTGCCAATTTAAATTGTTTTTTCGTATATATAACGAATCTTAATATATTTTTTTAACTAAATATTAAGAACACAATGATTCTAATAAACATTTATAAATATCATGGAAACTAATAAAAATAAATGCCTGAAGTTCGGCGTGAATTATTGATAGAATGATAGAAATTTTTGATAGAAGTTTACCCTTTGGCGACATTTTGAAAATGAAATTTCACTTCATGTAAATTTTCATGAAAGTTTATTATTTTTCTGTGAAATTTGTGGTGATAATACGTATACAGAAGTACTTTCATGTGTAAATGCAGCGTTACATGGGCAAAAGAGAAAGTTTAATTTGTATCCCCCAGACAATTAACTTTGACATGTTTTATGAAGATTTTGTCTCTAACGATTATCTAACGTGAGCTAAACCCCGCCAAAAAAGGTCCAAAAATAGTATTTTTCAAGAATAATAAAAAATTCGGTAAATTATTGTTTTTCCAATGAATCACCAAATATAATAGATATTTAGATATTCTTTAGGTTACCAACAAATACTTCTAAAAAATATTCTCAAAAAAATTTTGGCCATAAAAGTGTTAATTAAGTTTTGTCACTATTTGATATCAAATGAAAGTATTTCATAACCGAGATACACTTTTTAGAGATACACAACGGGTTTTTAATGATGTCTTGTTAAATGTGCCTTGATATTAAAAAAAAAAAAAGCTGGCCTTAAATTATTTCCACAATTTTCTTTATATCTTCTTAAAAATGTTGGTCATGAACGGGTTAATTAAGCTAAATTTATTAATAAAATATGTTTTCTGCACAAATCTATGTCTTTTGTGGTTATAAAATGAATTTGCTAAAAATTAATATAGTGCAGTAAGGGGTTAATTTTTGACTAAAATCTTAAGCGACGTATATGAACTGAAAATCGGGCACCAAATGGTTTAGTTATTTAAATTTTCATAAAAATCGAATTGAAAAGCATCAAAAACAGCCATAAACATGACGCTATCTGGAGTCTGTGGTTAGATTTTTAAAAGGTTTTAATGCAGAATCAAAGAATTCCTAAATATATACTATATTTGGTCATTCATTGGACAAAAAAAAAATAATAAAAAAATACCGAATTTTGTATTCATAAAAATTACCAATTTTGGACCTTTTTTGACGGTTTGTAGCTCACGGGATATAATACCTAGAGCCAAAATATTTTCATAAAACATGTCAAAGTTAGTTTTTAGGGGGTACAGTAACAACTATTTTTTTTGAGTCGGCTTAATATTCATACACACAATGTAAATTTTATTAAATATATGGTACCGATATATAGTGCCTTTGCTCTTCTGTATGGATTTCTGATATCGGTCTATTTATAAATTCAATGCTATAACTTACACGGGCGGGTCAATAAGTCCGTGACTTTTTAAATGAATCGGAGGTCTTTCGAAAAAAATACTTTATTTTACAACGTAGTCTTCTTGAGCAACGTTTCTCCAATTTTGTATACTATAAAAAAAGAATTTGTCTGGTCATCAAAAAAGATGTTTGTTTGTGAGGTGATTTTATCGTAGGAGTCAAATTTATTTCCGCAGAGCCATTTCTTCAGGTCACAGCTTCATAAAATTTTGACAGGAGTCAACTGACAGATGCCTGTTGAAGGGAAATTCAAAAACTCACGGATCCGGTCCGTAATTTATCTTTACTATAGATGTGCAATGCTTTCGGAAATCTGGGCATTCCTTTGTAAAACTGCTCCACTATGTCACTTAACACTGGCGATTTTTCCTAAACTTTGTTTAATTTCCAGCAAAGCAAGAAATAATTTTAATTTATCCGGAATTCCGGTCATTACCGCTTTATGGAAAAACTATAGAAATAATTGAAAGTCTAATTCAGGTAATATTTAATTGAAATTTTGAATTTTTTTTTTTGTATATATTAAAATAGCTTCAGTTATTCGTTTAAGCCTCTGCTCCTGATAGGCATTTTAGAGGCGAGCTGGTAAATATGTTTATTACAAATATGTATTTAAATCAAAATATTCATGTAACAAAAGATCAAAGTTACAAGAATTTACTATGTTTTTTATTGATGATTCATAACTGTCTTATGTCCTGATTTTAAAAAGTCTGTGTAATAGTCACAACTGTTGCAAACCCAGCTAATTTTAAACTTCATTTAAAAAAACTCTGGACCAGTGATTACCAAGCTGTGCTTTTGCCTATGTCTAATCAAGGTTCTAAACTTTTCTATTAATGAATTGCAAATGTAAGTAAAATGTTCACTGCCGCGCTTAGAAACAAAATCAGTAAAATTCACTTACTGCCTTTTTGTAGTTCTGATGCCAAGATATGTCTTTAATAATTTTGTACTTATTAATTATTAAATAAATTATTAAAAATGGTTTATCAACGTTAGTGCGATCTTTAAAGTTTGTCAAATATTAAAAAAAAATTGTAATTTCAGTTTTCTCTGATTTTCATTTTTACACTTTACTGCCTGTTTCCTAAGCACGGCAGTACAGTAAGAAATAAAATTTTCTTTCCTTTTCCAAAGTTTTACTCGAAGAAATGAAATCCTTACTAAACTTCTGCCAGTCGGTGCAACACCGGCAAAAGATCTAATTAAATTCCTATGGGAAGCAGAGGGCCTTTTGGCCAATAGACCTAAATTGGTCGCAGTGTCATCACTGATGAGGGGAAAACTCCCTGCTCTCTCTGGAAAACAATTTCGGCTAAAGAGGAATTTTCCCGAGAAATTCTAGAATGGGAATTCCTCAAAAAAAACAACATCAATCATTTTAAGGAGATACGATTACATTTTTAAATAACTTCTGAATCTAACCTCGTAATTTTAACAAATAACGTTCTTGTTGATTTGTTTGGTTGGTTGTGGTAATGCGGTTTAATTGATTATATTTTTTAATTGTTTCATATTTATTTGTTAATAAAAGTGTTATTGTTACGTATTTATTAATAAAATTAAAGTTTACATCGTTTTAATTTTTTTATTGTTTCAGTGTGAGTATCTGGAAAAATAATATTTAACTATTTTTGTTTTTAATTTAAATGACATTATACTCATTATTATTTAAATAATCAGGTATTATCATGTTCATTTATATTTTTTTTTTTGCAATCGTTGATAATGCGGTTGTTGTTCATCTTTTGTGTCTTTATGTTGCTGTTGTTGCAAAAACGTCAGTTGTTTTTAATCTCAACAGTGAATTCATCATTAATTTTTATTGTTTACATTAAAAACAACAACAACAACGGCAAAACATTATAAAACGTTGTCAGCAGGCATTGTTGTTGACAATATTAATAATATCATGACAGTCGATATTAAAAAATCCCAATATGATAAATATCTGTCAGTTGTTGCTGATGCTGATGTTTGCAACAATTGGCTGTTGTTGTTTTTTCTTTCATGGTTTTTTCTTTTCTTTTTTTTCTTCTGTTGTGTTATTAAATAATTTGTTGTACATGTATTTAATACTCAAACACATCATATTGTTTGGGTATCATATTTAATATTGCGTTTCTTGTTTAAATTGTACTGGAATTTATTAAAATTAAAAATTACATTCATTATAAAAATTGCAATTAATATGGAATGATAGATTACCTTGGATTGAAAAAAAGAGAAAAAAGTAAAAACAAATGTAAGAGTATAGTTTACGGGGTTTATTTATTGCAATTGTGAAAATTTTTATTAAAAAGAATTCTATGGAAAACATTGAATGTTACGAGAATAGTTGAAATGTTAAATGTTAATAAAGAACTCTGGCACTACTGGGAGTTAGTTCAAATATGTAATTAAAAAAAAAAAATTTACACAAATATCCTTTTAGATTTACATATAACATCTTTATCCGTAAGCTATTCCAAACTGAATCTGATAAGAAACTTGAGGTAATATAAGACAAAGTCCAAGACTTCCGTAAAATGCTGTAGACGTAATCGGTCCGTATTTCGTTTTGTTTTATTAATAAAAATTTTGGATTTTCGATTTTTGAAAATTTTTTTTGTAAAGAAAAATTTATTTAATTTGGTTTGGGAGATAGAATATTGCTTCTAAACTTAGAATCACTCTGTCTTACGAACTCAAGCATCTTATGTGAGACTAGAAACAATTAACAACCGGCAGAGTTACCTAATAGCCAGAAGATATTTATTTTTATCGATACAATTATCTCTTAATAGTGGACACTGTTTCCCTGAAGGACATGAATAGCATCTATGCGGCAGATAAAAATATTACTGCTGTAACTGAGGCGGAAGCATAGGACACTTACTGTGTCACTCAGTCCTTAAGGGTGCATATTCTTTTGACGTTGCATTTTTGGGAAAATGTAAGTGCAGGCAATACCTAAAGCTTTTATGAAATGGAAAATTGTTAAAAGGTAGTACCCAGCCAAAGTCGTGTGTGGTGCAATGAAAATCAGTAGACTTAATTTTTTAGACTAGTTGTTGGTAAGCTTTGTTCTGAGATAACGTGGTGTTTTACCCCGATTTCCGAGTTGGTTGATCTTAATGCTTCCAGGTGAGAAAATGTAACAGACCGAAATTTAGTAGTTGGAGTTGAACAAATTAGCATAAGTAGCGACAAAAAGTTAGCTTCGACTTCTAGGTAAAACTGGAGGTTACCACCGCGCGTATTTGCCTCGATGCATTGCATATTTTTTATATGCAGGGTGTCCGCCGGGAAGGTATACTACTTTTTTTGTTTATAATTTTTGATTAAATGAAAGGGAATGGAAATTATATTGATAAATGTTTTATTTAATGTCGGCAATTATAAATAGAATACAAAATCAGATAAATGTCCTCCTCTGTTAGCCTCACTAATGCGAGTCCTTTTGAGCACACATTATCACACATTTCACGCGGCATTTCATTAATTTTATCACGAATATTTTGTTTGAGTTGCTCAAGCGTTTCTGGTTTGTTTGCATAAACCTTGTTTTCAGATATCGCCACAAATAGAACTTCCGGAGCAGTCAAATCAGGCCACCGTGGAGGATTTCAAGAACTTCACAATAATCGATGATTGTTTTTGATAAAATGTTTTAACGATTAAAACACGTTGGTTTATCGAATATTTTTCCATAATAAATTTGCCACGTGTCTACTTCACGACTGCCAAATATGAACTGTCAAGACTAATAATTACCGAAATGGCGGCAAAACTAAGTAGTATACCTTCTCGCCAATTATTTTCAATTAAACCATTAATTAAAATTAAAATTAGTTTTAATTAAAAGTTTAATCAAGTGAATTCAACGTTTACTTATATCAACAACATTACTGCAGAAAATGTTGTTAATATCAAAAAAATATTTAATTGATACTATTAATTTATTTACAGGTGCAAATTTAATTAATATCTGAAATTTTTTAATTGAAATCAATTTTTATTTTTTCCTGTGTACTTGCTTTCAAGTTGCATGCAACGCTTTATTTGTTAAAATCATCATGTTTGTTCGATCGCTGCTTGTGACGCTAACAAAAGCGGAGGGTCAGGACGTTCGACGCTTTTGCACATGTAACTTGCTACGTAAAATAACACATATTCTTATTTGATGACAGCTGCGTATGCAACGAAAAAGCGTAGAAGGCAATGGTGTGGACCTGCAGCTTATGAGTTTAATACATAATCCTGGTAGAATTATCACCTATTTGTAATGCATTCTAGCGACTTTTTGCCCTGAGTTAACAACACTGTGAAGATTGGTATCGACGATAATCTTGAACACATGTAGCGATAAGCCACTGAATTGTTCGATTTCTTGTTTTCAAATTCAAACGTTGTTATAAAAACTGCGGGGGGAAATGTGCTAAAGCTGGGTTCGTAATATCACAATGGGTTGGTAGAAGTTTGTCAGATAAGATTGATTTTTACCTTTATTTTTCATACTATTTGTTAGTTTAAGTAAAAAAGTAAATTGTATTTTTAAAAAAATTAAAACTTAATCAATTATTTAACCGATAAATTACGAAAATGTGATTCTATAAAAAGTGTAGGAGCTTCCTTTTTACGAAGCTTGTTGATTAGCAAATTATATAGAAAAATAAATAAGTTTTCAATTTGCTAGCCCTATTTAAAATTTGAGATCTTAAGACAGTTAAAAAAATATTTTATTGTGAAATACATCTTAAAATTGGTGAAGGCAAAAATATTTGAAATAAATTGTAGAACTGCCATTTGTGAAGTGCAGAAATGCAGCAGTTCGGTTATAACGAACAGCATAGCAATTCACTTCATTTACAACGAACACGGTTAAAGTGAAATGTTTTATAAACAGCACATTTTGTGGCTCAAAAAAATAGCTCATACAAATAACTACGTAAATCAGAAACAAACAGGTTTTTAGAAAATAAAGTTGTTTGCTAATAAGAGGGTTTTATTTTATTTATTTCTGAGTTCTGCTTTATGTCTACTTGAGTTAACAAATAACTCAACCTGGTGTTGTTACAAAATACTCCATTTTTTAAATGAAGAAGAAAATTATTAAGTTTAATTTTTCTAATTTCTTCGCTACAAAGGACGAAAAGTTTTAATTTTGCATACATTATAACCGCGTTTTACTGTCTAAAAACTTATCAATTTTGAGGTTGTAGTTATTAAAAGTAGTTGGAATGTTTTTTTTCTTTGGCTTCAAAAGTTTTTTTTTTGTTATTCAATCTTTCCCGTCGAAATTCACAATATGTATTCAAAGCCTTTTCCTAATTATTATTTATTATTTATTACCAATGTAACCTATAATTTACTGTATTCAAGTTTCAAAAAAGCCTGCTAGGCTCAAAGTGTTGGTTCTTTCAAGCCTCTGGTGACCTTTGAAATGTAGCAGATCCCGAGCGAAGTAGTGGGGATGTAGCATTAGTTTATCTATGTATTTGAGTGAATACTTTTTAATTTCCTCCTAAATGGTAGAGAGGCTAAGATCTCTATGGATAACGTAATTACGTATTTACTAGGGATTCTTTTAATCGGGCTTTTGCTTTAAGCGGTTAATTGCTCGATTAATTAACCGAGGTTTTGGTTTAATCGGTTAATTTTGTAATTGATTGGTTATCGGATTAAAAAAGTTTTTCATCAATTAAAAAAAAAAATGGAAAAATTATTTATTATTTGGAGATTTTAAGTAAAATAAGAGAATAACATAACAATTCTTTAAAAAAATTTTGTTGTTGTATTGCTAGATCAATTATAAAATTTATTTCATTGTGCTTTTGTCTTGCCTCTTTTTAATCCTAATTAATATCTAATTTCTAACTCCTTTTCCTGGATTTCTCTAAACTTATAACATCTTTCATTATGTCATTAGAACCCTGTATAAATTTTTTAAAATTTTTAACTCTTCTAATTATTTCGGATAATTCTGTTAAAAGATTGGTATGAGAATATATGAGATTGAACTAATACATATAAAAACCAAGTGAAACAAACAGCTGTTGGCAGCAAACACCTGCTTTAAATGTAGAACACCTTTTTTGTTTGTATGGAAAAATAAAAGAAGTAATTAATTAAGCTCGAGGTCCAGAAAAATATTTTCTAAACACATTTGTCTATGAGACGAAACAAATAATGAACTCAAAAATATGTTATAATACTACAAACAATTAAAAATTTTGTTACGTCCGTTAATCGGTTAATCGACTCAAATTAACCTGTTTAATCGTAAACCGAAAATAACCAATTTTAAATTAACCGATCAGTTAACCGGGTAGAATTAATCGATTAACGGTTAACCGAATGAATACCCTAGTATGTACCATGGGGCGCAGACGATTTGTCGTAATATCCTAGACGGTCTTCTCTGTAGCTTCTGGATGTTTGATGCGCATGCAGAGCCTCATAATTGGATGCCATATGTCCATATTGGTCTTATGATGGACCTGCAGAACTTTGATGTCTAAGAACGAATTTGAGTTTCGACCAAAGAGCCGATGTTGTTGAGCTGCTTTAAGTTTCATAGGCGTTATTTACGCTTCAATATGACGAGTCCATGTCAGACTTCAGATGATTCCCAAGTCCTTTCCATGATTTTCTATCGGAACAGAGGTGTTATTTATTTTTACAGCTGATCGTGAAAGTTAAGGCTTCAAAAGTATTTAATAAATATAAAAAAAAGTTTATATAGATGAAAATTTCATCTATGGAATATTAAAAAAAAAAAAAAAAAAAACAGATTGCAACTTCATTATGTCAATTGCATGCCTTTTTTTTACCAATGTATTTTTTTCATGTGAGAAAAAACGGAAAACCATATAAACCAAATTGTTTACATGTTTACTTACAACTACTTATGCTTTTTATCTCTATGATGAACTTGTGAACACTGAGCCTTTTAAATTTAACCAACAGAGATGTGTGTATTCATGAACTAGCTATTTACACAAAAAAAAAAAAAACATTAGCAACACCAACAAATGCCACACTGCCACCGCCAACAAAACAAAAGTGAGCCAAATCCAACCTACACAAAAAGTATAGACAGACAGACATACAGATAGAACTCTGCCCTTTTGTGTGCAGATTTTTATTTGCTTGAAGCGTAATTAATTGATGCATTTTAATTACCATCAACAGAACCAACAGAAAAATATAATAATGTTGCATGATGCAGTCAGTCAGTTTTCCTTTATGCTTTTATAAGTATACAAACATGCAAACATTTATGATGAGATTTTGCATATACAATAATAAAAAAAGAACAGCATCAACTGTTGATATGACTTTAATATAAAGCGTTTTGTTGTCAATTGATGCTGCTGCTGCTGATGCCATAGTTGCTTTTTTTTTGCTGCTGTCATCAAGTGATCAATGGATTTATTGACGAAAGTTAATCATGCAAACTCAATGAGCATTATTCCCGATTTCACACAATACTTGGCTCTCGAACATAAACTCCGTCTGTCTCTTTGTCTCCATTGGCACCGCTAGTCATTCTAGTCATGGAGATGTGTGTACGTGTGTTCACTTAAATATACTTAAGACTTAAATGAATGTGCGCAAACACTTTAACGGGCAGACGGATAGACAGACGGAAAGATAGACGGACAGACAAATTTCTTATTATAAAGAGTCAATCACAAACGTGCTCCATAACAAATTTGTTTAATATTTAACAACAACAACAGTAAAATAAATACAAGTACTTATTTTATGTATATTTTTTTTATTTTTCAATGTTGCTGTTGCCTGTGCTTTTGTTGTTACTGATTGGTATTATCTATGAAAAAAAGAGTTGTTGAACAATTTGTAATGTTTTTATAATTTCAGATTTTACACTCCATTTAATTTCTTTTGGTAGATAACTTCCGTTGATACAACATTGCCACAGCTACAAATAAAAACTTTAAATTAACTTGAAAAAAATTGGTAGTTTTAGCAAGACATAAAATTTGTAACGCTTTTTAAGACTTATTTATGTTTGAGAGTCTTAAGACATAAAGATGTATAAAAATTTTTCGATTCTCAACTTTGATTTTAAAATTTTTTTTTAAATTTACACTAAGTTCTTTTTAATAGCGGCTTTCTAAAGTTCGTTGCTGCCTTTTATTTCAGTTATACTTGTTAAATATATAAAAATTTCTATAGTTATTTTTATGACCATTAATATGTTATATTTTATTTATCATTTTATGTTAAAAAAAAAAAAAAAAACATTAAAAACAAGAGCACAATTCATTGAATACGGTTTTCTATACACTCGCTTATACTCAGTACATTCAGTTATCCTCTTGCACACCCGAACACAAACACATGCTCGTTGATAGGAAAAGTTAATGGTCCTGTCAATTTAATAGAAAACAAATTGTCATTATTTTTATAGTGTAATGAATTTGTTGATTTTCCACATATTAAGCTCGTTATTTGACATTAAGCTAAAAATAATATTATCAATAGAAAACTATGAAATGGGTAAAATACACACAAAAATACATTCATGCATTAGATTATATTAGAGAATCAGTAAATTTTTAATGTCTACGAAAAAAATTTTGGATATTTTTGTATGAAACTTGGAGAATATGCATCAAAGTTTCCAATCACTTTTTGTTTTTAAACAGAAAACCAGATGTTGAATTTTAAGGTTATAAATATTAAAACCTAAAAAACTTATGTATGAAGTTGAAATGGATGTTCTTAATTTTTATTCGAGATATCCTTTCAATAATTTTTTTTATAAAAATTAGCCAAAGCCACGCTTAAATTATGGTTGTTAACGAATTTTTTACCCGAATTTTTTTGTCTCATTTGTTTGATTTTAGTATGAACAACAATATGTAAATATTGAAATCGAAAAAAATCTATCAGTATTCTGGAATTAGTGATTTTAAAATTTAAGACCCTAGATACAGAATAATTTTAATTATTTCAACTAAAAAAACTGAAAAAACTCAATTAAACCAACCCTATACAAACTTCACATAAAAATGTCCAGGTTTCAAAATTATTAAAGATTAAAAATTTTCTTTTTAAATATTTATTTAGAAAGTGCTTTTATAATTAATATAATTAATAAAACCTACACGATTCTATCCTTATTCCATTAGTTTCAATCTCTCACACTAGTCGTTATCATCGTTCTCGTTTCTCTCTTATTAGTTCATTAAAACTAGGCCACAAGGACCTTGTGACTAGACTCAATTTTCTAACTCCTGTAGCTAAATTGTCACCCTGCATTAAAATTTTGGAATACCGGACTAATGTTTTCAAAACTAGTTGTGGCTACCAGCCTTTATGACCTCATCTCATTAGCTTCTTTATCGGCATTCCTACAAACTGTTAAGCACAACACCCGTTGGTATATCACACAAGTGATCGATTAAACGTCATCTCTTACACAGGGTCTCCACCTGGGATAATAGCTGATATAATATCTGAGAGAACGTCGACAGAATGAGAGAACACATTTCTTTCTGTTAATCGTAATATTAAACAAGGGGAACACGTATCTTATAAGATTTCATAATCGACTGATTCTCGTACAGTGAACTTGTATCGTTTTTATTCTTTTTTTTTTGTAGTTTTTTTGATTTTTTATTTTAAAATATTGTTTTTGAAACACTTTTCACAAGATTGGCACTATTTGCATTAATAAATTACACATTTTAATAATGGTGGCTTATTATTGTTTTATATGTGTGGGTATTTTTGACAGCTCATCTTATAAGAAAGTTGTTATAAGATTTTTTTAAAACAACTGTCTCATAACATTTATTAAAATAATTAGTATAGTGGTTATTTATTAAAATATTAATACTAATACTATTCGAGAGTCCACACGTAAGATAATACTCTCTGCGATTAAATTTGACGTTTGCTGATATAAAAGTCCTGTATCTTATCTCAGGTGGAGACCCTGTGTTACTGTCTTGTCTTATTTAATATTGACACCCATTTCGTTGGTCAAAAATAAAGACAAAAGCCCAAAGGAAAATTCGGAACTCGCTTGATAGTACAGATTTCTGCAAAATTGAAAAAAATGCTTTGGAGAACCCCAAACACTCTATCCGTTCTAAATAGTCGATTCGAAGGACCAATAAAAACAACGTTTGATACCAAATTAAACATCGATTACGTTTCACAGTCTATACCCCAGGCCTTGCTATCTATAACCTTCTACACATCTAAGACTTTTGTTACAATTTTATATTATGACTTGTCAGTCTTCGTCCAGACTTGCAATTTTTGTTGCAGCAGTTCTTGAGTTTATTGGTTAAAAGGTTGTGAAAATAGGGGAGGGGTACTTAGTTCCATCTACTCTGCAATTCCGTTTTGTTTTGTAGTTCTCACACTTTTTAACTTGAAGTTGACTGTAGGTGTATTTGTATTTATATATAAAATATAAAACGGAGAAGAGCAAGGTCTTATGAAATAAAATGTGTAAACAATTAGCAAAATAGGTGCACGGGTTCAAATCTTATGACGATATATCTTAAATTTTGATACAATTTAATATATTTTTGCTCTATTTTGCTGCAAATACACCGAAACATCAAGGGATTAAAATAAGGAGGTGGAAATTAATTGGGCACACTCTACACCAAGAGAAAAACTATGTTTAAATATGGTCACCTCCAACAAAACTATTTTTAAAGAAAATTGTAAACATATTATGGTTAAATTTAACCATATTATTATTACCGACAATCATATTATGGTTAAATGTGTCCTCCATCAAGAGGGCACAACCAAATTATGGTTGTCTTCGAACATGTTTTGGTCAATAATAACTAAAATATGTTAAACACTTATAATAGCATGGTTGGTTTTCAACCATAGCATGTTGCTCTTTGAGAAGAGGAAAATACTATTGGTAATTTAAAAACAAATTATTGTCACATTTAACCATAACATGTTTAGAGGCAACCATAATATGGTTGTGGCTTCACATTTAACCATAATATGGTTGTCGGTGATAATAATATGGTTAAATTTAAACATAATATGGTTAAAATTTTATGTAAAAATAGTTTTGTTGGAGGTGACCATATTTAAACATATTTTTTTTCTACGTGTACCGAAACATTCACCTGAAATCTGTAGACAAGCGCTCAAGTGGAATCCACAAGGCAACAGAGCGCGCGGAAAACCAAAACACATGTAGAGGCGCCCAATACCAAAAGGTATACAACCAGGGCTGCCAGATTTGACGATTTTTGGTTCCGAAATTAGCAAAGTGCCGATCTGCTGATTTTTTTCGTAAAAGTGATGATTTTATTCAGTCTTCAAAATAAGACAATTTTATATCTTTTGATGTTTGTTAATAGGCAGCACAGAAAAAAAACATTTTTGTAAACAAGAAAGCTTAAATTTTTATATTCATCACTTTTGTAAATCAAATTATACTAGAAATTTCTCTTTTCCATAAAAAATTTTATGGGCAAAAGCAAAATTTTAAGTCAAGCAAATTTAAGTAAAAATTCGTACCAAAACCTTGATTTTGAGAGTTCACTCGTGTGGGGAGCAGGTGAAGTTATGGACTGATTTGGCTCATTTTTAACATTTAATACTCCATATATATGAATAATTTCTAAGCCGTATTTGATCCTCCTGGCTTTTATGGGTGCTATGGTGCCAAAACTATAATTTTGTGAATAAAGATTATTTCAGGAAAAAAAGGAAAAATAATAATAAATTATAAGAAGATTTAAAGAAGTTAAGGTTTACAGATCAAAAAGATTTATGGGTATAAATTACAGGCAGTCGTTGCTTTTTGTTCATATCTTAGCCATTTGTAGACCGATCTGGCTGAAATATAATAGCACACTATTCCGTACTATATGTAATATAAATGTATGGCAATGTTTATATATGGGTCTTCGGAAATCCCAATTAAACAAACACATGTTTAGATTGACATCGTTAAATCAACTTTACTACTCAAAAGGTCTCAGTATATACATATGTATGTATACAATTTATAGGTCCTACATTAATAATGTAGCAATTACAAAAGCAATGACAAACTTATATAAAAACGAACTTGTATAAATCCCCTTGGATCTGTGGTGAACGGTATATAAATTTGAAATTTTTAGAAAATGGCCCGATTGAAAGTATCTTTTATTCTTAAGACTTAAACCTCAGATTATTATAATATAGTAATTATAATATATTTATATAGGTTTACAAACCTATATATATATTTTCAAAATTTTTTATGAAAATTTTCCCTAACAAACGTTTGTTAAATTTAACATATTATATACAATAAACATGCGGGGGTACATGTATGTACTCATATATAATATTTTTTTGTTTGCTTGTTTTTGTTTAAAATCTAAATTTAAATTGTCCGATTTTTTTTGACGATTTTTTAAACAGAAAAAGACGATTTTTTTATTTTTTTCTCTGGAAATTTACGATTTTTTCACAATTTTATTTGGCAGCCCTGTATACAACAACTTGGATATTCTTTTAACAAACTGAAATACATACATAGCAAGGAATCGAAATAAAGGGCAAAGTTTTGTTAAAAGAAAATGGTAAATTCTGGACCTTCCATGACTTAGTAGCTATTATAAAAGATATCGTCGATGAATTATATATCAATACCAACATTTATAAGGAAAACTGAAAGAAAAACGCTTTGTTGCTGGAATGAAACCATCTTCTTTTCATTATTACTAAGAAACTTCCAAAACGGGTGTTTTCATACATTTACTTGTATCATTAAAGATACGAAACACGTTACATTCGGGCTACGTAAAACTTTAATGTATTATTTGAGGTATAAGTCCATAGAGTAAAATATCACAAGTTAACGTTTCCATTAAGGAAAATATTAATTAGCATGTTTAAACAAAATGTTTATTATTCATTGAATAATTATAGAAATTAGAACAACCTCCAAATTTAGGTGATATTTTATACGTTCACAAAGAAAACATTATTTTTCTATTTTTTAGGAAATCAATTAAAAAAAATATAAAAAATAGTAAGTAAGATAAAAACGAATTCATTAAATGCATTTTTGTAGTTTTTGTAGCATAATTTCTGATTTGTTATAAATGTAATATTTTCATTAATGCTATGACATATCTAACATTTCTTGTAATTTTTCATAAAATTTTTCTAACACTTATTTATAAAATTACGTTTCTGGAATGAAATGTTTCATACTATTTACGAAAACTTTCATTCAGTTTTTTTAGACACCACCACAAATACAAAAAATTAAAAAAACCTATAAAACATAAATGAATGATACGATTCATTCATTTGCGGGGTGGAAACTGAATTACATACAATTTACTACTTACTTCACTGTCATTGAAAGGTAAGCTTATGAAAAGTGGTACATAACGTTATGTAACAAGAATAAAAACTGAAATAAAATTATTACTTAGTTTTTATTATTCCTACACTAAATCCCGCGAAGCTTTTTGATTGTCTGCAGGAGACCAGAGTCTCTGGCGGGAATCGAACTCGCAAGCCCGGTACTGATAGACTAGCTCACTGCCAGCTAGCCTACCGGGGCACCCATTAGTAACATGAATAAGAAAAAAAAAAACGATATAACATTACAATTACTCAAAACGAACATTAAAAAATTGGTGGAAATAAATAACCATGACATTGCATAAATGTAAAATTTTATGAAATTTGTTCATCGTACAACCGTTAATCAATGAAAAATATCATTGCATTAATAAAACACTGTTCTTAAATAATTGAACAGATTCATTTCATTAATGACAAGCTACATTATATGAACGAAATAAGTTCATTGCGTTCATGATACTTTACATTTCAATAATGAAAATGTACGTTGATTTTAAAAATTTACATCATAGAATTAATGAGAAAATTTCGAACTTAATGAAACGTTGCTTTTATGAAGGCTTTTTCTCTAAGTGAAGTGATGGCATTTAAAGCTATTTGGGAGAGTGCTATTTGTATGGGAGCCATGGGCAAATATAAACCGATTTAAAAAGAAATATTGTTAAGATGATATTTTGGAACAAATTTAAATTAAATACCTTCATAATAAGATGGCTTATGGACACACAAACTTAATTACGGAAAGCCATGTGAAACTTTGGTCCATAACGACTTAGAAAATGATTTTGGATCGATCGGTGTACTAGAATCAAAATTTTTATATGTTACCACACATCAGCAGAAACGCTGATATAACTAACCTTTTTTTATACACTTGTGGTGTGGGTTTAAAATTTACAGCTTATTAAAAGTAAAATGACCTCATTTCATTTTGAGACAAATTTCTTGGACGAATTTTCTTTTCTTTGGAAGAATACTCTCAATCCACTTTTGTGTTCTGCAAAATTCAAATTGTAACTTTAAGCTTGTCTTAATCTTTTTTTGTGTTATTTAACAAAATTTATTTAAAAAATCATTGGCATAAATTTTTATATAGTCTTTTTCTTTTTAATACATCTATCAGTATACACTTTTTTCAATTTATTTATTTTTTAGTTTCTAAATTGAGCCCACGCTTTAATTGTTTTTTTTCTCTGGATTTTTTTTTGTTTTGTTCTTTTTTTTATTGCCTTTTAACTGAATGAATTATTAAATTAAATAAATTGTTTATTGATTTGTGACAAACCTCCACAAAATTTAACGTTTTAAAAATTTGTTCGTTAATAATTTTTGATTAAAACAATGATGACATCCGACTTCGAGACTGTTCTTTTTTGTTAATTTAATGTCTTGGTTCAATGATTTTTTCGATTTATAAAATCTAAAAGATGTATTTTTTTTTTTGTTTTAATGGTTATGGATAGTTATTTGTTTAAGAACGCACTACAGATGATTTTTTTTATTTACATATCGCTTATTTGCTACAAAATCGTCGTAACTCAAAAATATTAGTTTGATATAAAACGATTTTAAAGTTTAAAATTTACGCACAACATAATGAAAATTATATTTTACTCTCAAGAGTTGAGTTTCGCTATCCAAGAATGATAGAAATAAAGATCATAATATGCGCATGACTTCCCGTTAGATGACGTAGTATGTGAACGGCAAGGGTTGCCAAGCTTAAAAGATATGCATACACAGCAAATTTAGATCTACCAATACTATTTGTTAAAGATTGATTTTTTACTATAGACTGGCAGGCGCCGTAGTGGCGCAAGCGGTAGAACGCAAAGAATTCTGATGATGGGAATGTGGTTATTCTCGAAACATGTAAATTTGACCCGAGTTCAATCCTGTGTTCAGTCAAGATTTATCAAAAAATTTTTAATTCATTTCATGTTGTAAATTCCTTCCTTCAATAAAAATAATTTAATGAAAATTAAATTTGATGATCTTAAGCCTAATTAAAATATCAACAACATCTATTAAAAACCAACAGTTCAATTAAAAATCGCCATTTTTATGATATGCATACACTTTTTAAGAGCTGGCAGCCCCGCAATCGAACAACAACTATGTTGAGCCTGTCAGCTTGAAATTGTTACCAAATGCAGTGCGCATGACGACATTTGTGAACATGCGCAAAAGATTTAAATTTTGTTTCGGAATGGCGTAATCTTTATTTCTATCATTATTGATAAGCATGATTTACTACGCATTAGTGATGTTAAGTCAAATTTGGCGATTACTTATGACGTTGTTGCAGCAAATGAGCGATATGTACTTATTTTTGAGAGTACGTTTATTGAGGGGAAAGAATTTAAATTAAACGTATGTATGTCAAAATTAGAAAAAAAATATTGTTGAAATTTGGAAAAGATAGAAGCATTAAGCACACCTAGTAGTCAAATTTGTTCTTATTTGTTTAAGGTCTTTCAGCAATTGAGGAAATGAAATTTAAATGATATAAATTATTGACTCTAAATTCATTTGTCAATGATTGGATTTTTATGGAAATTAGTTGATTTGAAAGAATATGTTTATATGTGTTCATGTTAAGGGAATTGCCAAATAAAACTATTTTAAATATAACCAATTAACTGAGCCACCTAAATAAGAGCGTCAAGCGTTTTTTTTTTAATGAAAATTCTATTGTCAATACATTTTCAATAAAACAAACCCGCATAACGATATCTCAAATAGAATTTCCCAACGGGGTGGTGTTGAATTCGCGTTTCAAAGATTTGTTTCGTATAAACTAATGAAAATCAGATGTTTTGAAATGAAAAAAAAAACGGTTGACGGTTTTATTTAGGAGGCTAAAGGAATGTTTTAGTATTTAAAACAAAGAGACCAAAATGTAAACTCTCAAGTTCCGATTGGTTTAAAGCCAGGTGAATTTATTAGAGAGCCCCATGAGAGAAACCTAGATAGATAAAAAAGAGAGATGCTGCTTGTCTCTTTTTTTTAATCATCATTATATCAGACAATCAACATGACCCTCTCTGATGCGGTCACCTGTATAAATTCGCCTGGCTTCAAATGAAACCCTCTCTCAAGTGCCCAACTTTTGCAAAAGTATTGAAAAAATTTCTTTTGTATAACTTTCTTTAGTTTTTGTGTTGGAAATTCCATGTGATATAAAATTGAGCTAAACACATTTCCAAATATTTTTCTCTAATACTAATTATAATTTTGAAAAAATAATCGATATAGTGGTGAAAATGTCAAATGTGGTTTTCATATCAATCTCAAAAGTGAAACTCAAACATTTATTTAGGTTTCAGAAATATTCAAAATAAAAATGAAACAATCTAAAATTTATGTATGAGATTTCTGGTATTCAAATCATTAAAGCCGCCGAAAAGACAAAACTCGATCGGTAGAGGCGGCTTGATGGAGTAAAATAAGCAAATATACAAATATAAGTAAAACTTTTAGGTCGGTTGATCATTAAAATTTTGCAGAATATAAAATTATAGTTACGAACTAAAGCCACTCAAATAGTTTCTAAATAATGGTTTCCTTTGCTTTCATTGCTGTAAATCACATCACTATTTTATCTGCTCTCATTTGCCAAGTACCGAGAATTAAAAAAAAAACATTTAATTTATTTTTCAATTCATCTAAGAATTGTTTGAATTTTTTTTTAAACAATTCTCATGTCACACACTGCAGTGAATTTGTTGCACCTCCAATAGTATTCTTTTCACTTTAAGGCCTGAGTCAAAAACATACTGGGCGGCACATGCCTTAAATGGTGGACAAAAGGTTTGTATTCCACAAGTAACTAAAGTAGGTTGTATCTACTTTTCAGAATCAGAGCTTAATGTTTTTTTTTTTGTAATATTGTTGTCCATTTTTTCTTTTTTTTGGATGGATGACACATTTTGGTTGAAGTTTTTGTTGTTGTTTGCGGCTGAAGCGTAAAACAATAACAACAACATTAGCGACACCATCAGTGACTGCATCATACATTGTTTTCAGCAATTAGCGCATATGTTTGCGTACCAAAGTACACAGTTGGTGCTTGGGTTGTTGTTGGTGTTGCGGTTTTTTTACTGGTTAGCTGCCCAGCAGTCCTACTACTAGTTTGCAATCTTTTGCAGGGCATTTACATCAGCACCAACAAGTACGTGTGGCAACATAAAAAATTTATTGGAAATGTAACTTCCCAAATGACGCGCAAACATAAAAGAGAGAATTGCTTATTTTTTGCCATTCGGTTTGACTTTTTCTGTTTTTTTTTTTTTTTATTGTGAGCCGAAACAATTTTTAGTTGTTGCAAGTATGAATTTTTGCCGAAGCAATTAGGTGGGTGCAGAGTTGTGAGGATTATTAAAGTAATCTTTACACTATCACACAAGTCTTACACATTCCATAATACTTTCTAAGATAGGACTCTAATGAGTTTTTTGTTTCGAACGTTCAAAAATCTAGTTTAATAGCCAATTTACACTACAACGAAATCTAGTACTTTGGAGATTTCGAGCCAAATCTAGTTGTTTTTGGCTAGGTTTCCCTTACAAAACAAAATCTACTCCGTAACTAGATTTTGACGAAATCTAGTAGTACTTGTTGATGCAACTATGTTTTTCCCCATATAGCACTAAGAACTACTTCCCTGCACAAGAAAAAAATGACATTTTAACAAAAAACAAAACAAAAACAATAATAATTGCTTGTTAAAATTGTTAAAAAAAAAATTCAAAAATTTTGTAAAATAGTAAAAAAAAAATGCATATGACATATAATATTGATAAAATAAATGAAGTTGATTATAAAGAAAATGTAATGCAAATTTTTAAATGCCTATTTCTTTATATGTAAGTATTTGTTACACAAAAAACTTTCAGTCGGCGGTTTTTATTGTGAAAACCAAATCTCGCTAATGTCAAACAAGTATAATGTAAACGAACTAGATTTTGAGGAAGATTTCAAATGAAATCTACTAGATTTCGATGTACTGTAAATGCCCTATAAGATTAAAGTTTTTATTCACATATGAACTTGCATTGTGTTAAAATGTAACCCTGGTCAAATGAAAAGTTTTATTGTTTAAAAAAATTTCAATAAACCATGAAGTCGTATGGGATGTCAAATTTTTATCGTAAAACTTGTCATTTTCATGACACATTGCATTCACACTATCACACTTTTAACTATTAGTTAAGTTTTTGACATGTATTAATACAAAGTGTAATAGTGTAAAGTAGCCTTAAGCAGTTGCTGAAATATAAAGTTGAAAAAAGGTCTTCCTACGTTTTGAATAATCATCATTTATAAAAGTAAATAAAAAATATTGTATATCTTAATACAAGACCTAAGATTAAAATATAAATCCTACAGGGAAAAAGGAATTGTTTATAAATCGTAGAACTTTGTGCCTTCTTGAGTCTATAATCAATTAAGACTTTTTAACGGAATTGCTAACATTTCTTTGTTCTTTTGTAAGGGCTCTCCAAGCTTTGTTGTTATTTCTTATAGATATAAATATATTTGCAGTTTTTATTTAAGAGAAGAACTAACTATTTCAAAAGTTAACTATGTTATGTTACATACACTATTCTACAAGTCTTAAGATTTTTGCTCTTAGAAAATCCAATGATTTTTGGTGTGGTTGTTAAAAAATCAAATAGAAAATCTTTTTTTTTACATTTTTCTTCTTCAGTTTCACACTTCAAATAAAAAGAAATTTTTTTTTAGAATATAAACAGCTGTTCATACAAACAACACCTAAATTTAGTGTGTTAGAATAGCTTTGATATATGGCGTAATATCAGCAAATAATAAAAAAAAATAAATAAAAGTAAGAAGCTTTCAACATAAAATGTTACATTTCCTTCATATTTTTATCATTTTGACATTTGTTTATTAGAAAAAAAAAAAAAAAAAATTTGTGACAAAATTTAAATTTTCCAACCCTTTTGGGCTTCTATAAAAATAAAACTCTAATCAAATGAAAAATCCCTTCGTTCAGAAAATTTTTTTAAAAAAAACAAGTTAGAGTGCTATATTCGGCTGTGCCGAATTTTTGATACCCTCCACCGACAGGAGTGGGCTCTTTATGATAAATACATATATATTATTAACTAAGCTTGACAAAGACGAACGTCAGCATTAAAATTAATTGCGGTTTAGACCTGAATTAAATTATTGATCGACAATAAGAAAATTTTATGCGTTTCATGTCAGAACTTTGAACTGGCTTGAGTAAAATATCATGATTCGTAAAAGTTTTATCCGAACTAAAATAATTTTTAGGAGGGTAATTTGTATTGAACATATGGTAAATTATGGACCAATCATCCCAAAATTCTGAAGACTGATTTCTGGTATTACAAAAAATAAAGTAGAATAAATTTCAATACAGCAGTGTAATTAGTTTTAGCGTTAACAGTAAATTTCACAAATTTGCATGATATTTTTTTCTGGCCATATGAATTTAAGTAAGAAATTTTACCGCAATATCTATATCTGTGATGGTTTTAGGCGAATTTAATTATTTTCCCAAAGTGTTTTCCGAGAGTAGGGTTTATATGAGGCCTAGGGTAAATTTTGGTCCAATTTTCACGAAATTGATTTCTTGTTCTATAAAGCTGTGTGGTACCGAATTTCAATTTGATAGCATTATTTGTTACTGTTTTAGGCATGCTAAACTGTTTTCCGAGAGTAGGGTTTATATTGGGCCTTGTGTCAATTATGGACCGATCTTCAAACAATTTTACAGTGTGATTTCTGGTCCTATAATACTGTGACGTACAAAATTTTAGTATGATAGCATTATTAAATACGGTTTTAGGCGTACTAAACTGTTTTCCGGGAGTAGGGTTTATACGGGACCTAATGTAAATTATGGACCGATCTTCAAAAAATGTTACAGTGTGATTTCCGGTCGTATAAAAATGTGACGTACCGAATTTTAGTATGATAGCGTTAATTATTGAGGTTTTAGGAGTACTAAACTGTTTTCCACGAGAAGGGTTTATATGGGGCCTATGGTCAATTATGTACCAATTATGGAAATTTAACAGTATGATTTGAAGTCGTATAAAGCGAATTCGTGAAAAATTTTATGTCATTCCGTGCATTATTCCACCATTTATGTTAGTTTTTGTATCAATATTATCAATTTTTTTAGGGTGGTGGTTCCACATTTTGATTCATAGTTCTGAACCTACTGAACCGATGTTGCTGGATTTCAATCCCAAACTGCTTAGGATAACTACAAGTAATTTGAGACCAAGTTTGTTTTTTTCTTTTGCGTTTTTCGAAAGTGAGCGTGTTTTCAACAGACGTACAGACGGACAGACAGACGGACATGGCTAAATCGACTTAGAATTATTCAAGGACCCAGAATATATATACTTTATGGGGTCTTAGATATATTATAAAAAAGTTTCACACGGAATGACAAACTTTGTATACCCTCATTCACCACAGTGGTGGTGGAGGGTATAAAACGGGGAGAGCCATATACGCCTGTCTCATTTCTTTGCGTAGTTTTTTGGCATTTCATTACAAAAATTTTTTTTCACATTGTTTTTATTTTTATTTAAGTTTTTTTTTCACATTTTAAATTTATTTCAGTTTTTGACATGTCGTTATACTCAACATTTTAGTGTAATAAAAGCTTAAATAATATCCAGAAATGTTCTGGACCCGTTTTATAATAGTTAAGTTTTGAAATCAATCTATTATCTGTTGAAAAGTTTTTAAAAAATGTGAGCTTCCCTACTATTTACTACTACTAAGTACAAAAGCTTTTAAATACATTTTTTTATTTTCACGTGAGTCAATTTGAATAAAAAAAATTTTAAAAGCATTCTTTTAGGATTGTATTACACAGAAAAATATCTCGCCAATTTCTTTTCAATTAAACCATTTATAAAAATAAAATCAGTTTTAATTAAAAATTTAATCAAGTAAATTATTATTTACTTATATCAACAACATTACATTAAATGTTGTTAATATCAAAAAATATATACATAATTTATACAATTAATTTGTTTACTGATGCAATTTTTATTATTTTATTTAATTAATATCACAAAATTTTTAATGGAAGTCAGTTTTTATTTTTTTCTGTGTAGTGACCGCAGAAATTAAGCAAAAAATTAATAAAAAATTTACACTGACAATTTTTACTTTCCAAACACTTAAAACGTATGTATGTTCGTAGCAGAGCTCCATGAAATGCAAATATTTTATTTTTCAATAAAAAAAACGGTTCAAAAAGTATTTAAAATTAATTAATGTAATAATTGAATCAATTGTTTTTTTAGTTGAAAGAAAATTACAAATTTAATTTTGGTTTAATTAACATTTTAGTTGTTTTCTCTAAGTTTCTTCCTCTGCAACCGTTTTCTATTTTTGGCATCCATTGAAAAAATATGGGTTAGCCTTGGTGTGACGGGTGTGACCAAATATTTCCTGCAACTAAATTCTAGAATACTAAAAGGTGGTTCACAAAATATCATTATCTTATTAATAGCACTTACTTTGTTATTGCTGGAAAATATCAAGCATTTATTATGTGAAGTAACAATTTTATTAAACTGTTTCAAATTTTATTGTGACAGGTGTGACCGAAAATTTTAATTTTTAAATTAATCTATAAAATTCTTATTATAAAACATACAAAGTAGATTCTTCAGCAAAATGTTAGCAAGAGTATATCATTTCCAGATATAAAGGTTTTTTAATAATTCTGAGAAAGGGATTAAAAAAAAACTCAAAATAAACGAAGATCGTTCAAAGAGGTAGAAGAGAGTGTTGAGTTTATACTCATTTCAAAGTGTTGTTAAATTGATAAAAATTAAAAAATTTTACTTTGTTTTATATGTTTATAACTGTCATTTTCTTCTTGACATGAAATGACCGTTTTTTATTAAAAATATGTAAATTATTTTTTCCTGCGAAAGGTCATTTTGCGTGGAAATGCCCTAAAATTAAAAATATCATTTATTGAAAATATTAAAATTTTTAGTAATCAATATAATTATTTTGGTAATAGGTGCAAAATCAACAAATTGTTTGCTTGATATTATGAATTTGGAATAAATTTGGTGATTGGAGAAATTTAGTAATTTTTTCTGTGTATAATTTTTTGTATTTTGGCGTTTGTAAGCTTCTAGAATTAGACGGATACTTCTCAATAACATTAGTCCATTTTACTGTCAGTGATCGGAAGCGTGAAAATGTCAATAGTCTTTTGCATACGAAGTTCAGGAGTCGTGTTTTCGGCTGACTGAAAGATATAGAGAAACTTTATGAGACTTATTTTGGACTTTGCTTATCTACGACGTTTTGAAGATCTTTGGTTTCAACAGTTGTTTTACTAAATTAATTACGGTTCATAATATTATTCCAATTATTTATAATTATTAATTAGACTTTTCATCTTTTAGTTTCAAGTTTTAGATCGCAGATTTCACAAGACGATTAAATAATTCGTATCGTCGTACTTTCTGTTGTCGAGTTGGAGAAACTGATTTGACTAATTCTTTTCTTAGTTTCGTTTATATGCTACATCCAACGTACATATGTCTTGAAAGGAGGTCTTTACAAATTTGCAGATTGCGAATCTTGTGCATTAGTAAATTCTAAGCCAGCCATTTGTTACTGACATTAATGTGCTTTCTGACTGCAGAATTGCGAACTCGTGCCCTGTTTTTGATATTAAAATTGGACGAGTCATTGGACAATTACGCACTCGTTTCAGCAAGAAACATTTATACCGTCTTTAAGATCTTCATATTCTGTTCTTTGTAGTTTTTGTGGTAGTGTATAAAGTCAAGAAAAATTTAAGGAATAGACCTATTACAAAAAGCTTTATAAAATACATAACTGAAATTTAACTCATAGAATAAATTCGAAAAATAAAAAATGTTAAATATAATAAAGTTGCTTATGAAAAAGAAATAATTCCCAATATCTATTTGTTAAAATAGTTGAGTTAAATACATTCAATTTATAAAGTATCACTATCCAGTGTGGCACAAAGAATGCTGACGAAGGCCGTAGCGGGCCAGAAAATGCATTACATTCTGCTGGTGTCTAATAATTGTAAATTTTTCTGTACATAAATATACTTCATTGCTATCCAACGGAAAGCTAAGGTAAAATGTAACAGGAAAATACAATATAATAGTCTGGTAGTGTATAAAGTCATTCCTGAAAAAATTTAAGGAATAGAGCTATTACAATAAGCTTTATAAAATACATAAAAAATGTTGAATATAATAAAGTTGCTTATGAAAAAGAAATAATTCCCAATATCTATATGTTTATCATATTGAGCCCACTCCTGTCGGTGGAGGGTATCAAAGATTCGGCACAACTGAATATAGCACTTTAACTTGTTTTTACTGATTTGTTGATATATTTTGATAACACGCTCAGAAAAGTTCAATGAGAGTTAACTTTTTAGAACGGCACATGAAATTCGGTTGACTTAACCGCGAGTTTTAATCTTACGCGAGTTAACTTTTTCGCGATTCTACTGTAATAATCATTGTAGCCATTTTGGCATTTTTGCAGCTAAATTTAGCATTAAAAATTTATATTTAGCTAGAAAATTTTCATTTCGCACTTGGCATTTTATTTAGCATTTTTAGAAAATGTTTTTAGCTTTTTTTTTAGCATTATTTATTTTAGATCTGGTCACACTGGTAATAATAATACAAATGCAGTCGTTATACGAGCGATATTTTTGCTTATATTTGACCTTCGTATAAGGGCATACATTTAACGTATAATAAAGACATACGAGATAAAAACAAAATCTTTCAATACACCCAGAAAAAAAATATATTTAAATATGGCCACCTCCAACAAAACTATTTTTAAATAAAATTTTAAACATACTATGGTTATTTAAACCATATTATTGTCATCGACATGTTTGTGTTATGGTCAAATTAGTCATCCATCAAGAAAGCACAACCATATTATGGTTGCCTCCGAACATGTTTTGGTTAATAATAGCTAAAATATGTTTAACATTTATAATAGCATGGTTGATTTTCAACCATAGAATGTTGCTCTTGGAAAAGAGGAAAATACTATTGTTAATTTAAAAACAGATTATTGTCATATTTAACCGTAACATGCTTTTAGACCACCATAATATGGTTGTGGCTTCTTGATGGATTTCTAATTTACCAAAATTATGGTTGTCGGTAACAATAATATGGTTAAATTAAACATAATATGTTTAACATTTTCTTTAAAAATAGTTATGTTGGAGGTGACCTTATTTAAACATATTTTTTCTCTACGTGTACGGTCTTTGGAAATTGAGTTAAGGGATGCCAAAGTACCGTCATCAGTTCTTCATTGCTGTAGCGCCGGTTAAGGGTGTCGTAATAAATTCGTTAAATTCATTATGAGCTGAGATCTTTTACTTATTTTATTTTAGTCGTCTACACCGTGCTGCTCCGAGTTCCAGTGCAAAGCTTTTCTATCGATATTTTTTCATTTTTCAATTGGTAGTTGTTCGCATCCTCCGTGCAGTTCGGATTAAGAGATTTATAGCCTATTTGTTTTTGTTGAAAATAAAAACAAAACCTAAAAATTTGTTTTTGTTTTCAATGTAGTTATACGAAAGAAAGAATTTTTTCGCACAGCGGAAATAGGCTATTAGTTATGGATTTCTAACTCCGAATCCCTTCAAATGCTAAGCATTTTTATTTCATTCACTTAATTTTCAAGACAACCCTCATACAGTTCCTTGTTTATTACTTGTATTGTCTGGTTAACCATTTACCCAATTCTCTAACTCTTTTTCGTAAGAAAAACAACAACAACAACTGCTGAAATCGACAAAATGTTTGTTTTACTAAACAAATTGAAAAATTTATGTGAGTGTGAACATGAAAATTGATTACTCTTTTTTTTTTTGGTCAAAAGGGAAGTACAAACATAATTTTTTTTTCTTTTTTTGTAGAGAACATTTTCCCACAAAATTTTTTGCGAGAAAAATCAAGGAAAATAAATTTGTTTATGGAATTTAGGTCATTAAGCAGTAGAAGAAGGAAATAGAAATTGAAAATACAGTTTTCTAGTTTTCCTAAAAACAAAGTAAGAAAAGGTAAATAAATTGTTGCAACTTTGAAAACTTAATTTGGAACAATACGAATACTTTTCTGTTTAGAAACCCAGTAAAATTTTCATATAACTTTTAAGAAGAAATAAGTTAATTAAAATATATAAACAAATTTAAAAAAAAAATATTTACAGGTGCCAAGATGTTAACAGCAATATTTTCTTAAATTTATTGCAAAATTCTTAAAAATTTACAATAACAAATTTTTTTATACTTCTGTATTGCATTTAATTAAATTTTTGTATAAAATACTTTATCTTTAAACAAGATTTTATTGCTTTAATTTTGTTGTTAAGAAAATTTAATTTAAAATTAAGGCAGACAGCCAACATTAATCAATAATTTGTTATTTAAAAATCTCCCTGTAACGAAGTCATTCGTTTAGGTTTAATTAAATTTCATATGCATAAAAATAAGTGTGCCCGTCTGTGTGTGAGTGTAAGTAAATTTTATTATAATTTTTTCCAACAACAATAACGAAAATAATCTACATTATAATACAAGTTGATATCAAATTATAAAAATCTCCATAAACCATCAGACTTTGACTATCGCACCAGTCAGTCTTATTGAGTTTATAACTTTGAACGGTTTTATGCGAATGTGTGTTGGTTGCATGGATGGAGAGTAATATGGTTGAATATCAGGCATGGAAAATGGATTACTATTGTCCTTTTGGAAAGTATGTATTTTTTGTGATATAAAATACCGCATATATGCAAAAGGAATCCTTTTCTAATTAGACACTTTTCAACCAGTGGTGCCTAATAAAAAAAAGAATTAAAGGAAAGATTTTGATATTATATTAATTAAGAGTTATAAAATTTAACCCGCTAATTCGTTTCTTTCATGGACATATATGCAGGCCAAACCTTAAGTTTCTAGGGTTTAACAAAAAAGTACCAATATTTTTCATCTTATAGTTTCTCATTCACTCAGGACCCTGCACCTATAATTTAATGTTTCTAAGTTCAATATTATAGAAAATTAAAAAAGGATTACATGTACAACGGGAAAATTTAAGATAGAAATTTAATGTCACATATTTCCCTTTTTTGATACTCTTTTTCTCCCCATTGAAGTATCAAACATTTCAATATCGTAGTGGGAACCCATAATTTAATACGTATATGCCAGTGAATGGAGAAAACTGTTTTGTGAAAAAAAAGAACCGAAAATAGGTATGATTTTCACTCCGTAAACGTTCGAATTCCGAAAAGTACCAAATTCATATTTGAATTTTGTAGATAAATTACGAATCTGACATAATCTTTATTTCTATGCTTATTGGTTAAGATAATAGATGGAGTGACTAAAAAGTTCCAAAATACAGGTTTTATCTGTTTATTCCCAACAAGGCCCGAATTTTAAAAAAGTACCAAACACCTGTCTGCTTATTTTTCTAATGAACAACGATAAGTCTTAAATATTTCTTGTGTCTCTTATAGTTTAGAAAATATGAGGGAAGCGAATTTAGCTTGTTTTACTAAACAAATTGAATAATTTATGTGAGTGTGAACATGAACATTGACTACTCTTTTTTTGGGCAAAAGGGCTGTGCTGCCTTTTTTTTTTATTTTGTAGAGAAAATTTTCCCACAAACTTTTTTATTGCCCTTTTTTACCCCCTAAACATTCGAATTTTCAAAAATCCCGTCTTAATTGATCGGTTTGGCAAGGGACCAACCTCCGGTCCGAATTTCAATTTTTTAGCTTCAGACGTTTAGAGATGAATCAGGCAGACAATGAGTAACGTAACATTTTTTTTCGACTTCTACTTAACCCTTGAAAAATGTTATTATGAGAAACGGATATAAAACGGAATACTATGAACCAGGCGGAGTTCACGCAGAGAAAAATATTTTTCAATGAGATCACCTTCAACAAAACGGTTTCAAAAGAAAACTTTAAATAATATTGTGAGTTAAGCCATATTATTGTCACTATCAAATTTATTATAGTTAAGATATTCCATTAGAAAGCCACAACCATATTATGGCTGGCTATAAATATTAAGGAAACATTTATGCATTTGATATCGATGGAAGTTCTAATTTATATTAGCGGAGTTCAGTGTTTGGTGCAAATAGTCTTGCGAAAGAGCAAATGGAAAATTTCGTAGCTTTTTTTATGAAATCTAACGGAAACTCTGTGTATTTTGTTGTTAGATTTTGCAAAAGAGCTATGATATTTTGCATTTGCTCTTTTGCAAGACCATTTACACTTAACATTGAACTCCGCTATTGTATTGTATACAGAAGGAACAAACTTGTACTAAATTTAAGTTCTTTTCACTTTTATTACGAGTAACTACTAAAACTTATGTACGAAAGTACTAAAAATTATCCAAAATGGTATTACTTTCAAAACTCAATCCAGGAATTTCTTAAAATAAGTATACAATTCTTAAAATAAGTAAATTGAACTTTTACGTGGGTGGTGCCACTTTATATTCTATGTGCGTACATACGCGTGTGCTTGTAAAAGTTGGTTGTAGAAACAACAACAACATTACAAGAAAAAAACATACATTATTTTCACGGTTAAAAAGTAAAATAAGAATTAAAAATTCCCGAATTCTATATGTTAAAATTATTTAGTTAAATACATCAAGTTATCAAACCATTTCGGGCATGTTGCTGGTGTCTTATAATTATGAGTTCTTCTGTAAACAAAGGGGGGAATACAGCAAAGGTGAAACAAATATGTGTAGTAACCATCAGAGGTGGGTAAGTAAAGCATATAAATAAATAATAGTATTCTCTTTCTGGTTCTCTGGGAAAGTGTTTGGGTTAGAATCAATCAACATTCGGATTATTTTAAGAACGAATTCGGTATTAAACAAATTAGAAATTCTTGAATTAAGCACTGTTTGGAATAATTTTTTTTTCACTTTTACTTAAGCCAATCCCATTTTCGGATTATTTTCAGTACGGGCCACTTAAATAGTTCGTACTTTAATCAAGCATTCTGTACTTGATTTAAGAAAATCCATTCTTACCGCACTATTGACACCGCTTCGGCTTGATTCAAGTGCGGCTGGATTGCTTTTTCTTTTCAGTGTAAGTTTGATAGATATAGAATGCCGGAATTTGGTCTTTAGAAATTCATTTAAATGACATTAGCTTAAAAAATTTACACGACTCCTGTCTCAGAACTTTTTCTTTTTTTATTCCTTAAAAAGTTCTGAATCTTCTACCATTTAAAAATTTTAGATTTCCATCCCTGGTGTATACAACATATATGTCGCATGCAACATACAGTCTTCTTGTATGCAAAAGTTTTATTTTTCGTAATTTAAGTTTTTTTTTTTTTTAATAAACATAACTAATCCGTTGAGCATTATTAGTAAAAGATGCGATCTTAATGAGTAACGTTCGCATGCATGCAATGTGCATGTCCATGTTGATATCAATACTAGGGTGGCGCCTAATGATGAAACTTACATAAAGGCAAACATACAGAAATGGAAACTTATTAGAGGTTTGATTTCTATTCAAATCATCGTTGCAAAAAACAACTAAATTCCGTCCAATCTTTTCCTGTCAACGTAATTATTATTATTATTTTACGTAAAACACTGTATTCTCTTCCATCTTTGAAATTTCGGACGAAAGGTCCATTAAATGAATAGGCAATAACTGTGTGGCTAAGGAACTCCACATCAGCCTGCACCCATTCAAAAATGACTTCGTGCGATTTCATTTGTAACGCAAGAGCTTGATTATTCCTCACAGAAAAAAATTAAAATTGAGTTCAATCCAAATATTTGTAATATTTATTAAAAAATTAATTAAATTTGCACCAGTTAACAAAGCAAAAGTATCAATTAAACATTTAATTCACTTGATAAAATGTGTAATTCTCATGATTAAACGCTTAATTCACTTGATAACATTTGTAATCAAAACCGATTTTATTTTTGATTAATGCTTTAATTGTTGAAAAACTTTAGAGTATTTCTTCTGTGCATGTTGTGTTGTGGGTATCTTATGCATTCAAAGGTAGAGTTTTCAGATGACGTGAAGGATATTGCGTTACGATCGGATAAAAGGCACGAAACCATTTAAAAAATACTTCTTGTATCCGTCCAGCAGTGTTAAGTCCTAGCAGACATTTGAACAATGAAATAAGAAATTTTTAATGAAATACAATGAAGTGATACCCGAATTCTAAATGTCTATTACAATCGGAACTAAAAACCAAGAAGACTAAAATTCGTTTATAAAGCAACGTGCGAACATTTTTAAGGCATGTAGCGAAATAAATTAAATTCTACTCATCAATTTAAGACAGATAATTAGTAAACATATCCGTAAATGGGTTTTAATAAAATAACGTTCACTGGACCATTAGAAAAATTGCAGGCCAACGGCCAAGGAACCTTAAACTTATTTGAAACTTATAAGAATCATAAACTACTATTCCGAAAATCAGATATAAACAAAATTAAAATTATAAAAATCACTTTTAGGAATAAAGTTGCAAGTGTAAGAGTATCTTAAAATACTCTGCCCTGCCTTGAAATTTACACTAATGAGAAAAGGATATATACTTATACGAGGTACGGTAGAGAATAAGATATAAGGCTTATAAATAATATATACGGTAAACTAAAACAGGTCAACCAGAAAGAGAAAGACAAAAAGAAAATGTGCCTTGGATTTCAAGAAGAATTCTTGACAAAAAGTACGAAAAACAGAAGTAAGGAAGAACATCAAAATCAATTAGAGTAGATAATCATTCATTCAAAGCTAATTTCGATCTACCAAGGTAAAATACCATTTGGTTTAAAGATTGATGTTTGATTATTGACGTCATCCGTCGTCAATGGTGGTGAGTGTTAACCATTAAGTAAATTCAATGAACATAAGCCTGATTAAAATATCGAAATTTGGATTAAGAACCATTAACAGTTCAATAAAATAAGCACAATAATAATTATTGTAAACTATTGTATCTAAAATTAAAATTGATTTGCTGTTTGAAGATTTTAGACAGACACCTTTTACTATTCTTTTGCAAAGTTTCGTTCTTAAACATAATTATAATTAATTATATTCAAATGTTATAAATGTTGTAATGTTACTGACTGGCTGACTGATTTATCATCGCAAAGCCTAGACGCCTACAGCTAAAAGGTCGAAATTTGGACTGAAGGCTATTATCTCGCAAAATCGAACCAATGAGAAGTGATTTTTGGAAATTCGAATGCTTATGAGGTAAAAAGGGTTACAACGTGGTAATTTGCTTACCTCATATCTCGTTAACTAAAAGAGACACAAAAAAAGCTAATAGAAAAAGTTATTCATAAGCGGACAGGTGTCAGCCCGTTTGGGGAATAAACGGGTAAGACCTATATATTGAAAATTTTTGTATCTTTCTTTTAAGCCAATAAATATAGAAATTGAAATTATATCACATTCGTAACTTATCTAAAAAATAAAAATATAAATTTGGTACTTTGGTACCAATTTTCGGTACTTTTCTTTCGAATTGAATGTTTAAAGGGTAAACTTGTACATATTTTACATACAATTTTTACAAAACATTTTTCTCCATTCATCGACATACACGTTTTAAATTATTAGCTCCCACTACAATGGGGTGGATACTTCAATGGGGTGGAAAAAAATATCGAAAAGGGAAAATATGAGAAAATTTAATTTCTTGCTTTTACCCAACAAACACAGAAGTTAGATTTCAAATTGAAAATGATTTGAAATCAAACCTTCTCTCAAACGACAAACGTTTGATAATGATTTGAAAATCTTTTAATAATCTTAGCATTCTCAACAAAAATGGGAAACTACTTTCAAATTGAGATATTCATTTATTTTCCACTTGCTTTCAAAGGTTATTCTCAAATGTTTTTCAAATGTGGATTTTAATGCAATCTGGAACATAAATAAAAAATATATTATTTTTTATTTAACTAAATTCATTATTTATTTAAATAAACTGTGTGCCATTTAAAAAATGAAATAGTGTTCTGTCCGTCCTCAAATTCTTGGAAAGATGTAATACTTGGCTTCTTTATGTTTTAAGGATTGTCATGGCGTATCACCACGATCGCACATCAAACTTATATATTATTCACTTTCCCATTTTATTTGCACTTGCATTCTGTAATTATTTTTTTAATCCACAAATAATTTACATTTTTTCACAAGAAGTCAAGGTTTTCTAAAGGCGAATTTACTTAACGCAATATGTTATTTTTCTTTAATTGTAAAATCGCCATTTTTTATTGTTAACAATTTTTTTCGATTCAGTGCTGCCAAACTTATTTTTGATTTGAGAATAATATTTGATAACAATTTGATATCAAATTGATAAAACATTGTTTGGCAAATCAAAAATTTTTTCGGGAATGAAATATTTATTATTAATTAATTAATTTATTAATGATGTGCTAATAATCCCAATCTTTATTTATGATTAAAAACACTGAAATTTATTGTTGTGGGAAAGCTAGTTTCTATGCGCATTTCGCTGGTTGCTTAGGCCAGCTCGTCAGGAAACTTTTTCCAAATACTTTAGAAAAGCTAAAAACATTATACAAGTAAGACCATAAATGTATAAGAATTTTAAACACTCAGGTCTTACTTGTAACAATATAAAAGCTTCAACAAAGCCACACCAATAAACAGTGAATTTTTCTTTCTTACATTCCCCTACAATTGGCTGGTTTTTTTCAACACGAATTGTAGTTGCAAGTTATGTTCAAAATATTATCAATTTGAATTCAAATGTTAAAATCCAACAATTAAAAAGGGTTTGAGAATTGTGTTTGATGTCAAATGATAAAGTTATTTCTTATCAAAGGTTTAACTTCGTGTTTATTGGGTACTTTTGGTACTTTTTGAACTTTCTTTTATAATTAATTTAGTAAGATAAAATAAAAGGTGCAGGGTTCTGAATGAATGAGAACCTTTAAGATGGAAAATGTTGGTACTTTTTGTTACAAGCTAAGAAAATAAACTTTGGCATATACATATGTCCAACAATAAACAGGAGACGAAAAAAGGAGGAGAATAAGAATAAAGGCTTTCAAATAATACATAGACTAAAAACTATTTTAGTTTTAATTAAATTCGATTAACTGCTTGAAGGTCGAACCTAATTTTAGTTGAGTGCATTCCCAACATTAAAAAATTCTTCTTCAAATCAGTGCATGACACCTTATTGGAAAAACTTTTGATACACCGTATTTGACTAAATGTACTCGAGTTTATGCGATAAGTACTCGACCACTACTGGCATATAATTTGGGACATATTTTTAGTCACACATATTGATATAAATATAAATACAAATTTATGCTATCAATGCATACGGTAGCTGCTTGTATTAATTTCATAAAGATTTTTTTTTTTTACTGTAACGATGTGTTGTTGCAGTGGCAAGTAGGAGTATTAGCACAATGTGGCTGGTGGATTTAGTTGCATCTAAAGGAACATTTTATTGGCTCACACACAGAGCGTGTTTTAAACCAGCGTTGATACGTTCGTTAGACGCTCATTGGACAGATGTTATCACTGAAATTGGCTGTGAGTTTTTATTATTTATTTAGTTTTTCGTTTTTGTTGCAAATTGACACTTAACAAGCTAAACATTTGGACAATCCGATTTTAGTGTTTATTTCGCTGGTTATTTGGATGGCTGCTTAGTTGGCTGGATTGTTGGTTGGCTGGATGGTTGTTTGGTCGTTTTGTTATTTCGGTGTTCGAGCTTGTCCCTGTACATTCACATAATTTTCATGGTTTGTTAAAAGAGTGTTGCTGTTGTCGGTGGAGGTGGCAAGCTCGATGCAAGAAGAAGAGTTAATAATGTTGGCCATTATGGGTTGCAGTTGACTTCATTTACCGTTTTTTTTTTATTTTTTTAATACGTTTGAGTGTATAGTTTGCAATTATAGCCATCAAAGACTTTTTTCAGCTAAAAAAATATTTTTCTACTTTTGAATGATGTTTTTTTTTTTGCTTCATCTTATTTGTGGTTGTATGCATTGAGTATAATACTACGTTTGTTTGCCACAAAAGTTTTGACATTTATTTGTGTATGTTCCTGTTGCAACTATTGTACGTACACCTGCTACTACAGCATTCTTATTGTATGTCTCTGTTGGAAATTGTTCGAGTAACCAAAGACTTTGTCACCTTTTGTTAGCATTAAGTACTCGAAGTATGACATTGTGGTTTCCAAACTAACGAACAAATAAAACACAAAAAATAAAAATGTTAAAAAAAATCCAATTCAAGGAAGGAAGTTGATTTAAGTAGATTTTTAGCACACTTTTAATTGATTAGTTATACTTTTAGAAAGAGTATAAAAGAAACATTAAACAGTTTATTTAATTTGTGGCAGCTTTTATAAATTGCAGATTGGGCAATGTTAATTGAAATTTTAGTATTTTAAATTATTTAAAAAAGATTTAGGAGTTTTTATTGAACTTTATGCATTTAATTATATATTTCAATTGTGAGGTATTCAACACATTTAGTCAGATACATTTTTGTTTAAGTAACGATACTTTTTTACGAAAGTTATAAAATTCTACGTTTTATAGTGGTTAGTTATACTGTATTCAAAAGTGAGAGTAAAAGGCCAGTTAGACTTCCCTTCGTTATTTTTTTCTTTATTCTTATTTAAAGATATGCTGGGAATACAATTACAATTCGGGTAGTAACAGGGTATCAACCTACCACCCCCTGTCCTGATGGTGGGGCTGCCACCTAAGTTAACGGGCTGACACTTTACTGAATATATCCCAATAACTCACTCAGTCTGAAATTGGCCTTGAATATTCAATTGTTTCTTATTTCAATACATATTTTCAGTGAGTGCTAATAACTAGTTGTCACCTTCTTTCTGAGACGCACCGTTGCTAAAGTGCTGTTCAGGTATACCTCAGGCATGCCTGGAGGTACAGATCGTCTCTCTTCTAAGGCGTCAATCAGCGAGCGCTGATTGCTGTTTCCAGGGATTACCACGTGGAGGCAACCATTATTTGCATAAAAGTGGTGTCTTTACAAATGATGACAAGATGAGCCGACTCGCATTGACCTCAAAAGGGATAGTAAATGATTTTACCAAGTTAAAGTAATCGAAACATCGCCCTGCGAGCATCAATCCATAATCCACCTAATTCGGTAGGTATATAGTTTGTTGGTTATAAATTTTTTTTCACTAAGCACAAAAATTTAATTTGATTAGAAAGGACTCACTTTATTAAGTCTTCCTTATGGTAGGAACACAACTGGGACGAACGACGAATTTCGCCCAACACGACGAATTTTTCCGTAAAAATTCGCTGAGAAAATTCGTCGTATGAAGCACAATTACGACGAATAGCTGGTAGCCTTTATAATTGAAAAAGTTGATTACTGTTTGTGCAAAGAGAAAGAAATAGTGTGACCATATTCAAAAAAATAATGCTTAAAAATAAAAACAAAATCAAAAACACAACTAAAAACTATTTTTATAGCAAAATACTTTGTATACTTATTTTATGTGTTATACAATAAAAAAAAAACAATTATTAAAGTAAAAAGTAACTATATAAACTAAACTACTTCTTAACTAAAACCAAACATGGTCACCTAGTACTGATTTGTTCGTGGTTCGCCGGCGTATGAAATAGAATTAAATCTATTTAAAGTTCGCCGCGTCTGGCGAATTTTCGCCGGCGCCCTGATTGTGTGCATTTTCATATACACAAACGTCTTTTATTTTTGGCGACGAATATTCGCGGCCAAAAATTCGTCGTTCGCCCCAGTTGTGTTCCTAGCATTAGATTGGAATCAGTCCTTAAGACGCACTATATCCCAATAACTCACTCAGTCTGAAATTGGCCTTGAATATTCAATTGTTTCTTATTTCAATATATATTCGGAAAATTTCGCGAACAAATCAAGCCAATTTTGGATAGTTGTTCTAAAGTAAAGCGTAATTTAATGAGACTGTTTTGCATTAATTGAAACAAATGTTCGTCGGACGGAGCAAAGTGCAAAGAAGAAGACGAGTGAGGTAAAACTTCTCAGCCAATATTTTCTAAAAGGTTTTTAACATGTGGCCGAGCGTTATCATATATTTATTATTTCCTGTGTTTCGTATAAGGAACAAAGCGCCATGGAGAATGGGGCCTTGCGTAAATGTGAAATTCTGTCTGTTTTCTATTTAGTTGGGAATGGTCATAAGTGATTCCTTTCCCGAACTCAACAAGCATCTTACTACTTCCGGCCTTTGAAAAGTTATTCCTTGGTAATGTCGCCCGATTTCCCAACCTATCGACAGGTAGAGTGAGAAGGATATCGCTTTGCTGAGGAACCAGAATCGCACGCTGCGTCTCAGTAAAGTACATGTCGCTGAAACTCAGGGTTGCAATATTAGCCGCAGGGTGGCAAGCCTGCCTAGAGGATGTTAGCTGCCCCACACTAGAGTCAGATTTGAACTCCCAATCAGTCACCCTTCCTAAACCGCAACGATTACAGGAACCGCAACAAATAATAGAACCCCACATATCCTTACGAGCGTGCCCACGACAATCGGTTCTACGCACTTGAACGAGACGGAGTTCAACGAACACCGACCAAAGGTTGTTAACACAGCAACACTTGTTATTCAGATCTCGCTTCTACAACAATAACAATGAGCGTTACCATAATATAATATGACGACTTCGTGAGACTAAGGAGCATATTCCTGGCGGTTTTTTGGCGAATTCTCGAATCAATTGTATTCCGCAAAGGTCAGCTGTGTTCATTCGGCCCGAATTTAGCAGCTTATTAGATGGTGTCTATCTCATTCCACATTACCTTGACGCCATATACATACATATTGCACACTTATGGTGTTTTTTTTTCTACAAAAAAATACCACCTTGTTAAACAGGGGCATGTATGTCTTTCCAACCCTGTAATAATGCAATTTGTTATTTGACGAAAATAAAACACAATTTATGTAAAAGTGGAATGCCCTGTTTTTCACAAAAAATTTGTTTTCAAAATATAAAAATGGCTTTTTGTCTTAAAATGTTTAAACATTTTCTCTAGTTTGTTTTTCATAAAATATGTAAACAAGAAAATATCTTTGCCAGATTGCCGAAGTTTTTAGGATTTTTTGATTCGACGATTTTTTTTAGAATAATTTTATAATACCGAATCCACTTAAATTTTATATCACTGACATCCTACCATTAACAATCTAATGATTTCTTATGTTTTTACTAAAAAAATAGGAAACATAACTATTTAAATGTGAAATTTTTACGGCCCTGATTAGAGGCGGTTATTTCCCAACTTCGGCTGGCAGCCCGTTAATAAACAGAAGTCAACTGTTACAGGGCATTATCAACACTGTCGATTTATACAGAGCTTAAAGTGCAATGAATTATGCCATTTGCAAGTGTGAATTTTTAAGAATAAAACAAGCCACCCTTTTAGAGAGCAAATCATTTTTAAGAAACGAACACCAAATTGCATTTTTTTTAATAAAATGTCGCATTTTTTTGTAGAAAAGAAAACATCATTAATCAAAAACAATTTGAGTTTCACAAGTGTTAAAAAAGAAAATTTGAGGAAGACTTGATTTGTGCACTGGCTAATGAAAAAATGCCGATTTTGCTGAACTTTGAGCTGTGCGCGTTTATGATTTAGTATATGAATATTTGGCCTTGGCGTTTATTCGTTTACTTTGCCGGGCTTTACTTTCGATTTCTTAAAGTGCAAGTATTTCATTTTTATCTCCAGTAATATTTTGCTGCAAAAGTTTTTTTCTTTCTTTTGGCGTTTAAGCTGCATTCTTTGCACGTCTTGGCACGTCTTTCGACTTAAACTCGTATCAAACCTGCCGCTTGCTAATGTTTTGAAATCGTTGCGTGAGTAACAGACAATGATTTTGCAAGTTATTTTTCAGAAACACTTTATTCAAAGTAAAAGAGTAAAGGAAATCTTTCTCCAAATGATTCCTTGTTGGCTTCAATCATGACATTTTCAAAGCAAAAAAAGAAAAAATTAAACTTTGTTGTTTACATTATTTTGTTCAATGACTAAATGAAAACCAATGACAGTTGTTTACCCTCCAAAATACCTTTTAAGTTATTAAAGACACAAACCTTGTCTTAACGATACACCATCTCTATATACACCCAATTTAAAAGAAAGTATAATCCTGCTGACTTTCGCATGTACAGACTTTTTTTGGGTCATATAAAAAAAAATTAATTTATTTAATAAAATAGGAAGCTGCAGATTTATTTCCACTTTATTAAAAAAAAAAAAATCCTGCACTAATGACTTTATATATTTATTGAATTAATTTAAAAAGTATAAATTTTATTTATATTTTGTAAGCAGTTAATTATAATTTTTAAATCTCTGCTGATACTGCAATAAATGTTTATTTAATTATGCACTGCGTCTAGTGTATCTGTGAGATGCCAGGGAGTGTAAATACAGATGTAATATTCATATAAAAAAACCAAAAAGAGATTAACTTGGTATCACGTTTATCAGTGGCAGTGTGGCCAGTGCCAACGCCAATGTGCCACAGTAAGTAACAAAGAACATGAACACTAACATGTATCAAAATGTACGTGAATGCGTGCCTACTGGCTGCAATGTTGAGCATGTGGTCTCTGCGTCTATGTGGTGATCTCAAACAGACATTTATTATCATTTTCCAAAGCTTCAGTGCCTTTTTTCAACACGAGTTTAAACCACAAAATCAGTTTAAATCCTCACAAAGTAAAACAAGATTATCGTTTATTTACATGCATGCGGTGTAGAATATTAATAAACATTTTTCTACTTGTAGCTGTTCAGTAGAGTTCTATGGTCACGTCAAATGGATAATTATTCATTTTTAAATATTCTATAAGATACGCAAACACACAAACATACACATACTCATACAAATCATTCAAATGGCCAAACTGACGACAACATTCGTTCGTACTCTGCTGATCGTTTGGTGATGACTAAAGTGTGCATAGTGATTGACAAGCCAGACAGACGGACATAAATACAGACACTTTATTTGAGTTGAAAGCATCTTTTGGTGTCGCTTAAAATTGTTATTAGACGACAATCTCACATGCCTGTGCTGCTCTAAATCCCCAGAACATGTAATGTATAATGTCACAGATAAACCAATGACAAGTTTGGAATTAGAACTGAAATGTTTAAGTAGACAAAATAGTAAAATGATAGAAAAAAGTGTGTTCTTAGAAACACTCGCATCAAGAGTGTGTAACATGAAACAACAAACTTTTGTATGCTAAACACGTCACACGAAGAAACAGTGTATTTAAGCAAGTGCACAAACTCAAGTAGTTACAAGTGAATCGATGACAGCGAAGGCAGGCACCAGCGATGATTGTGGTAATATTGTTTGGTAACTGACGGCAAGTTGTTGGCGTACAAATGATACAACACGCACACGTAGACTCTGACGTCAGGCCACCTTTAATACGAGTTCGAGAACAAATTTACTTACTGAAGAAACACCCGCAGCAAAAAGTTACGATAAAAAAGGGAATTTCCTATTTTATTCCTAAATAATAATTATTATGCCTTATTTTGAAGGTAATTGTATTTATTTTTTGTTGTAATGCTAGGAACACAACTGGGACGATCGACGAATTTCGCCCACCACAACGAATTTTTCAGTAAAGATTCACTGCACAATAACGACGAACAACAAGCGGCTTTTATAATTGAGAAAGTTGATTGCTGTTTGTGCAAAGAGAGAGAAATAGTGGGACCATATTAAAAAAAATAACTAAATGATTTTGTTTGTTGTGCCTAATTCCCTTTTTTTTTAATAATTGATAAAAAAAAAAATACTGAAATTTATTGTTGGAGGATAAGCTGGTTGCTTAGGCCAGATCACCAGGAAACGTTTTCCTAAATAATTTAAGAAAAGCCAAAGCTATCAGCAAACAAGACTACAGAGGGAATGAGAATTACCTACATACAATCAAAAAGTCTTATTTGCAACGATATCAAAGCTTAAACAAAATACAAAACAATAAAACAGTAATGAGTGTTGGCTTTTAGCTTTGGCTTACGTTATGACGAATTTCGCCGGACGCTATTATTGTGTGTATTTTTCATATACACCAATATGTTTTATTTTTGGCGACGATTATTAGCAGCCAAAAATTCGTCGTTCGTCCCCGTTGTGTTTCTAGCATAAGTTTGTATACTACTAGTGTTGTTATTCGAATAAAAATTATTCGAACAACTTTTTCTCTCTTACTTATAATAAACTTTTTTATGTTTGTACGAACGAACAAAATTTGTCGATTAAAAATATAAAATAATTTGTTGCCAACTTTGAAATTTCAAATCGAACCGAAATGGAGAAAAAACGCGCCATTTAAGGAAAACCGATCCAAGTTTATAATCTTTTTTTATTTAAAATTATAAATTAAAATTTTTCTTTACATAATACCAATTATCTACAACAACAAGACCGTTTTACTTTGTGCATATGATTTGGTACGTCTTAAACATCATTAGTTGTTGTTCTTATTGTGGTCTGTTAAATTAGTAAAAATTTTGCAGTGTTGAATGAAATGGTATTGAAACAATAAAATAATTGCACAAAGATTTTCTCTCACACTGAAGCAAAAAGTTGTGCAGTATTTCCTTTGGTGCCAACAAAAATTAAAAAACGCACCGAAATTTAAAAAAGCGCACGAACAAAGAGATTTTTGGCACAATAATTCTTAAAAAAAGCACTAAAAATGGTGCGAAACGCAACGAGTTTACAACGATGAAAATAGCTGATCTAAAAAAGTCTATCAATAATGCTTAAAAGTCTATAACTAATGCTAAAGAAATACTAAAAACATAAGAAACAATAACAGCATTGATTTAATGATTTAAATTAATCGAAAAAACCAAAGAAAGAACAGACAAATTTACGGCCTATTTTAAGACGATGAGTGCAAAATTCGTTCGTTTTACTGAGCTGCCGAAATAATAGCGTCAAGCGGTTTTTCATGTCAAAACCTTCTCATTTGCGAAACCTTTAGAACGTGAATTCAACACCACCCAGTTGGAAAATTCTATTTAAAAGATCGTTAGGTTGGCTTGTTTTATTGGAAATGTATTTTCAATAGAATTTTAACGTAAAAATACGCTTTACGCTCTTATTTAGGTAGCTCAGGCTAAAAACAAAAATAAAAGTCAAAATCTTTTGTAGTGGATTTTTTTCTCTTACTGTTAATAAGAAAATTATGAGTCTAATTTATGAGAATAATTTTAAACTTTTTTTTAAATATTCGAAGGAATAAAGAATAGCAAATTTTATTCGAATAACTTTGAAAGATAAACGGCAGAGATATTAGTTTAATAGGTCGATTACGGATGGCAACTGAACTTCAGTTGTGTTGCCAGCAGCGAAATTAGGGACGCCGCTGTTGTTAAAATATAAAATAAGAAAACAACTTTTTATATTTTAATATCAGCGTCGTTTCGCTGCTGGTAGCACAACTTCAGTTTAGTTGCCATCCGTAATCGACCCATTAAACTAATATCTATGCCGTTTTTTTCTAAGTTATTCGAATAAAATTTTTGATTCCTTATTCGTTCGCATATTCAAATAAAAAATTTAAATTATTCGTCTGTCAGAACAAGAAAAAAATTATGAAATTTTATTCGAGCGATTATAATACCCGAATAAGTAACAATACCATAAGCTACCCAGTAAACATTTTCCTTTGAAATTACAAAATAAGTACCTATGAAACTTCTTTCTAAAGGCATTACTTTTCACATAAAGTACTTTCTCATAATTCACACGGTAATTCGAAAATGTGCCGAGCTGAGTTGCCTAGAGCGCAACACTAAACAAACCAACAAATAAACCAACAAGTTTAAATCTTAGCCCGGATAAGTGGGTGGACGTTGTTTATTGCAGTCTGGGTTCGAATCTTGGCTCAGCCAATCGTTTTTTTTTTTCATGTAAATGTTGCTATAGGGCAGTGATGTTATACATTGGGCAAAATCCCTATTTGTAGGGATTTTTTTCTAAAAAAAAATGGCCGTAGAGAAAAGAAGAAAAGATTTTTGGAAATCATTTTTTGGATTTTTGAACAATGTTTTGAGCGCGTAGGAAAAAATATTTTTTTTTCGGGCTGCGTAGGGAATTTTCAGAAAAGTTGATAACATCACTGCTATAGGGTAGTGCATTAGTAACGTTATGATTTGTATAAGAAAAGAGCTATGGTTGGACAAGCAGTGCACGCTGTGGATTCATATTGTTGGAACCATAGTTCTGGATTGTTCTCTACCTTGGACCCTAAAGTATGTTTAGTCATTGTCCGGTTTTGAATGCCATTCACATTTGCCGTAACTTGTTCGTCATATTCGAAAAATTATGGTCTGTTTTAAAGGTATTCCACAACATACTCTGCATCTAAGTGGGTACATTTGATTTTAAATAATTATTCTTGGATTTTGGGTGCCCTATATTTTATTGACCATGATCTTTTTATTCAACATCATCTTTGTATCTGAATAATCGAGTGCTGACTTTCAAATAAAGATTGAACAACTTTGGTTCTTTCTTCTGGGCTGAGTCGTTCCAGCATAAATTTCCCAAGTTCTTCAAACTTTATTCTAAAAAAGGGATACCAAAAAGATTTTCACTAATTAAATTATAACGTTCATTATGCGCCACGAAATTCGTAATAAAATTAAAAAATGATTTCAAATTGGAACGTCCCTAGTAAAAATAACATGTTATTAATGTTGAATGGTAAGTACTGGTTAACGAAATCTTCATTACAATATAAGTTACTTGGTAAGTAATGTTATTGTTGGGTAGTTTGTAAATAAGTTTGTTTAGCAACAAGGTTCATATAATTTTTTAACTAATTCTAGTAAACTAGTTCAATTGTAAACTACTTCATTACTGAACCAGTTTAAGTCCGAACTAGTTTATTTGAGAACAAACTAATTTTTGAACTAGTTTTTTTGTGAAAAAGTTCAACTGTGAAAAAGTTCAATTCTGGACTTGTTATTTGCGTACTAGCTCGTTGCTGAACTAGTTCATTTATAATCTAGTTCATTTGTAGAACAAATTATGCGTGCACTCGGTTTCTGATGAAGTTATTCTTTTGAAGATTTTTTAATTTGCGAAGTTCTTCATTTGATGACTGGTTATTTGTAAACATGTTTATTTGTGTACTAGTTCATTTGTGAATTATTCCTACCATCAGTTATTTATGAGTGTAAAGCCCTTTTTACTGTCGACGTTTGTCGAATGCAAATAAATAAAGCTTCTATAACAACAAGTTTCAACTAGAACTAACTTTAAGCCACAAATTGAATTTGTAAAAGTCCTTATCGAATGCCAATAAGCAAGAAGCCGTCAGTCATATTTGGAATTCATTCTTTAGAGATGCTGTTTTTTTAAATCTATGAAATGCTTTTCTCGTTGTCTTTTCTCAGAAAGTTTGCCAATGATAATTGTTGTATTTTGTCTTACCCTAATGTTGTTGTTATTAATGTCTGCTACTGATGGGTGGCAATCTTTTAAATGCCCATTTAGTTATTGTGGGCGCTGACGTTCTATTATTATTTTAATTTATTGACATTCAACGCAGACAGACAACGTAACACGGTTTGCCACAACAAGTTCTAGTTGAGTGTGTATAGTGGCGCTTTTGCCAATTTTCACTTTCAGTTAGTAACAGACTTGTTAAGTGGCAACTTTGTAAATCCAATTGACAGGTTTCATAATCAATTACACTGCAAAACAGAATTCAAATTATTTATGGCATTTACAATTTTTTTTATAAAATGTGGGCAATTTAATGGGACTATGTTCATCAAAAATGGCGGTTAATCGTTGTTGGTTGTTAAATAATCGATTGAAGACAAGGAACAAAAAGTAAATGTTTAGTAAAAATTTAAATATTGTTTATTTAACAACATTGTTATGTTGCTAATTTTAATCTTGTTAATTTTAATGTTGTTAATTTTAATGTGATTAATGTAACATTAACTTTTGATTTGTTTGAAGTTTTTTAAGAGATGTTTTTTTTATTTTTACAGATTAAATTCACTTTTCAAAACGGATATGACGATACGATTCAAAACGGTATGCATAATTTTTCAACATTGATTTGTTTAGCCTCTTAAACATTAGAAATTGTTCAATTCAATTTAGTATCTTATTTTTCATAAATGATAAATTATTAAATGGTATTCGGTGTTCTCTTAATGCATGGCTTAGCATTCGGTATCTGCTTTAACTTTTAGATATGCCGATATCGTCTTAAATTTGCAATTTTGTAAAATTTATTGTTTTTTTTTTAAATTACCTTTTTAAATAATTTTGTCTCTGGTTTTATTGGAAAACAATTCCTCTTTTTGCCGGTTAACCCTTTTTCGCATTTTATTTTGTTGCTTAGTTTTTTCATAAATTGGGTAAAAAATGAACCTACAGGAAAAAAGAAACTACGGATTTATTTTAAATTCAAAACTACTTTATAGGAGATTTTCGTCACGAAATGCCTTTCATTGAGGAAATTATAAATTTTTAAGATTAGAATTTTTAAATTTTATAAGTTACTTCAATAAAATTGATTAAATAAAAATTTCTATAAATTTGTGACTTGCTTTATGGCAAATACCGAACTTTGATAATGAGAACCCCATTCAATTCAGCCGTTGATAACAAAAGTAAATTTTATCTTATATACCATGGGGCGATAATAACAGAAAGTTACACCTAATTCTCTTTTTACACGAATTTTCATTTAACACGAGTTAAAAAGTTAACATTTTTCTCTTTTTACACGAATTGTTTTGTTTTAACACGATTTTTTTAATTTTTTATTGTTGTTTATTGTACTTTTACGTTATTTTTTAGGTATCTTTTTTTACACGAATTTATTGGGAACGTATCTATCGTGTAAAAAGAGAATTGGGTGTATATAAATACCGTTCTTTAGATATAAGTAAATCTTTTTTTGTGCCACGCCGAAATTTTGTCGGATGTTGTGTATTGATAACCAAGATGCTTGCACTTATATGAAAACTAACTATTTTCGTTCCCCAGAAACAAAAAAAAAATAAAAATTACAATTAAAAAAACAACAACAAGCGATTTATGGATAAAAAAGAGGCAGTCATTTTTTTCTCATATCTCAGCCATTTGTGGACCGCTCAGGCTGAATTTTTATAGCAAACAATGCCGGACTGTATGCGACATAAATGTATAACTATCTAGTCCCCATCATATCGTCGCTGTTTTTACTAACTGACCAAACTGATTTGTTTTTAATATTGAGTCAAGTACAAAAAATAAAAATATTTGTCTGCCTTTATTTAATACATAACAAAAGATGTTGTACTACATAACAAATAATGCAAAAACCAATTTCATTCGTATTTTGGATGGAAAATGACTACATTTAAGACAAAAACATTAAAAGTGCTCTCCTGTAGAAGTTGTTAAATGCTAGTTAGGTCAGTTAGTAAAAACAGCGACGATATTTGGGGTCTTCGGATAACCTATTTCAACGGACAGACGGAAGGACGGTCATTGTTAAATCAGCTTTGCTACTCTTATATATATATATATGTTCCTTTAACTCCCACTGGAGCATAGGGCGCCATGCTACTCTTAAGGACCCATAATATATATCGTCACCTAAAATCAAATTGCCTACTGATAAATTTATCTAAGACAAATGTTATGGGCTTTGGGGGGTTGGTTTCTTCGCCTTTTCGGGTTAAAATTGCATAAAAATGCATAAACTGGGTTGAGTAAATGCGAGTTTTAGGAGTGTTACTTGACGATAAGCTTTCATACACCTTTCACATTAACAAAATTATTTCAAGGGTTAATTTTACTCTTCGTCGTTTATACTCACTTAATGTATATTTACCATTTCAGATAAGGTGTAAAGTAGCCCATGCACTTCTAATGTCGCAGATATCTTATTGTTTAGAAATTTATTCTTGTGCCTCTTACGGCAATATTCGCAAAGTTGAACTTTTAATAAACAAAGTCATTCGATTTGTATTTAGTCTACGAGAGTAGTAGGGAAATGGGGAGGCAGCAAAAATTCTGCCTCCCCATTCTATATTCCACAGAGGGAGCATTTTGCTTTTTATTTAAAGCAGCAAAATTCTGCCTCCCCATTCCATATACCACAGAGGGAGCATTTTGCTTTTTATTTAAAGCAGCAAAAATTCTGCCTACCCATTCCATATACCACAGAGGGAGCATTTTGCTTTTTATTTAAAGCAGCAAAAATTCTGCCTACCCATTAGTTTTTTCCCATATACCACAGAGGGAGCATTTTTTTTTGCTTTTTATTTAAAGCAGCAAAAATTCTGCCTACCCATTAGTTTTTTTTCCCCAATGTATTTTTCCATAAGGAGGAGTTTTGAATATAAATAAAATAAAGAATTTTTTGAGTAGTTTTAAATATAAAAAGGAGTAATATTAAGTTGATCATATTTATATTTTCTTCAATGAAGAGAAATTTAAAAAATTCTGTAATATGTTTAAATGTATTGTTTGAGTATTTTAAAAAAGAGAGAGTAATATGTAATATAGTTTAAATATTCAACATATGTAAGTATATAAATAAACTCAATTTGTACTCTAACCTTAGCAAGTATGCCATTAATATAAAAAGGCTTTCGGGAGTATATTCAACATCATTACCCTAATTGCCACTTAAATTAACCTTGAACATTTAAAAAATTCTGTAATATGTTTAAATGTATTGTTAAATTTAAAAAATTATGTAATATGTATAAATGTATTGTTTATTTAATTTTAATCAAAGCATATTTTGAAAATGATCTATGGTCATTGAACTTTTTAGAACCTTCCGTTCAATAGGGTAAAAAATGCAATAGTATGCATTTTTAAAGTTTAAAAATTAACCTTGAACATTTGTTAAATATATTTATTTTATTAGTCCATAGACTACTTTCAAAGCGTGTAAACATTTATTAAAAAAAATTAAGCTTATATACTATAACATGGCATCGTTCAACTGCAAATTTTGTAAATCGGTTTTCGAGGAAAAGGATATGCTCGACACTCATGAAGACCATCACTGCCGTGAATGCTTCAAATTTTTCTCCAAAATAAATCATCTAAGGGAGCATGAAAAGTCGCATGCTACTACATCTCTGAGATGTAATAGTGGAGAACAGGTGATTGAAATGTCCAATTTAAAAAACCTTAAATGTGTGAAAAGGGCATTTAAGGATAGAATTGTCACATACCTCTATGAAAATCAAAAGGAAGAGATTCTACATCCACAAGAGTTTTTCAACGGAATTCTTGTGGATCTTTTAAAAATTCTCAATGGAAGTCTAAAAAAACACGTAACCTTAAAGTACAATCTAGAGCTGGAATGCGAATATATACAAATAAAAAATGAAGATATTTACATTCGGTCTATTACGCACAGATCTAAAATGCAATTCCTGACTTTAAGCGACGACGTGGAGGACTCCCTCAAAAATCAATTTTTGAATATATGTACAAAAATGTCCGAATTTCAGGAGAGGGATAGCGGGTGGTCTCTATTAAAAATAAAAATTTTGGAAATTAATATAAATAAATCATCGTTTATGAGAGGTGCCAAATATATTCCAACACCACAGTGGATAAAAAAAAAACAGGGAGTTTTTAATTTTCAAAATGATGATGACTACTGCTTTAAATGGAGTATTATTGCTTCATTTTTAGGCAATAATCCAGATTTACTGAAAGAAGTAAATATATTAGAGGAGAAGATACAAATAAAAGATAGTCTGATCAATTTTCAAACATTGGAGTTCCCTCTAAAATTGAAGGATATTAAGATATTTGAGCAAATGAACTCAAATATAAGTATTAATGTATTTGGTTGTGAGGGAAGTCAAATTGTGGGGCCATATTACCTTACCAGTGAAATGAAAGCTCATCATATAAATCTACTTCTTTTAACGGATGAAGAATGGTCCCATTATGTATTAATAACAGATATTTCAAGGTAAAAAATATAAATTACAAAATTTTAATTCAAAATATTAATTTTGTTTATTGTATACACATTTTAGGCTAATAAGAAGTAGCTTAACTTCTCATAAGGGACGGATATATCTTTGCAACGCATGTCTTCAATACTCTTCAAATGAGAAAATTATGAAAGATCATGAAGAAGGTTGTAAGAAAGTTGTCTCAAAAATGCCGAAGGCGGACGAATGTGTGTTACAGTTTAAAAACTACCATAAACAATTAGATGTACCATTCGTCATATATGCAGATTTTGAGGCTTACTTGGAGAAAATTGATGGCAGTGATGAGCATGGTAATATTCAAAAACACGTAGCGTGTGCCTTTAGTTATTACATTAAGTGTAGTTTTAATAATAATTTAGACAAATTTAATATTTATTTTGGTGAAGATGCTCCCAACGTATTTATTGACAATTTAATTAAGGACAGTAAAGAAATTTTCACGGACTACTTATCTAAACATCAAACCATGACAGCACTTTCTAATGTTGAGATAACTTCACATAATCTCGCAACAAATTGTCATATTTGTGAAAAAAGCTTAGGGAGTGACAAAGTAAAGGATCACTGTCATTTGACTGGTAAATACAGAGGAGCAGCGCATAACTCTTGTAATCTTCTACACCAAATTGGTAAGTTTATACCAGTATTCTTTCATAATTTTTCTTCCTACGATTGCCACTTATTTGTAAAAGAATTATCAAAATTTGAGGGTGATATAAAAGTAATACCTCTCAACAAGGAATTATATATATCATTATCAAAATTTATACCAATGCAAAATAATAATAGCTTTGAAATTCGGTTTTTAGATTCTTTTCGATTTATGGCATCTAGTTTAGAATCTCTTGCAAATAATTTAAATGACAATGATTTTCAAATTCTCAATAAAGTGTTTCAACAGAAAAATGAATTTAATTTAATAAGAAGGAAGGGAGTATTTCCTTACTCTTACATTGATTCAATGGAACGCTTTAATGAAACAAATCTTCCCACTAAAGAAAAATTTTACAATATTTTAAATAATACTAACTGCACTAATGAAGACTATGAGCATGCTCAAGCTGTTTGGAGAACTTTTAAATGTACTAACTTATTAGATTACACAAAATTATATTTAAAAACAGACGTTCTTTTATTAACTGACATTTTTCAAAATTTTCGGCACATTTGTAAAAGTATTTATAAACTTGACCCATGCCAATATTATACTGCCCCAGGACTATCATGGGATGCTATGTTAAGAACAACTAAAATAGAGTTAGAACTGCTAAGTGATGTCAATATGTACAATTTTATACAAGATGGTATTAGGGGAGGCTTAGTTCAATGCTCAAAGAGATATTCTAAAGCAAATAACAAATATTTAGAAGACTTTGACAGTAGTAAGCCTTCAGAGTATTTAATGTACCTCGATGCTAATAACTTGTATGGATGGGCAATGTCAGAATATCTTCCGTATGGAGAATTCGAATGGAATTATGAAGAAGACATTTTAAATATGTTGGATGTTGCTAATATATCAGATACGTCTGAAATTGGTTATTTCTTGGAGGTAGACTTAGAATACCCCGAATACTTACATGAAACACATAATGATTTACCATTTTGTCCAGAAAATAAAATAGTTGGTGAATCTAAATATAGAAAGCTAATTGCAGACTTAACATCAAAAACAAAATATAAAATTCATTATAGGGTTCTTAAACAGTGTTTGAAAAATGGATTAAAATTAAAAAAAATTCATAGAGCGTTAAAGTTTAAACAATCTCCATGGCTAAAAAAGTATATAGATTTAAACACATACCATAGAACATTAGCAAAAAATTCGTTTGAAAAAGATTTTTTCAAACTTCTTAACAATGCTGTTTATGGGAAAACCATGGAAAACGTTCTTAATCGTACAGATGTTAAAATAGTTAGTGATTGGGAAACTACAAATCGTAATCATTTAGGAGCTAGAGCACTAATTTCTAAGCCAAATTTCTCGAGTATTACACAATTTTCCAACAATATGTTTGCAATTCAATTAAAACTTATGCAAATAACTTACAACAAACCAATTTATTTAGGCTTTGCTGTGCTAGAACTCTCTAAATGGAAAATGTACGATTTTCATTATCAGTACATGAAGCCAAAATTTCAATCCAATTTAGCCTTAAATTATATGGATACAGATTCATTTATCTACACAATAAAAACAGAGGATTTTTATGCTGATATTTATGATGACATTGCTTCAAGGTTTGACACATCTGAGTATCATCCGAATAATATTTTTAACCTGCCATTATTAAATAAAAAAGTTTTAGGTATGATGAAGGATGAAAATAGTGGAAAAATTATGAAAGAGTTTGTTGGACTTCGATCAAAAATGTATTCATTTAAAACAGTTGGTATGAATGAAATAAAAAAGTCTAAAGGTGTTAAAAAGTCGTGCATAAAAAACCTTTCAATGGCAGACTATAAAAAATCATTGTTTGAAAAAGTAATACTCTCTGACACAATGAATACATTTAGATCTAAGTTTCATCAGCTGTATACTCAAAAATTACACAAGATTGTCTTGAGTTATGCGGATGACAAAAGAATTATCGCTTCGGACCAAATAAATACTTATGCACGAGGGCATTTTAGACTTCAGTCTAACTTTGACAACTTGTTTACAGAAATAGACAATTTTTTAAATGACTCATCTGACGATGAATATTTAATGAACATAGATATTTAAATTAATATTTAATAATTATGATACCATATAAATGTACAAAATTTATATTACATACATATATAAAATAATTTTTGAATTTAAAAAATATAAATAAAAAAATAAATAAAACAATACACATATGTTAATAAATATACTTTTATTAAAAAATTTGGAATTTTATTTCTAAAATAAATTTTTAAACATTTTGCCATATTACATTTTCAGTATCGTAATCTAATTTCTTTCGATTTCTTGTTACACGAGGAGAGTATTGATAAGGTAAAGTGGATTGTTTCATATTTGAATAGTTATCAGTTTTGGATAATATTCTAATTTTTGGAGTTCCTTTTTCCGAAAAGCTTTTAAGACGCTTAGCTACGGAAGATGCAGAAGAAGGATTTAATTTTTGTATTGTTGTATCCATATCGTTCTGGCCATCATTATTTGTGTAAATATCTTCAGGCAAATTCAAATCTGTTTGCAGTGCTATACTACTCGATTGAGGTGTAATTGTTTGAGTTTCAATATGCTTTTTATACACCTTTCTAGTTTGAGTTTCATTATCGCGCAAATTATACTTTGTTGATAGTTTATTCTGATTAGATGATCGTTGGGATCCAATTAAATATTTAGCAAGTTCTTGTTTAATGTAATACCATTTGTTTATATCCTTTAGTGTATGTGAACCATATATTGGTAAGAGTTTCCGATGTAAAAAATCTGAATCAGTATATTTAACTTTAAATTTTTCGTAAGTTGATGGATGAAGAACTATAAGTTTTGATAATTTATTTGACATTTTCTAAAATTTTTCCAATGACTCCACTTAATATTGACGTAATAATAATGGGTAAAAATCCTCCCTTTTGAATAAGATGTTTCCTCTTTTGACGCATAGAGGTTTGTGATGAGCAAACTTTCCTCAAAGTATTTTTATATGGTCTAAGTTTTTCAAACACATTTTTGTTTATTTTATGATTTCTGTTTATAATATTTAAAATAATTTCATTTAAAGTTTTGATAACTACATTGTCAACATTTTTCAAAATTGCATTTCGTAGTTTGTGATCCGCTTTTTTAAGAACATAGAGAATATGTTTGTTCTCCTTCAGTAACTTCAGATTTGAAGTCATTGTTTATATTCGCATATATATAGTAATCTGTATCAAAAATATTTGATCTAAATCTTAAAGCGTTAGGTATTTCTTGAGTAAGATCAACTATTAAATAACCATGAGCCTGTTGTGTACAATGATTATATACATCTACTAAAGATTTTGAGTTTTCTGGATAAACTTGACGGGCTAAATGGTGGAATTGTGTCTTATCTCTTGGATTTTTAAACATAACTATATATTTGGAGTTTAATGAAATGTCTCTCGAATAAGTCCCTTTATGAAAAATATTTTGTGTAACTAAAATTACACTTAAGTTTCTATGATGAGATCCTTTTGTAAATAGTTCACAAACTTTCTTATTTGATGATTCAAGCATTAAATCATCCAATATAATTAAAGTAGATTCTTCGTCATTCGTATTGAAAGTCTCTGGAATTCCTTTAACAAACTCTACATTTTCTATATTTGGAAGTGAATTTTTTTCTGAATAACACCATATGATTCGGTCTATATCTTTAGATATTAAGTTTTGATTTTTAATTAAATTTTTAATAAAAGTAGATTTTCCACAGCCTGAGGGACCACAAACCATCATTGTAAATGGGTATATAAACTGATGAAACATGTTTGCGCTCTTAAAAACCATTTGTTAATAAATTAAAAAGGAAGAATATTTTAATTAATATGAGTAAAAAAAATCTTATTGACGAAATTCATAGTCAAGCTAGAAAAAACTTTAAGCGACGTAGGTTTATTCAAAAGGGAATTTTAGATACTTGGCAAATAGACTTGGTGGAGATGATACCATATGCAAAATTTAATAAAGGTTTCAAGTATATGCTTACGGTAATAGATGTTTTCTCAAAATATGCCTACGCTCTGCCATTAAAAACTAAAACAGGATTTGAGCTTTCAAAATCATTTAAAAGCATTATAAAGTTAAACAGTAATAAAGCTCCTAAAAACCTACATTCAGATCAAGGAAAAGAATTTTACAACAAATATTTCAAAACTCTTATGAAAGAGCTAAATATTAATCATTATCATACATATTCAAACTTAAAAGCGTCAATAGTTGAACGATTTAATAGAACTTTAAAAAATAAAATGTGGAAACAATTTAGTATGCAAGGAAACTATAACTGGATAGATGTATTAGATAAACTGTTGAAAGAATATAATTCATCTTATCATCGAAGTATAAAGATGAAACCTAATTTAGTTAACAAGCGAAATGAAAAAAAACTTTTAAAAACTGTATATAATAACTTAAAAGTTTTTAAAAATGGAAAATTTAATATTAACGATTTTGTTCGCATAAGCAAATATAAAAATGTTTTTGAAAAGGGATATACACCAAATTGGTCTACAGAAGTTTTTAAAGTAAATAAAATTAATGCAACAAACCCTGTCACCTACCAGCTAAAAGATTTTAATGGAAATATAATTAAAGGCGGATTTTATCAAGAGGAGTTATTAAAAACTAAAGTTCCTAACATCTTTTTAGTTGAAAAAGTCTTAAAACGTAGAGGTGAAAAACTATTTGTAAAATGGTTGGGTTTCGGAAAAGAATATAATTCATGGATTAATCAAACAGATTTTAGTTGATAAACTAAATTTTTTATATATGTATAACACACAACTTATAATATTTAACATTTCTAATAAATATGTCATCAAGCACAGAGGATAATAGTATTTATGTTACTTTATTAAGTAACGATTCAGTAAATTTATATAAAAACACTTCTAGTACTTTCACAAATTTATTAAAGCAATCTCTTACCATGAGTGACCAGTGGGAAGTCGGATTATCAGATATATCCTTTTCGATAACGAATAAACAACTAAATATGAATCAAAATATACTTAAACGTAAAAAACGCAACATTTCAAATTTTAATAATCAATCTGTAAAAACATTGAAAATTGACTCTAATAATGAATATGATGAAATTAAAACAAAATTTAAAGAACTAATGAAAGCATCCGACGAGCTAAAACTAAAAAATATTAATAAAACTTCAAAACTTTTAAATACATCAAACATGCAAATTGACTCTAAAAACGAATATGATGAAATTAAAACAAAATTTAAAGATCTAATGGAAACATCTGACGAGCTGAAACTAAAAAATATTAATAAAACTTCAAAACTTTTAAATACATTAAACATTTCTAATATATCTACAAAAGAAAAAGATACTCGTAATGTAAATATAAAAAGTTCAAACATAGAACAAAATGTTCAAATTACTAGTCCAGAGTCTACAACAACTTATGAAAAAGATCCCATATTATCGTCAACAAATTATATATTCGAAAAATCTTTGAACAAATTCTCTGACAACATAAATCAGTTTATCAATAAAATTGAATCTTCTGATATAAATGAAAACATATTTATTTATACTGATATAATAAAACCTCGACATGTTGGTAGTAAAAAAATTAAATGTTTAAAAATGTTTTCAGTAACAACATTGAAAAACTATATACATTTCAATAGAATTGAATATTTTCCTCTTGAAGCCTATAATATAAATGATATTTCCATAATGATTCGAAATGATGAAGGAGAAGAGATAAACTTTAATAAATTAGTTCCCGTTTATTGTACTCTACACTTTAAAAAAAAAAAAATGTATATTAAATAGTTGCGTAACAAAACAAAATTAATCATTTTTATTACAACCATGGATGCGATTTATACAAGTTATTATAATAATCAGTCTGGAGAAAATATACAAAATATTGGTGAAATATATCACGCACCAAGAATTTTACAATACGGTCGTGGTATTGGATCCATATTTTCAGCTGTATTTTCACATCTAAAACCCATATTTAAAACGGGGATGAATATATTAAAGAATAAATCATTAGATATTGGAAAGGAAATTTTAGAAGAAATTGGAACAAAGCCAATAAAAGAAATCTTACTAAACAAAGGAAAAAAGGTCATACAAAATATAAAAGAAGCTACTATTGATAAAATGAAAACAATGCAGAAAGGTAAAGGTCGACGTATAAAACTTAAACGTTTAAAGCAAAAGCAACAGATTAAATCAAAACGTTGTAGAGGAAAGAACTTTAAGGATATTTTTGGAAATTGGAAATGTCAGGATTTATAGAATGTATGAAGAGTGAGTTGGATTTATTTGAATCTCCTCCAATTCAAACCAGCGTTGTTAAAACCGAAGAAATATGCTACAATCCAATTGCCTCACTAGATAATTCGAGCACAATTGAATTTGTATCACTAGGCAATGGTGAAACATATCGAGATCTGAACAGTATTTATCTTCGACTTGTCATTGAATTAAAAGGAAACGGAGGAGTAGTTAATAACTTACTGCACTCCTTGTTTAGAAATTGTATTGTACACCTTAACAATAAAAATGTATCACAACCTGACAATAACTATCACTATAGGGCTTATATTGAAAAATTGTTAAATTATGGAAATGATGCCAGATCTACACATCTTGAATCATGTGGCTGGGCTATTGATACAAATAAAATAAATTCATTAGTTGATAAAGAAAATCCTGGTTTAGACAAGAGAAAAAAACTATTTAAGGATGGGAAGAAAGTAGAGCTTTTTGGAAAACTTCATGTTGATGTATTTAACCAACAAAAATACTTGCTTAATAATGTTGATCTAAAGGTAACATTAAATTTGGAAAAACCGGAATTTTACATTTTAGAAGGTGGCGATAAAAATGAATCTTATATTAAAATACATGAAGCTAATTTATATATAAATCATCTTACTATTAATAATAACATTTTAATGGCTCATCATAATGTATTACAATCAAGAAATGCCATTTATCCTTATAAGAGAGTAGAAATAAAAACGTTTACAATACACCCTGGAAATCATTCTTTAACTTTAGATAACGTTATACTAGGACAATTACCAAATTTTTTAATTTTTGGAATGGTATCTAATAAAGCATATACTGGAGAGAAAAAAGAAAATCCATTTAACTTTCAACATTTTAACTTACAAAGATTTAATTTGGTTGTAAATGGAGTGCAATTTCCTGCGCAACCAATTGAACTTAACTATAATAACGGAGGAATAATAAGTACTCGTGGTTATCAAACACTATTTAAAGGAACTGGAATTCATCATTTCGACAAAGGTCATCAAATAACAAAAGAACTTTTTGATAACGGCTATTTTTTACTAGCTTTCGATTTAACACCAGATCATAATAATAATTCCAATTGCGGTAACTTAATAAACCAGGGGACTATTCGTATTGAAGGGCGTTTTGGAAAACCAATTATTGAAGCAATAACGTGCTTAGTATACTGTGAATTTGATAGTGTTATAGAAATTGATAGATCGCGTAATATTATTCAAACACTATGAATTCAATTAATATTAAAGATACTCTGAACTCCAATAATTTAACAAAATATAAATTTAAAGGTGTATTTGCATGTAATAAATTACCAACACACCCAGTTTTAAAACCGTCATTTTACGTTGCTAACACTGATCCATCACATAAGCCTGGAGAGCATTGGGTTGCTTTTTATTTTCCTAAAAACAAACCTGCTGAGTACTTTTGTTCTGCTGGTCAATATCCAAATAAATACTTTAGATTATTTTTAAATAAAAATTGTAAAACTTTTACTTATAATAGTCTTCGAATTCAGAGTGAAACTTCAATTTTATGTGGTGTTTATTGTTGTGTTTTTATTTACTTGAGATGTAAAAACATAAGTTTCAAACTAATTTTAAAATTATTTAATTATTTTAATTTATATTACAATGATATTTTAGTTTTAAGTTTATTTAAATATATTTTTAAGAATTTTTAAGAATAAATAAAAAAAAAAAAAAAAAAAAATTAGAAAATATAGTTATTGTTTTTCTTCCCAATTCCTTATCGTATCCAAGAGGATTTTATCCATGTCGTCATGCAGTAGCCATATCGGTGGTATAGATCTGAAAACGTCGTCCTGCCCGTCATACATCGCCAGGAATATCGGCAAATCTATCGGCGGTAATATAAGGACTTCCGTTATATCAACTCTTTCTCTTCTGTTTTGGTTATTTTGTAGATTGTCCATTGTGGCTTTGCTAATAGATAGTTGCCAAATAAAAGATTTGTTTTTTAATCATAAGTTTTTAATTTAAACTTAGATATTCTAGATTAATTTTTCAACTTAAAAAAAAAAAAAAAAAAACGTACACTATTGCATTCACTAACGAAAAGTTCATTAATTCATAGTTTAATTTGAAGCCAACATTCAAGGTTAATTTTTAAACTTTAAAAAAATGCACACTATTCCATTTTTCACTTATGAAAAGTTTATTGACTCATAATTTAATGCGAAACAAAAATTCAAGGTTAATTTTTTAACTTAAAAAAAAAAAAATGCATACGGTTGCACTTTTTAGCATAACGAAAAGTTTATTGACTTTTAATTTCCACAATAACAATTGTATATTTACTTTTTACGAGAATGTTCTTAAAAGTTCAATAATCATAGATCAGTTTTTAAAAATTTGCTTTTATAAACATTAAATATATGTACCAAACAAAAACAAAAAAGTGCATAAGTGCATAAATATATGTTTTACGAGGTATTTTCAAAAGATTTTTTTACTGTTTTATTTAATTAAAAATGGAAAGTGTAAAACTAACTTGTGAATTTTGTGAGAACATAACTTTTGCAAACAAATTTAATAAGAAAAGGCACTTTATGCGCCTGCATAATTTCAGTGCCAAGAAATCCAAATTTTATAAAAGTGCTTCAGCTATCAAGGAAAAAAGGCGGGAGGATGACTTATTTTTATCGGAAATAAAGGAGGAGGACGATTTAATAAGACAATTTATGGAGGAGGAGGATGACTTATTTTTATCAGAAATAAAGGAGGACTTTAAATTTTAAATTTTTTAATGTAAAATTATTTTTTAATAAAAAATATAATAATATAATATAATATATATATAATAAAAAGGAATATAAAAAAAAAAAAAAAAAAAAAATCTTGTTTTTTGTTTTATTATATTTATCTTTATTGTAAGGATTTCTTTTCAGAGTTTAGACATAATTTAAATCAAATATTGCAGGACCATTTGGTAATTGACGCCCCTTGTAAATAATTGTCCAAACTTTATCATTCATCTGAGTTAAGTATGGATCCTCCTTGTTTAAAAATTTCATCATTCTATGGGGAAGATAAAAATATTTATTGTCATCTAAATTGGCAATGACTTTAAGACCATATTGTGTTTCTTTCCATTCAAAATTCACAATTTTCAAAGATTGGTGTAAAGGTATATCATCTATTCTAATATACTCGGGCTTAATACCTTGGGCAATATTTACAATTTTTTTATACATCTAAAAACAAACAAGAAAAAAATAATAAAAATAAATAATTAAATATAAGATTTTTATATAGGAATTTCTTACCATTTTTATTAAGTTTCCTTTAAAGTGGCAATTAGGGTAATGATGTTGAATATACTCCCGAAAGCCTTTTTATATTAATGGCATACTTGCTAAGGTTAGAGTACAAATTGAGTTTATTTATATACTTACATATGTTGAATATTTAAACTATATTACATATTACTCTCTCTTTTTTAAAATACTCAAACAATACATTTAAACATATTACAGAATTTTTTAAATTTCTCTTCATTGAAGAAAATATAAATATGATCAACTTAATATTATAATGTAAAATTATTTTTTAATAAAAAATATAATAATATAATATAATATCAAAAAATTCTTTATTTTATTTATATTCAAAACTCCTCCTTATGGAAAAATACATTGGGGAAAAAAAACTAATGGGTAGGCAGAATTTTTGCTGCTTTAAATAAAAAGCAAAAAAAAATGCTCCCTCTGTGGTATATGGGAAAAAACTAATGGGTAGGCAGAATTTTTGCTGCTTTAAATAAAAAGCAAAATGCTCCCTCTGTGGTATATGGAATGGGTAGGCAGAATTTTTGCTGCTTTAAATAAAAAGCAAAATGCTCCCTCTGTGGTATATGGAATGGGGAGGCAGAATTTTGCTGCTTTAAATAAAAAGCAAAATGCTCCCTCTGTGGAATATAGAATGGGGAGGCAGAATTTTTGCTGCCTCCCCATTTCCCTACTACTTACGAGTGAGAGATCATATTGCAGGTCATGTAATGCGATTCTTGGGTTTGCAATTTTTCTAATTTTCTAAATATTAAAATTCTTATGAGTTTTTACAAACTTATTAAGAATTCAACAACTTAGTTTTTAGTTCGACGCTTTGAATTTATGCATTCTTCAAGAAATGTGGAAATTTGTATACACAGAACTTACAATTCGTTTTTTGAAAGGTCGGTTGCTAGAGTGTGGAATCATTTGCCTCCTAGACTAAGGAATTATCGTTTGTCTCCTTATACTTATCATATTTCAATACAATTTTAGTAGCATCGTTAACAAAGTGATCTAATTTGACGTTATATTTATTGATTACATTTGTATTAAAAATTGTCGCAGGTTGATGCCATATTATATTAATTAGTATTATAGTTTTAAATTATTAATATAGAGTTACCATATAAAACTTTAAAAAATGTCTATTGTAATATTGTTTTGGCCATGAAGGCTTTTATTATTAGAAAATTTTCAAATAATAATAATAATAATAAAATGCAAAACAACGTATCATCAAAAAATTCAATATTTACTTTTTTATTGATTACGATTCACTACATTACGATACAAATGTTTAGAGAATATTAAACTTGTACCTTAACAAATAACCAAGTTATTAACAAAATTCAAAATGACGTATCATCAAGTATATCATTTTCTTTTTTAAGAACGCCAAAATTTGGTATTCTGTTTCATATTCTATATGGTTAACTGTTAGCACTGTGTAAGTGAAATTAGTGATCAAACTGAAAGTTGTTACAGAAGCTAAAAATAAAAAAGTGCTGTACAAATAATTAAAACGTGCTCTATAATCGAAAATTTAATGAAAAACCATATATATGAAGGGTTGTCAAAAGGAAGTATTTGCAACAGATGGACAAGAGAAATGAAAGCTGGGTGTACCTTAAAGTATAATATGATCAAAAACTATAATGGGCTCAAAAAGCTCAACTCAGTACTGATCCGTTTTTTCATTTTTCAGTAAATAAAATTAGAGACCCTACTGTAAATATGATCAGTGTTTTGGCGTATGAGCACATGCGATCCAAATATTACTAAATTGATATAAATGATGAATGGGCCTTATTATGAGTGTCGTTGTCGTAGTCGAAAACCAGTCGTCTCAAATTATTTGTATTACGATTGCCGCAGACGACACAATTACGATACATTTTCTATGTCTTTTGCCATGTCACTGTCGTTAATTTTAATTGATATCGACAAAATTTTCAAACGACTATGACATCGACCACGACAACGACTCTCGTAATAAGGCTGAATATGTTATAAAACATATCTCATATAATATGTTATAATACCTATTCCTACGCTCATAAAAGCAGTACTACCTGCGCTGCATCAGAATAGCAAATTTATCGACGCAATCCTAATGAAGCTCTTAATTGTGTGATTATTATTTAAATTTAATTTATTAATGCATTTAACCACATTTAAATCCACTGTTTTAGCGCAGAATTGCATTTATACGCGTCTGGTTTCTCTTAATATTTTAATTTACCTGTATTTTGAGAAAATGGTTAAATGTTTTCATATTTTAAATGTTCAATTTCAATTAACACAAACATACTTTAGATGATGATACGTCTTTTTGTTTCAGAAAAGTACAAATCAAAATAACGCAACACACATAACTTAAAATATAATAACAAAAACAATATTTTTTCTTCAAAAATATATCGGTAATATCATTTTTAGCTTAAATATATAAAATTGCTTTAATATCGACAATATTTTCCATTTTGCAACGGTTTTTGCTTCTCCTGTCAACTTATGAAAATTGATTTTACGTTTTTTTGTATTTCAGAAGACGATATACTTAAGATCAATAATGTAGAAATTACAAACGGAATGACAAAATTATATATACCCTTTTATTTTACTCTCAACATTAATTGTAAATTTTGTTACATAATCTGTTTGTTTTATTAAAAATTTATTTTAATACAAAAAAAGAAAAAATCCACTTCATAAAGATATTTATCGATAACATTGAAAATAAAATATAAAATGTCATTCTTGGATATCAAAAATAGCTGAACTTTTCTCATAACGCATGCGACGCATACAAAAGTAAAAGGTAAACTTATTTCACGCGTTGCTATGTAACTTTTCACATATAATTACACTGATTCTACTTTTTCTGATAACGCATAGAACGGATGGTATGGATTTTAAGCTTAAGGCTTTTTCTTAATTCGTCTTAGTTTTTATTTTCTAACGGCTTTTGTGTCGTATGTTTTTGTACGACAAAAAATTTGCGATCGCATCCTTTTTTTGTGAAGTGCCATATCGCACAAAAACGTAAGACACAAAAAACTGTTATAAAGTAAAACTCATCAGCAGGATATATTTAAAGATGCCACAGAAATCTCTCTATATCACTGAAACACACAAAAACTTTCCGTCTTCGGAAAGATTTTCGCCGAAATGTCATGGTAGTCAATGGTTTAAGAATGATCCAACCACCATAATAACATTGTTATTTTCGTACATACGCTTTTGTAAAATTTCCTATGAAATGAATATGGTTACTTATATGAGCACAAAGAGCTAAGTTGTGTTTATCAAATCAAAATTACATAATTGTTGCAAACATGTTTGTGGAATGCAATCATATTATAGCTGCCCTGTCCTAAAAATTTTTGCAGTTATCATCGTATTATTACTTAAGTATGTATTTAGCGAACCGATTAAGGTTTAATTTTTGAAATTATAAAACTGCCATAATGACTCAGTCCTTTAAATATCTGCCTCAAATATTATTCTAGCAACACATTTCCCACTTCTACTGTCAACTAATAAATTTTATACAATACGAATATATTTATTTTTATTTTAACTTAAATGTGTTACAATTGTAATTAGTTTAATCTTTGAGAGCAAAATCGCTTGGCATTTGCAAGTGTTGTATACTTAACACAGAAAAAACACCCCTTTTTACTAAATGAACTGGAAATATTTAAAACAAATGAGTGTAAAACAATTTATCCAAACAATTTAGTGTAAATAATGCAGAATTTAAACTGATGTTAAATTTAATTTTAAATCATGGCAAAATATAAATTACAATTATTTCTTATTGAATGCGTATGTGGTGTCTACTTTTGCTGGTGCTGGTACTAAGAAAATCTAAAAGATCTAACAACATGTTAATGTGGCCCAAACCAAGCAAATAAACAAATAAAAAAAAAAACAAAACAGAAACAATAACAAGAACAGTAGCAAAAATTAAACTATACCAAATGTGCATTTAACTTTAACAATCTCATGCAACAACAACAATAACACTACGTATAATAATAAATGAAACTGCCAGGACTAGACCGACAGCAAAGGCCCAACCAACCGCCACCAGTTGTAGAGAAGGATTTAAAGGTTGGTCGGTTGGTTCATGATGGTGCCACATTTAGATTATCAGATCTCTAAAACGAGAGTTTATGTTTGCAATATGTACTAAACCCACCACAATTTGTGCATGTATGTGATAGTGTGCGGTTCACCCATACTCTCTTACACACACACACGCACACACAGCCATGTATCTATTGCAAATTTCTAATGCCTTAAAATCGACTTAATAACGTCTCTTATTACTGTAAAAGATTCTGGTTAACTGAACCAAAAGGAAACATTTATCATTAAAACTAGAACAAGGATACAACACAAAATACTTAAGCTCGTTGCTAAACATGGCTACAAGGGTGTGAGGCTTTGTGTATGTGTGTTTGCTGTGTTTTTAAGAAAACAAGTGTGTATGTGTGATACCATGGTCATTGGCATTAAATATTCATACATTAATAGACACACGCACACTCACACAGTTGCATCTTTTAGGAAAAATACTTCAAACTCGCACACAATTTAGGCCGAATATTTTTAATAATTCTAAAATTGCAACCGGGTGAAATGGTTTGAAAACATCTGCTTAATTTTAGTTATTGAGTTTGTGCCTAAAATGTTAGCAAAATTATAATTAAAATAATCCAGTCAATCGTTAACAATCTCGCCTGAAAAAGGGGCGAAATGAAAGTTGGACTATGGAAATGTCTATCTTTGAAGGATACATGTGCTGATATGGAGTAATTTTTTTGAAAAATAATTACACAGTTAAACATTTTTGCAGTCATCGAATGCAAACTACGGCTTTGCAGGATGCTTTTGTTAACGAAGCCAGTCTTTCTTATGGCATGCAACGACTATCTCCTCTATGGTACAACAACCAACGGCTTCGCTAACTAAAAGTTCTAAAATCGGGATTTTTAAATTTAGCATTTCAAAATTCGGGATTATAAAGTTCGGTATCTTAAGATTCAGAATTCTGAAATTCGGGATTTTAACATTTCGTGATTTTGAAATTTTTTAGGGTGCCCGGTAGGCTAGCTGGTAGTGAGCAGAGACTCTGGTCTCCTACGGACAAGCGAAGAGCTGCGCGGGATAAGCGTAGGAATAAAAAAAAAACAAAATTTAAAAATGTTCATAAAAAAATTTAGGAATTACATATAACAAAAATTTTTTAAATGATGAAATCTTTAAATTTAGATTGTGCGGAAGACAGGAAAACAAAGTTCAAATTGGTTTCCGAAATCTAGCCTGTTCTTGGGGAACATTAAGTTTTAGCCAAAATATACATGAGGCCAAACTAGTAAAACTCAAATGTGATTTTGTTAGTCTCGATAAGAACAACGAGAAGCTCCACGCGATCAGCAGTTTGAATTTTATGTGTTGCACTGTGTTATTATATCGTAAGTGCATTTGTAAAAACGGTTTTATTTACCACTTCAAAAAAATAAAATTTTTTTTTGAAATTTTTCAATTTGGGGGGGTTTTTTTAGTTTAATACTTTTTTCGGGTATTAAAAACACTACCGTTTTTCGCGATTTTTAATCAAGTTTCGTGTTATTAGTGCTTTTTTCCGAATCTTGGAAATTTATTTAAGAATTATTTATTTTAGCTAAATATAAATGGTCCAGGTTACTGATGTTCACAAAAGTAACAAGAATCTGCAGCATGTCTGAATTATAAACACTACCTTTAAGTTAACTTGGGATCACAAACTTAACAAGCAAGATGCATAAATAACGATATAAATTGTGGAAATTTAGGAAAATATGCTCGTTGGTCTGAAATAAGATCACACGGAAAATTGTTCGACATATGGCTTAACATTTTAAGAATATTTCAAAAAGTTTTAGACAACGTAAGTTCTTTTTTAAATAAATCTTACCTTTTTTGCTTTGCCTAATTATTGAAAACTAAACATATGTTTAAATACAAAATCTTTCTAATGTTTTCGAAGATTTTTAATCCAGATAATAAAATGAAAATGACGCCGGGTTTTTAGTAAACAAAAAAAAAATCCTATTTTAAACTTTATTTAATAAAATGAAAACAAACATAAAACTTTATAGAAAACATTGATGCAAATAAAATTGTAAAGATTGTACACGAAAAAATTGTACAAATTTTACAATTAAAAGAGGAAGCGCACGACAAAAAAATAATCTAAAACGCGATTATTGTCTTTTAGTTTCTAATCCGTTACACATACATATACGAACATTTTAGTATTGTACATGTTCGTAGTTGGAGTGGGCAACTACCAACAATAATTCCACAAGTTTGAATTATTTTATTTTAAACGAAAAAAACAATTAAGATTTTTTGTTATTTAATTAAAAATTTATTTAAAAACCACTAAAATGTTAATTAAATCAAAATTAAATTTTAAATTTTCTTTCAACCAAAAAAAAAATAATTGATTCAATTATCACATTAATTAAATTGAAATACTTTTTAAGCACTTTTTTTATATTGATAAAAAACAACTGATAATTTTTTCTGTGATGTTTAAATGATTTAATTTTAAACGAAAAAATCAATTAAGATTTTTGGTTATTAAATAATTATTTTAATTAAAATTTTGTTTTTGAAAACAACTAAAATGTTAATTAATTCAAAATTAAATTTATATTTTTATTTCAACTAAAAATATAATTGATTCAATTATCACATTAATTAAATTGAAATACTTTTTAAATAATTGATGAACAACTACTGATAATTTTTTTCTGTAAAATAAGTTATTAAAGTAAAACTTCGCTTGTCATAGTTTCGTAAGATAAGAATTTAGATATTGCGGCACAACTTCGTCTAGAAATAACACCATGTAGTTTAGAAAGATCGTTCCATAATTCTCCGCAGATTCCATATGAAGAGGCCTCGTAAAACGCAATTAATTCTAAAAAAATTTGGAATTAATTGCTTTCGACATTTTCCCCAGCAAAATGAAGCCAGTTTATTATTTACACTATTTCCCACAAAAATGCTATGCAAGTTATTAAAGACGCAAACCATGTGTCAATAAATAATGCGCCTCTTAAGCATTTCGCATTTTTATTTTTATAGTTATTTAAAAACAATTTAATTTTTTATTTGAGATTTATTCCTCGCAATCTTTGGAAAATTAAAATATGTATTCTTCCTTTTTTTTATAGATCTTTAAAAGTTATTTCGTGCACTTACTTTAAATTGTATATTGTTGCTATTCCGATTGTACATGCATACAAAAATATTTTACCAACTCCACTTGTACGAATGAGCATAAGTTTTTACAAAAACCCACAAAATTTATGTTTTTCTTTTCATTTTTGTATTTTAGATTATCGTATCACCATCACGCCTCCACAGAATTTAGTTGTTATCAAACAACATCATCATTTCTGAAGCTAAAACCAAGAGAATTTAGTTTTTATCAAACAACATCATCATTTATAATGCCAAAACCAAAAGTTTTGGAAATTCAAGCTTGTTAAGATTCGTTTGCAAGTATGAATTACATAAAATCATACAGAAGCCAAACATAAGAATCCAACTACTCCATACACAGTGCCATGTGATCACTATCATTAAGTATTCGTACTTTTATATTTGTCACTATAAATCTGAAATGCAGTAAAAGAATTAAAGTTTTAAAAGTTAAATATCGAAAAGACGAGAAAATAATTATAGTACTTAACAAAAAATTATATAAAAGAATAAGTTGCAGTATAAAAAAAATATTCTATGCATTTTTCTTGGTCCTTATTTTACATATAATCAGGGCAAGTTTTTTAATCTTTTTATTGGAAAAATAAGTTTTAAGACATTTCCAAAATTTTTGAAATAAATGCCTATTTTGCAATAAAGAAATCTTTTTATTAACGCTTGAGCAATATCCCTACACTTCTAGAAAAGGCGTCATAACGCTAATGTATTTTGACATTAGTACTATGACAAATGTCTTCGTTTTTGACCCCATGACACTTTTCAGCATTGTGATGTCAGCCTTAACATCATTTGGCCAAATCGTCATCAGGGTCAAAAATTAAAATTATGTCATCAATGGGATGACAACATCAGCATCACAAAAATGACGAATCGGGGTCAGTTTAATAAAACATGTCATCAAAGCGATGACTCAGTAGCATCGTTGACTCAATTTAGGGCCGGTTCGGAAATGCTTCACTGCGCTGCATCTGATGCGCAGGGCATTCGTTAAAGCATCACTGCAAATGTCACACATAGAAAACGAAGATGATGCGCAAACAAAACACGTATCACAAAAATTGCTGATTCATATTGTGTTCAATAATATAACCAAACTGGACAGCAAACAAGTTGATGCCAAGCTGATTTGCATGAGCATCGAAAACTAATTATAGATGTGCATCAGATGCAGCGCAGTGATGCATTTTTTTTTTTAAATCGTTTATTTAACAAAAATATATATTCTTAAACTTAAATAAACAACAGTACTTATATCTTAATAGGTCTTTATACACTGTCCCAAAATCGAGCTCTCTAGTAAACTAATTATTACATTACATGTATTTTTACCTAAATTTCAATTATTTATACAATATTTAGATTTGTATATACATATATTTTATTTAAAAAAAAAAAAATAAGAAGAAACCTTACTTAACTATTCAAAAAATAAAAAAATAAAAGTTATTTAGGGTAAAAAGAAGAGGAAGTGAAAATTTTTTCATATTTATGTTTGGAAACATATTTTTACCTTTTGCGTAAACGCTAGTGTCAAATCTTTTATTAAGTTGATTGCTTTGAATTGCTTAAATATTTGCTCGTCTATATAAATGATAAAGTATAGGAACGCCGAGTTAATTTTGGATGTAATTATTGCTATCGAGGTATACAAAATTCTCATGTGGTATATATCCATTTTGGAGTGTTTTTTTAATAAATTCGTCACTAGCATAGTATGGAGCCATAACTAAATTATTTTCTGAACACTCAGAGCTTTTAACGAAACGGTTCCTTATTAGATGAATAATAAAGTTATCAATCCTGCCTATTTTTGCCTCATTATAGAACTTTTTATTTGAAACATATTTTAAATAGTTACTATTAGGAGATCTGAGACGCTCTCAAGCACTTCCTCTCAAAAACTCTTAGTTTTTCCATATACGAAGGTGATATATTGAACCATATTTGGCATCCGTATGTTAATATAGGACGTATTAATGATTGATATAAAATAATTTTCACGTTTGAGTGAATATATTTAGAGAAAAATAAATTTTTATGCAAGTAAAATGCGTTTCTAGCTTTAATTAATGTGTGTTAAAATAGACAAACTTATCTAGGTGAATACCTAAATATTTACCTTAACTACCTAAGAATTGTTGTTGGATTTTATTTTAAAGGATTTCCAATTCCTTTTAACATTGTTGTTACACTGGCCTACTGGGGGTCAAAAAAGAATAGTCTCGCATTTATGACTGCCCTTATTGACAGTTTGTCATTTAATTGAGTCATTAGGATTGACTTTAGTTAAAGTGAGAGAATATTATTATTTTCTTAATCGATACACATGTTTGTTTCACTTTTGTTGCGCCCTTTGTTTACAGAAGAACTCTAAACTTTAAGACACCAGCAGCATGTCCGATTGGGTTTTGTCACTTTAATTTGAAAATTTTTTATTTTATGTATTTAACAAAATTTTTAAAAAAATTAGAATATAACAATTTTTTGCTTCTCATTTTAGTTTTTAAACATTAAATTAATGTTAATAATACACAAAATGTGGCATGGAATTGATGGATAGATGACGCATCAAATATGAACAAATTTTATGATGACGTTCTTCATTGGATTGATGCCACTTTTTGCCTCATTGATGCCATTTGTAATAACATTGATGTCACAATTCTGATTTTTCTATGAGTGTAGTTATACTATCGTCAACATTTGCCTCACTACTAACATTAAGAGATTATTTTTTTGTTTATTACAAGACTTGATTCTTATCCTTTTAAATTTAAAAAAAAAAACTTCCCCTGCATCAACTTCAATTATGTTGATGAAAATTTTATTAAGTGTTCTGCGATTTTCTTAAAAAGATAGACAGATCACTATAATCATTTCACACTTTCGAAATGTAAAAATTATGCAGCAGCGTTTATCTTCTAATTGTAATTTGCCATAATATCACCAATTTACACTTTGCAAATGTAAATATTTTGCAAAAATATCCCATTCCCAGACAGTTACGGCAACACTACTAATAACAATTATTATCAACTTAAACACACATTTAACAGATTTAAAGAAACCAACAAAAACTACATCAACACAAACAAATTGAAGGAAAAAATGTTCGTTCGAATCAAAATGAAAATAATACAAAGTTTGAAATGTGGCGCTAACAAATACTGCCAGTTTAAATTACGTGTTTCTTTTTTGTTTTGTAGGTCTCTATCGTTGTCATAGTCACAGCCTTCATCGCGCCATCATCACCATCACGGCTTTTAGTCAGCAAAACCCACCTCCAAAAAAAAAAAAGATGGAATGAAAGACCCATAAAGAATCGTAGTAATTTTAACCGCCACAAATCCTTCGTTAAAAACCCAACAAAACTTTATAAACAACTTGAACAATTTAAACAAACAAACAAAAAATGTAACCATTTAACGTTCTTTTAGGTTTTTCGCTCTGTATTTATCTATTTATCCGTCCCTTCATTATTTTGTATCTATTTTAGTTTTATTTTTATTATTTTTTATGTTTTACACCGTTCAAATACTCTCGCATAAAAGCAGACGTTATACGAATTTAAATAAATAGATGAAAGATTAAATTTAGAAAATTCTTTTTAGTAGTTTTTATACAAACGTTATCCGTGGTTGGTAGAAGTGTTGGGGGGAGAGGTAACGAGGATGGTATTCTAACGATTATAAAAAGATTTAATAGGAAATGCAATCTACTTTGTAAAAGTAACAAGAAGGAAGTAATAATACTCTTGGTTAAGTGATGGTGGTGTGGTTTCAATTCTTGATTATGGATTAAATTACTGTCACTTAGGCTGAGTTTTTAAGATCTCAGTTAAACTAGGTTTAGTTAATCTGAAAACAGATTTGTCCCGGCATTACGAAGTTTTTATACAACATTTTGACGGAACAGTTTAGTTTTGCTTACAATGCTGATGAAATAATAAAAAAAATCACATTTCGCATGAAAAATCCAAGTTTTAGACTACTTTAAACTAAGTTTAAACTTATTCCACATCTCAGAAGACCGGCCTTAGTATTTTTCTAAAGGGAATCCAAATCCTATAGGTCTGGAGGAGTTATTGATTTCCATGGTAGCAATTAGCTCCTCACTTAAGGTCTTTAACGCCATTTTTAAACTTATTTGATACCATTTGATATCGTCCCAGAAGTCCGTTAAGTAACTGCATTAAAACATATTCCCTTCGATCTTCGAGACAAGAGTAGAATGAATTAGGAACAATCTGTGCGGCCTGATCATAAGAAAGTTAAAATCTTCTCTTCAAGTAGAAAACTTTTTTGAACCTCGAAGTTTTGAGCGTTAAAAAAAGTACAGTTGGTAGTTTGTGCAAAAATTTCAGGGCACTGAAGATTTTGCGTAAATTCCTTCCAGTCTGGAACAATTCATTCCAGTGTAGACGTAGGCAGGATAGTTCAGTTTCGGTTTGCCTTTTCCATGTTTATGATGGTAGTCGTCTTCTTCGGCTGCCTTATGAGTTCCTATCCATACTTTGTTTCGCATTAGCGTTTGGTTGTTTACGTAATGCATGGCCGATCCAACTCCGATACGTTTGCGGTTCTCATGTGTGATTGACGTTTGGTTGGTTTTAGACCAAAGCTGTCCAATGAATCGCACGATGCATAACAGATTTTTTTCTTTTTTACTTTCTCGGTCGAACAATCCATCTGTGGAATAGACTTCCGGCAGAAGTCTTCCCAGTCGGCTACAATTCTTTTCATAACGTATTTTCCTAATACCAACACAATGCCTTGCATTAGTCAGGGGCTGCCCCCTGAGTGTTGTAAAAAACTGCAGATTTGAAATTTTCTGTGATCAGTATATCCGAAGGATCTTTCTTAAGCATTTGTTTACAAAAACTTGTATGGCTTGCAGTTCGCATGATGATATGTTCCAGGTTCATGTGTTTCGTGTCTTCCACGACATACACCAGTGTGGATTTCACGTTTTTATCGAATATTTTTATTCCGTTCGCCTTTACATGTACGAAGAGTTCCGCACAGATTTAAGTCGGCCGTTTTCGAGACGAGCTTTATTAATGCATCTGTAGATATCTGATTTGGAACCGCAACACTCGTATTTAAGACGATTTTGTAGGCAAGACTTGAATCATCCCAAAACAGCTGGAATTATTTTGCCATTAGCGCTGTGGTCCTTTCGATGAAATTATGAATCTCCTAAACAAGAAAAGTAAAAGGTAAATCCAAGAAAACTATTTAAACGCAAAATTGGCCAAGCAGCCTTTTGGCAACCTGTCGACTTTCATTTGATTTTAATAAAAAATTTCCTTTAATAGACAAAATCAACTCCCTGACACTTGGCATACGTTCCTTATCAAAAACACTTGCTCTCCTCGCCCACATGCAAAGAAGGGCCTTTGCGTGCTAAAACACTTGATCCTCAGTGAAATTCAATTTTAATCGACACATTTATCTATGACTATTGTTGTTGTTGGTTTTTTTATTTATTTTTTTTTTTTTTTTTTGGTAGATGGTTTTCGTATCAAACAACACCAACGCTAAAAGCAATAAATGCATAGATTTAGTCGAATGGAATAAAAGTAACGACAAGACAAGAATATTCATCCCAGTATCAGGAGTTTTCAACATTTTGGTTGAAATAAAATTGAATTTTCTGTATTTATTTCGAAAACATTACAAGTTTTCGTTTCTTTTTTTTTTGTTGTGTAAAACGTATAAGAAATCATGAAATCAAATAAAATAAAGTCAAGTCATTTAAGTCAATTTGGAGATTTTCCCCCTCCAATAATGCAGTAATAATAAGATTTTATTTTTATTATCTTTTTTTTTATTTGTGGTGCATTTATTAAATGTTTGTGTGTGTGTCTAAGTGTTATTTGGCGCCAATGGTTTATTTTTAAATCTGGTGGTAAAAACCAGGGGAAGTGAATTTAGTTTGTCGGGGAGCTTGTAACATTTTTTTTTGGAAAAGTTTTACAAAAAGTGAATACAAAAGAATTAATAAATTTTTTTTTACAAATAAAAATGTAATAACATGGTAACCAAACTTTTGTCAGATGCGATTTTGATCAGATCGGCAACCGAAAAAAATTTAAATAATCAACGCATTCAAATGAAAATGAAATAAAGACTTAATCCTTAAATCGACTTTCGAATAACTCAAATAAAAAACCGGGTATAAATAAAAATTAAAAAAAAAATAACCGGTTAACCGAGTTATGTTAATAACATAAATAAAAAAGTAACAAAATTGAAAATGACTAAACTATTTAAAATTCTTTTAAAAACAAACACATTATTATGCACACCTACATACATATGTCTATATTGTGGACATATTTAACCCTCTGCGACTGACGTGGTTGTCTAACAGACACCAATGATAGAAAAAAGGCATTTTCCCCGTACTCAGTACCTTCTTAATACGTTTTCATGTGAACGATCAAATAGACCGCACGAGTCGCGCTGTGCAGAAGGCAGAAAAGTGCCTTAAAGACAACCACGTCAATATTAAGGTCTGCGAAACCATCTTAAAGTTTTTGTTATATTAACAACACGTCAATAAAATTGTTTCAATATTTTATATATCTTATTATTTTAAGGGGTTTTTGACAATCTAGCAGTTCTTTAGGCAAAATATTAAATTTAAGAAATGTAAAAATTAGAGTACACAACAACAAAATTCTGCATCGTATAGTGAATTTTGAAGTCTTTTGCTTGAGATTTGTGGTTTTGGGACACTGTTAACGTCAGAAAAGTTGAGTAAATTGCATGCGTCTTGATTGACTTTATACCAGGGCTGTGGAGTCGTCCGAAAAAAGTACTAACTCCGACTCCGACTCCAAACGCTGAAATTTTTTAAGTGCGACTCCGACTCCGACTCCTACTCTAACCGTGATGCGAAATGAATGAGACGTAAAATTATTTCTCTTTTGTGTAGAAACATCTTTATTAAACGAATTATGGGAATCCCCGCGAAATGTGCATAAGAAAAACATGAGTATGGTAGGAATTAAAGGCAGGCCGATAAAGATGTTTCTACACAAAAGAGAAATAATTTTACGTCACAATTTTTCTAATACATACTAGTATTTATGCGCTATAGCAACACTTATTCTGTACAATGTTGAAAATATTTCAGCGTTGATGGTTAAAAAATTCTGATATTAAAATTATTGGCAATTCCTGTCATTAACAGTTTTTAGCATGAGTAAATTATTTAAAAAATCACACATCTTTTTCAACTAGATCAATAACTGAGTATAAGTTTTGCTAATGTAATTTAGACTTTTTCCCGCACGTATAAAAAATATACCTAAATATACTTAAATAGTAAAGTACTTGAATCAACTATTTCTCTCAAAATAAATTAAAATCTACTTATTCATATTGATCTGCAAAATATTGCATCGCCAATTTCGAAGAATTTTTATATTGGAAAATATTAGAAATTTTTTTAAATTTTTTATGCCGAAAAATTTTGGAGTCGGAGTCGCGCGTTTTTTTGGGTACTGCGACTCCGACTCCGGTACAAAAACCTCAACTCCGACTCTTCAACTCCGACTCTTCAACTCCGACTCCACAGCCCTGCTTTATACGCTTTTGAGAGGCTTACAATAAAATTTTTTTGTGGGTTTTCTGTGAAAAACTTATAAAAAATTTTAGAAAAATTATATTTTAAATTTTTTATAATAAAAAAATTCGTTCAAAATAAAAAAACGATTTTTTTGTTCACTTTTTTGCAAAAAAAAAAAAATTAAAAGGTTTTATAACAACGTCGTGCGTTTTTGCGCCATTTTTTCTTGCAATTTTTTGAAAATTTCACCTTTTTTTTGTTTTTGCTCAACTTTCATAGGTACTTGGGTATTCATTTCTTCGGGCTTTGGCTTTATTCGGTTACCGCTCGTTAAAATTACCGAGGTTTTGGTTTAATCGGTTAATTTTGTTATTGTTCGGTTAACCGATTAATAAAATTTTTTTTTATAAATTAAGCAATTTCTTATTATTTGGAGTTCATTAGTAAAAAAAAAACAATAACATTACAATTCTTTAACTTCAAAGAGCAAACAAAAAATAATTCATAAATATGTAATACATATTTTTAATTAATACGTATTATGTTTTAATTAAAAAATAAACTGTTAGATCATTTTATTAGTTATTTAAATAATTTAAGGAGATCTTATAAAGTTATCTTTTAAACACAAAATTTGGTTTAATTGTTTAGGATTTAAGCGATTCTTGTCTTGTTTTGATAAAACTTGACTTGGAAAAAATTCTTTCATTTATTTCTTAGTGCTTTTCCTGGATTTCTCTAAACATATAAAATCTTCCATTATGGCATTAGAGACCTGTTTTAATTTTTTTACATTTTTAACACTTCTAAATGTTTCAGTTAATTCTGTTAAAAGATTGATATGAGAAGTTATGAGAAGAAACCAATAACTAAACGCATACATATAAACAGTACGTGAAAAGAGGCTGTTGACAGCAAAAACGTGTTAAAAATTAAGACCACCTTCTTTGTTTGTGTGAAAAAACATTTTCTTAACACATACTTTTTGTATATGAGACGAAACAAATAACTAAAAACACAACAACAAATGTAATAATACAACAAAACATTAAAAATTTTGTTACATCGGTTAATCGACTGAAATTAACCGGTTTAATCGTTAATCGAAAAGAGCAAATTTTTAATTAACCGCTCAGTTAATTGGGTAGTAATTAATCGGTAAACCGAATGAATACCCTTGGGGACATGTGATAGAAACCCTTTCGTCAGTCATAAAATCTTTTGGTTGTACGTAGATTTTTTTATTTAAATTATTAAATCTAAGACTAATATTACCTGTGTAAAAAAAGGAATGTGCGAAACAGTAAGTAACGGTCGTTAACCACCTGTGTGGCAGCTAAATGACGTTATTTTATATTAACAACAAAAATAATATTTAAAAAATCAAATCTGGCTCCAGCTACTTGGTTTTTTTTATTATATATAATGAGTTTATTGCATAACATGTTATCAAACTATTTTCAAGCCTCGTGAGTAAAATGGAAAGAGTGTATACGAGATTAGAGTTATAGCAAATAGTACAAGAATGTAATCCTACACTCGTTGAAGAGAAATTAAAATTTTTAGTTATACAAAATGTTTTATTTTTATGCTTTAGGGCCTTTTTCGTTTATCCAAAGATGCTGTGAAGTATTTATTTATTTATTTAGAAGAGACCGAAATTTAAACACAAACTCATCTGTCAGCAGCAATATCTCCATCTCCACCGATAACAGATTTCAGTATTGGGACTTAATGCCATTTGTTGCACTAGTAGGTAAAATTCTTGTCCCGCGATAATTTTTCCCCTTTTGTTCATCAAAATAAGAAAAACACAGCAACCAAATCTTTATGGTGTTTATTGTTTGGCAACTGCAATCGACATCAGTTGCCAACTGTTACATGTTTTTGGCAACTGGCAACTATAGTTCAGTTGCTATAAATAATCGTAACATTTAATTACTAAGCAATAGTTATGTTGTCCTTGTTGAAAAAAAAAAAAAAAAAAAAAACAGAGTCTCTGTTGGGAATCGAATAGCTCACTACCAACTAGACTACTAGGGCGCACATTCAGAAACTACTAAAGGCTAGCTTACACTATCTCACAAGCCTTACGTATTCCATAATACTTTGTGAGATAGAAATCAAATGTAACTTTACAGTTTGTAGTCACACTATCACACATGAACATGCTTTTGTTAAAATGCAACCCTGATCCAATGAAAAGTATTAGCTTTTAGAAAATTTTCAAAAAAACAATGAAGTCGTATGGGATGTCAAATTTTTTTTCGGAACACTTCCATTTTCATGACACATTGCATTCACACTATCACACTTTGTCATATTACTTGAGTTTTTGACATGTATTAATACAAAGTATAATAGTGTAATCTAGCCTTAAGTAATGAAGATAAATAAAATTCAAGCATCGAGAAGCCTTAGGTCAGACTTGGTGACACTTTAGATCGGCTTTCATAAAATAGTCTGGAAGATTTTTATCTCAATATATAATTCGATTCTCAGTCCGGAATAAAAGAATGTGTATAAAATAAAGTTTGGAATATGTTAAAATTCAGGCCGACCTTATACCACCTTCCTAGTTTATGTATGCGAAACTAAAATTATTTTAAAAAAATGCAATTAATAGTCAGGTAAAAAAAATTCGGCACTGCCAAATGTTTCATTATTAATGAAACTATTGGTTGGTTGGTTGGTGGTACCATTTTGTTGGGTTTGATCTAATTTTTGATTGCCAATGATGTCGTTATTGCTTTAAGTCGCACTAAAACATGATAATTTAAAATTTTTTTAAAAGAAAATCACCGGATTTTTTTTTCTGAATGTGCCTTCATGTACAAGAACATACTGACTGCACTACACTAGACTACACTGATTGTGGTGTATTTATTTAGTAAACATTTTGTAATTGGCATAAAATGTCAATTGATTATTAAGTTATTTTTGTTTTTGCATGAGCACAAGTACTCGTATCTTGGTAACTAAACAAATGTAAGTACATTAAATTCATGCACACACACAGGCACTTATAACACATACATACACTCACACATACACATGTGTGTATGACTATAAACGATACGTGCTCAATGTTTCAGCCTGTTTTCGTAAAATAAATCAAATTAAATTTAAATGTGTCTATTTGCATTGAAATTTGTTAAATTCTTATTTCAATTAGTTCGACTTTTTTTCTTTGTCGTTTTTTATATTTTCATTGTGTTTACGTACTCCTGTTGCTGATTTCAATAGACATTATTAAAATAACAATAATAATAATATGGAAAAACAAATTATTTTATTAACTTGCAAAGAACGTTAACGGTTTGTTAATGCAGTAAATTTCAATTTATTTTAATCACAAGGAAATCTATGAGAATGAAAACATACCACATTCATTTGGAGCGGGAAATTTGTTTTTATATGAGGGGCTTAAAGCACAAGGGGCTTAAGTGCCTTATTTAAAAATTGAGATTAAGTGATCATATACTCCGTGTGCTCCAAGCGAAACAGGTTTTTTAATGACAACTGCTAGAATTGGTTGCCATATCTCGCTACCAGATGATAATTCCACTTTTCTTTTTTTTTTATAATGTTTATTTGATCAAATTTTTCTTATATATTTAATCAAACTATAAATAAACAATAGTGCGTATAAATGTTACATATAATACACTGTCCCTTAAAAAGGGAACTCGAGTACAGCCAGTATTAGAGTATAAATATAATTTTTTGTTAATATTAATTTCTAGATTTACAATTTTATGTATTAATTAATATAATATTCAATGCGAGAAAAAAGTTGAAAAAATCTCACTACAATATTTTATAAAATAAAAGATATAGTCTCTTATAGTTAAAAGTACAGAAAAACTAATTCGGTGAGCCACTAATATTTTTAATTATATAAGTTTGGTTTTGTGTTTTTATCTGTTACGCATAAACTAGTATCAAATCTACTGTTTTCTGTTGTTAATTGTTTACTTGAAATGCTTTTTATATTAGCTCGTCTATAGATGTGATAAACTATAGGTATGCCTGCTTCATTTTGAATAAATCCATGTTTATCGAGAAAAATTAATGCTTCTGGTGGGACGTATCCCTCTAGTAGGCTTCTTGATATGTAGTAGAGTTTGTTTGTTTCTGTTGTTTTCAATTCCCGATTTCCCAGGAATTAGTTGCGGGATTCCCGGGATATTTTGTAGAACATCTTTTTTAATACTTTAGTAAATCTATGTCGGACTAGTGCCTTTAGTAGTTTAATCCAACTGAATTTCACCACAATATTTAAATCTACTACAGTTTAAGGCGTATTAAGCTCATTTTTAAGTATGGGCTTTGTATAGGGCCTATGATAATTAAAGGCCTATCTTCACGAAATTTTATTTCTTGTCTTAGCACACTGAAGTGTAAATTTTACAATAATATTATAAGGTCTTGCGGCTTAGGGCGTAGTTAAGTCTTTTCCTAGATTGTGCTTTATATGCAGCATTTCAAGTAATTTTGATTCTTATGAAAGTAGAATATGCTAAATTGGCCAACAAAAGCAGTATTCGTTAGGCTTTTAGCCATACTTACATGATTTACAAGATTGGTCTAAACATGGAGCCGTAGGTAAATTTTGGACCGACATTCAGGAAATTTGGTGGCTTATAAAACGAATTTGTGGAAATTTAATGTCAAATTTATGTTAGTTTTTGTGGAGTTGTTAGGGAGGTAGTTCCACATTTCGTCGGTTGATAATTTAAATGTCGTATGTGGATTTTTTGCGGTTTTGAGTTATGATCGATTCCTTAGGTTTTCCGACCTGATCTTTCATTTGACGTAATCAGTTTTTCGATACCTCATACGCTTTTCGAGATATGGAGTGTTGAGTTTGTCATATGTGGTATAGGCTGAAGCAATTTTCAAATTAGATGTGTTCAAACTCAATTTACTCGAAACTATCGGAATCCACATACGACAATTAAATTATCAGCCGACGATTTGGGTGCATAACTCTTTCCCTGCTGAAGAGATTCGGCTGGAATTCACTCCCAAACAGGCTAGAAGATTTAGAAACAATTTGACACCCAGAAGACTAAATCGGCTCAGAATTAATGAAGGATTCACAATAATATTAAAAAAAGATTCACATGGAATGACAAACACCTTCATACACCACTGCTAAACAAAATTTCTCCTTCCTGCTGAATTTAAAATGCCTATTTCGTAATGTTGTGCTTTCAGTTCCTAATCGCTCTTTCAGAAATTGTATTGCACTAAGACTTTAATACTTTCATTCTAATTATGCAAATGAGCCCTGAATTTGAAAATGTACATATATATGTACGTATATTGATTTCTATGATCCTATTGGCATCAAAATAACCTCTTAAGTATCTTAAAATTACTTTAATCTTAAATTTTTTACGTTTTTGTTATATAATGGATACTAGATTTAATTATTTTAAGCGTAATAGTCAGTAAGAAATATTAGTTTCATTGGAGAAATAAGTAAATATATAAATAAAAAAATTTGGGCGGGAATCCCGGGATCCCGGGAATTTGATATTTATTTCCCGCTTTCCCGGGAATCCAAAAAGTCCGGGAATAAAAAAACTCTAATATGTAGTCATCACTAACGTAATAGGGGGCTAAGATTAAATTATTTTCGTTACATTCAGTACTTTTTAAAATGTGGTTTCTTATTAAGTGGATAATAAAAATGTCAATTCTGCTAACTTGTGCTACGTTGTACAATCTTTGGTTTGATATGTATTGTTTGTAATTGCTATCTGCAGATCTGTAAAGTGAAGTGCAGCTTCTAAGACATTTTCTTTCAAAAATTCTCATTTTTTCCATATAAAAATGGGATATGTTGTACCAAACTTGACAACCATACGTCAGTATCGGTCTTATTAAGGACTGATACATAATTGTTCCTAACCCTTGAATTAAGCAATTTAGACTAGAAGAATTTTTTATACATAAAAAAAGCATTTTATCTTTTTTTAGTTGAAGATTAATATGCTCATTAAAATAAAGAAACTTATCCAGATGAATACCCAGATACTTTACGACTTGTTTATTTGAAATAAGAATGTTATTTGTGGACTTCACATTAAAGGATTTCCAATAACGTTTTCTGTGTAAAACTAATATTTTTGAGTTATGACGATGTTACAGCAAATGAGCGATATGCGAAAGGCAGGCAGTAAAATAAAATAATCAGTCGTGTCACAGAGTGCAATTCCGTTCGGAATGATTCCGTTCGAACCCAATGAAAACATATTTGTTTATTGATAGAAAGCATATTTTGATAGTTTTTTGACTTTTAAGATACAGAAAACTCCCATTCCGTTCATAAAAACAAAAATGGTTTCCTTACGCCAAGTTTTTCATAATTTTCTGAAGCAGCAAAATACGGAATGAATTCCGTTTCCGAACGGAATTGTACTCTGTGACATGGCTGAATATTTTGATTAAATTTTTTTAAAAATTGAGATTTCTTAAATTATAAAATCGCCAACAAACGAACACAATTAGACGATGTTAAAACAACATAATAATAGTTAAGTTTTTTCTGTTTAATAATTTTTTTTTAATGTAAGAGTTTTGTTGTTTTTATATACATACATAGATTATAGCCCAGAAGATGTTTTTCAATGTAAAACGAAATATCGGCAAAATTTAATAAATTATTATAAAATAAAAATAATAAAAAAAGACCTCGAGCTCAAAATAAGTTCTTTTATTAATATATTATAAAGGTCGAATAAAATACAACATAAAATTTATAAATCATTTCAATCATAAACTCTTATTTTGCCAAACATTTCATATATTTCTATTTTGGTTTTTTTTTGCGGTAAGAACGATTTTTTATTGTTTGTCGTTTTTTTTAAGGCTTTAATAAATTTTTGAATTTCTTACAGTTTTGCGTTTTTATTGTGTTTTTTTTTTGCATTTTGAATTCTAGAGTATTTTCGGGTTTTTTTTAATTGAAATTTTTTTTCCGATTTTATTCTTTTTTTCGAGTTTTTAGCTATTGTCGATTATATACAATGAATTCAAGACATTTTGTCATATTTTTTTTTATTTTCCAGATTTTTTTTATTTATCTTCTGTAGAAATAATCGAAATTGTAGAAAAAATTTCTAAATAAATATGTTTTTTCTTTAAGTGTAAAAATTAATTTGATCATAATATGATTGTAGTAATAATGCGAATGGCTGTCATGATAATAAAATCATTTTTTTTTATAAATTGTCTCTTATTCGACCTTTACAATTATTTGCATTAGTTTTTGAATAAAGAAAAAACCCCTGAAGAAGGCACAATATTGAATTAAATAAATTTAATATTAAAAAAAAAGACACCTAAAACAGTTTTGTTTATCTGTAGAAAGAATTGTTGCTTTGTAATTTTGCTTTAATCTACATATACGTTGTCGGTTTGTGATTAACCCTTATCCTGCACTAAAAAAATAAAACGCATTTGGTATTTGTGGGTGAATTTTGCCTAATGCAAACAGCTCGTACATTTGTTAATTCCGTTTACATTCAGTGCATGTAACGCACGTTTATTACATGCTGTAAATTTCTTTGAATATTTTCTATTGACTTATTAGTGTTAGGCAATTATGACCCATAGTTACGAAATGCTTAATTTATTTGGTACAGACATTACGATAAAGACTTTAAATTAAGTATTTGAAATATACGAGTACATACATTCCATTTATAAAAAAAATAATTGTACATAATTTAAAAAAGAATCATTGACTTGTTTTGAAAATAATATGCAATAAAACCTCTTTGGACAATTTTGACCCAGGAATACAGGATAATGGTTAAGATAGTTGTTATTAGTTTTTTCAAAGCAAAAAGTGTTTTATCAATTAGAAAAATGGTTTAAAAAGTATTTAAATTTAATTAATGTGATAATTGAATCAATTATTTTTTTAGTTGAAAGAAAATAAAAAATTTAATTAACATTTTAGTTGTTTTGAAATAAATTTTCAATTAAAATTTTAACTAAATAACAAAAAATTTTAATTGACTTTTTTCGTTTAAAATAAAATAATTTAAACATGTAGAATTGTTGTTGGGAATTGTCAATATTTATTTAAATAAATTAACACATTGTTTGAAATGGCAAAGTTTTTTGATAATTTTTTTAATTAAAATTAAAAATATAATTTATTGAAGAAAAAAGTATTCACAATTTTACAATTTTTAGTAATCAATATAATCATTTTTGGTAATAGATGCAAAATCAATAAATTGTTTGCTTGATAATATGAATTTGGTATAAATTTGGTGATTGGAGAAATTTAATCATTTTTGCTGTGTTCAGTATTTTTTTGCATTCTTTTTTTTCCGATCCGTACAATTTTAGTCTGCTTTCCAGTGATGCCGTTTGGTTACATTTGTTACATTTATAGTAACTTTTGAAGGCCCAACGTAACTTGTATTATTTTTTATATACCGACAAATTGTCGTAACCTTTGGTTCACAGAACGAAGTAGCTTTATCTGTTTATATGCAGCTTTTTTATGATTGCAAGTAAAATTTTGCACTATTTGAATTTACCGCAGATTTTATGAATTCAATCACCGTTAGTGAAAGTAAAAAAATTTGCAATACCAATAAAATTTTTATAAGTGCTCGTGAAAAAAAATACCAATCATTACTAAAGCTGGTAAAAAATAGTGCAAACTAATTTTTATGCAGTTTTATTTAGTGATAGTGCAATGCTGATTTAAATCAATATTTAGTGCACTACCCCCAACTATGAGTTTAATTAGTTTGAGTTTAATTTTAGTGTTATTTTTTTTTCATTTTTGCGTAATTTATAATTTTTTTTACTATTTGTTAAGTTTTGAAAAATTTACTAACTTAATAAAATTTTTTTCAAATTGATAATTCATACAAAAGTTTTGGCGAATTTTTGATTTTGGCTTTTTTTTTTTGGTTGACTTCGAGAACAATTGTTTAATTTTCTTTTATGCATTTATTCAAAAATGAAAATCTTTTTTTAATTTAAGCGATTAATTTTCATTTCTGTTTTCAAAAAATGAGTTAAGAGAACTTGAAAAGTTTTAGTTTACGCAGTTTTTGAAATTAAATTGATTTTTTCATTTATTTTTCTAATTTTGCGATTGAATTATTTTTCAGACTTTAGAAAATCGTTTAATTGATTCCTACATGGAATCTACATAAAAATTCCTTAATAAGAAAAATGATTCTTAGAATAGGTGTATGGGCAACCGAGACGAGGAAGGCTGTCTTGGATCGTTTCAGAGGTCCCTTTGTGATACCCTCAGCCAGTGACCAAAGTAAGAGCTTGATAAATCCATTGGCATCGCTGCAGTCTCTAACTAACTACTTCGATTCCCTGCCGAAATGAAAGATTGACCTTGGTCCTACTTCAGATAGGATATCCAGACATCCCTAAGACCAGAGCATTGGATTAGAAAGCGAAGTATCGTCTCTTTCCCCTCTTAATTTTGACAACCTTTATAGTAGGCGTTATAATTTAAGGCCAGTCTCCCCTTCTATCGGTGACCCGTATTGACCAACGTCACTATTCTAATTTTGTCCCTTCCAAACCTAAGCAAAAGGTTGGTCTTCCAACCTTGGAATACCATCTTGATTTAGTCTTTCTGTACGACTCACGTTTAATAAAAGTCCAGCAGCGAGCCATTTAATTGTCAATTAGGTTGTCTAGTTATAAAAGGCAACCCTGTTTGGCGGGGTCGTCTGCAGTGTCGTTCCCAGACAGCCACTGTGTCCTGGTTCCATGCCGGTGTTACCTTAGAAGGTTTCGCAATCGCGTTCAAAGATATCCTTCAGTCTGCAGGTAACTGTTATGACATTTAGGCACCTGCGAGATCTAAAATAGAAGCTTTGCTATTTATCAAAACCATCCGATTTATTCGCACGTCGCTTGAGACGCTTACAAAAGTAGAAAGGTAACCTACTTGTCACATTCTACGTGTCAAGGAATCCTACCCTTTTTCTTAGCTCCTTTTTCCCCAGTGTTTACAGTTTCTTTAAAAATACTTTACGATCTTTGCACGAAGGAAGAAGAAACTTTCAAAAGTTTATAATTCTTTTGATTTCTTTTACGCTTCCATCTGGTGGGGGGTATCAATTAACTTTCATGTTGTTCAATGTTTTAATTGTAATAAATGTCAATGCGAGTCACTAACTAACTGGCTGGCAGTTTGCCTGTCTGGCTTTCGCACTAAGTATTTTGTATAATTGTTATTAAAGTGAAGTTTTCAACCTGCACTGTCATCTTCTCATCATTTAGGCGTAGACACAACACTTAAATGATAATTAAAGTATTCATTCGCATTGTGGTTACCACCAATATTACAGTCTTTTAAAACACACACACATGCTTTACAAAGTTGCAAAGTGTTAACACCATGCTTACGTGTGTGTGTGTGTATGTTGTTTATTTGAGTGTAGTGTGAGTGAGTTAGCAGTGTATGAAACATAATTAGCAAAGTTTTCTACAATGTAAACATGGGAATTTCTCTTTCCTTTCATGTCTTCTTGCCACACAACTGCCAACCAACATGTTGCTTATATGTAGTTGTTGCTTTCTTATAATAACGAGCATAATCAGAAATTGTTTTCTTACTTTTTCGCTAGTTTTTATACCCTCCAGAACTAGTTGTAAAAAGGGTATACTTAGTTTATCTTTACGTGTGACACTTTCTTACTATTCATCTAGGACCCCATAAGGCATATATATTCTGGGTCCTTGGGTACTTTTAAGTTGATATAGCCATGTCCGTCCATCAGTTGAAAAAACACTGACTTTCGAAAAACACCAAAGAAAAGAACGATATTGGTTTCAAATTGTTTCTAGTTTTCCTAAGCAGTTTGGGATCAAATCTAGAAAAATCAGTACAGTAGGAAAGGAGTTTTGAATCTAAATGTGGAGCCATCAGACCAAAAAATTTATTATTTTTTTCCAAAAACTAACATATGCCCATATTGATGCAAAATTTTGTACAAATTCGTTCTAGATGGCTAGAAATCATATCCAATAATATCTTGTAGATCGGTCCATAATTTAAAAGATTTTGGTCCGTCAAAGTTTTATATGCTTAGAAATCAAACTGCCAACTTTAATGAAGATCGTACCAAAATTTACCATTTGTCCCATAAAAATCAGACTGCTGAAATATTTTTACTGTCGATAGAGGGTATCAAAGTTTCGGCACAGCCGAGTACAGCATTCTAACTTGTTGTCTTCTTTCAATTCTTTTCGAACTGAGTAACTGGGTGACAGACTGACTACTTTGTTTTAATAGAGAGTTAGTAGGAAAGTAATTATGAAAGTTAATTATGTTGTCATATTGTAATGCAAATATTTATAAATATTAGTTGATTATTTCTTTTTCATAAACCACATTTAACATAAACGGAATGAACTTAAGTTTATTTTTCATTTGAAGTTCTATTTATTTTAAGATAAATCAGGTTTTAGTAAATGCTTTAATGAAATATTTAGATTCAAAATAATTTTAAATAAAGTAATTCCCATTTTTTTTTCAAGATTTATTTAATACACTACACAACAAAATTGCAACTTTTTTGCACAAAGTTCAGTTATAATTAACTCTCAGTTTTAGCTGTCAAAATCATATTGTTAACTGAAAGTTACAGTAATAGTTAGTTTTAACAGAGCTTGGTGAAATTGGCCGTATGTGTACTAACTTGACGTTACTCATTATCGGCGCAACATACCAATTTTTGTCGTTTTTCATGTGCCGATAGTGTAAAGGATCAACATTTCTTTAAATGTAACAATCTGGGCCAAAATTGTGCTGACTGTGAACAATCAAAATTAACCTTGTTGCGCCTATAATGTGCACACTATTTTGCACAATGTGGAATTATCAAATTGCTAAATGTGCACCAATTTTGACCGTCCACTTGTACGCCGATCAAAGTCGCCAATCGGCGCCGAAACAAGGGATGGCAAAACGAAATTATGAAATTGCACCAACTAACTAATAATAATTTAACTTTTTTGAACTTAATTGTAGTAAAAATATATTTGTTTTATCTATTATTGAACGAAAGAAAATAAGTCGCTTTTACAGAAACATTGCAGATTATAAAGAAGAACACGCTGTGCAGTAGGTTTAAATAAAATTGAACGAATTGTTATTATTCTATAGGTATTTAAGGGCTGCATGAATAACTTCATTCATGAACATACTGAAATGTTTATTCAATGAAGTTCGTATTCAAATTAAATTCAGACCACTGAGCAAACTGTTGTTTTATTCATGCTACTAGCAAACACATTTCGTTTCATATGGCAAACACAAAGACTTTGTTCAGTGAAACGACTTTTGTTTCACAGTTTTCACTCTCTCTCATTTTTTTTATAAAAATACTCAATAGCAATGTTACCACTTAGTAAATTTATGTGATTTTTCTTTTTTTGTTACCTTAACAATAATATAAGTAATTTGAAAATCATTTTTTAAATTACATTTTTTTCATAACAACCTTTTTATATACTTCCAAGCAAAACACATTGCTGAAAAATGTTTTTGAAAATAAAATGAAATTTTTTTGAAGTTTAAAAATTTACATTAAAAACAATTAATTTACATTGAAAACAAAGTCAAATTTGTATTATTTTTATTATTTTAATATTAATGTACTTCCTTATCTTGTTGCTTTTACTCTTCATGGTTATTTTTGTTTTTTTTTTATCTTTCCTAATATTTTTCATTTCTTTCAACTGGCAATACTGACTTTAAAATAAATGTGTTTTTCCATGAACTTATTCGACATTTATTCAGTGGTTGTTTTGTTTCAGAGTTGTAAGTATTCATATTCTCTGCATCTTACTCGTCTCTTAAATTTCGTGTGTTTGTTGCTTTCATTTCGTAGTTATTCATTTTATTGAATACAAAAGAAGCAAATACAAAACTATAATGAAAGTTTCATTATAATCATTATTAAGTTTCATGCAGATGTTTATTAGCGGCCAAAGTTATAAACAATAAACCCTTTATTGACATGCTTTATTTTTTATAACTTAGGCCGTAGGTATATATATAAATATTATTTAAAATTTATATAGGGCCGCAGTAGTTTTCTGTTTTTAAGAGTAGTAGGCCATTTTGAAAGTAAAACTCTGTCTGTCAACAGACAAAAACATTTGATTTTATTTGCTCAAATAGCACGATAGTGTGGCCGCTTTGTACCGATTATTGTCGCAATTAAAAAAAATTGTCACAATATGCGACGATAATGGGATTAGCAAAAAATAAATTGTGCAATGTTTTAAAGTCCGGGTTTTTGAGATGTGGATTAATTTTAAACTTAGTTTAAAGTACTCTGAAACTCTGATTTTTTCGGCGAAATTTGATTTTTTTTATTATTTCATTAATTATCTCTCTTCAGATTAACTAAACCTATTTTAACTGAGATCTCAAAAACCCAGCCTTAATGTTCGCAGAGATGCTTTTTGATTCGATAGTGGGATCTCAACCTTATAGTGTTATTATTAGTGTTAATTTGCTGTTAATTAAAAAAATTTTCTGTGTTCTAAGTTTGGGTTTTTGAGATCTCAGTTAAACTTGGTTACGTTAATCTGAAGATATTTTGACGGAACTGCTAAGTTTTGTTTAAAATGTTACCTTTAATGAAATAATAAATAAAAAAATCACATTTCGCCGGAAAAATTCGAGTTCCAAACTTAATCCACATCTTAAAAACTCGGCCTTAATATAATTGAATATGGTATAGTCAAGACGAGTTTGTGTGAATGATCCAAATCATTTTTGGTTTATTAGAGAAGAGTATATATTTAAAAAATATTGTTCATTGTGAAATCGTTCGTAAAGGAGGCTTAAAAAATTTACTTTAGCCACCCGCTGAAAATGAAAGAGAAGCCTTGGTTCCTCAAGAGGTATGCAAAACATGCGCTGAGTTTTTATATTAGTGGACAAATAAGAAAAGGAGTAAAATTAGGTACGAAACCGCCATGATCTGGAATGAACACGTGAACTACCACGACATCTGTTATTTTTGTTTGGGGAACATAACTGTCATTAACTAAACAAATCGGAATATCGTTGCAAACGATCGGCATATAAACGTTTTTTGAGCCCTAAGATATCACCCGAACCTCAAGTTGGCTGATGTACCGCAGTAGGAACCCATGGATTTTAAGGCGAAGACTGGCAGTAGTGATAGTGACTCTGAATGTGACCAAAACTGAGTGCAGTGAAAATGTAAGTGGGCATTTTTGATGGCAAGATAATTTCCGAAATAAAAGTCTCAAATTTTGGAATGAGTTTATTTGGCTTGTTCAATTTTTTTTTTTTGGAAATAAGAAAAGTTCTGACTTTTAAAGTTTAATTTTTTTTTCACAACCACCAGGACTATTTTCCCCGCCAATCATGGGGACCTGATTCAATACGGCGATCGATTTCCCCAGGAAATGCGATTTTCTTTAAATATATACGGCCTTATGGAAGCAGATGTATGTGAACTTGAAGTGTTATTTGTAACCGATTTTCCATACAAATTTTTTGTTTTACGAATACCTTAATTTCACATTATTTTTTTTTTGCATAAGCCCGTTTGTGTTTTATTATAAATACCACCGTGTCAAATCTTATTTAATAGGGCTGGTACAGAAATTTCAGTCACAGATTGGACAAATATCATGTAACATAACCGAACCATTAGAGATGATGTTGTACAGTGTAATTAAACGCAGGCTCAACATTTAAAAGTAATATTTTAAATTAATGAAAAATTGATTTGTTTTTAGCTGTTTAATGCTTTTAACATCATTATTGGCTTTTAAGTCATTATTATAATATAATGACAAAAACTTCAATGTTATAAATATTCAATTATCGTTTATAAACATATTTTCCTGACACTTGATTCACACTTCGAAAAAATTAAATAAAATTCCATTAGGATTCGTTTACGACAGACATTCCATAAAAGTCTGGCTGCATTTCTTTATTCCCCTGTTGCTGTTGTGTTTTTTTTTGTTATTCGCCAGTTTTGTTAAGTAAATCTTAAACGACTCCTCCTTAGAGATGTAAAGGTACGGGATGATTTTTGTTAAATAAATTGTTAAATTACACTTAAAATATTGACGATAAAAAGTTTTATTTTGAATCATAAAACCAAGAATTTTAAAATGTTCATTAATGCAATTTTACTCGTAAAATAAAACAAATATGCTCAACTGTTTTAAACATTGTCTCGTTTTTATTTTCCCATTTTACATTTTTCTTTTCCCTTCTGTGTCCTGCCTGCTGCCACAAAAAGTTATTGTCATTGTCATTGTCATTTAGGATGACTGACAACATTTGTTACAAAGATACACACAAACATACAAGATTTCTCAGGCATATTCAATACGACGTGGTACAAAATTTATGATGAATTTGGGGTTTTTATGTATGTCTTTAAAACAAACTCGCTTAAGGCATAAAAAAGGGGAAAACAAAAGTGATTCCATTTGCTGTGTTTTATTTATAAAATCTAAATAAATAATAAAAAAAGCAATTTCGAGGAATTGATTCCACTTGTTTACTAATTTATTTGAAATGAGAAATTTTAATTTAATTGTTATCACATTTTAAAGAGACTTTTACAAATTTACCAAATAAATCGAACATTTCCAGGCCTGGCATAAATACAACATTTTTCAAAACGCATAAAAATCAATCGTATCGCATAAAAATCAATCGTTCGGCGCTTTTGTATAAAAATAACCAACAACAAATATACAATTTTGTATAGTTAGACGATTATACAACGAATACGATGATACTACGAGCTTGTGAATTGGAAAATTACAAAAAAAATATTTAATGGTTTTTGATTGTCTTGATCTTTTTTTATTTCTACGAAATTTTATTTCGATAAAGTATCTTAATAAATAAATACATATTTTTAATTTTGTGTTTCAAAATACTGTTGGTTAATTATAAAAAAATAAAAAATTATTTGTATTTTAAATTTACCCTAAAGGAAATCCGGGTACAAGTGTCTCTAAGTCACCAGTTTTTTGGACTATTTTGTTAAATTTTTTTTTGGCTACTTGTCAGTGCAGTGGGTACACATTTACCTTTTATATGAAAAATATTTTGTTTAGTTTTTTATAAAAAGATTATATCTTAAAAAATATGCAATTTTCAATTCGACATCTACTTAAAAAAAGTACCGAGAGTGTAGGATAGATTTACTATAATGTACTAGTGATTCTCTGGTTCCAGTGTCTTCATAAAGTCCCTAAAGAACTACCTTCATCAATAGTGCCAACGTCGATAGTAGATTTCCAATGACACGCAAATGTTGAATATCTATAGTAAATAACATTGTCTGGGGTATAATAAGGCACTGGTGCTGGTGACTGTATCAATAGTGAATCAGTACAGATTCACTAGTGGCATTTCCTGCAGGGTAATTATTTGAAATAATATTTTCCAAAACTCTGGATATATTTCATTAACGAAATGATAGTCTTGTAGACTTTCACTTAGATCTTTTCTTAAGTGTTAAAATGCAACAATGTCGCCTCTGGTAATATTTGATGAATATTACCAGACGGGGAATTTGTTTTAATGCTAAGAATTTATGTTTTCAGATATTTTAACAAATAAAATCTGGGAAATTTAGTTTTCATGTTGAGTATCATTTTTTTTATTATAAATTGTTAATCAAATCACAATCTATAGAGCGTTTATACTTTAATAGTCTTATTCAGGAACCGAAAATAACAATTATTTTGAAATTTTAAAACAAAAAAAGCATATAGAAGTAAATGCTGGCAAAGTGATTCAAGTATAACATATTGATCCTTATGAACTTTTCTATGATAAAATATTATTTTTGATCGAAAAAATAAAAATCCAAAAAAACTGTTATTTTTGTTAAAAAAATAAAAATCAAAAAATTACTGTTATTTTGGTTCAAAAAAATAAAAATCAAAAAATAACTGTTATCATCAGACTTTTATGAAAAAAGGAATAACTGTTACGGTTCCTGGTCCTATTCTCTCAATATTTTCCAGAAATATTTTCTATGTACTATCAGAATTTTTGTTGGTATATTTCTGTTACGAGGCTTACTTTAGCTATCCTTTGCTAGGAATGATGTAAACTGTACAGGAAATGTATACAACTATTAAATACCAGCAAAATGTAATGCATTATCTGGTCCGCTACGGCCTTCGTCAGCATTTTTTGTATCTTATAACTGGATAGTACTTATTGTTAATTTTATGTATTTAACTTAATTATTTTATCAAAGAGAATCTATGAACATTATTTCTCATGTTGAGTGTAATTTTTTTTATTATAAAATGTTCTTTTATATTAATTCGAATGTGTATGAACAGTCCTTTTAAATTTGCTAACGATGCAAGTGAAAAAACATTGTCGACATCAGAATCCAAAAGATTTTAAATGGTTGATGAGAATTCAGCTTCCAAAATCGTGTTTGTGGTTCTAAATTATACAACACGCGCTTAACAAAGAACTTCTTGCCGTTATGGAAGGGGTTACTGTACATAGTAATAGTTTTGCGAAATGGATGCCAATTAATTTTGAAACGCAAAAAAAACCCAAATTTGTCATAGAAAATTTTTAAATTTCCTCTTCAGTTGTGGTCCTTTAGTTGATCCAAAAATTTTTTTCTATTTTTGATTTTGAATTAATTTTTTTAAAATTATTTTTATTAATTATTTTAATTAAGGAAGGAATTATACAACATAAAATGAATACTTATTAATTGATAGTTTTTCATCCTTTCCTGGACACGGGCTCGAACTCAGGCCGAATTTATATGTTTCGAGAATAACCAAATTCTTATCCTCAAAATTTTGCACTTTTACCCTTTCCGCTGACGATCTTTAGTCAGACATCAATCTTTTAACTTATGGTATCAGTGGATCGAAATACGCTGTAATTGATCATATATTTTTTGATTTATTTCCATATTTGTTCCCATTTAATTGTTTTTAGATCACTTTTTAACATCATTTAATCAGTCTTCATTACATTTATGTATGTCATCTTTATGCTCTTATTTAATTATTTCTTCAAGAGCATTGAGGATTTTTATGCCGTATTTTTTCTTCTATCCCATATTTTTTGCCTCCTTATTTTCTTATTATATCTTAAGAACTTGACCCTGTATTGAAAGACAGTCATCGAATTATTTATTCATCCCTTGTCAGCCCAAAAATTTATGAAAAAAATGTGATGATACCAAAAAAAAAAAAAAAATTTTTTTTTATATTAATTTGTTTTATTAAGCTTGAGGTCTCTTTTCTTATTTTTTATAAAAAATTATAAATTTTTTTTTACTAAAGCAATAGAAAAAACTATTGGGTATATAACTTTAAAAATGTGGGATTCACAATAAGAAGCGTATCTTTGGTTCATGTGTGTCTTTGTATCGTATTTTGGGGGATAAATATCTGTCATTGAATTGAACGAAATTAAGTAAACAACAAAGTTTTCTCTCGTCGCTATTATTAAATATTTGCTGCAGAAACTTTCTTAAAATCTCTTTCGAAAATGCATTCGTCTCCATACAATGAAACTTTTATTTTGCAGTATTTAAGTATTTTGTATATTCCCTCATTCTTCTGCCTCTGCCTTTTAACAACAAACTCAAAAACTTGTTGTACACGAAACAAAATACACCTTTCTTTCCATTTGTCTCTACCCTTTTACAATGAACTTAAATGGTTGGAAGCAAATGTTTCATAGTATAGACGGGTACTAATAAAGCATCATTTGGGGAAAGCTTCGCTTGACTGCTTTAATTAAAAAAAAGAAAAAATAAAGATTTGCTATCCATTGAGCACGGAACTTTATCCTGAACACGCTCTTTCCATTTCAACATGTGGGGGACTGTTTTTTGTGTTTTTGTTTTGATTTTGGCATGAAGAATAAATACCGTCCACGTCAGTCAAAAAAGTTCAACAGTAATAAATTTGGGGCATTAAGTTTGCTATCAATTCCAAGAAGCAATTTTAAAACTTTTGCAAGCCGCAGGATTCATCCGGAAGAAAGGAAATAAGTAATATTTTGCATCAAAATATTAGTGGAAATGAGAAATAGATGTATTAGGACAACATGATGCGCAAGGGACCGTGCGTGAAGCTCGGCCAGCCAACACAATCAACGATAAAGTCTTATATCTATAAGCCTGAGGCAATGCTCTGCATTTGCGTGTAATCAAAAACGGTCCCATCTAGGTAATATATGTTAGGTTAGGTTCAATGGGCAGACAACACGAGGACACCTCACCTTATAGCGGACCTTTTGAGATTCCCTTAGCCAGTGACCAGAGTCGGCCAGTGTCCTTCAGATTATTCCCCAGACATCACTGCAGCCTCGAACCACCCAGACTCCCTGCAAAACAGAGGGATCGATTTTAGTCCCACACTAGACTTAGCGGCCGAACAAGGCAATTTTGGTCTGCCTAATCCTAATAGTCTCCCATCTGTGTATTATAAAATCGCGCCAGACGATCACACAATTGATTCGAGCATTGGCAGCAAATACCTATAATATACGACCAGATCTAAAGCCGCAACCCAGTAAAAAATGTGCTCAAAAAGGACAAGGTTTTTATAATGAAAATGCAAGAAAATGGGTTGCACGATTTTTGTAAGGGGAGTTTTCGATTTGGAGGAGTACTTTTTCCTGAAAATAGGCGCTTTTTGTAACAAAATGAAACTTGCAATTTGCTTTTATTTATTTAAGAATTTGTATGCTTGCTAGGGCCCGATGATATTCGCCTTGTGATTGACTGTCGTTGTCATACGTTTTTATGTGTGAAAAATATTTGTAGTTGCTTTTTTTGCTTTCTTTGTTATGAGCAGTTTTTTTTTGTATAATTTTGTTCAGAAGCCTTCATTGCACCCAAATAGTCCTTTTGCTGGAGATCAGGATTCTGCGCCTTTTCACTTCAGTGCTTAAAAAAACACGATGGTTCACATGTTCAAGACTATTTAGCATATAGCGGTTGATAAGTTTTGTCCTACCTGAATTTGCCCCTAACGATTTCCATTTGTTTTGATTAATATAGAACGCACTCACTGGACACGGCTTACTTCAGAACAGGGTTTCCGAAATTGCCTTGATTCGCTCTTGACCTCAAAAAATATATGCAGTTCCTTTGACGCTGAATCCATATGTTACTAAAAGGATGGGAACAAGTCATAGGGGCTTTGAGTAAACTGATATTGTTACAAAAAGTTAAAGTAAACACTGAAATTTGTGCCTAAAATTCCGAATTTTTAATTTATACACCCAATAATGCAACTTATACTTTTTGGTAGAAAATTTGTGTTGCCCACACTTTTGAAAATAGTCATCAAATTAAGTACTTCTCCTGGGAAAGAAAAAAAAATACTTTTTTATAAAGGGTGGTCCACCCATAATGCACGATATTAATTGTGAGTCACACCTTGACGTCGAGTTTTTTGGCCAGCTTAATTTGGCATTTCTTTGATTCAGGGTTTGACAAATTCAAACATGGAGAGGTACACAATTGAGCAGCGTGTTAAGATTGTTGAAACCTTTTACGAAAATGGGCGTTCAAATCAAAATGCATTTCGTGCAATTTGTAATTTATTTGGCCAGCATAATCGACCAAATGTGTCCATAATCTGGGGAATTGTGCGCAAATTTCAGCAAACCGGGTTTGTAGGAATTGTGAAAACATTTGTACATGCTCGCCCAGTTCATTTTGCGGAAAACATTTCTGTTGCTTGCATTTACGAACGTACCCAGTGTGTCAGAAGAGCCGTCAACCTCGATTTGACGTCTTGCTTTTTAAGAGACATATTTTTTTGCGACAATAAGAGAAAAACAACTCAAGATCTAAAGGATGAGATAATTCGGAATATTAACGACATTGAACCTCAATTATGTCTCAGTGTCATCGAAAATATGGACTATCGGATAGAGGTATGCCACCGAAGCCGTGGCGAGCATTTGAACGATATTTTGTTTCACGCATAATTGTCATAGATCCTTCTATCATTATAAAAAATATTAAGATAATTCTCTGAAAACTTTTTGTTCTATTTACAATTAACATCGTGCGTTTAGCTTGGACCACCCTTTATCTAAAAAATATAAATAGAAAATAAGTTATTAAAAAGTGGATCGTTCTTCTTCTTAATATACACGTGACTTTTAATTTTGTATTAATTAGTATTTATTTAGTTTCTTTAAGATTTTTTTTCGTGCTTTTGAATATATTTTTTTTTTTTTTGCTTAACAGTCGATTTCAATATTTACCTTAATTGCCAATAGTTATTAAGTCTTTATTATTTTCTTGTAAATATTTTTCTATTTTTTTTTTTTTTAATCTCTGAAAACTTTAAATACCATTGAAGTGTCAATTAGTGTTGATTTAGTCTTTCTATACATTTTTCTGTTTGTTTCAAACTTCATCTGGATGGTATTCTGTGTAAAATAAAACAAAAACATTTTTTTAATCATCAAATCCTAAAAAAAAAAAAATTGAAATAATTCAGCAAAAAATAAAAAGTAAAAAAGAAATAATACATCAAACAATAACATGTCAAGTAGCTTAATATCTTTTTATTTTTCTTTTTGCTTTTATTTTTTTAAGTATCTTTTAATATGAAAAATATATATTTTGTATCTTTGCATTTCGTTTCGTTTAATTTTATTTTTGCCTTGATTTTGTTTGTATTTTGATGACGGTTTAACGAATAAACGACTGAGTGCCTGACTAAGACGCTTTTCGCTTCAATTTAATATTAAATCCTTGTGTCTTGTATTTTTTTTTGTTTTTGTTTAAAACCATTAAATGGAAAAAAATATTTGTCAAATATACATTTAAAAATTGAGATAAAAACAATATTTGCATTAAACATTATTTAAATTCAAGTAAATTCATAAGACATAATAAAAAAAAGCTTATTAAAAAATGTGCATAATTTTCGTTTATAAAGCGCTTTACATAAATATTTTGGTAAATATGTCAGGCGAAAAAGTCTATTAAATAAGAAAAAAATAATGAAAGAATATGTTTTTCTTTTCTTTAAAATCTACACTTTTATTCAATTTCATATTTCCGTCAAGGTGGGAATGGAGAAGGGAAATCTTAACTAATGAATACAGCACTAGAGTTTGCACGATGGTGGACACACCATGTGGTGTCGGCTCTGGCTCTGGTGTCTTCTCGGAGGAGCTGCAATTAAATCTATCTTTCCGTTTCATGGATGAAGCAAGTATATTTCAGGCTGATATACTGGCGAAAAGAGAATCACGAATAACACTGCATGACAAGAATATTAAAGGCAGAATTATTATTTTTGTCTATAGCCAGTCGGCTCTGATGTCACTAGAGTCGCATAACACAACGGCCATCCTCGTTAACCAGTGTAAGGAAGAACTATCTAGACTGCGTAGCCTATTCGACCTTATCTTTATCTGGGTCCCTGCGCATAGGGACCAATACGGTAATGAACAGGCAGTCAGGCTGGCCCAGACTGGCAACGCTTTGGATATTTCACCGGTTGTGCCAACCGCAATACCCCTGGGAACTATCAGTAGCAAAACCTTCAGACACTTTGTCGATATGGATAATGAAAGGTGGAGAAAACTGGACGGCTGCAGGTATACTAATATAACGTGGCCCATATACGACAAAGGTTGCTCTGTACGTCTTCTTCAACCATAAGAACATCTCGAGACTAATACACGTACTCACTGGTCATTTAACGATCGGTAAGCACCAGTGTTGTCAATCCTTGTGTAATTACACATATTGTGTGTAATTTCAACTTGCATGTAAAAGCTATGTGGAGTTAGTTCCATGTGTAATCTGCGTGAAATTTTGTATTGAGTTCTATAGTTTCATTAATTTTTGAGAGTACAGCTTTCTTTTCGAACAAAGTTCTTTTTAATTTTGTCTCTTTCCAAATCAAACGTTTATAGAAATGTTATATGGGGTCTCCACGAGCAATAAACTCGGAAATATTTATGTATACAGAAAAAATTCTCCAAAGTTTTTCACCAATTAAAGCATTAATCAAATATAAAATCAGTTTTAATTAAAAATGTAATCAAGTCAATTTAAAGTTTAATCAACTGATTTTAAACGTTTAATCAAGTGAATTAAACGTTTAGTTGATACTATTAATTTGTTTACTGGTGCAGTTTTAATTATTTTTTTAATTAATATCACCAATTTTTTAATTAAAATCAATTTTTTTTTTATGTTTTCATTGCTACAACAAATGTGTAGACCGCAAGAAACAAATGTGCACATTCAATTTGCTCTAGAATTTAGGAAGATTCGTTAAACAGATTTGGGCGGGAAAGCAGCTGTCGTTATCTTTTAAAGACAAACAGACAGTGTTGTTTGTTTTTTTTTCGTGCGTTTTACGTTTTACCTCGTATTGACGAAAGGCGTGACGTGACATAAGTGTAACTAGTAGCAGTTTTTTTGGTTTCAGCATTTACCATATGCAATCGTTTATAATCTTAAAATTTTATATGAGAATAAAAAAAATTTGAGACTAGTGGAGTACCAAAAAAAAAAAGTTTTACTGGTGGTCGACCAAGGACTTGTGGATGAGGCTCCAAGAACTGTAATACCCTGGCGATATGACTTCATACAGTCATCCAAAATTTAGTTGAAAGAAAAAAAGTATAAGAAGTTAGTTCCTAATGTATTTTAAAAAAAAAAAAACATTTGGGCAGTGTTTTTAAAGACTTTCGAGTGCGCAGTACAGAATACCCATAAGTCAAGAAACTTGTTTGCAACTAGCCGAAAAGTTCAAAGCGAATTATTAAAATTTAAAATTTTTAAAAATGTTGAACAGTTCTTCAGCTTATGTTAGGAAATAAATACTTATGGAGGGCTTCAAGCACAAGGGGTTTAAGTGCCTTTTTACAAATTGAGATACTCCGGTGCTCCAAGCGAATGACAACTGCTAGAATAAGTCGCCATATTTCGCTACCGGCTGAGAGTTCCACATTCACCTCTTGTATTCTGAACTTCACCTTCTAGTTCTATACATAAACAACACTTAACAAAAAACACTTGTCCTTTAAGCCCATCACCTGTGGACTAATTCCTTTCATAATTCAGCAACCGGCAAGCTGTGCTTTTTTTGTAAGCAATCGTGTCAAACGCTTCATAGCTTTTGGCGTTGAAAATCTTAAAACGGTACATGAATTTCTGTAGAAAGCAACAACAAAATTACAAAATTTTTATGACATTGTTTTGGCTTTCAATGTTATTCTTTGGCGTTGCGCTGCGTTTTACATGATAAGGGCCGTAATATCTACATCTACCCGCTGTAAAAATATCGGGCTTTTTGTCTCCTTTTTTAGTAATGTAACGATTGGCTTAAAAATGTATTTTCAAATGCCTTTAATGTATTTCTTTTACTAAAATTTTTTACATTTTGAGTAAATAGTACATACAATCGTATCAAGATACATATTACCAAAAAAAAATGCACATACACACAAAATTGTTGGATATTTTTAATACGAAAGGAAAATTGTTAATTTTTAGGTGCCAATTAGCATTAAATCCGGTGTGCATACAAGCAATAAATTCTGTAGTTCTCGTTTCGATATAAGAAAACGCATATGCAATCGATTGTCTCAAAGCCAATTATTTTGCTTAAAAGGCTGACAACCTGCGTAATATTAAAATTTATCCAAAATACACCAAAAATGATTTTTCTCGGAATTACTTAAGAAGTATGCAGAAGAATATTTTTCATGCAAATATCACGAAAAACCTTCGACGGAGATAATGTATTTATTTTCTTTACTAGAAAAGATATTTTTATCCCAACGAAAAAAAATCGTAAGTCAATCATAATTTCGACATAAAACATTTATTTGTGCCAGTTATCTTTGAAATAAAAAAAATTAAAATAGAAGTCTAACTTGAAAAATATCTTATAGTTTTTCAATTGTGATCACCATAAATATGCAATTGCATGTTTTTCGTTGTGCGACCAATAAAGGCAGAAACAATATACATGTATTTATCCGTTTAGAGCTTTTTATGTATTTTGGTATCGATTTGTTAGTGCATATTTTACCCTTTACAGCATTTTTTTGCATAATTTTTATAGCGCATATTTTGCATTTTTGTTGCATATTTTGATACTTCCCAGTAAAAAAAATTTGTGTTTTTTGAAGTTTTATACAGCAGTAAATGATAACGAATAATATATACAAAAAAGCTGCTATTTTAGTGCTGACAACGAAGAGGGTTTTAAAGCGAAAAAAACTAAAAATATAATATGGTTTACAAAAATGCTTGAAAAAGGGCATTTAAACCAGTAAAAGCAAAACATTAATGAATATAATAAAATAGTTAGCCCTTAAAAAATCACTTTAGGAGTGCTTTATTTGCATGTTTTATTATGTTAAAAGAAGCGCTTATTGTCAGCAGCAGCAATTTTTTTTCTAAATTCTGATTTTTCTGTTTTAAATCTGTATACCCAACGTGTTGCTTTAGTTTCGCCATCTACATTCAATGTTTACCCTAAAATTGTACCCCAAAGCAGGTGGTCATTAAAGATACAGGCTATTTTAAGCTTTAAAATTTTATAATATATACGTTTTTGGCGATGTGGTATATCGACCAACTCAGAATCACTGTTTAAAGTGATTTAACGATGTCCATCCGCCCGTTTGGCTGTTGGCTGCCCATGTTAACTTTGTGCGCAAAGTTTAAGTTGCAATTTCGTTGATAATTTTATCAAATTTGGTAAATACATTTATTTGTACTAAGGACGAAGTCTATGTAAATGGTGAGAATCGGTCTTTTGTATCACATATTAACCATACAAACTTCTTTCCAAATTAAACTTTTTGTGTCCGTAAACCATCTAAATATTTTGGTATTTAGATTAAATTCCCGCCAAAAATACTTTACTGCAACTAAATCGAATCGAATCGGCTCACATTTGCCCAAATTGCTCCCATCTATAAATGGCTTTAGCTTCCTTTGTAATGTAAACATTAATGAACCATTTGGCGACCGTCCCTGAAATCCATTTAACACAAATCAGCCTTAATGCGGTGGTCGTTGTCATATACGGCTGTATCATTTACGGGTAAGACAACCGCAATAAGGCTGAATATTCGCCACAAGAAACTCTTGTATGAAATTTAACCTCATACTATAACTTTGTTTTTGTGAGCCCATTATAATTATAATTATAATTATAATTTTAAGATTTTTTTATATGCAAAGATTTTTAAATTGTTAAATATTTTGTTTTCCAATGACCAATTTTTGATTTTTTGGGGCATATTTTTAACAATTTTCAGGTCATATTTTCGAGTTTTTACTGCATATTTAATACGCATAAAACGCGTGTTTTAGAGCATATTTCTGGTTTCCCTGGTGATCACTAACACTTTTTCACCAAAAAAAAAAATGATTATAGAATGAAAAATCATATTTAAATTTTTGCAGGAAGTATTTTTAAACATAAATTTTAAAAGTGCATTTCCGATGGAAAAATATACTTGCCAATAAAGTGTGCATTTTTTGTAACAAAAAGTGTTTTTTTTTTAATTCACTGTGTATTTCGTAAAAAAGTACTTTTGTTACAAAAAGGAACTTTTCGATGACGATGCTGATGACAATCTCTCATACCTACATGTGTAAAGGCAGCTAAATAAATATGTTATATGCTTTCATATTTCATACAACTTTAGTATCAGAAAAGCAAAAAGTGTATTTTGTAACAGAAAGTACCTTCTGGAAAAGTACATTTTTAATGGTAATTTTGCTTAAAAAGCTATCTTTTAAAAAATGTATATTTTATAATAAAAGTTCTCTTTTTCAATAAAAAGTACCATTAAATCGAAAGCAGCGTGCTTTTTTAATTTGTTACTTAAGACACTTAATATATAAATAACCAATTACGTGATGATTTTCACATTCTATCAGGTTCCGTTTAATGGTTTGTTTGTTTTGTGTTATTAAGAAACCCTTCTGAAGCTTTTTCGTATGCCAGGCTAATTAAAGAAACCCTGCTACTTAATAATGCGTATATGTAGGCGCACGTTATCATTGTTGGACATTCTCAGGCATCAACGATGCTGCTTTTGTATGCACTGGGTCATTGCAATTTATGGTCCTTTGTGATTTTAGCCAAAAGCCAATACAAACATTATAAATGATATTTTGCCCCAATAAGCGAGAATACGAAATAAATATACGCAAAAAGAAAGACGGAAAGAAAAAAAAAACAGTAATAAAAACAATGGAAAAAAGAATAAATGAAGATTTGTCTTAAAACGTGCAGGTGCATAAATCAAAATTTCTCCATGCCTTTTTTCACTTTTTATTGAAATGGTTGTTGCTGTTGTAGTCGTCGTTGTCCAAAGAATGTCACAGGCAAGTGCAACTAAATGTTTTCGACTTGCGTAATAAAGTAATTGTCATATTTTTTGGTATCGTTGGGGTGTAGAAGAATTGTTGCTGCTTGTGCTGCTACTGTTGTAATTGAGGCACAGACCAGGCCGCATTACATCTCTGACTGATATCATACATACATTCATACATGCATATACATATATAATGGCCGCAATTGCCATTTATGGAGTGCGGGTGTTTATTGTCTTCACATGATTCCAGCCTTATGCGTGGACATTATCTTCCTCCGTTTTTGTTTTTTTTTTGTGTATGGGCTTTTAAAACGTTTACTTCTGCCGAAGTTTTCCATGGAAACAATTTATATGTTTGTCTTTCTGCAGGAAGATTGAAATTTGTTATTTTATTTCTTTTTATTTTTGTTTTTATTTTTCTCTTGTTGTGCTCGCTCTTGTGCTCGTTGCAGTTAATCAATTTGGAGGACAATTATGAAAAATGTCGAAACATTTTAAATTCATGCCAATGCATGTTTTATAAACAACAAAACTGTTGATTGTGTATTTTTGTATTTTTGAGTTCCTGCAGTTGCAGTGTTTTGCAACGAAGTTAAGTCATTATAACGAATCCAATTAAGGGCATTTTGCAACAGGCATACTAAACTTTTGTCTACCACAACAATAAACGTACATGTAGAGTCTAAAACAATACCATCCACAATTTAATACAATTGTTTTTCTTTTTTTAAAGTCCTACAAACCCAACAGTCAAACAAACAACATACGAGTTTCTAAGACTTTTCTTTTGTTTTTACAAAATTTTTAAATCGTTAAAGATTTGTTGAACTACACAACATCAAAGTTAAGGGCTTAAGAGTTGTTTTAAAATAATCTTAGTGTTGAGAAGGCCTGAGTTTGGGAAGATCTGATTGTGAAGAAACTTTTGATCAACTTTTTTATATCCAATATGTCAAACTGCTGAAGATTCCTTTTAAGAACCCAACGACTTTTTAATTTAATTTAGAACATCGTCAAGCAGAGGAAACACATTTTTTAATTTGGTTACCCCCAACAAAACTATTCTTAGCGAAAAATTTTAAGCATATTATAGTTAATTTAACTATATTTTTGTCTTTGGCAACCGTATTATGGTTAAATTAGTCATCCATAAATATGGCATGGTAAAATCTGACAATGATAAGTGGCAAACAACTTATAACTCTTTGCGCGCAGAGAAAAAATATGGTTGGGCATGGTTACGGCAACTACACTATGTTTATTGTAACAATATATTGTTGTACTAAATATGTTTTTATTTCGACCTTTTAACTTTCAAATAAATTATGTAAATAATCAGGCTCGAGGTCTGTGTTTAAAATATTTAATTTCTTTATTGTAGTACAATATTAAATCTTCAACGTTAAAGTGATAATTGTTTGATTACTGTTACTCATTGTTTTATTTCCTGATGATGCTTACCTTAAATTAAATATTTTAAACACAGAGCTCGAGCCTGATTATTTACATAATTTAATATATTGTTGTCGTACACAAAATATTGTTATTTTTTGTTTAATATCAACATTATTATAGTTACTGTAAACATGTCAATGTTTATCGCAATTATGAATTTAAGTATGGTTCGCTTAATAAAGATAACTTTAAAAACATATTATATTCCTCACAACCATTTAATGATATTTAATAACCATAACATGATAACTTTCTATACGTGTACTCATAATATGTTTAAGATTTAAACAAAATATCTTTATTATTATCATATTTTGTTTTCGCCATTTGTAAAATAATTTCTCATCAGTTGTGTCGTTTGCTTTACATATGCCTAACGAATTATTTTGTATTCAGTGGTTAAACAATTTAAAAAAATACCCATTAAAAACCAAAATTAAAGAAATTGTAGGTACATTAAAAAAAATTGTTAAGTGTCACAAAATAAAATATCATTGCAAAAATTTTAATATTCAGGTCTGTTCTGAAAATCACGTGATTTCAAATCACATGTGCTTTTAAAATCACACGTGTGATTTTGTGGTGTTCTGTAAATCACACCGTTTATGTGTTTTTCGGTGTGATTTTCAATTGTCAAAAGCACAAGCAAACACAAGTTTTTAACACCCGCTTGTTCTACAAAGGCGTATCTCATTTTAACGCTTTTTATGTTATTTTCGGATTATTTGTTTTTTTAACCGATTTTGCGATCTCAAGTTTGTTTTAGAGCTTGTTTAAAATTTTGCAATTTTTCGCGAATTTAAGCCATGTTCGCGATAGAAGCGATTTGTTCCTGTAAGTTTTCTGATTCTTTAAAGCTTTAACGAATTATAATAAATAGAAGACTCTGCTATCTTGCCGCCGTTAGCAAATTTTTGCGAATTTCCACTAATTTAGCAATTTTTACCGAATTTTTGCCATTCCTTGTTGTTTTAGGGACTTTTAATCAATGGCTTGTTTGTAATATTAAAAATTTTCGCGAATTTTGGCTATTTTTCCAAAAATTTATTGTTATTTTCCGATATTTTGTTTTTTTTAGCCCATTTAGCGATTTCAAGTAAGTTTTATGGTTTGTTTATAAGTTTGCAATTTTTCGTGAATTCTAGCCATGTTCGCGGATAGAAGCGATATTTTCCTGCGATTCTTCACAGCTTTTACGATTTTTAATAAATATTAGACTTTGCTATTATGCCGCTGTTAGCAAATTAGCGATCTTTTATTCAACTAAAAAACACGCCTGAAATTACAACAGAAGTCACAAAAGCAAATTTTATTTTTGTACTGTCGTCGAATTTTCTTAATTTTATATGATTTGTTGTAAATAAAATAGCTTATTGCATAAAAAAATTAATAAACAACACATTGAATATTTTATTAAGTAATTTATTATGACGGTCATCTTACAATAGTCGCAAAAATATCAAAGTGATTTTAAAAGGTTGTGTACGTAGCTGAACGTTTTGAAATCACAAAATTATTTCCCCAGAACACATTTCGTGCAAAAATATTGACCATTGTTTTGTGTTATTTTAGAGAAAAAGACTGAAAATTCTATAAAATAATTTATAAATAATTGCGACCTACGACAAAATTGTTTTAAAAAATTGCCTCATATAATGATGTGAAATATCTGTAACAGTGTAACGTTAAGGCTGCCAGTAAGTAACTAACCATAAATATATATTAAAAATATTTTTCGGTTTCTGATTTATGATTAACATGATAATAGTATGATTACATTTAATTATAATAGGATGTAATAAAAACAAATTAGGATTAAGGAAAAAATATTATGATGTAATACTACGAATTTATTTGGGCATAATATGATTCCATAATAATCGTAATATGTTGACTACAATCATGAATCTTATCATAATATGTTGCTCTTAGAATATGTTTACCACAACAATATTTTTTCTTTGCGTGTGGTTTTAAATAAACAATAGTATTTTTTGTCTTTTCTCTCTCAAGAGCAACATGCTATGGTTGAAAAACAACATATTTTTATTATTATTTACCAACATAACGCAGGCACTAATTTAACCATAATATGGTCAAAGGACTTACTTACAAAAAAAAACCCCCCGTTTGGTGCCACTGTGCACATCTTTACACTATACAATTGAAGTGCTCCTCTTTATTATACCAATTTTTATTTGGTTTTCTTTTTTTTCCAAACTTTGGATTTTTTGTACTTTTTGGCAAGTTTTATTTTGTGATCGAACAAAACAAGCCATGGCAGCGATGTGGCATTAGCATAAAAATGTAATTTCTCATTTTCTCACCAATCAATGGGTATGATTGGTTGAGTATTTTCACAATAAGTCACCTTGTTGTTTTTACGTTGGCCTGTCCAATAACTTCTCCAAATTTCACAAACACTCACACTTAAACACACATACACAAATGCATTTAAATAAGTTTACTCTTGCCGCATGTGAAAACAACGCCTTGGTTGCTTGGCAAACAATGGTCAAAGTGAATGCACGTACACACAAACACGCTGGCCGGAATTCTGGATGATGATGATGCTGTTGCCGATGACAACCTTACATAGATCCATGGTCAGGCAAGTCAGCTTGGTGCATGCTTTGCAATTGCTAAAACTGTGAGCAACAAAAGTATGTCTACTATTCGCATGCATCTCATGAGCGGTTACTTTCTCTGTGTGTTGCATGCAGCATAAAATGTCAACGACGTATTTAGACCAAACATGAGCAATGGAAACACAATCAATTTTAGCTCAGTTTTTTGTTCTTTTTATCGCTCTGTTGGTTTTTTTTTTTTGTTAATTCTTTGTTGTCAGTATTTTGCTGTTGTTGTTATTATTGTTTTGAATCTTTATTGACAAGCATCCGTTTATTGTTTTAGTTCAGATTGTGGTACTTGTCCAAATTTCGTACACCCCGCATTGTTTTGAAATAGAAATTTAATTTTTTTTTTGTTTTAATTTGACAAAAAAATCATTTTCGCAAAACATTTTAGACATTCGGTTAATTTGTTGTAAAGATCTAAATGGTTATTATGTTCAAGGCGAATTCAACTCCAGGTGGTGTTGAAACGCTATGTGATTTTGACAGTTCGAAACAATTTGTTTTGATTTGTTAGTATTTTGTTAAAAATGGTTGATATTTCGAGCCGTAAACACCATTGTGACCAGATCTTAAACATTTTTACAGCTAAATCTGGAATTAGACCTGGCAAACAAATGCTAAAAATGATTTTAAAAAATGCTAAAATTTTTGTTAAAAATTTATTATCAGTATGAAATTTTATTCGAAACTAAAAACATTTAGGGAGTTATTTTTTAACCAAATCGAAATAAATATTTAATGGGGGGATTCACAAGGTGTCCTATCAAGTCATATCGTCATAATGTCCTAAATAATATTTTACAATTGTTTAAAAAAAAAATATTGTTGTGTTTCAAACAACATAAAAAAATATTTTTTTTTTTAAATAATTGTAAAATATTATTTAGGACATTATGACGATATGACTTGATAGCACACCTTGTGAATCCCCCCAATATATATTTAAACAGGTGGGTAGATATTCGTAAAACAAGTGGGTTGATTTTGGTAAAACATCAGATACAGATAAATATAACCTGCGCTACATATCGTCGGTGTTTTAACTAACCGACCTAACTAACATTTAACAAATTTTACAGGAGAATACTTTTAATATGTTTGTCTTAAATGTAGACATTTCCTAGCCAAAATACGAATAAAATTGGGTTTATGCATTATTTGTTATGTAGTATAACATCTTTTGTTATGTGTAAAACAAAGAAAAAGATAAATATTTTTATTTTTTGTACTTCTCAATTTTCAAAAAAATTTCAGGTAGGTCAGGTAGTAAAAACAGCGACGATATTTGAGAGATTAAATTTGTATAGATCCAGAAAAGTTTGAATTTTAAAATTATTATTTTTTCAGCAGTTCAGAGACAAAAATTTTTTCAAACACTTTCAATATAGAATTTTTATCTAAATTCTTATATCGTTAAATTAAATTGCAAATAATTTTAACAATCAAGATGATGAAGGCATTTCTAATATTCCCAGAATATTCTATTTTTCTACAAGCCTGGTAAGATGTTTCTTAAAATGAGAATTATCCATTTCATATGAAATTTCATATTGAGTACAACTATTTGAAGTAAAAATTTATTATTAATTATAAAAAAGTTCAGGTGAAATAAATAGAACTATTCGTACACATTAAAAAAAAATAACGCCAAAAAGCTTAAAACATTTTATAAAAATTCTAAATAAAATGCCAAGTGCTAAATAAAAATTTTGCAGCTAAATAAAAATTTTTAATGCTAAATTGATCTGCAAAAATGCCAAAATGGTCACACTGGTAAACACCAACTATGCTACGCAAAAAACTCTATGTTGTTTCTGTTGTTTTCGGATTGTTGTAGTTTCGACACCACCTGTAGTTGAATTCACCTTGATCTCTATTTTATCGTAAACGAAACGTTCAAAAAATATTTATGTTTTAAGGAATTAAAGATTTTTCTGTGTTCTTCTTGATAAAACAAATAATGGAAAATTTAAAAATCTCTGTCTTAATCAAACTTATTGTTACACCAGTCCGTCTTTAATTAATTAGAGTATGAGCCTACAATTTAAGAATTTTTTAAATATCGAACTTCCGAAATATTTTTCCTGAAACAAATAGGTGTTTGTTCCCTGAAAGAAATAGTGGTTAGTAAAAGCGAGTCAAAGCTTTTGGTTTTTCTGCTATCATTTGAAATATCCTGTTTTAGTATGAACATTATTTTTGTTCTCTTAAACTTTATAAATCTGGTACGACAGTTTAATTTGATATTGATATAAAGCAACAAAAGAAAAAAAAGAGATAAATAGTTGGTGATAAAAATCAGTAAATGGGATCTATCCTCTTACGACTGGTTCCCAACTTCAAACCGGTGCAGTAAAATTTTTTTTGTTAAAATCAATGACTTCACTTAACAAAAAACGCCTGTTGAAAGGATCTTAGAAAAAACTGTTTTTCGGGATGATAAACTTAAGAAAAAAGCTAAATTAAGCGTATCAAACTTGAGCAATCTTTGGAAAAAACAAAAAAACTATATGGCACTATGGGTTCCAATATATTCCCAGCTGCTGAAATCGGGCAAGACGATCACAGAAAACCTGCACCGACCTTGGGTAATTCTTTTGAAGCAAGCATAATTCGAGAAAGACTCCGAATATCCGACCAGACATACAATCGTAATATTCCATGATGACAGTGCTCGGCTACATGATTAACTAAAAAATATTTTAAAAATAGTGGTTGCAAAGCTTAGCTCCTTACCTGGTCCCGTCCGAATACCATTTATTTCAATCGATGCAGAAGCTTGCCAGTGCCATATGCTTTATTTTAGTACCGATATTGGCTTGGCTCGTTCTGGGCCTCGAAAAAGGCAGTTCTTTTGGCGTGGGATCCATGTGTTTCCAGGAAGGAAGCAAAGGGGCGTGGCTAATGGTAGCTAATACTCAAATAAAATTTATATTTTGATAATGTTTTACAGTTAAGGTACACAACTTGTTTTATACAGACCAGTAACAATTGCATTAAATATGCTAATGCAATGGCAATTTTTCTTACATTAAATCAAATCAATGATAGTTGCACCACATTATTTTCTTTCCAAAGCAGTGTATTATTTTTTTAATTGCCATTAAATTGTATGCCAGAAAATGCACACAGTGCATTACCACAAGAGTAGTGTAAAAATAATAGTGCATTATTATTGCATTATCACTAGAGTAGTATTTAAAATAATAATGCATTTTTTTGGATTATCGTTAAAAATACTAGAAAGAGAAAACTTAAATAAAACGTGTTTATTTTTTATCATATAAGTCTGGGTTCACACTATTAAAGTTTTCTTTCAGCAAGTCTGAGTTTATTGGTGGGAGGGGAGAGAATCAAAGCATGTTCTCTTCCCCTCTCACCAAGAAACATTGACTTTCTGAAAGAAATCTTTTATAGTGTAAACCCAGACTAAGTCAAGCCGTAACAATTATGAAATTTTATAAAGTCGATAATTAAAACGAAAGATTAACAGTAAACAAAGTAATTTTCTCAACACAATATTATATTTCGTACAGTTTGAAAGAGCCGATACGGCAGATTTAAAAAAAATGGGAGAATGCAATGTATGTTTTACTATGACAAAAGACTCTATGCGTAAAAATTCAAATTTCTTAAGCCATTTACAAAAGAAGCATCCGATTTCCTTAATAAAAAATCTTTTTTATTACTTCATTAGATGTTGTAATGATAATGCAAAAACAATGCATTATTGTTTTTATACTTCTCTGGTGATAATGTAATAGTTATGCACTATTTATGATAAGTTTTAATTGTAATGCAAAAGTAGTGCATTAATTGGCATATAATTAATGGTATTTAAAAATTCATGCATTACTTTGATAAAAAAATAATGTAATGCAAAAAAATAGTGCATTAAAATGCTTAAAGTTAATGGTAGAATGTGCACTAAAATTGCTTATGATCAATTTAATGGTAATGCACAAGTACTGGAAGTTACCCAGGCCTGGTTATACACCCACCGGAAGATGTTTTAGTCTTGACTTTTTAAATTAACCCTTGTTCTGTATTCGTGGGTCGCAATTGCCCAAACAGTTTTTAATGCTTGTTGTTTCTAAAATTAGTCAGTGATTTTTTTGAAATATTTGTCCAACTGTTTTTTTTTTCGTAATATCTGTACACAAAAAAAAAAAAATTTTTTTTCAATTAAACCATTAATGAAAAGTAAAATCAGTTTTAATTAAAACATTAATCAAGTTAATAAAACGATTAATTATATCAACAGCATTACTTAAGAAAATGTTGTTAATTTAAATATATTGAATTGATACTAAAGGGTTTGATTCTCCATGTGGTTTTTGCTTTTTTACATATCACGCGTGACTCATATCAATCTGCTTTGTCATTTTGTTAAGGACCGTTTTGCAAGTCATCGTGGAAAGACTCACACCACAACAGCTTGTCCAAACTGTTCATCTGTATTATTCAGTGAAAGTCCAGAGTTTTATGGTGAAATGTTGTTCAGTGATGAAATATATTTCTGGCTCAATGGATAACTTTATAAACAAAGTTGCGGTATTTGGGCTGATGAGCAACCGGAAGAGTATCAAGAGCTTTCATTACATCCATTAAAAACAACGGTGTGGTGTGGTTTATGGGTCGGAGGAAACATTGGTCCATATTTCTTAAAAAATGAGGAAAATCGGAATGTTACCATCAGTGGTAACCATTATCGCACACTGCCAACAGACTATGTACTTCCCGAGTTTCAAGCGCATGATCTCGGTGGGCTCTGGTTTCCAGAAGAGAGATTTACTGTTTTGCTACAGTAAATTGGCCACGTAGATCGTGCGGTATTACACTTTTGGACTATTTTCACTGGGGATATGTAAAGTCTGAGGTCTTCAGGAATAAGCCAGCTAAGATTTCCACTTTGGTAGCCAACATTACTCGTGTTATTCGCGAGATGCCAGTCGTTATGCTCGACCTAGTTGCCAAAAATTGGACCTTCCGAATGGACCAATTTCAAACAGTAAATGCCATAAATTGCTCTTTTAAAAGATAATAAAAATTTCAAGTTACTTTCAAATTTATGTGTTTTATTTTACATAATAAATCAAACCTCACGATGACTCACCCGATATTAAATTGTTTACTGGTGCAAATTTAAACACATGTACAGCATTAATAAAATATTGTAAAACTCATTTTGAAACTTGTGCAATTTTAAACTTTCTATGTTGCGCCAAATTTACCCCGAAATAGCACAGGCGTTCTATTTTACGAGTACACAGAAAAAATTAAAAATTTTCTCTATTCACCATATTTATACCAAATTCATAATCACAGAAAAAAATATTTTATCAATTAAAAAAATGGTTTAAAAGTATCTAAATTTAATTAATGTGATAATTGAATCAATTATTTTTTTAGTTGAAAAAAAATTAAAAATTTAATTTTGATTTAATTAACAATTTAGTTGTTTTTAAATACATTTTTAATTAAAATAATAATTATTAAGTATCAAAAAATATTACTTGATTTTTCGTTAATAATATCAATTATTGGAAAAAAATATCATAATTTTAAAATTTTAAATAATCAATATAATAATTTTGGTAATAGGTGCAAAACCAACAACTTGTTTGCTTGATACTATGAATTTGGTATAAATTTGGTGATTAGAGACAATTTTTAATTTTTTCGGTGATATCAAGCAAACAATTTGTTGATTTTGCACATATTAACAAAATTATTGTATTGATTACTAAAAATTGTGAATATTTTTTTTTCAATAAGTGATATTTTTATTTTTAATTAAAAAAATGATCAAAAAACTTTGCCATTTTAAACAGCGTGTTAATTTATTTAATTAAATATCAGCAATTTCCGACAACAAATATACAAGCTTAAATTATTAAAAATTAATTAATATTTTTTGATACTGAATTATTACTTTAATTTAAAATTTATTTCAAAACTTTTTTCTGTGTATAGGATAAGGATTAATTAAATAAAATGGTAATTGGACATACTCTGTGCAAATCAACCCAAAGAATATGCTAAGCAGCATCTGAATGGAAGCCGCAAGGCAGTAATAGACGGCTTAAATGATCAGCGACTACGTACAGTGTTATGCCTTTTACAAAAATGGCCAATGTAAATGTCTTAAACTACAACAACTAATTATTATTTTTTGTGAGCTGAAAGCCTAAGTACACGGAAAAAATTAAAAATTTTCTCTTATCACCAATTTCATACTAATCTCATAGAATCAAGCAAGCAGTTTGTTGATTTTGCGACTATTACCAAAATGATTATATTGATTACTAAAAATCTTAAAAATTTGTTAATTGATTTAATTAAATATAGCTCAATTTTTGACAATTTCCAAGAACAATTCTACAAGTTTTAAATATTTTATTTTAAACGAAAAAATCAATTAAGATTTTTTGTAATTTAATTAATATTTTAATTAAAAATGTTTTCAAAACAACTAAAATGTTAATTAATTCAAAATTATATATTTAATTTTCTTTCAACTAAAAAATTACTGATTCAATTATCACATTAATTAAATTTAAATACTTTTTAAACAATTGTTTTAATTGATAAAAAAACTACTGATAATTTTTCTCTGTAGCTATGGCTCTTTATGCCTACAATGCGCTTATATTTTTTAATTTTAAGTTAATTTTTTAAACAAATAAATAATTAATGAAGAACTATTTTTTTAAGAAAACATCTTTTATAGGAAAAACTAGTGCAAAACAGTTTTAGATATATGTAGTAATTTTTGAATTATATCTCATTAAAGTTAAGCTTTTTAAAAACTAAAATATTTTTCTTTGAAGTTTGAAATATTATTATTTCGTGAATTACATATTGGACGGTCTGTAGCTTTCGTTTTCCGCAGATTTAAGCAAAAGTTTGTTCAACGAACTATTGCCTTGAGTATAAAGATTAAAAAAAAGTGAAAGGTTAACAGCCTACGACCGCCTTGATTTTTTTTATTAATTTTTTTGATAATGGACACTGGTACTCTCCAACTGTATTTAATTCTCTGAAATGTTTTGCGAAAAAAATTTTTGGGAAACAAATTACGAGTCTAGATGCTAAAAGAATTCGCAAGTTGAAGAAATTTAAATTTTTTTATTCGTTTTTTCCCCGTTCTTAAAAAGACATTTTAGAGTAAGATGTATCTTTGTAATGAATTGGAAAAAAATTCATTTAGTACATTATTAATGGAACGTGCACAAAAATTTAGTAAGCTGAGAGCTCTTTGAGCATTTTTAATATAAGGATATAAAGGAAGGATATGAATCCTTGTGCAGTTTTAAAACAAATTTACAACCTTTTAATCTGTTATTGATTAGCAGTGGTGCATGTATAAAAATTTGAAAAGCTTAGCGCTCTTTAAGTATTTTTTTAATTTAAGGATATATAGGAAGGATACGAATCCTTTTTCGTTTATACACAAAATTTACAATGTTTTGGTTATTATCGCTTTAAACACATGCGACAAATTTCATCGCTCTGCAATAACTTCTACTATTTTTGACAACTTGTTACATGAAGACGCTTCACAAAGTTACGTGGATTTGTTAATTAAAGATTTTAAAAAAATACCAATCACAATAGGAAAGTAAAGAAATAATGAAGAACTACTATGCTCCTTAAAGCACTTAAAACAAAAAACGAAGATTTCAAGTATCTTGTGATTAAAAATAACCTGTATGAATTAAATTAAGAGACATAATAAATTGTGAAAATGTCACCGATTAAACAAAATATATTTTTTGCCTCCAGAGTTATTCTCTATTATGTATAACAACCAACAGTTCCTACTAGACATGTATAGTGTAACTAGAACATTTCTATATTCAATTTATGCAGAGGTTTTCTCTCCTGTTTCCGATTTTTTTTTTTATCTTCTGGAATAATCGTATGCTATTGTTAATAACTTTTACGGAATTACATGCATGCATTTCTGTATTTACCTGTGTGTTTTAATCAGTGCATCTCCGGGTGCGTGAGTGTATGTGGGGAGAGTGTGCAAATGTAAGTTTGTTATTTTTAAAAATGATTTCATATCTGTTTTATGTTCGATGTGCTATCAAATCAATGTGTTTTAACAATATTCAATATGTGAACTTCTGTGGTAGTTACATCAAAACACCAACAGCAACAACACTAACAACTTCTCATGAATATCATTGAAAATTCCACATTATACACAAATGCTCACATTCAGTCATACATACAAGAATATACAGACACACACACACACACACACATACGCACACATGCACTCTGCAGAAAAAAATAAATACAGAAATCCAAACAATCATGAACATTTGTCATGTCAATGCATCAAGCCCCCAGTTTGAGTAAGTAAATACATTTCTCGGATATATTTGAATCACTGTATGTGTTTTCTGTATTGCATTTTGGCCTTGCAATAGTGTGTGTGTTTGTGTATGTGTGTGTGTTGGTATGTGAAAAGTGCATATTATGCGTAATACTCATATCCCTGGTATTCGTATTCATACGCATTTTGAACATCATGTAGTTGTATATTTATTCATTATTTAACTGAACAATTTTTTTCCTCCTTTATCGGTTTGTTTTAATATCTAGATACAATTTTATTTTACGAGTTTTATACGCACGGTTGTAGTTGTTGCTTTTACTGTTATTTTTGTTTTTGTTGTTTTTATGTAGGTGTATGTAGGTCATCTTTGATCAATGTTGTCACACGGCAATGTTTTCTTTTTTTTTGTTTTTGTTTTTGTTTCTCAATCATTGGCTACTGTTGCTCATGCCACTGCAATTGCTGTTGTTGTATTTCAATATCTGACTTGTATCTGTGCGATGTTACAGTAAAACATTGATGTTTTTTATGAATGTCTGGTTTACTTGAACAGTTGTGTTAAAATAAACTAAAAAAATATTTCCTATGATTTACAGTAACAAAACAAATTATAAATTTGGCAAAAGCGAATTTTTAATACCCATCACTAAAATTTGTCATATGCAACACTTTTTTTCTTTGTTCTCAACAATAAGAAAAGCACGTAAATTTTTTATAGTGATCCTTGCCTACACTGCAAAGTGTTACAAACTAAATAAAAAATTAGGAATACCCTCTATTTTCAATAAATCCTATAAAAATATTTGCAATAAATGCAATAAAAAAATATACACAAAAACATTGCCTCCGGACTCCCCAGATACTAACGATGATAATCTCACGCTCATTGCAGTTCTTTTTTTCAATTGAAACCATGTCTTCGAAAGAATGATTTTCCTAATTCTTTTTATAAAATTCTTTCTAATTCTTTCCTTATTCTCAACTAAAATAGAATATATTTCACAATGCAATTCCTCTAGACTTAATTATTTGTTACATTTTTTAAAGCTTAACTTCCAGAAGGAATTAATTCCAAATAGAATTTGTTCTTTCAAAGTTTTGATTGAAATTAAAAAAGAAAAAGAATTCTATAATATTCTCACATTCATTAAATTCTATCTTGTTTTTTTTTTATTTCTCTTTTTTTTTATTTTATTATTGTTGTTACTGTTTTGTGCTCAAACTTACAATTGGAATTTAATCAATAGTCGATGTAAAAAAAATGAAGAATCCAATACAAGTCAAAGCAGCAATCTCAAGAGGAATTCTTTCCAATAAAATGAAAAGTAGTTGGCCTAACCATGGCCTAGCTGCCTTTTTGCAATTGTATTGTTCTAATGAAAAAAAAGTTTGCTATAGTTTCATCTGTTAATCGAAAGAATAACCACAAATATGGGCAATACATATTTGATATTGTATATTAAATATTTAGATAATAAATATAAAATATTTCGATAGTGTTCTAGGAATTACTTTAGATTATCCTTTATAAAACAAATGCTTATATGAAGAGAGAGAGAGAGAGAGAGAGAGAGAGAGAGAGAGAAGGAATCAGCAGAAGAGGGAAAGGGAAAAAAGAGTTTCAAACACCAAAACTGACATCATCCGTTTTTAAAGCTGAGTTAAATACGTTTGTGCTTAATTTAATAACGGATTATATTAAAAGAGTTAAGAATACCTTTTTGTAATTAATTTCAATTTTGTTGTTATTTTGACAACGCATTGCCTCAATGTCGACAACATACGGTTGTTATATTAACAACAACTTGTTTTAATTTTGATAAAATGTGAATTTGTTTTTCATAATACACTGTTTTTATATTGACACCGTGTTGTTGTCATTTAGACTGCATAATGTTATCATTTTGGAAATAAATAATGCAATAATTAAAATAATTGTAAAATGTAACAATTTAAAAAATGTTTTAGCTATTTTTAATTAATTTAAATTAAAATAAAATATTTATCTTATCATAATTGAATCTTTTCGGTTTTGAAGCTCAATAATCAAATAATTTTTAATTCATTTAAACAGGCTTCTTATATATGCTTTTTGCAAATTTTTGCCCTTTTATGTGTGTTAATTTATAAAATTTCAATGACAATGACAGTCACAACATTTTGTAGTAATTTTAAAGTAAACGTAAAACTTACGAACGCGGATCAATAAATTCCTGACTTTTTAGATGAAACACGTTTTTTAACAAAGTCCCTTTTGAGCCCTTACCAATAAGTCCAATGTTTCTCCAATTTTTTAGCCCCTCCAGAAACAAGATTTGTCAGACCATTAAAATAATTATTTGTTTGTGAGTCGCTTTCATCGTTGGAGTCAAATCTCTAAGTGACGAGACATTTTTTCAAGTTTGAAAACAAGAAATAGTCACACCGGACTAAATCTTGAGAATTTGGCGAATGAGGAAGAAATTCGTAGTACAACTCGAGAATTGTTATAACTCACTTTTTTCCATTTTCTCCTCAAATCACAAAGTATCTTTTATGAATGTCAAACCGAAACTGTAAAAAGCTGATTATTAAAACATTGACAGAAGTCAACTAAAAGTTAAGAGGCGGGAAATTCAAATAATCACTGACTGATTGGCCTGTCCTCCTATTGCCAATATTTATGGGAGTCAAACTGATTTTTGGAAATGTTCCCTATATCGGGGATAAGAGAAATCATTGACATACCGTCACGGAATCCTTAAGTAAGATTTGATTCACTTCAAATTGCGCTACTAAAATTGGTAAAACAGCTGTAGCATAAAAGCAATTTTTTAAAGTGGAACTTACATGAGGGCCATATCCAATGCATTATATAAACGATACTAGAGACGATATAAGAACTTTAATACCATTATCCGACGAAATAATAGCGGCAATAAAACGTCTTAAGTCCGTAGGCAGACAAGTCCTCAGATCTCTCGAAATTTTGAAAACAAACATCACCCTCACAACGACGACATTAAAACCTGATATTGTACATTTTTCGTTAAAAGAGACCGTTTCGAAAGATCAGAGAAGGACTAGCGATAAAAATACTTAGAAGGGGAACTTTGCCAAATATGGTTAATAAAATCATGGCACACAATCGAGCAACAGCTAAGACGAGAGCAATCTGGCAATAAAGCAAATAAGTCATGTATCGACCACATTACAAGCACGAGAATAATTATTGAATTGTCGAGAAAAATTGCTGAATTTCACTTACCGTTATATTGAGTGCTTATTTGATTTCAAGTGCGCATTTTAGCTCTTACAACACAATGCAGAGTCTTTGAGATGGGAGTCTTTAAGATGTAATGCTAGGAACACAACTGGGACGAACGACGAATTTTTGGCCGCGAATATTCGTCGTCAAAAATAAAACACATTGGTGTATGTGAAATTACACACAATAAAAGCGTCCGGCGAAATTCGTCATACGCGGCGTCTTTACAATAGATTTATTTCTATTTCATACGCCGGCGAACGATGAACATATCAGTACTAGGTGACCATATTTGGTTTTAGTTGAGAAGTATTTTAGTAAATAAAGTTAAAGAGTAACTTTAATAATTGTTTTTTTTTATTGTATAACATTTAAAATATATCGTCCCCTTAATAAAACAATAGTGTATACGCAAGTACACCATTATTTTTTTATTGCATAATAAGAATCTACATAACTGATTCTAAATGTGGTCAAAATTTGGTTGAATTCTACTTCCACAAAGTGGGTCAAAAGATTAATTGAAATATTATTGTATAATTTCGTGTTTGAAATTTTTCATTAACAATTGTGTAAGTGCAGGTATGGTGTCTGAATATCATTTCAAAGAAAAGTAGGGTATAAAAAGCATACACTATTTTTATTATTCACAATTTTTATTATTTCATAACAAAATAAAATCTAAAAATAACGTATATTGATATACACAATTTTTTAATAATATATTTGGTGTTAAATATTCAAATAAAAAAATAAAATAGTGTATTATGATTTTCATACGTATTATAAAACAAATAAAATAGCCTAAGTGACATCATGGTACTTTGAATCCCATTTATTTGCAATTAAAGCACTTGTAAATTAATGAAATATCATCTCCTAGTAGCCTGATGATTCCATAACATATTTAAATGACCACAACTCAAATATATCGATTATTTTCTGAGATATTAGTGTTTTCCCATTTGTCTAATAACTCAAAAATTTTAAACTCTATTATCTCGAAATGGCAAAAAAATTATACGCTATTGTTTTATTAAGGGGACGATATATACAAAGTATTTTGCTATAAAAATAGTTTTTAGTTGTGTTTTTGATTATGTTTTATTTTAAGCATTATTTTTTTTAGTATGGTCATACTATTTCTCTCTCTTTGCACAAACAGCAATCAACTCTCTCAATTATAAAAGCTGCTTGTTATTCGTCGTTATTGTGCTTCATACGACGAATTTACTCAGCGAATTTTTACTGAAAAATTCGTCGTGTTGGGCGAAATTCGTCGTTCGTCCCAGTTGTGTTCCTAGCATATAGCTGTTCCCGAGAAAATAATAATATTCATTGAAGAGCTTTACAATAACGCTTATTGCTTTATACTACACGGGGAATCAACCAGCAATCCTATTAAAGTCAACCTAGGAGTACGACAAGGCTTTATTCTTTCTCCACTACTGTTTAACAGAGTTCTTGATGTAGTAATGAGCCACTCCGTGCCCAGGCATCATAATATTACTTGGGGTCTCCACGATCATTTAAATGACATCGATTATGCGGACGATATCACTCTTATATGCCATTGCTTTTCTAGCATGCAATCCGAGCATGCAACTCGTGCGGCTAAAGCTGGCTTACAAATTACACCACTAAAACGAGGTGAATACCCTCAACGACTTCCTGTACTACGAACTTGTAGATATCGGGGCTACCCATTGAAGACATTGCAAGCGTTTGTTATCGGGGAAGTATCATATCGAAGGGTTGCGGCAGCAAACAGGATATACAGAACAGACTTTGTAAGTCAAAACAAAATTAGGTAATCCACACAATTAACAGCAACCTGTTATCTGTGCCTCTCTCTGGCTATGAAACTTGGTGTGTCTGGTGTATACTCAGAATATTCTTGCCGCGACTTCAAATAAAGATCTGTTGAACCAACCTAATCAAATTTCTTTGGAGGTCAGCATACGTTCCCGCAAATTTAGTTGGTTGGGACATACATTATAAATGCAGGCAGACTGCATAACTAGGTAATCCATTGAATTCAACCCCCAAGGTTCCAAGAATCTAGGCAGGCCTGCCAACATGTGGAGACGCCAGATTCAGAGCGAACTGAAAGAACGTGGTGTATCCTAGAGCAAGATGAAACTAAAGACGTTTGATAGAAAATAATGGAAAGCATGACCGTATGTTTCACCAGGAACTAAAGGACTATATATATATTCTCGTATCTAATCTTTTTCAGATTGAAGCCTTTATGGAAAATATGGTCTATTACGAATCTACAGTCTTCAATAAAATTACAGGGTGTGGCCTTCACAAAACTAATTTCCATGAGTGGTGTTTATTTGCACAGCAAAAAAATTCAAAATATTCTCTAATCACCAAATTCATACCAAATTCGTAGAATCAAGCAAACAAATTGTTGATTTTGCACCCATTGCCAAAATGATTATATTGATTACTAAAAATTGCAAAAGCTTAATATTGTGAATATATTTAATTTTCAATAAATGATATTTTTAGTTTTAATTAAAAAAATGATCAAAAAATGTGTTAATTAATTTAATTAAATATAGCTCAAGTTTTGACAATTCCCAACAACAATTCTACAAGTTTGAACTTATCTATATATAAATCGGCAAAGGCAAACCAGTTAAGAACACATTGGTACCTTGTTTGCCAACCGATTTGAACAAAAAGTACACCATATGGGAGGTATTTACTTACAACAGTGCACAATATCGTCCCCTTAATAAAACAATAGTGTATAATTTTTTTGCCATTTCGAGATAATAGAGTTTAAAATTTTTGAGTTATTAGACAAATGGGAAAACACTAATATCTCAGAAAATAATCGATATATTTGAGTTGTGGTCATTTAAATATGTTATGGAATCATCAGGCTACTAGGAGATGATATTTCATTAATTTACAAGTGCTTTAATTGCAAATAAATGGGATTCAAAGTACCATGATGTCACTTAGGCTATTTTATTTGTTTTATAATACGTATGAAAATCATAATACACTATTTTATTTTGTATTGTATACACTATTTTATTTTTTTATTTGAATATTTAACACCAAATATATTATTAAAAAATTGTGTATATCAATATACGTTATTTTTAGATTTTATTTTGTTATGAAATAATAAAAATTGTGAATAATAAAAATAGTGTATGCTTTTTATACCCTACTTTTCTTTGAAATGATATTCAGACACCATACCTGCACTTACACAATTGTTAATGAAAAATTTCAAACACGAAATTATACAATAATATTTCAATTAATCTTTTGACCCACTTTGTGGAAGTAGAATTCAACCAAATTTTGACCACATTTAGAATCAGTTATGTAGATTCTTATTATGCAATAAAAAAATAATGGTGTACATGCGTATACACTATTGTTTTATTAAGGGGACGATATATATTTCATTAAAATCTGCGGGGGGGAAAAAGAGTAAAAATAAGGGATACAAAAAAAATTTAACAGCCTGTTTAACGATTTCGAACATCACACAAATTTGAAATTTGTTTTTATTTTAAATTTAATTTTCTATGCGAACGTTAACGTTCGCAATCGAGGATTAGGCTGTAATACTTATCGTTGTGCTTTAGAAAAATAGGAGGACTTTTTAAAATTCGGCCCTTTTGGGTACTAAACGGGTATAACCTGTATTTTACAACTTTTTTGCCACCCCATTTAACTTTTAAACCAACAAACATAGAAATTAAGATTATACCAAATTCGTAACTTATCTAAAAATATAAATTTGGTACTTTTCCGAAATTTGAACATTTTAGCTGTGAAAATCCTACCTATTTTTGCCACTTTTTTACAACATATTTTTCTTTATGTATTGACACATTCGTATTAAATTATGGAGTCCCACTACAATTTTGAACTATTTGGCACTTTTATGCAGGGAAAAAATCATCAAAAAGGGAAAATACGGGATATAAATTCTTTTTCTTTTCCGTGCTGCAAGTGGTAATTTTTGAATTTTCTATAAAATTGAACGTAGAAACATAAAATTATAGGAGTAAATGAGAACCTGCAAGAAGAAAAATGTTGGCACTTTTTTGCTTTTCAACAGATACTTGGACCTAGAAACATAAAATTAAACATGCAGAGTGATTGACAAACTTTTTCTTAGAGAAGACTTTTTTGTCCTTTTTTGGTTTTTTAACTGGTAATTTCTGATTTTTTTTTTATATTATTGTAATGTAAGTGAAAGAGTAAATATAGACTGCAGGCTGGTCACTCGCCAAACCGACCCACTAAGACGAATAAAAAACAAATGCTCGAAATATGTAAATTCATTTTTACTTATATGTATGATTTCTTCACATTCGCATAAATAATTATGGTCGAATTTCGGCCAGTGGGCAAACACTAGTTTTATTTTAAACGAAAAAAAAAAACAATTAAGATTTTTAGTTATTTAATTAATTAAAAACTTATTCAAATTAATTCATTTATCAAAATAACTAAAATTTAAATTAAATCATAATTACATTTTTTATTTTCTTTCAACTAAAAAATAATTGATTATTTTATTTTAAACGAAAAAAGTCAATTAAGATTTTTTGTTATTTAATTAAAATTTTAATTGAAAATTTATTTCAAAACAACTAATATGTTAATTAAATCAAAAGTGAACTTTTAATTTTCTTTCAACAAAAAAAAAATAATTGATTCAATTATCACATTAATTAAATTTAAATACTTTTTAAACCATTTTTTAATAGTCAAATTTAATAATCGAATTGAAATACTTTTATAACATTTACTTTAATTGATAAAAAAACTCTAATAATTTTTCCATCGGAGCCATAGCGCTTCTTAAAAGGTTTGCAACTTTTATTCTTATACATATAATTCTTTTACTAATATAATATTTTACTATAATAATATTTTAATTTTTTAAGACTTATAATACTCTCAAACTTTCTTACTGATCCATTTTTATGTTACTTTACTACTGCCAAGTTTTTTTTGTAAAAATGCCCAAGAATTTCCAAATATAGATGACTCTTGTTTAAAAGTTCTAATCTTGTCATGGTTAATTTATACAATAATTACTCTAATAATTTTTGATTTTTCTACCTCTCCTTTTTCTGCCAGTCACTTACCAAATAAACTTTGTCATTAGTTCTTCGTTTTTTAATTTTTAAACTCTTCACCAGAATTGACTTTATTAATAAATTCAAACAATAAAACATTTTAAGTGATTTGTCCTACAAATATTATCCTAATTATTAAACTCTTGAATATATTTCCACCAATGACACACAACCTTTTTGAACGTGAAGATTTGAAATTTCACAGTTCTAGGTCATTTATTTATATCTGTGTACAACAATTGTATGCAGCAGCGTTTGTATACAAAAGGAAATTGTCTTTAACTAGCTGTCATTCTAAACCAATTAGCATTTTACAAATTGGCCATGTCTGTATAAATACATTCGATACCATCTACCTCCTTTCCCTTCATTACAAAGTCAGGCATAAGAACGAAAACAAAGACGCGTGCCATTGAAATGTTTTACAACAGTAAATATCTACAAAAACAAGTGTCAGTTTGTTGTTTTTGTAACAATGTTGAATTAATTCAAATACGTGTTCAAAGCGATTTGATACCCGCATTTAACCAAAAAACAAACAAACTTTTATTTGTCAATGCGAATGCAAATGTGTGTGTGTGTGTGTGTGCGTGTAAGAGTTTTTATTTATTTATTGTGGGCTGAGTAATACCGGGCTTTTTGGAAAACAATGACTAAATTGGAAGAGAAAACGACACCTACACAACGCCAACAACAAAATTAAAATCCACCTACAGCCAAAATTTATACAAATTCATACATTTTTTTGTAAGTAAGAGAACAGAGAAAAATAAAAAAACAATATAAATTCGAATACGTTATCGTGTTTTGTGGTCAATTATAATTGAAGCGATAAGACTGCAAAAAAAAAATTTATATTGAAAATTTTACTCTGGGTGTCGTCAGTTGGTGGTTAAAGTTTTTTTTTTTTTTTTTTTGTGTTTAATAAATGTATGTCAATTATTACAAGTGTTTCAGAAAAATTTCATTTTGTTTATTTATTTCTTCCAGCGTAAGAACACAGGGGTTAAATATTGGGTTTGAAATCGAAGTGAAATATTTATAACTTCAACTCGTAATTCCGCATTTTTAAGAATTAAAAAAAAAAATTAATAAAAAGTAAGGAGAAGTACGACTTCTTAAAGAAAAGGGTCTTTATTAAAAGAGGCTTTTTCATAAATAATAACTTTACGATAAAAAGTACCTTTTTGATTAAAACCATAAAAAATAAAACTACTATACGATAAAAAGTACCTTTTTGATAAGAACCACAAAAAATAACTATACGATGATAAAAAGTACCTTTTTGATAAGAACCATAAACAGTAACTTTATGATATAAAGTACATTTTTGCAAAAATCATAAAAAATGACTATACCATAAAAAGTACATACATTTTTGTTAAAAACCATAAAAAATATATATGTATACTTTAAAAAGTACCTTTTTGTTTAAAAGTACCTTTTCATAAAACTCACATTTTGTGGCTTTATCTTGTTTAATAAAAGGTTTAATAAATTTTTTTTTAATATACAATGGAAGGTCTTATTGTAATATCATTATAAGCCACCCGAATGGACAAACTGGGCTTATATGTGTTTTGTATTGATTATAACCATAACAACATCCCCCGAAAGATTCAAGCTGTTTTCCGATTCGTTTCTAATTTAGGCGATAGTTAAAGTCAATTAGCTCAAAATAATGTTGTTGTAGATTTTAATGCAACAGTAGGCAACGGATATAAGAAATCAAAAAGAAAAAACACGGACACTTTTCTTAGGAGCGTAAGTTGTCTTGTCAGCAATTATTTTTATAAAAAATTTATTTCTTATAAAAGTTTATATAAAAACGTGCATTCAAATGAACACACTAAACTGGATATTTTTGCAAGAAAGTATATACGCACTTGGTTGGATATTTTGAGTAAGCCAGTATAACATTGTAGTGTAAAAAAATTCTTAAAAATTTAATATTTTTATTATTGTTGCATGGCAAAATATTTCTTGTATCAGTTTTTTTCCATGCAGAATACTTTTTATAGTCACCCCTATCGTAAATACTTAGTCCCATGAAGTATTTCCCCTTTTTCTATAATTGCAATCGTGAATAACGATTCCTTTTAAATGTTTTCCCATTTTTTGATATGTAATTCAATAGGGAATAAAATCAAAAAAAAATATTCACATTAAACAAATTTCCGTTGATCATGAAGGTTTTTTTAAAGCTGCTTTTCCCCTTTTTCGTGTTTGTTTTTGTTCTTTCTAGCGAACTGGCTAAAACGTGTATGTAAGTTTCACTTTTTATTGAATATTTAGATTATTAAAACTTATTTTAGGTCAAAACAATAAATAACGTTTAAAGCTACATACTTCAAAATAGGATGCAAAATAAAAGAACAAGATGTGGTGAACGAATTTTGGACTTCCGTTGTAGAGGAACTAGTACTAGTGCGGGTCCTCCTATAAAATGCCTCATTGAATGGGAAAAGGTAGTTTATTCAGTATTATACATTCTTAAACATACATATATACATATATAACTTGTTATAGGTATGGTTAGACCAAAAAAGTTATGCCAACGTGGAACAGGAGCTGTTTTATTAGTCCTGTTATGTTGGATAAATCTTAAATGAAAACTTAATAATATTTTTTTTTTTTATAAATTAAGTCACTTACGAAGTTTTCGGTAATTTTAAAGGGTTTTGACGCATCTCGCAAATCACGACTAGCTTATCTCTGTTGCAGTATCTCCTCATCTTGTAATAAAACGATTGCACCAATTCTAGAAATTTTCATTTTTATTTACACTTAAAAACTTATTTTTTTTTTACCGAAAGTTTATATTTATTTGTTGCTTAACTTATATTTGACAAATTTTAATTTCAATTATAAACTTTTAAAATTTCTATTTGTATTTTCTGCGTCCTTATTTAACATTCACTATGTATTGATAGCAGGAACAAACGTTCCCATTAAATTTACGTTAATAGTTTGCCATTTATGGGGAATAAAAACTTCATGGGAACAAAAATTTCACATGTTATTCCCGATAGGGGTGATTATTGAGACTTAATACGATAATTGAATCAGTCATTTTTTAGTTGAAAGAAAATTAAAAATATAGTTTTGATTTAATTAACATTTTAGTTGTTTTAAAATAAATTATTAATTAAAATTTTAATTAACTTACAAAAAATCTTAATTGATTTTTTCGTTTAAAATAAAATAATTTCAACTTGTAGAATTGTTGTTGGGAATTTTCAAAACCTGAGCTATATTTAAGCTCTGTTCCACATGCATAACGAAACAGTCCGAACTTGCACAGAGTTACCCATAAGCGTTCCACATAACAATTTTTGTGCAATGAAGAGAGTAATTTTTTCCATTTCCTGTACAAATTTGCACAAACTTTTTCTTTGGGTACGTTTGGACAAGCTGTCTTTGTTAACATATGAAACTGATAAATTTATCAGAAAATTTGCAAGCAAAAGAAAAAGTTTAGTTTTTATTAAAAAATGTATTAAAAAGCAAAATGTAAAATTTAAATTAAAAAATTAAAGTGGTTAATACATTATTGCATACATATTTCCCTTAATCTTTAATATAAAAAAACCAAATATAAAAAATCACAATGATGCAAATGTTTTGGTTTTATAATATTACGAGTTTTAAGCGTCTAAAATCACTTAAAAAGATCTTTATTTGAAAAGTCAGACGCATTGGTATTTGAAGAAGTGCAAAAATTTTTTTGGCGTTCCAGCAGTTTTGGCAAATTCAGAGAGTATTTTTTATTTTACTCTCATTAGTCCGAACTTGCCCAAAATATTGTGGGATCACACCTTAACTTAAATCAATTAACATATTGTTTGAATCGGAAAAGTTTTTTTGGTAATTTTTTTTAATTAAAATTAAAAATATCATTTATTGAAAAAAAAAATATTCACAATTTGAAATTTTTACAATTTTTAGTAATCAATATAATCATTTTGGTAATAGGTGCAAAATCGATAAATTGATTCCTTGATTCTATGAATTTGGTATGAATTTAGTGATTAGAGACAATTTTTATTTTTTTCTGTGTAGTATCTCGAGGCATATAAATATTCAATTCTATTGTTTGTTTTGGGTTTAAACTAATTTGCCTATTTGTGATTTATGCACTTGTTGGTTGGTCTAGGCGATTGTGTATTTATTCCGGTATGATTGTATGCATACGGCTGTACGTGTAAGTCGAGCTGATAGGCTTAAAAACACTGACAGGTTTAATTTGTTGGGCGCCATTGGGCTTACTTATAATCAGCTATCAAAACGAATGGCGCGAACTAATACACACACATATATGCACACACATGTATGTGTGCATGCATGTGTATGTGTGCAAGTAAATTTACAAATGATTAATGTTTTGTAACTAAATTTATTCATTTACTCTGATTAATTGGTCGAATTACTCATAAGATTTATTAGGCAAACAAAATTTTCAAAAGTGAATATTAATTAAAGCTTAAACTAAATAATCCATAATTGTAAATAATGGCCTGAATATTTTGCACTGAAAATAAAAACCCTAAAGAAATTTTCTGCTTTTAGAAGCAAAATACTATTATAAAAATTATTACTCTAATACAATCCATTATTTTTATCTTATGTTTTTCTACAAAATTTTGACTTCTTCAACGCCATTACATTAATTAAAAAAGCAATAAAAAATTTTAAATTTATACTTGAATTTGTAAAATATTTTATTTTATATTTTATAAATTGCAGTTGTATCAACATTTGAATATTAATTTAAGCAAAACGAACAGAAAATACTTGTAGCTCTATCTTTCCAAACTTTAATGTTTCCTTCATTAATGCCATTTCATATTTATTGATAAATTGTTTTTTTTTCTGTTAAACTCAAAAAATATTTATGTATCTGCACTTCAAGTGCTCAACAAAACAATCGGCCAAACGATGTATTAAGAAACGTGAAACGGGCAACCGTGTGCATCCATCATTCAACTATTTATTATTTACTTATGGTTGTTATTGTCTGGTCTACCCTCTTTTCCGCCCACCTTCTTGTTAAAAGTGATTACTTGTAAAATGCATTACACAAGAAAAATAGAAATTTCAACAACAACGAAACAAAAGAGCGTCCCTTGTTACAATGAAAACGTTTCAAGCGATGACACTGACGTTAACAATAGCAGCAAACGCCAGTAGCAGCAATATTAAGTTTAGACAACCTGAGTTCGTGTTCGGTGCACAAAGACAGGAAAGAGAGAGACAGAAGGAGTGTTAAAAACATTTTTTTATATGAATTTTTCTTGAAAATAATAATAACAACTACAATAATTTACAATAATAAAACAAATAGTCAAAAACAAACCACAACAAAAAGAAGATTAATAACAATAAAAATAGCAATTAAATCTATTACATGTAGACAGAAAAGTAAGTAATGCAACCATTAGCGTCATCACTGCCACTACCACCAACAACAGTAAAGAGAATTTATCTTTATCTCAGCACAATTCACACGTACACTAAGTAAAATCCACTTGATCAGATCGACAAAGTTTCTATGCATATTATACGAGGTGTAATCAAGATTGTGGAGAATTTGATTTAAATATTATTAGAGTGGGAGGCGCCGTATATTAGAATAATAAGATGATTTCTTGGCGCTATAAATACCAGCACGACGCACAATATCACAACCCCCCCCCTCCCCACCCGTCACAAACAAAAAAACTTAAAAATGTAGGGCTGTGGGGTCGAAGTTGAGGTTTTTGTACCGGAGTCGGAGTCGTAGTCGAAGTCGTAGTCGAAGTCGTAGTCGAAGTACTCACAAAAAAATAATGACTCTGACTAACAAATTAAAAAAAATTATCTACAATTTTCCAATATAAGAATTCGAAATTTTTATAGAATGACTTAAGTCATACAGGCCTATTAGCTTATTATACAATATCTCAAAGCTATTTGAGAAACTACTGGTGTCAAAATTAACGCCGATTTTAAATGAATTGTTGGATGTATTCCAAACCTTCAATACGGTTTTAGAATAAAGCACAGCACAATTGAACAAACTCATCGAATAGTAAATGTCATAAGAAACGCCTTTGAAGAAAAAAAAAAATTGCTCAGCACTCTTCATCGGTGTGTCTCAAGCTTTTGATAAAGTCTGGCATGAAAGTTTTCTACTGAAATTGCAGCAAAACTTACCAGCAAACATACACAAGCTGTTAGAAAGCTACTTAGTCGGTCGTCAATTTATTATTAAAGAAGGCGACTTTTTAAGTTCTCCTCAGCCAATTAACGCTGGAGTCCCACAAGGCAGCATCCTGGGCCCTATATTTAACTTAATTTATAATTCGGACATGCCAACTAGAGTTTTTTTATTCCCGCACTTTTTGGATTCCCGGGAAAGCGGGAAATAAAAATCAAATTCCCGGGATCCCGGGATTCCCGCCCAAAATTTATTATTTATTTCTTTACTTATTTCTCCAATGAAACTAATATTTCTTACTGACAATTACGCTTAAAATAATTAAGTCTAGTATCCATTATGTAACAAAAACGTAAAAAATTTAATATTAAAATTATTTTAAGATACTTAAGAGGTTATTTTTATGTCAATAGGTATATGCATTGTCAAATTCAGAGATCATATGCATAATTAGAATGAAAATATTGTTAGATTTTAAATTTTTTTAAAAAAGATTTGTCAGAGAATTATTTATGGTTTTATAACTAAAACTAAAGTTATCTTGTAAATTATAGTTTTATGTCATATTAGTTACTATTTTTATGAACGCCACTGTAATAAATTTTCTAGCAATTGTAATTGTAGACTTTAGATTTAGATGTATAACAGTTATTTTAAAATAATTCGAACACAACATTCTAGAAAATACTAGACGGTTCTTGAAACAACAAGGAATAGTTTTGAACTATAAATTCAGGCTAACCCATAAAAGTTTAGTTTATTTTGAATAGAAACATTAAACGGTTCAGATCGCTACTTACAATTGTGGCTAAAATTTGTAAACATTATAATTTATTTCAATAAAGTTTTTTAAGTTGAATTCGCGTGTGTATTTATTTTGAATTGCAATTAAAAGAACTCAAAGGTTTATTATAAATGGAAAAAACCTTAACGCGTTTTATAAGTAAAAACGTAACAGTATTAAAGTCTTACATCCAATTTTATCTAGTTCAGTTAAAACTTAACTGTTACCTTAACTTCCAGCTAACAATATGTTTTCGACAGTTATAACCAGGGCTGTGGAGTCGGAGTCGGAGTTGAGGTTTTTGTACCGGAGTCGACTCCAAAATTGTTTCGGCATAAAAAATTTAAAAAAATTTCTAATATTTTCCATTATAAAAATTCTTCGAAATTGGCGATGCAATATTTTGCAGATCAATATGAATAAGTAGATTTTAATTTATTTTGAGAGAAATAGTTGATTCAAGTACTTTACTATTTAAGTATATTTAGGTATATTTTTTATACGTGCGGGAAAAAGTCTAAATTACATTAGCAAAACTTATACTCAGTTATTGATCTAGTTGAAAAAGATGTGTGATTTTTTAAATAATTTACTCATGCTAAAAACTGTTAATGACAGGAATTGCCAATAATTTTAATATCAGAATTTTTTAACCATCAACGCTGAAATATTTTCAACATTGTACAGAATAAGTGTTGCTATAGCGCATAAATACTAGTATGTATTAGAAAAATTGTGACGTAAAATTATTTCTCTTTTGTGTAGAAACATCTTTATCGGCCTGCCTTTAATTCCTACCATAACACTCATGTTTTTCTTATGCACATTTCGCGGGGATTCCCATAATTCGTTTAATAAAGATGTTTCTACACAAAAGAGAAATAATTTTACGTCTCATTCATTTCGCATCACGGTTAGAGTAGGAGTCGGAGTCGGAGTCGTGAGTCGGAGTCGGAGTCGCACTTAAAAAATTTCAGCGTTTGGAGTCGGAGTCGGAGTTAGTACTTTTTTCGGACGACTCCACAGCCCTGGTTATAACTGGTAGTTAATTATAAGTAAACTTGGTGAAATTGGCCGTTAGTGGAATAAAATTTCTGGAAGGGCGATTAGGAACTGAAAGCATAACATTACGAAGTAGGAATTCTGAAACAATTTTACCGTTTAACAAATTCAGCAGGAAGGAGAAATTGTATTTGCTATATATATTTAAAAACATATTTTTTACAATTTCATAACCCTTAATCAGCAGTGGTGTATGAAGTTATACTAAGTTTGCCATTCCATGTGAATATTCATCTAGGATCCCATAACGTATTTGTATTGTGAGTCCTTCTAAGTTTATTCTAAGCTGATTTCGCCATATGGGTGATAAATTGTTTCTAGATCTTCTAGGCTGTTTGTGACTTAATTCCAGCAGAATCGCTTCAGTATGAAAAAGAGTTATGCACCCAAATGTGGAACTACCTCAATAAAAACTCAACAAAAACTTACATAAATTTGTGGCAAAATGCACCCATTGTCATTAAATTTCAACAAATTCGTTTTATAAGGCACCAAATTTCGTGAATATCGGTCCATAATTTACCTACGGCTCGATGTTTAGATTAATCTCGTAAATCATATAGGTATGGCTAAAAGTGCAACGAATAATGCTTTTGTGGTGCAATTAAGCATAATATACATTTATAAGACTCAAAATTACTTCAAATGCCGCATAAAAAGCATAATCAAGGATAACACTTTACTACGCCCTTAACCGCAAAGCCTTATATATAATATTATTGTAATATTTACACTTCAGTTTGCTAAGACAAGAAATAAAATTTTGGAAGATAGGTCTATAATTTATCATAGGCCCTATATAAGGCCCATTCTCAAAAATTAGCTTAATAAGCCTTAAACTGTAGCAAAATTTAATATTGTGGTAAAATTAAGTTGGATTAAACTACTAACACATTCTAGACACTAGTCCGACATAGATTTACTAAAGTTTGAAAAAAGATTTTCTTCAAAGCGGGAATTGAAAACAATTGAAAATCCCGGGAATTCCCGGGACGGGAATGGCATGTAGAAGCTAAATTAACTCAAATGAAACTAAAAGCAATTCAAATTAATTGGTTTATTGAAAGAAATTCTGTTCTTAGTCTCGATTGCAAACTTCTACTTTACAACTTTATCTTAAATCCAATTTGGTGCTACGGTATTCAGTTATGGGGCATTGCCACGGCTTCTAACATCGAAAAAATTCAAAAGTGCCAAAATAAACTTCTTCGTATAAACACAGCCGCCCCTGGTACGTCAAAAACTTAAATATCCACAAGGATCTCAATGTGCCATTAGTAAAAACTATGATAACGAAATATGCAGTAAAATATTTAAATTTGAAATTATGGCGGCCACACTCGCTTAAGAAGAAGAGACACTGCAGCACTCACCCAATCAGATGAGCGATAAACACCTAAATATGTTAACAGAAACCTTGATAAGAAAAATTTTTTGTCTGGCACTGGCAGGACATAAAGCAAATATTAGGATAAGATTTCATTAATTATTGTTAGTTCATATTTAATATATGAAGATTCAATAAATAAATACTGAAGAAAAAAAATATTTAACCACTTAAACGGTATTGCATTAAAAAAAGAGTTAAAGGTCAAATAAGGCCCAGTCTCATATACATTAACAATCAATGTAAGAGTAGGTGTCGGAGTTGGAGTCGAAGTTGGATTCGGACGTAAAAAATTTCAGCGGTTGGAGTAGGAGATAGAACTATTTTTTGACGACTCCACAGCCCTGAAAAAATCCTTTTGTTTGGCATGTTTATTCGGAACTTTCTGTGTAAAAGTCTGTACATTTCTAAAGCTTCCCAAAATTCCAACAACTTTTTACTCCAGTCGTTTTCTATAAATACTTTTTCTTCAAGTGTAAGAGTAAACCACTATTATTGTTATTATTTTTATTACGATTGTTATTAGTATAACAATTCTTACTAACATCATTATTATTTGTCTACACACAAATCTGTAACAAAAAACAAAAAAAAAAAACAACATTGTATGACAACAAAATAACAAGAAACCACAGAAACAACAACAAAATAGAGAACATTATCGACAATAACAACAATGGAAGTAATAAAATGATCATCATCATAATAACAATAATGACGACAAATACAAGAAGCGGCAGCAACAACAAATAATAAATAGTTAATATAAACTTATTTGTTCTGTAACAACAAATAGAACAATAACAGCAAAAACAACAATAAAAGACGACAACATAACATTCAATAAACAACTATAATGATAATACAAATGTATTTTTTAATCGGTGCTTATTGTATTTTATTGTTATTGGCCTTTTATTTTGCGAAGCAGGCAGCAAACAGCAGCAACAGCAACAATTTAATCGCTTTGTCGCTGCATCTGCAATATTGCCTTTAAATGTTCAATACAGGCTGCTTGTTGCTTGCTGCTTATTGTCATTGATATCTATGGATTGTAGATATTGCTGCCACATTTAGTTGTTGTCAACACTTTAAAATCTTAACAGAAACACATACACACGTAAATTTTGTGTGCATGAAAACGCCTTTTCTTATTGTTGTTGGTTGCATAATCTTCGCACACACATATATTTATTAAATATGCACTGTAAGTTGGCTCCTGCTAAAATACATGAACAAATAAGGCAACCTTTTTAGATCCTACACCATTTCCACATTTTTGACAAATTCTTCAAACTTTTTGAAATCTCTTACACAAGTTTGCAATTACAATTTGCAGATTGAATTCGCACCAGAAACTTCAATTGAATTACAAATGAAAAACTTTCAAATCCATCTGGAAATGGTGTCGTTACACAAATGTACTTGTTACATTTATAATATATTACTTGTAAAACTTTTAAGTATTTTCGTATTTAAAAACAACCATCTTGTAACAAAATGCCTTGGCGGTGAGTCTTTTTATAACTGTTCCACCTCTGGCCCTTAAGTCATCTCAGTTTAAGTACCATTTTTCACTTTCTCTTTGAGTGCTTCCAATTTGCTTTTTGCGGGTAACTAAATATGTGGGCTGTTTCTTTTTTGAAACAACAACAAAAAAAGTTTGAAATGCACCTACTTAAGCAAGTATCTGTTGGAATGACTGTATCTTTTTTTTTGATAGCAGTTAATACTAAATAACAATAGCTAGAGGTTTTATATAAATTTTATTTTATTATTAAAAATAAGATGAGTGGGTTTAAATGTCAAAATTATTTTTAAAAACGCTTTAAAAAAAAATCAAGTGTCAAATTGTTAAAATTCCCTAAATGTTTATTTAAAATAAAAATTCATTAAAGTTTTTGATGTAATCATATTTAAATTTTTAACATTTTCTTTTCATTTATGTTGCACATCTTTTTCAAAAATATTTTCACTATTTAATTTTATGCTGATTTTGTTGTTTTGTTTTCGTCCTTTCAATTAAATTTTCACCTAAATGCAAAACATTTTCTCGCTGGTGCTGCAAAAGCATTTCAGAAATTAAATTAGCCAACATTTTTGTTTCAGGACACGGAACAAAATGCAGAGATGGAAAGAGGAAAGAAACTTAATTAAAATAGAACACTAAAAATTTCATTTCTCTTGTGTTTTGTGATTTTTTCGAATTATACGGATAATTAACAGCCAATAAAGAGGAAAATTCAATATTAATGATACACAAAAAGAATGAGTGACCGAGAATTTGGTACACAGCAAATAAAGTGGCATTGAAAAAGAAAACCAATGCAAAATATTAAGAAATAGTTCCACAACAATATCGAAATAAAAAGGTTAAAGTTAATATATTAGAAAGAAAAATAGCTTAAGCTGCCAAAAACTGGAATAATCTTTGAAATTGTAGAAAAACGCGGAAAGTGAAAAGTAAATAAACAAAAGGTTTGCAACTGAATCAACAAAAATCGCTAAAATCATGTAGATATCTTTTTACCAGAAAAAGAAGTAAAATTCAAAATAAAGTTAAAATATTCCAAATGGTTTTGCGGAACCCGTTTAATTTAAAAATTAAAAATTTCAAACAATTACAATTCCTAAAAATAAAAAATTTATAATTCACAAACAAACAAAAAAAAAAAAAAATACCAAAACAAAAATTAAGTTTTTGAAATAAAAGCAAAATTTTTGTAATGCAAAATCAAACGAAACAAAAAATATTAAAACTATTTGAGAAACAAATAATTCTCTTAATTTTACCAAATTGCCTAAAGTTTGGGAAAATGCTCAAATAAAAAAGGTAAAATTAAACAAAAGATTGAAAAAGAAACTTTAATATCCCAAATAAATCTTTTAACTCAATTATGAATAAAAATCCAGAGGAAGTCGTTACAATCTTCCAATTGTTTCTAATTAAATTCAATTGTTACAAGTAAGAAAATAGTAAAAGTCGATCAAGTCCGACCATTTGATACCCCACACCACTGTATTTAGAGAAAAATGTACGAAAGGGTACCCAATAATGGCCCCGGCAAAACAAAATTATAATAAAAGATTAAAATTCATATTAGTCCTTTGCGCCGAGTATTGTCTAGTTATTTACACTGAAACCTCTTATAGCCGATACCCCCACAACCGGACACCTGCCATAAATGGAAAAGTTTTGTAGATCCAACATGTTCATTAGCTTTGCTTCTCTTACATTTATGCTAAATGTATATAAGACTGGTCCTTATTCGACTTTGAACTATTTTTTTTTAATTCAGAACCTTTTAAATGGTTAAATATAGCAAGTAAATTATTCCAAAAAAATTTCGAATCGATATTTTAAATATTTCCAATTTCCAAGAACTTTTATTTTGTAAAATTTTAGATTTTTTTTTTTAAATTTGGTATACCCAAAAATTTTGGAGTCGCGAGTTTTGTGGGTACTTCGACTCCGATTCCGACTCCGGTACAAAAACCTCAACTCCGACTCTTCAGTTCCGACTCCTACTCCACAGGCCTGGGACTTATGGTCAATACTGGATTTTATGACAAAGTTGCTTTTATGAAAGTTATTGTTGTCAAATTTAATATCAATACCAATATTTAAAAGGAAGTTATGGCACTTAAAGCTACTCCCTGATAATTGTATGGGAGCTATGGGCAAATATGGACCGACTCCAATAAAATTCGACAATATGATTTCGAATTGAAAGTAAATATTTTCAGGCCGAATTTAATATGTATACCTAAAAAATAAGAAAGCGCACAAAGACTCCATTGGGGAAATAATATTAGGGATGGGCAAATTGAAAAAATATATCGATATATATCGTATCGATATTTTTTAAGAGTATCGATATTTATTAATTAAAAATATCGATATAGCGTTGTATCGAACGTATTACGCTAAAATTATTACCAAATTTAAAAACTTAATATACCTATGTCAATACATATTTACGTACATATGTACAAACATTTACATGTAATTCCATTCTAACTTTTTATTGTTACTTTCGAACGAAACTTTCATTAGCTTAACTTTTATTTAAAACTAAAACCAATTTTAAAATTTAGTTTTTAAGGTAAGTTATGCGAACGAATTAATTCTACAATGAAAAAAATTCAAAAAAAAAAAGTGAAGAATACAAACTAATTTTTATTTATAATGCCGGATTATATACTGCCGGTAAACGAAGCTTGTGACATATACTATACAAGTAAACTGTGCAATATTTTATTTTTAATATGTAAGAACAAGCTCAAGTAAAAAAACATTTTTTTTTATTATTAACATTCCAACTTTCATGATTCTATTGCTGCTAATTCACCATGATTAAGTCGATTCTTTGCATAATTCTTGGAACCCTTTCCAGAATATTTTTTCCGAGCTAGTTTTTTTGTTGTCATCTCTTAAAAAACCGAGACAACACTGAACTGTGTAATCTATGAAAATGTACAATAGAAAAGCGCCGTTATTGTCTTAATATTAGTTAAAAAACATATGATGCAATTCTTAAAAAACAACAGTATTGTAAGCAGTTGAGCAACGGTTAAAATGTTGAATTTTATTATAAAGAAATTTAAAATATCAAATTCGATAGTCGTAGATAAATATCGATGTATCGATATATATTTTAATATCGCCGATCTACATCGATTAGAATTTTTTTTAAATATCGATATTATGATATATCGATATTTATTGCCCATCCCTAAATAATATTGCTTGGAGGCTTCATAAAGTTATGGACCGATTCATATTATTTTCAAAAGACTTGGTTCTTAAAACAACTGAAGCGTGTGTGCCAAATTTCATCAAAATATATTTACAAAATCGCGACCTGTACTCTCAACAAAATGTTTACCTAACTATCCATCGTAAGATCGACTCAGAAGGTGGTTCTGAGTCGATCGATCCACTAAAAGCTGGGTCTAGCTATTACACACATAATATCACCTCCACATAATATCACCTCCACATTATATCACCTCCACTATGGTGGTGTGGGTATAAAAATGTGAAAAGTAAAAAATCCTTTTGCAATTTTTATTCATAATTGAATTGTTTATTTTTCAGGAAAAAAATCGAAGACTTAATAGTTTAAGGAAAAAATATTTAAATTTATAAATTAAGCATAGCAAAAATCGCTTAAGTAAAACAAATCTAAAAAAAAAATCTTGTATCACTTAATATTAGCCAGACTGTCTTTAACTGGAATATTTTGCAATTAAAATGATTAAAATTCCCAAATATGCAACAAAAACTAAGCAAACAGGTCAACAATTAATCTCATTTTAGAATGATGTTGCTGTTGTTCTTGTTGTTTCATTTTTAGTTGCCACAAATTCTCATGCTAATGCGGTTGCAGCAAAATGTTGCCGCCAGTGTTAATATTAAAAAAAAAACAATATCAATTGTGATGAACAAATAAGGGATTATCATAATAAATTTAAATGTTTTTACAAATGTGTATGAATATGAGTGTAAATGAAAACGTTTCTGAATATCTGCAAAATATTGAAACTTGTACAAAAATGCGATTTTAAAGCCATTAAAATTCATGCAACAAAATGTATTAAATTAGAAAATCCTTTTCTCCTGTGAGCTGGGGTTTTGCTGGCAATGAGCTGTATGTGTGCGTGTGTTTGTTTTTTGGTACCCATAACAATTGAGTAATAAAAATTTCGTACTTTGGCTTTTAAAATGAGTATTCTCGTATTTAAATTGTGTAATATTTGGCCTTAAAATAATGCATGCATTGAAGCAGGTATGAATGGTATTAATAAAATACAAATGCAGCTTTTTTTTTAAACAAAACACACACATAAAATTTTTCATTCAAAAAATAAACTGCATATTAAAACTTAAATCAATATTTGTAAAACTTACACTTATGTATAATAGGGCGGATCATCGGTGTATGAAGGAAAAAAGTGTTCCAATAAATTTCAAATACCTCCATAATGTGGCATCCGGCTAAATTATACAAAAAAATTTTTTTTTAATTTTTCCGACATATCTTTTAGCCCTCTACTAGGGCTGGAAGTTGGAGTAATTTTATGAACTTTATTTTCATTTGCTTAATTATAATGGAAATTTTTATTAGTTATTTATTTAAAGCATACACATAAAAATCAATTTTGTGCTGAATAAAAGAGACTTAAGGTCAAGGAGATCGGACAAAAAATAAGAAAGTTATGCGCAATTAAGTGACAACTGTGTTGTCAACCAAACGTTTTCTATCATTACTAAACGATTAAAATTCTTACAGACACAAATCAAAAACCCGTGGCAATCGCCATAATAATTATATATTATATAATTATTTATATAGAGTATAATTATTTATATAGTATTCATATTTAAAATAATCTCTATAATTAATGTTTAGTTAGTCTACATTCACACGTTTCATCTTTTGATGCTCAACTCTTGTGGTTTAGGAGAGGAAGAAAGAAAGAAGGGGGTTGGTACGGAGATGCCTCTGTATTTGGTCAGGACGCTTTGTGTTTTCATTCGTAGGTATTTGCACAACAAGGGCGGCATGTATAATTGTTCTTTTCTTTCTTTCTTTGATTCGCTGTGTTGTTGTTTTGAAACAAACAAAATTTAATCCGATTTGAAAAGAAGTTGAGCATCAAACGATTAAGCGTGTAAATTCAGACTTAAGGTAGAGTTAGCCGAACGTCCTCGTTCCCTAACGAAGCGTCTGGTCCGTTTTGTTATTTGCTTACAATGTAAATGCTTACCGAATTTAAATGTCACGTAACGGAACGTCTCAATCTGTATAAATTAGAATTTCTTGTCGTCGTTACGTGACAGTTGTAAAGCAGTGATGGCCTGCTTGTATATTAAATTGAATGCGGGTATTTTCGCTCTTTTTTTTGGTACTTTTTTCCAGTATATCTATGGACTTTAGACAAAACGACTTACAATACAACATATTTCCATATATATAAATATACATATGCTTAGATGTACAAAATAAACAAATGCATATGCACATACAATAGAAATGAGAAATATATAAAAGGCTTTAAATGGTAACAAAATATTGTTTTGTCTATGCACATTTACAAAATAATATATGTAAATGTGTATATATATGCTAAAATACATATTTGTTTATTGTTAATCTTTAATATAAATATCAGATATTAAATTATTAATGTTTTTTTACTTACACTTAATACTGTTTTAATACCATTTTAATCACTTGGTACTTTTTCTGCACAGCGGTCAACATTTGATTTCCCATCACTGTGTGTGTTGTTTTATGTATACTATTGCTTTTTTGTTTATGTATGCGAAAAACATATGACACGTTTTTAGATGTTCTATAAGTGCACCAACGTGCAAGCAGTCCGTTACAGTAAGTTACGGGAACAGCAACGTTCGCTTAACTAAGCCTTTATAATTAAAAAATGTACTTCCTGAATAACGTACTTTTCAAAAAAGGTACTTTGTTAAAAATTTACTGTTTTTTAAAAAGATTATTTTTAGAAAAATTATGATTTGTAAAGATATTTTTACTCTTTTAAAAAAATTCTTAAAAAGATTTCTTTGAACGTAAATACGTATTTGAGAAGTAACACGCCAATTACAAGAAGCCTTAAATTTTATTTCTTAAAAAAGTACACAATTTTGGTTTGTTTTTACCTCTCGACAGTCTAAATTCGCTCTAGTTTGTTGTTAAATCTAAAATATTTTTATGGAGACGGCGTTTTTTCTTCAGCACAAAAGTTGACAACATTTAGAATGACAAAACATTTAAAAACGAAAATAAAACAAAACAAAGATGAATAAAATGCCTACCCATGCGTCGTCGTTTTCTTCCCTACGTCTCTTACTAACAAACAAAATGTTGCACCCAAAAGTTGCGGCGTTAATTGCATAATGTAAATATGGTCTAAGTCAAATTACAATTTATACTCGTATATAAACAAAAATTCTGATAGTGCATAGAAAATAATCCTGGAAAATATTGAAGGAATAATGGCCTGTTCAACGATCTAGATAGCAAATCGAAGCGATCGCAATCCATTCGCTCGATTTCGAATCAGATTGGGTTCAACCATTTCGACAGCTTTCGATCGCTTGCTCTTACGTGTGTCAATATTTGTTACTTACGTAGTAAAAAAATATAGTATTGCCATATGAGATATTTCTATAATTTTTTGCGTTTTTGTTCAAAAGTATCAAAATTAATACTAATTTGATTGATAACAAATACAACTGTGTTTGAAATTTTATCAGCTGTATAGAAATGTCAGAAAATAAAAAAAAAATTTTATTGATACCAAAACTTAAAAAAAAGAGTAAACAAAGGTGAAATGTAATCAAAAACAAAATATATAAGCAAAAAAAATAAATCATGCAACAAATAAATAAACCAATTAAACAATTACAAAAGCAGCGACCCATTAATTTTCTGTACCAGAAAAGTTAAATAGTTTCCTTTGTAAATACCGCGACCAGTTTTTTTGCAGGTTTTTGTTGTTTTTTTCTTTTTTTTTGTTTTTGTTCTGCATTTTCAATGTAAATATAAATATTATTTCAAAATCAATTCAAACCTATGGTTTTCTTCTGCCTTAATATATAATGTCGTTTACCGTCTTCTACTCTGCAATAGAAAGCGCAGGTGGTACAATGGCGTTTAGTTCTTGGCTTCTACTTTTCCGTTGCTCGTCCATCCAAAATTAATTATGCAATTGTGCTGATGTGTATAACACCCTAAAATATGGATCCTAAATCTACTTTAAAGTATACCGATCGACTCAGAATCATGCTAAGTCGATCCAACGATGTCCGTCCAGCTGGCAGGCGGGCTGGCTGTCCATGTAACCTTGTGCGCAAAGTACAGGTCGGAATTTTGGAGATAATTTGATGAAATTTGGCACATAGGTTCAAATTGGCAGAAGGACCAAGCTTATTGGAAATGGGCCGAATCGGTCCATAATTTTACTTAGCCCTAATACAAGATTCTTCTTTACAAATATTAGTATTCACATACAAATTGGCGTAAATGAGTTTTACGATAGCTAATATGTCATAATAAAATGTTATCCTGGTAGGTCCATAATAAACCATAGCTCCCATATAAACCCCCATCCTAAAATTTAATATATTTAGATGAAGAAACCTAAATAATATTCGGCACAAACAACTCTTAAATTAATCTTAACCTCATAACATAATTTTGTTCAGGATTGTCCATGATTGCCCGTGGGTCCCAAATGGTCAGGCTTGTCCGACTATATTTTCTTACTTGTTTAAACTATAATTTTACGTTTGAACAATCAATAAAATATTTTTATTTTACAGATGTCCATATTTGACAAGTGGTAATGTGCTCCATTTTTATTTATTATTTATTTAAATTACTCTTAAATATTTCTTGTTTTTTAAAATTCAACGATTCGACAACAAAACAACAGGTGAGTGGTTTTGACATTTGTGTTCGTAATCTTGACGATACCTTCGATATCGATAAACCGCTTTTTGTATGAAAGTACTTACGTTTTCTTTCGAGTTGTCGTTCGTTCGAATAATCGTACAGAATAGAGTTAGTTGAACCCAAATCAGCTTTCGATCGCTTAGAATGCGATCGAAGTTGTTCTTTCGAAATCGTTGAACAGGCCATAAGACTATTAAAGTATGAGAGCTTTAAAAATTGTAGTTTGACTTAGAATGCACATTCAAATTAACATAAAAAGTTTTTAAAAGATATTTGAATAACAAGTGACTGAATTTCTTATTTCTTTAGTTTTTAATAAAATTAAAGAAATATTTTATATGAACATTTTTAGGGGATTAATGCATATTTTTTTTTATATATTTAGTGCATATTTTCGATCATTTAGTGCATATTTTCGATCATTTAGTGCATATTTTCAGCGCATATTTTCGGTTTTTCGTGCATGAGAATCTGAGCCCAAGTAATGAGTTGCAACAACTGTTAAAAAAATGTTGAAAAACTCACAAAGTGATCGATTTGATCTCATTTTCAAAATATTGATGCTGCGGTTAAGGGCTAAAAGTACGTTTCAATTGCTTTCCATTATTTTTCCCATGATTGAAAACGGAAAAATGTGACGCCCCTCCCTAATGTGCATGTGGATCTGTTGTGTACATTAAAATAAACTATATTCATTTGTTTGAATATTTTATATTTATTACATTTTAATGAGTTTTATTATTTTATTTATTTGCATATTTTTATATGAATTCGTATTTGTTTAAAAATATTGCTTTTTCCACCTCTTGTGGAGGTTTAGGTTGCAAAAAAAAAAATCATACAATTTTGTGCACAAAATTTTGCTTTTTTGTGGTGGCTTTAGTAGCGATAATATTTTAGAATTTATAACGAAATTCTTTTCATAAATCTATTTGCTTTTTAATGCAGCTTGGGGATTTTGATTTACCTTGACCTTGACCTTGGTGGTATATTTTTTTGTCGATAGAGTTACAAGTATTTAACAATTAATTGGCCCACTTAATTAATAATACCCACTTGCTAAATGTGATCTTTTAATGAGGGTTTGAGCAAGGAAAAGTTAACAAGAAAAAAATAAATTAATTGTAATAACAACCTGCTTATCAACGTATTATGGATTTTACTAAGAACTTTGAAATTGTCTATGATTAAGAATTTTCCTTCAAAATGTTTTTTTTTGAAAAATTTATGGCAAAAATGTTTCTCACCATTTCATTACGAATAAGAAATCAATCTATTTAAGAAAGCAAAAAATTAAGAATTTCTCTTTTTAGAATTTTGGCCTGATGCTATAAAACTTCTTCCTTTAGAAAAATAATATTTCAATTTTAAAAGAATACATATAAGTAATAATTAAATTCAAAAATACTCCCATATGCATATGATTTGTTTGATTGTTGAGAGACTATTTTTCAAAAAGAGAAACTAATAAGGCATATTACAGAAATTTGCGGAGATGCATTTGATATTCATTTTTTTTTATTATTCAAAGATTATTAAAGTTTAAACAGTTTATCGGCAATACAAGGATGAAAAAAGGAACACGTATTATGATGAAAAAAAGTATTCTTTATTAATTTAAATTTAATTAATTTTTTAATTAATATCACACATTTTTTAATGGAAATCAATTTTTAAATTTTTTCTGCGAGTCTTACTCAGTATTCACACGTTTCATCTTTTAATGCTCAATTCAATTCGATTCGAAAGCAATTTTATTTCTCATTCTTTCAGTCGATACTAAAGGAATCGAAATTATTTTTCCAGTGCTGTGAAAACTAAAATTAATGCTTTCCAAAACTGCAATAATAATTTCGATTCTTTTAGTATCGACTAAAAGAATTAGGAATAAAATTGCTTTCGAATCGAAAAAGTATTCGATCACGACCGCCAGAATTAGCACCCAGATAAGACAAGGTACATTCTCGTTAACCAGTAAAAGAGAAATATCCATACTGAGCCGTCTGTCTGACATTACTTTATTTGGGTCCCATTGCATGTAGACTAGTACGGCAATGACCAGACAGACGGACAAGCCAGAACTGGGCCTGCTTTAGATATTGCCCAAGCTGTGATATATTGAAACACTATATTGATAAGGCTAACGATAGGTGGAGCAAACTTAATATCTGCAATGCTTCTAAGGAAACATGGCTCACAAAAATCGTTTAATGCAACTTCTAAACTTCACCCGAAAACACTTTTCGAGATTGATATACTCATGTGTTAACTGGATGATGTAAAAGAGGTTATTTTTGGTAAAGTTTTAGAAAATTTCGAACATTTTCTTGAGTATTTCCGAAATTATATGATTTTTTTAAATCATCATCCACCCTCCCAAATCTTTTCACCCATCACGCCAATAAACTCAAGAATTGCTGCAACGAAAATTGCAAGCCTTGACGATGACTAATGTAATCAAGTTTAGTAGATTTTATTCTTTAAAGCGACTGCCATCGGTAATTAAGAAATAAATATTTCCGTTTTAAAAATATTAGCCGCATATTCTATTAACAATTATTGGAAATTATTTATTTACTTATTCTGACATGCAAAGTACCTGTGTTTTATTTTTCTAAGATTTTTGTTTTTTTGTTTTTCTAATACTGACTTGACTGGTGCTCATAAGAAATAAAAACTAAAAGTGTAAATTATACGAAATGAAGGTGAATGGTTTTAAGCGTCGTTTATCGCTGAGTTAATCGTTGTTGTCGTTGATTTTTTTTTACTGTTTTGAAATTATACAACGCAACCAGTGTAGCAGCTACGCCCACCTTTTAACTTTAATTATTATAATTGTTGTTGTTGTTGTTACTCTTAGCGTTTTAATGCATGAGCATGAATTAATATTCCAGGTGATAATTTTATATTTCGCACCAACCAACTAAACTGGCTAATTTGAAAAACAAACACAACGTTCTTCCACTGATTCATATCTCAGACTCAATCACTCTGAAATTATCTTTTATCTTTATTTATTTATTCTAAGAATTTTAAATAAAAGCAGTCGGTTAAATAAATTAAATTTAAAAGCAAAATATTGTTATATCTCTTCTTATATCTTGTTAAGATATACTTCCCCTCTTTTATATTGAGTGCTTTTTATGAAAAAAACTCAATATTTTTATGAATGAATATGGTTTTTTTCTTTGGAATCGCGTGGGTTGCTTTAACATTTTGTTTAATTTTTATATAAAACTATTAAAAAACTTTTCTGTCTGTGTTTCAACTTTGAATCATTCATTGTTGTATTGTATTTATTACTATTTTAACAACGAGTGGTTTTGTATGTAGATTTATCTATGATTATTAAAATGTATAAAAAAACAAGTTGAAAAATAGAAAAAGAAATAAAAAAAAATTTATAAATTTTGTGTCGGCGTTTTTGTATTTGAAGTATAATTTTTGCTTGTCAGTTTTGAAAACTTGCCTCTTGTTGTTTTTGTTTTTCGTAATTTTATTTGTAAGAAAAATAATTTGAAACATTTGAAACTTAAATGCATTAGAATGTCAAGTGGTATTTAACAGTGTGGTTACAAAGTATTTATTTCACTTTTTGTTTATTGTACAAAAAAGGCTAAGAAATTTTGAGCAACTCATTTCTTGCGTTTTTTTTTTGAACGATTTGTTGTTGGTTTGTGCTTTTTTTCGTTTGCTTCGTTACGAAATACGAGCGTGTATTTTAACCTCCGCAGTATTTATTACAGTTGGTATTTTGTTTTGTAAGTTTAAAATAATTTATCAATTAGAGTTGGAAAATATTTAGAATGATTTTAATTTGTCTTTTTAATTTAACTTTTTTGTGGGCTTAAGTTGGCATTTAAACAAAAAAAAAAAAAAAAATATTTTAATGAGGAGAAATATGGCGGGAATTATATATATATTTCATTTAAAGGGTTTAAAGAACAATATGGGAGAGATGATTGTTACACTAATAAATAACAAATGTGGTGTTTCTTTATGAACAGAACAAGGCGCCAGGGCCTGACAACATCAACCCAGAGCTGCTAAAAGCAGACCCCCAAACAAATTCTAATCGGTCTTTTCATTTCCTTTAAAATCTTCCACTGTGGATCGTTAGAAGTTATAAAGAACCCAAATTATATAGAATATACTTAAAAGGGCCTCCTAACATTTCTTTGCTAAGTAACGAGCCGAATGAGAAAATCAATATACCCCTCAACATTTTGGTTGTGGGTAGAAGAATATTAATGTAACAATTGTGGAACGCGGAAAAGACTCAAAGAAAAATTATTAAATTATTGACCGACAATAAGAAAGTTTTATGCGTTTCTTTTTACAACTTTGAACTGGATTGAGTAAAATATCATGATTCGTAACAGCTTTAGTCGAACTAAAATGATTTTTAGGAGGGTAATTTGTATTGGACCTATGGTAAATTATGGACCAATCATCCCAAAATTGTGAAGACTGATATCTGGTATTACAAAAAATATAATATGAATATAAGTTGGAAGAAATATTACCGCAGTATCTATATCTGTTACAGTTTTAGGCGAACTTAATTATTTTCCCAAATTGGGCTTTATTACGGTTTTAGGCGTACTAAACTGTGTTCCGGGAGTAGAGTTTAAATGGGGCCTAGTGTAAATTATGAACCGATCTTCAAAAAATTTTACAGTGTGATTTCTGGTCCTATAAATCTATGACGTATTAAATTTAAATATGATAGCGTTATTTATTACGGTTTTAGGCGTACTAAACTGTTTTCCGCGAGTAGTGTTTATATGGGGCCTATGGTCAATTATGGGTCGATCTTCACAAAATTTGCAGTCATATATAGCGAATTCGTGCAAAATTCAATATCATTCCGTGCATTATCCCACCATTTATGTTAGTTTTTCTATCAAAATTATCAATTTTTTTAGAGTGATGGTTCCCCTTCTGATTCGTAGTTCTGAGCCTACTGAACCGATGTTGCTGGATTTCAATCCAAAACTGCTGAGGATAACTGCAAGCCATTTGAGACCAAGTTTGTTCTTTTCTTTGGCGTTTTTCGAAAGTGAGCGTGTTTTAAACAGACAGACAGACGGACATGGCTAAATCGGCTTAGAATTACTCAAGGAGCCAGAATATATATACTTTATGAGGCTTCACACGGAATGACAAACTTAGTATACCCTCATTCACTACAAGTGGTGGTGGAGGGTATAATAAATTAAATGACATCAGGGGGCCATTTCACTTACAAGTGTTATATTACAACAAAACACTTTTGAAATGCAATTATTTTAGTTGATTTTGTTTTCGCATTGTTTAAATTTTATTGTAATTCAACACCTGTAAGTTTCAGGAAATGCTCCCCAGGAGGACAATTGCAAAAAAAAAAAAAAATGGTTTGATATCTTTATAAAAAACACAAACTCGAATGAACAATTTAAAGCTAAAAAAAATCTTTTTCAAAAATCAAAAAATATTAAAATCAATTTTTAAAACAAAAAAAATCTTTAATATTAAGGAAATTTAAAAAATCACTTGCAAGAAACAAATCAATTTAAATACAAGTAAGAGTGCTTTATTCAGCTATGCCGAATCTTATGAACCCTTTACAATAGTATTCAAAATCCTAAAAAACCTTAAATTCGCCAGTAGACTAATATGCGCCAGGTTAAATAGTGGTCCGATTTGGTCCATGTTTATATATAAAAATTATCCGGGTCAAATTCGGTAATCTTAGCCTGTATAATATGGGCACTATTGTGCCAAAACTTTTATATACGAGAAAGTTCATAGATTATGAGAAGCCTTAAACGTATATGATTAAACATTAGGGGCATTCAGAGTTTATTGCTCATATCTCAGCCTTTTGTGGACCGATCTGGCTGAATCTCAATAGCAGACTTTGCCAATCTATATGCGATATAAATATATAACAACATAGTCCCCATCATTTCTGGAGTCTTCGGAAAACCCATTTCAAAAGACAAACTGAAGGCTACATAAGCGGGCATCTTTCAATCAACTCCGCTTTTTATAATGATCCCGAATATATATATATATATTTTTTTTTATTCCTACGCTAACCCTGCGAAGCTTTTTTCTTGTCTGCAGGATACCAGAGTCTCTGGCGGGTATCGAACCCGCAACCCCGCTACTGATAGTATATCTCACTACCAGCTAGCCTTCAGGGGCACCCATATATTTATAGGGCCTAAGATCCATATTGTAGAAATTCCAAATAAAATGATAAACTTATATAAAAACTAACGTGTGATGAAAAAATTAAAAAAATAGCAACAAGGGATTTTATGGGTAAAAATAAGAGGCAGCCCTTGTTTTTTTTTTTTGTTCATATCTCAGCCTTTAAAGAACCGCTCTGCCTGAATTTTATTAGCATTAAAAACAGGAGCATATGCGGCAGAAATATATAACAATCTAGTCCCCATGATGTCTGGGGTCTTTCGAAAACCCATTTCAACAGGGAGACGGTCAGACCGATATACGGATCGACGGACATTGTTAAATCAAATTCGCTACTCATAAGGACCCAGAATTGTTATTCTCTATAGGTTCTAAGATCAATATTGTAAAAGTAACAAGCGGAATGACAAAAAGGACAAAATTGTAGAAATTGTAAAAGACATGAGAAAATGCTTTTTATAATAAAATAAATTTAAGCTTCAAGGTTACGACATGTACGCGTAAGTTATCCGTAATCATAATCAAACAGTTATGCCATAAATTTATTCAATTAGTAAAGCCAATTCGCATGACATTAAAATAGTTTTTCTCTATTTTATTTCAACTCAAAGTTCTCCGCCTCTAAAAACAAAAATACCATATTCCTTCCCAAATTTATCTCTCACCTTCTGACATAATTAAATATCTTATAGCTGATTCAATTAAGTGACCCATTACAGAATTTATTTTAACTATTTAAAAAAAAAATACACATCCCATAAAGAATTAACTTAAACCTTGTCAATAATTTTTATACATTTTTCCTATTAAATGACTTAATTTCCCAATCTTATTAAAAGTAAATTGTTTTCTTTGGCTCCTCGTATTTCTTTTCATTTTAGCAATAAACCACTTAATTAAGATCAGTCATGTTGAAATTACAATTTTTATTTTAAAACTTCTCGACCAGGCAGCCAACCTGCCACCCACAACCGTTTTACATTTAACTACTCGTACACGTACATTCATCTACGCACTTAATGAACATGCATGTGCCCAGCAAAAAAAAAAAACTGTGAATTCCTTTAAGGATTCTCTCTGCAGGAAATTATGTCTATGGACATTATTAAATGCAAACCAGTCATGTCGTTGGATAATTAGTGTGAAACTGAAAAAAAGTTTATTCAGTTTCTTGTTAAAAAAAACTGTTATTTACATTTTTATTCACACTGTTGTCAGTCAGTGTGGCAACATGGATGCATCTCAGCTGGAAAACCCAGAAGACCTTCTTACTTCAGGCCTTATTTAAGGCCTGCTTACAATTTTTTTGATTCAATTACTATTTTGATCTAACTGATAAAGAAGGCCGCGTATCTTTTGTATAAAAAATAAGAGATACCTTCCATACTCGCTTCTATTTTTTTTTGCCAAAGCAAAAGCAAAAGAATTATTATTTTTTATTCAGTCGCCATTCTTATGTACCAGCCAAAGAAGCGAGAGCGGAAGGCCTACCCCGCAATGACAACGTGTGTAAAAAAAGATATGATTATGGAATGGAGCGAGAAGGCCTTGTACATCCAAAAGAAGGAGTACAGAGGCCTTCTAGAAGGCCCCTGTACTCCTTCTTTTTTCCGCTGGGATGTTACGGATATGTGTAGCGTTCATATATTTATACATACGTGAACACTCGCGCTCTTTATATGTATACATTTCGGCTTAAATATGAGCGTAGATTATTTATATAAATAATGTAAACAGATAATTATCTTTTACATTGCAGATAATTTAAATTTTTTGCTTTATGTGTGTGTGTGTGAGTATTATTTTAAAAAATTTAACATAATTTACTTTACTTTTGTCACATTTTATATTGAGAGTTTTTTTTTGTTGATGTTCTCTTTATTTTTATCCCTTGATGGTTAATAAAATTACAGTGGCCAATTAACTGGTAAAGTGTCATGTTCATACAACGTGTTTGTAGTTGAGAATACAAACATTCGTACTTAAGTCTTGAGTTAAAAGGAAAAATGAGTTTATACACTTAAACTTGTACGTATTTACGCACGAACATGCCACTTGTACGAAAAAACTTTACATCATGTATAAAACGCATAAACTTTATACGGTTTCTTGGAAGAACGATACTCATGTCAGTCTCTTGTAGTTGGTCGCATCGAATTGCGAAGCGTTACCTTCTGTCAGAAAAGAAATATTTCAAAAACATGCGACTTCAAAGGATTTTAAAACTGAAAATGGATAAAGTATCGATAATTATAGGATTCAGTTGGAGAGCCTCAGAGGATGTCCTGGGTGGCACCGGACTCGCAGCAAGTTCTGAGTGCCTACGATTCTTAAAACAACAGAGCGAACGATTAGCGCATTCAAATAAGCAATACTAACTGACATCGCCAGTTCTCCACGTTAGGGGGCTGAAATCAGGCCGCAAGCAGCATTTGAAAGCGCCACTCGCTCGCTGTGATGTTTTAAGAATCGTAGGCACTCAGAACTTGCTACGAGTCCGGTGCCACCCAGGACATCCTCTGAGGCTCTCTACCTGAATCCTATAATGATCGGCGACTACATCAGTAGCTGCTCCGAATATCTAATCGCAATATAAATGTGACGTTTGGCTTCAAAGCTCGCCTTTAGGCTAGCAGCACCACTTCCAGTATCGGCTGCAGTAGCCCAATCAGCTACTCATCTCTAAAATATAGATTTACAACGCTCAAGGGCTTATTATTCAATGGCGATCTTTTATATTTTACATATTTAGAGACTTTAAAGAAATTTCAACGAAGAAAGAAATTTGCACGGCAAATAAATTTCAAACTTATTAATTGATATAATCCGTGCCTTATGCCGAGATTCGCAACCCGGGTAGTATTTTAGCGGTTACTGCAGGTGTACGTGTTGTATCTCCATTGTTGTTCAATATAGTACTTGAAGTTATTATGCTAAAGGCAACCGTCATTAGAAGAGACATCTTTTAGGTCTAACAGGACGTATCGGAGATCTCAACGATGCCGATGACACATTTCTGCTAGTCGAGACTATCCACGACAGACCACTGCAAATGATACTGGCTTACAAATTATCATAGAATAGACGAAAAGGTTGCGTTTAAATACCACCAACTTCCTAAATTTTAAAATAAACAACTTCGATCGTGCAGATCGTTTACATATTTGGGAGTATCTGCATCATGCGGCTCACGAGAGACTATTGCAAGTCGCATCGTAAGGGCAAATCAAGAAACATTTTGGACAGTGCAAAAAATTGTTTCGAATTTATTTGTGGGCCGCCTTTTCCAAAGGGTTTTCCGAAGACCCTCAATAGCAAACGTTAAAGTTTGCTATTGAAATTCCGCCAGATCGGTGTATAACTGAGATATGAGCAAAAAATTACGACTGCCTTTAATTTTACCCATAAGTCCCTTGTTGATGTTATTTTTTTTCTGTAATAACAGCAAAAGCCAAAGTTTCCAAATTAGGTTCAGCCATCTTGGTTATCAATAGACAATATACGACAAAATATGGGCAGGAGTGCCGAAATGGGCGTGGTGCAAAATATATTTATTTATATCTAAAGAACGGTTGGAGAAAAATTGCCCAAATTTGGTACACATAGATGGGTTATCAATCTCTCTAGGAAGATGGGCAGGATTGGAGAAGTGGGTGTGGCATCTCCCGCACAAAGACATTATAGATTTCTGAAAAACGGACAGATCCAAAATTTAAAAATTAGGAACAAGCATCTTGGTTATCAACATACAACATCCGCCAAATGTAGGCGAAATTGGAGACGTGGGCGTGGCACGAAATAGATTTATTCATACCTAAAGAGCGGTATAAAGCTTTGTGTTTTTACCGCAGCATTGGACATATACGAATATAGCACTCCTTCTTGTTGCCTCTTACGTTTGTACTGTGCTGTTGCATGGCTACGAATCCTGGAACACCACAGCCAGCGACCTGCAATCCTAACAGCCATGCATTTATCGCTCTTTACGAAGATTGCGCAAGAAATCTTAGCTGAATGTAATTCCAAACATACCCCTTTAGAAAAACGCAGAGAAATCATCAAAACATATTCAAATTATCAAACCTAACTGAATCTGGATTGGCCATGTACTCAGACGCTTCTATGACAACGTAGCCAAGATGGCAATTGTACGGAACTCTCAAAACATTAGAAAATGAGGTATACCCACTTACAGCTGGAGAAGGCATATCGAAGCTGAAAAATCAACAGGACATATATGACCCGAAATAAAACTGATGGCACAGAACACGATAAGGAGTCTTTGTTATGGCCCTTTGAGCAACATTGTGACCATTGAAATCAATATATATAATTTACATCTATTATTTATTTAAAGAATAATTTAAGCTTATGTTCTCGGTAACGATTCCTATAATTATAGTTATAAAAATATGATTGTACTATTTCTCTACGTTACCAGTTAAGTCTTCTTATTATTGATAACGCTTGTAGATGATTATCACTACGCCAATGTCATTTAAAAGTTAAGAGCAATTACTTTATGATTGCAGCCAATTATTTCATGATTGCCTAATAGAAATTAAGATGGTTAGTTGCTCATAAATGTTGCTCTTCCACAATAATTTTTTTAAAGTCAAAAAATATTAGCAAAAACATTTTAAATTCAAATATTTGCGGCAATTAAAAAAATTTTCATAACTTAACATAGTTTGATTGTGGTGGCCTTATACACTGATAGAAAAGTCGTCATAACGCTGATGTATTTTAAGATCAGTAATATTGACAAGTGTCTTCGTTTTTGATACCATGGCACTCTTCATCATTGTGATGTCAGCCTTAACATCATTTGGCCAAATTGTCATCAAGGAATTTATTATAACATGTAATCAGCGCGATTACTCAGTAACATCGTAAAATGGACTCATTAGGCTTAATTTAATGACAAACTGTCAATAAAATGAGTCAGTGGGATTGATTTAAGTCAAAGTGAGAAAATATTATTATCTACTTGTCCGTTACACATGTTTGTCTTACTTTTGTTGAATTAAGCCCTTCGTTTACAGAAAAACTCTCAATTTTAATACACCATTTTAAGACAATTTGATGTATTTAATTAAATAATTTCAAAAAATAGAATATGGGAATTTTCGCTTCTAATTTTAATTTTTAAACATGAAAACAATGTTAATACACAAAATTTGGCATCGAATTGATGTCACTGTAGTCATATCATAGAAGACGCATAAAATATGAAAACATTTTATGATGACGTTCGTCATTGGATTGATGTCACTTTTTGCCTCATTGATGCCATTTGTAATAACATTGATGTCACAATTCTGATGTTAGAGCATCATCAATACGAAGATGCATTTTTCTATGAGTGTAGAAAGCTGATTTAAGCATAATGTGATAAGGATTGTAGGCAATCACAAAATTATCGTCGTCAGTTATAATGTGGTCGTGATGTCCCTGAAAAATTATTTTCAGTTTTAATTAAATTATTTATTTCATTGAATGTCCTTTGCTACAAGATTAAATCTTGTTATTATATCATAGCACTTTTTAAAGCTAAACAGGCAAATTTGTTTATAAGAATTACATAGTCATCGTCCAGAATTGCAATTTGTGTTGCTTCAATTTTTAAAGATCCTGTTTTTTAATCCAAATTTAGATATTTTAATTAGGCTTAAGTTCATTGAATTTAATTTTCATTAAATTATTTTTATGAAGAAAGAAATTTTACAACATGAAATGAATTAAAATTTATTGATAACTTTTCATTCTTGACTGCGCTGAGATTTGAACCCAGGCTTTCACGGACAGGTTCTGTTTTGAGAATCCAGATTATGAAATTATAGTATTGCAATTTTGTATATTTATCTTGCCTTTTCTCTTCTCCCTGTTATATCTATATATATAAAATACAAATATGTACACCAACTGCCAACTTAAAGTTAAAAAGTGTGAGAATAACAACCCAAAACGGAATTGCAGAGTTTATGAAACTTAAGAAACTTAAGAATTGCTCCAACAAAAATTGCAAGTCTGGACGATGACATATGCAATTTTTTTGGAGTACTTAACTTGTATTTTGATGTGAAATCGCATAAATGGTGTTCTGTAATTTTTTGGAATCGGAAAAGGTTTGGCGACTTAAAATTGCAAAAGCGTGGTCAAGGTAACAAGAATATTTTTAAGAATCTATGGCAGATAGAAGATCGAGTTTCAGAACACCATAATAAAAATCTGGATGCTTGAAATTCCAAATCATTTTCTTTCTGAAATTAGTGCTCTTTTGGAACTCCTCAAACCCATCTTGAACTGACAAACTATTTACTTAATGCCGCAAGCAAATGAAGAATTAAAAGAACGAAGTTAAAAATTCAATAAAAACACGTTTGTAGCCTTTTTCTCTCTCTTTAATTAAACCTTCTTATCCTTTACAACGTTTACTACAGGTGTGCGAGTTTCTGTGTGGTAAACTTGTGTATGTGTGTATGTTTTTTAATACTGGCAAAAGAAAAACATAAAAACAATTAAATAGAACAAGTGATTATATTATCTCGAGATACGAATACGTTGAACTTGTGTTGTGTCATTTTAAAGTACAACTCAGAACAAGACCGTCGACGCAAGAGAAAAGTTTAAAGTAAACGAGCGGGAAACGTTAACTTATGATGAATTTTACACGTTCAGCAATTGTAGTCAGATGCAGAGGAAACCATAAAAAATGCTGGTTTATAGGTAAAAGTATTTCTCAAAAGTATGAAAGTTTTCTGAAAATATTAAAAGAAACAAAAACAAAAAAAAAATAAAAAATAAATTACAAGAATAAAAAATTACAAGAATAATAAAATTAATAAATCGCAAAACAATTCACATATGAATTCTGTTTATAAACTTTTACTTGAAGAAAATGTTCAGAAGAAGAATTATTTATGGGGCAAGGACACTCCACCTCACTTGAAAAATATTTTTACGCAAAACTGTTGCAAATTCCAAAAATTTTATATATATGAAAAATATTGCAACGAAAGGTGAAGGGATTCCCAAAAAACCCTAAATTTCCATGAAAATAATTTGTTACTTTGATTTTGGTTCAAATGGTTTTAAAGTAGTTGCTATAAAACTAGGGCTTATAACATTCAGATCTTTTTCAATGCCCAGATATTTTGTTCATCTTCTCGGAGAACGGAATGCTTATTGCTTGAGGTCCTTCTTAAATTTCGTAAAATGCTAACAACTTATTCCTGCGATTTCGCTGTAGGGATCATATTAAGAATATTTTATATTCTGGTGTTTCATTCTTCAGGGAAATCAGATGCAGTTAAAACCTGGGATCCGGAAAAATTCAAAATTAACAGAGCCGATGAGATCTGTACGATCTCTTGTACTATCGCCTAATGGCGCGGCACCAAACTGACTATTGGTTGAGGCCTCTCAAAGTCTTGCGGGAAATGCTTTATGTCTTTAACCCTGGATGGTTACTGTTCGTCGAATCGACGAAACTCATTTTAATCATTTGACTTTTTTATTTCTATTCGAATAACGCTGTTTTTTAACAACGTTAGCTGATGACGAAAGCTTTAAAAGTATTACAAATTTAAAAACACAAAAAAGTCATCAAATTCGTATCGAATCTTGAGAGGGCAAAAGAACTTTTTTTTTTTAAAAAAATTCTTAACTTAAATTTTTTTTGGATTTTTTGCTTTAAAATCGTTCCTCAAAATTTTTTTTTAATAGTTCGTCGATTTATTCGACGATAAGTAACATAAATGTACTTAAATGAAGAGTAGCCTTTCGGGGTTAAGGAAGGTTGCCTTTGTGGGGAGTTTAGATTAGATTCTGAAAAACTGTTAGATTCTACATTTGTAGGACAGTTTGGCCTTAGGGAAGGATCATTCATAAGTGCTGTTGCCACTAAAAAATTTTGCTGGCATATTTCTATAAGCAGAGGAGGTTAGAGAGCTAAAAAGGGGCGAGTATGTAGTCTTGCCGGATTATTGAGCTTAAATTGCTGCTCTCACACTTAGGGGCTTTTGGTAAACGCATTTTTCACCCATTGGCTGGCACGTCAATGGGGTTAGTGCTATACGGCAGGTACCCATCTAAATCTTTTCCACATCTGTAGCCCCAAACTAAAATGGGCTTCGTTTGAGTCGCTATAAATCCCAATGTGGACCACCCTGCATTTACTCGTGTGCAGGGGGAGATCCAGTTCAAAGGTTTTGAACAGCGGAGTATTTATCTTCTTACTAAAATAATTTTTTCTTTAAAAAGAAATATTTTTGAAATGTTTAAAATATCTTTAAATAAAAAATACCCTTAAAACTGAACCATGTTGAATAAATTCATTTAAACAGGAGTCAAACATTAAAGAAATTCCTGACATATTGACAACGAAATTTCTTTAGTTAAAAAAAAAATTCATGCAGTTTGGGAGTTTAAAATATTTTTTTTTCTTCAATTTAATTTTAAGATCAAGATTATTTAGCTGCTTCTACATGTTGTAAACGAACCTCTCTGTGTGTCTTATGCGATTGTCAGACACAATCTTTAACACATCACGCCACAATCGCCAACCTCGACGACAAAAACAACCTAAAGCCGCCTACTTAACAAACAAGCACTAGCAGTGCACATGCAAACATACCACACACTAACACACACTCTGCCTGCAACCCTGCCACAAAACGCTTATTTCTTTTAACCATCATCTTAAGCGCTGCTTGTTGAAAGCAAACATAATTCTCTAACATGAATAACAAACAATTCTCCAGAGTACACTCAATATCAAAGCGGTGTAGAAATGTGGTACATATGAAGTGTGCGTTTGAATGTGTGTTGTAGGAACAGGACTTGATATGCTGGAGGAACAATAAAAGGTACAGATTTGTATTGTGTTGTTTAATGTTGGGAAAGTGTTGCTGTTGGTGTTGTTTGTTGGCTGACTGGCTGGCTGGTTGGTATGAATTTGTGTTTTGTCAATTTATATAGATTAACATACGTAAACTTTATGTGATATTAATCCCCAAACAAACATTCTGTTAAATATTTGTACATACATACATACAAATGTATGTGCGATATGTAGTACATATGTATGTTTGTATTCATTCTTATACATAATAAACTTTATCTCTTAGCCGAGATACAAACGAAACAATATAATACCGGTACAAGAACACTACAACAACAACAACAACAAGAAAAAAACTACCGCGATTTTTGTCACATCTTGTTGTCAAGATATTGTTTTATTATTGTTGTTGATGTTGTTGTATAGTTCTAAAGCTTTTGTTTGTTGGTGTTCCCAAAGTGTTGCAATCGAAAATCGTAATCGTGACATTTGTCGCGTTTTATTGTTGTCAATAAAATTGGGGTTGCATTGTATGTTGCAGCTTCATGCTTGTGTTTGCTGCCAGTAGTACATGCTGCAATTTAACTAATGTTGCTTTTTTGCTGTTGTTGTTGTTGCTGCTGCTGGTGTTGCTTTTATTGTTTTTGGCACTACATATTGAAACATACATTTGTACAACAACATTCAACATCCATATGCATGACTACCATTTATGGAGGAGTCTAAAGTTGTTAAATTAAATAAAATAAATAAATTCATTACAATAAAAGCGACAACAACAACAACAAATACAATATTTGTGTGGTATTTTTTTTTTTTGTTAATATGTAATTGTATTGTTTTAATTTTTAATTTTTTTTACTTCTAATGTTTTAGTTTCTTTTTAATTGGCTTATTGTTAAGCGAATTTTTTGTTCCATTGGCTTTAATTTTTTTTTAAAATTGTTTTTTTTTTGGCTAAAAATTATTGGCTCATTAATTATATAATTAAATTATGTAAAATCGTGTTATCTTTTGAATTAACATCAATATTTAAGTGGCACAACATTTTACTCCCACAATACTATTAATACTGATTAATTTTTTGACAATTTTTTTTTTTGTTGCTTTAAAATTTCCAAAATAAGAATAAAATCGTGAGATTTTTCGTTTTAGAGACAAGGACTAATTTTGTATGTGATTCAACTAAAATATTGTTATCATGAGCAGATTGCAGTTTACGTTGGTGCGACAAACAAAATTAAAAAGATATTTATGTCCCATTTTAATAACAGGTCAAATATTATTTTTATTGGTTAAACAGAAATTTTGTAAAAAAAAGTTTATTTATTTTTATTTTTCAACATTTTTCATTTTTCCAAATTTATTCTATGAGTTAAATTTCAGTTATGTATTTTATAAAGCTTTTTGTAATAGCTCTATTCCTTAAATTTTTTTTTTTTTTTTTTTTTTTTTAGAAATACACTACCAGACTATTTATTATATTGTATTTTCTGGTAGTGTATAAAGTCATTTATAAAAAAAAAAAAAAAAAATTTAAGGAATAGAGCTATTACAAAAAGCTTTATAAAATACATAACTGAAATTTAACTCATAGAATAAATTTGGAAAAATGAAAAATGTTGAATATAATAAAGTTGCTTATGAATAGAAATAATTCCCAATATCTATTTTTATTTTTCGTAGATACAAGCCTTTTGAAAAAAATGCAGTACTATTTTATTAAAAATTTAAAATTTGTACATTTTGTTTTTAATGAATGCCTTTTTGTTAAACAGAAATATTTTTGTACGAGAGAAATCTTTTTTGTAAGAAAAATACTTTTTGTTAAGAAAGTTATTTTTTTTAAATATTACAAATATAAAAACTCATCACTGTTTTATTGTTTGGTATTTTGTTTAAGCTTTGATATCGTTGCAAATAAAACTTTTTGAGGGTATTGTAGGTAATTCTCATTCCTTCTGTAGTTTTGTTTGCTGATAGCTTTGGCTTTTCTAAAATTATTTAGGAGAACGTTTCCTGACGATCTGGCCTAAGCAACCAGTGAAATGCGCATAGGAACAGCTTATCCTCCAACAATAAATTTCAGTATTTTTATCAATTATTAAAAAAGGGAATTAAGCACAACAAACAAAATCTTTTAATAAATATTTGTATTCCCAAAAACAACTTTGATAATAAATTTTTGCAAGTGCACGTGCATAAAAAACTGAACGGACAAATTGTTTTTATTTTGTTTTCTTACGAAAACAATAAAAGTACTTTGTTTTTGTTTTTAATATGTTTTTTCTTTACCCACTTACAGCTACAATTAATGTTGGGAGAATTCTAACTAATTGTAGTGGGAAATGTAAGAAAAGATAAAAACTCATCACTGTTTTATTGTTTGGTATTTTGTTTAAGCTTTGATATCGTTGCAAATAAAACTTTTTGAGGGTATTGTAGGTAATTCTCATTCCTTCTGTAGTTTTGTTTGCTGATAGCTTTGGCTTTTCTAAAATTATTTAGGAGAACGTTTCCTGACGATCTGGCCTAAGCAACCAGTGAAATGCGCATAGGAACAGCTTATCCTCCAACAATAAATTTCAGTATTTTTATCAATTATTAAAAAAGGGAATTAAGCACAACAAACAAAATCTTTTAATAAATATTTGTATTCCCAAAAACAACTTTGATAATAAATTTTTGCAAGTGCACGTGCATAAAAAACTGAACGGACAAATTGTTTTTATTTTGTTTTCTTACGAAAACAATAAAAGCACTTTGTTTTTGTTTTTAATATGTTTTTTCTTTACCCACTTACAGCTACAATTAATGTTGGGAGAATTCTAACTAATTGTAGTGGGAAATGTAAGAAAAGATAAAAACTCATCACTGTTTTATTGTTTGGTATTTTGTTTAAGCTTTGATATCGTTGCAAATAAAACTTTTTGAGGGTATTGTAGGTAATTCTCATTCCTTCTGTAGTTTTGTTTGCTGATAGCTTTGGCTTTTCTAAAATTATTTAGGAGAACGTTTCCTGACGATCTGGCCTAAGCAACCAGTGAAATGCGCATAGGAACAGCTTATCCTCCAACAATAAATTTCAGTATTTTTATCAATTATTAAAAAAGGGAATTAAGCACAACAAACAAAATCTTTTAATAAATATTTGTATTCCCAAAAACAACTTTGATAATAAATTTTTGCAAGTGCACGTGCATAAAAAACTGAACGGACAAATTGTTTTTATTTTGTTTTCTTACGAAAACAATAAAAGCACTTTGTTTTTGTTTTTAATATGTTTTTTCTTTACCCACTTACAGCTACAATTAATGTTGGGAGAATTCTAACTAATTGTAGTGGGAAATGTAAGAAAAGATAAAAACTCATCACTGTTTTATTGTTTGGTATTTTGTTTAAGCTTTGATATCGTTGCAAATAAAACTTTTTGAGGGTATTGTAGGTAATTCTCATTCCTTCTGTAGTTTTGTTTGCTGATAGCTTTGGCTTTTCTAAAATTATTTAGGAGAACGTTTCCTGACGATCTGGCCTAAGCAACCAGTGAAATGCGCATAGGAACAGCTTATCCTCCAACAATAAATTTCAGTATTTTTATCAATTATTAAAAAAGGGAATTAAGCACAACAAACAAAATCTTTTAACAAATATGTTAATGTTTTTTTTAGAAAAAAAATAAGATTACATTTTTTTTAAATAGAGAAAATTTTTAATAAGATTTCTCTATGACGTGCTAAATTCCCAATTTTTATTTTTGATAAAAACACTGAAATTTATTGCTGAGGGAAAGCTGATTTCTATGCGCATTTCGCTGGTTGCTTCGGACAGCTCGTCAGGAAACTTTTTCCAAAGACTTAGGAAAAGCCATAAATATTATCAAATACGACGGTAAAGCAAATAAGAATTTTAAACACTCAGGTTTTACTTGTAACAATATCAAAGCTTCAACAAAGCAACAACAATAAACAGTGAGCTTTTCTTTTCTTACAATCCTCTACAACTTGCTGGTTTTTTTCCAACTCGAATTGTTGTTGTAAAAGGATACAAAAAACACAAAAAATTAAAAAACAAATTGCTTAATAAAGCAACTTGCCTTTCCAGTTTTTATTTTCGGGAATACAAAATTTATTATTAATAAGATTTCTCTATGACGTGCTTAATTCCCAATTTTTATTTTTGATAAATACACTGAAATTTATTGTTGAGGAAACCTTTTGTTAATAATATTATTAATAAGGCACTTTTAACTAAAAAGGAACTTCTTATTAAGAAGGTACTTTTTTTTTTAGTTGAAAAGGTTCTTTTTATTAAAGTACTTTTTGTTTTTACTCTTTTTTCAACTCTTTTTTATTTAACACTTCACCGCCATTGACGACGACAAACCCCTCTGAAGAGATTGTGTGGTTACAATCGAAACTAGTCATGGCAACCTGTCCGTGAAAACCTGGGTTCAATTCCTAGCTCAGTCAAGAAGGAAAAATTATCAATAAATTTTAATTCATTTCATGTTGTAAAATTCCTTTCTTTATAAAATTAATTTAATGAAAATTAAATTCAATGAACTTAAGCCTGATTAAAATATCGAAAAGATAGATATGAAAAGTTAATTTCATTTTATAAAAATATCGCATGGAATAAAAAATTTATTAAAAAAATATCGCATGCGATGCAAAAATTTTATAAAGAAAATAAGATAGGATTATTGACACGAAATTTTAAAGTTTTTTGAAATATCAATAATTTTTATCGATTTTTTTTTAATATTAAAAACATTTTATTAGTCCCATATTCATAAAAAAAAATTTAGGTTTATAGCAGGCCTATGAAACGAATTTTCTATGAAAATTTGTTTAACAAACCTCATATTAATCAAAAATATTTTTTTATGAATATGGGGGTTAGTCTTTTAATGTTAAAATGTATGACTTTTGAAAAAATATGACTTAGGCTGAATTTATCATGAATGAGAACTGTGAGGGATATTGCGCCCAAGCCCCTTCATCTCAAGAAATCAAACGTATTAGAAAACTAAGACTATGGAAAAGGCTACCATAATCTATAAACACAATGCTCTGTGCGGAATATGGCCACTGTATCGAAATCCTTCCACCTCAGGGAATCAAGCCTATTACAAAATGAAAACTATAGGCAATCTATATATATAAAATTGTAACGTTACTGACTCACTTATTCACTTGCTGATTCATCATCGCACAGCCTAAACGCCTGAAGGTAAAAACTTGAAATTTGGACCAGGGCTTGGTCTCTCCCCAAATCGATCCACTAAGACGGGATTTTTGGAAATTCGAATGTTTAGGGGGTAAAAAGGGTAAAAGCGGATAAATTCGGTAGCCTTATATCTCTAAAACTAAAAGAGATACAAAAAAAATGTAATACTTATCGTTGTTCTTTAGAAAAATAAGCGGACAGGTGTCCGGTACTTTTTGGAAATTCAGCCCTTTAACGGAGTTAACGGGTAAAACCTGTATTTTGGTACATTTTTGTCACCCCATCTATCTTTGAAACCCATAAACATAGAATTGAGGGTTATATCACATTTGAAACTTATCTCCAAATCCAAATACAAATTTGGCACTTTTTCGATATTCGGACATTTAAGGGGTAAAAACCGTAACTATTTTTGGTACTTTTTTACAAAACATTTTTTTTTTATTCAAAAATTTAGAACTTATTGTTGTTCAATAAAAAAAATAAGCGGAAAGGTGCCTGGTACTTTTTTGAAATTCGGCCTTTTTGGAGAGTAATGGGGTAAAACCTGTATTTTAAAACTTTTTTGCTATGCCATCTATCTTTTAAACCAATAAACATTAAAATAAAAAATATATCAAATTCATAACTTATCTAAAAAATACAAATACAAATTTGATCCGTTTCGAAATTACAACGTTTAAGGGGTGAAATCGTACCTAATGCTGTAATTTTTGTTTCAAAACATTTTTCTTCATCTACATTTATAATATAAAAATGTAAAGACTGATTCATCATCGCACGTCCTAAACGCCTGAAGGTAAAATGTTGCAATTTGACCGACAGGTTGGCCTCCCGCTAAATCGATTCCCTAGGATGGGAGTTTTGAAACTTTTTATGGTTAGAGGTTAAAAAAGATAAAAACGGGTAAATTCCCTAACCTCATGTTCATCAAAAAAATAAGCGGATAGGTGTCTGGTACTTTTTTGAAATTCGACCCTTTTGGCGAGTAAACGGGTAAAACCTGTATTTTAAAACTTTCTTGCCACGCAATCTATCTATTAAACCAATAAACATTGAAATAAAAAAATATCACATTCGTAACGTATCTAAAAAATACAAATAAAAATTTATTACATTTTCGAAATTCGAATCCCTCACAGAACTCACTCCAAAAAGTTATAATTTTCAAAGCTCAATGTTAAGAAATGCTTTATAAAAATTCAAAATCTACTATTAATTATTAAGCCTCTATGGAAATCAATATGTACTAGTGACTATTTTGAAACAACCAGTATGTAGTTACGTGCTTTTGTTTTAAATAATACTTGCACTTTTAGTTACGCACTTTCGATTTTAGTTTATTAGATGTTTAATTTACATTTTATGAGAGTTGTTCATATGCATCATAATCAATAAAAAATCCGATTTCGAATTTTCTGTTAGTTACGTTGTTTTGCATTTCAGCTAACGATATGTACTTTTAAATTTTTAATGCTCTTACTCGTTTTTTTTTTATAAATAAAAATTAAACCTTCTAATCCTTGACATCTCTTTAACTTTAAAACTCAATTATGTCTCCAAAATTTGCAAACAACATCCATTAAAGACATTTAACAATTACTAAACGACAACAGCAAAATGGCGTTAATTGGCTGGTAGAATTGAAACTGTTTGTGTTGCCAAAGAAGAAAGAAAAAAACAAACAAATAAATGTAAAAATAATTTGTACTTAAATTGCTGGTGGAGAATTAACAAAACTATTCAAGTGTTTGTCATTGTAATTGACAAAATTATACCCAAGAAAAATATCGCATTTTTTTGCTAAGACATCGACGGCTCTATTTCATAAGCCGGGCTAGTTTTTAAGTTTTTTTTTCTCCTGCAAACTGTTGAAATGAAACCGAAATATTTGCAGACATGTTTATTATTTAGGACAACAACAAACATTTATTTAATGGAGAGCGTGTAGGTACGAGCATGTATGTGCAAGTATGTGTTTTATGTTGTTGTTGGGTTAACTATTATTTTAAACACATTTTTCTTATTATCATTTTGATACCACTCGTAGGTATTTGTGGACCAACTACAAATATGTTGCAGCAGTTATTCTTATTGTTGTTGTTGTAGTTGAAGTAGTTGCTGAGATATTTTCCATTTCGTTGTTGCTGTTGCTTTAACACTGCGCGTGCGCTTTAATGAACTCGATGACTTTGTTGTGACCAGAGTTGATCTTGGTTGTCAAATGATTTTGTTTTATGTGTTCGAATGCCAGAAATGTTAAAATGTTTTATTGCAAATGGGCTTAAATGTTGCATGTATTTTATGCTATTGGTTGCATTTATGTATGCACTTGTGTATGTTTGCATTGGAAAGTATCCCAGTCTGCATGTGGACGATTGAATATGGTGAGTCTTTGAAGACTACCTTAGAGGATCAAAAACTGATTAATCAGTTGTGGGTTTAAACCAAGACTCAATAATCATTCCCAAAAATGCTTAGAAAGTGACTTGTTTAAAAAGCCAAAACAAAATGTACAGAATGTGCGCAAATGATCATGCAGATGATCGCAATGTGACAGTTAAATTAAATCCTTAAGCCTATAGTACACGGCATGTAAAAATACACATGCGCATGTGGTTCTGACGTCATCACACAACACGCAATGTTTATTGTGGCTTTGCATTGACGTCAAAATTACGTCAGAACCACATGCGCATGTGTATTTTTACATGCCGTGTACTATAGGCTTTAGTCATTATTAGCGCAGCCTAACGATGAAAAAATGTTTTTTTGGTTGTTGCTACTGTTTATAACGGGATAATTTTTTTTTAAGACTTTGAAGCAACAATATATTTGTTTCTCTTACCCCTGCCAGAAGCAAGTAAAATGTGGTCATTTATTTAAAAAAATGCTTACTGGGTATACATATGTATGTAAGTATGGGTGTGTTTTAAATGTTTTTAATGTAAAAAATAGATTTAATACCATAAGCAGCTTAAATCGATAGTAAATAAAAAACCCTATAGTTTACTGTTTGATCTTATTAAAATTTATTAATTTAAACAACAAATCAACTAGAGCTTGTGCCATTCGGCAATATGGAAACTAAATTGCCTTTTGTTTTCTTGAAGCCCGTAGAGGAAATAATAATATTACATTTTAAATAGTTGTTATTTTAGGCTTGAGTGCGGGGACTACATTAAAAATCGAGAATCTTGATCGAAACTATAAACACGTTATCAGGGGTTACCTTCTCTTTTGATTTTAAGATATATCAGATAAATCACTTGTTCCTAACTCTGGATATGTTCATAATATTTAAATACCATTCCCATAAATATTTCTGTTCTTAAAGCCTTTTTACAAACCCACATTCTAATTTAGTAATTCTATGTACTAAAGATCGTATATATATAATACAAGTCTTAAGTGTTTGACGAAAATGCTTCCCTGCTTTAATAAGGCCGGGTTTTTGAGATGGGGATTAAGTTTAAACTTAAACGGCGAAATGTATTTTTTTTAATATTTCATTAAGCAAAACTAAACTGTTCCGTCAAAATTTTGTACGGAAAGTTGGTAATGGCGGCACAAATCTGTTTTCAGATTAACTAAACATAGTGTAACAGAGATCTCAAAAACCCAGCCTAAATAATTTTCAGTTTAGGGCAAAGAACAAGAAAATTACCACACAAACTGATTGCTTATGGACGTAAACCTGTTCACACAGATTACACACAGATATGTAAAAAGTGACGTGTGAAAGGCCCAAATCAGTTGCGAGGGCAGCTTTCGAAGAAAGGGACAAAAAGCGTTTTTTGGAATTGAAGCGGCAATATGTAAAAACAGGCCACTACGATCAGCAAAATTGCGTGATAAAAACAAAAATAACAAAACACAAACCACGTTTAACAAAAGCATTAGTTCAACAAACGTTTTATTTTGTGCAAAAAAAAAAAATGAATTTGGTAATATTGTTTTGTTTTATAATGGTTTTTACTTTCTTAAATATTATTTACTAGTGCTGTGATAATAATAATAATAAATCTTAACTAAATAAATTTGTGTTCATTGTATTGCGGCATAAAAGATGTTTCAAAGAGCAATGAAAAAAGGGCAGCTTTCTAAGAAAAAATCAACAAATCTTCCGTCTGTGTGTAATTTGTGCCTGTTCAGTTAAACCTGACTTGTCTACACAGGCCCTAAGCAAACCGTGCTCATTGAAATTTGACGAAACGTTTTTTACTTTGACTGCAAAGTATTTTTGGGCGATATCATCGACAAGATTTGAGGAAAAACACAATGTGTTTTCTATAAGGGCTAAGGATTTCCTGGCATAAAATGATTACCAGTTAATGTTTGTATCTATGCACTCATAGAAACATGCATCTTCATATTGATGATGCTCTAACATCAGAATTGTGATATCAATGTTATTACAAATGGCATCAATGAGGCAAAAAGTGGCATCAATCCAAAGATGAACGACCTCCTTAAATGTTGTCATATTTTATGCGTCATCTACGCTATGACTACAGTGGCATCAATTCGATGCCACATTTTAAGCACACTGATGAAAGGGCGTCATAACGCTGATGTTTTTTGACATCAGAACAGACAAACGGCATCAGTGCGATGACAAACTGTCATCAGTGCGAATACATAATATATCATGAGTGAAATTAAACAAAGTGACATCAGTGCGATGACATAATTTATTATTAACATTATTTTCATGTTAAAAAAGTCAAATTATAAGCAAAACTTCCCATATTCTATTTTCTTTAATATCTAATTAAATACATTAAATTTTCAAAGTAGAATTATTAAGTAAACCATATTGGGAATGCTGTTGGTGTCTTATAATTAAGAGTTCTTCTGTTAACAAAATGCGGAATACGACAAAAGTGAAACAAACGTGTTTAACGGGTAATTAAATACTAATAATATTCTCTCAATCTGACTTAAGTGACATGCTTTATAAAACCGACTCCGATTCTTCATATCTGTGATACTGATGTCTCATGCCATTGATGACATAATTTAAATTTTTGACCCTGATGACAATTCCGCCAAGTAATGTTAAGGCTGACATTACAATAATGAAAAGTGGCATGGGGTAAAAAACGAAGACACTTGCCATAGTACTGATGTCAAAATACATCAGCGTTATGGCGCCTTTTCTATCAGTGTGTATGTAAATGTTACAAGCTAAATGTAAAACTTAATATAAGTATTATATTGCAGTAAAACTACTGCAATTTTATTTATTTTTTTAAACCCCTGCGGTGAGCTGTTACTCGATTCGCTACTGTGTGTTGTTGCTTTTATTGTTTTTAAGTTTAAGCTGTTGTCAATAAATAATAACAATAAAAATAACAACAATCATCTTTAAAAAAAAAAATCAATTAAAAAACTATATTTATATAAATAAACAACACAATTGTTGTTGTAGTTGCTGTCGTTGTTTTTTTTTTCTTTTTTGTTTTGTTTTCAATCCTCAAACGTTATTCGAGTGAAGGAAAAATATTGAAGAGAAAAAAGACATCAACAACACTTGCCATCTGAACCCCAATAGTTTTGATACATTGGAGGTTTTTGTTTCCAGTATCTTTTATTGTTGTTGTTGTTTGTTGTTTTATTCGGTTATACGGTCATTGAGATACCATCTTGCATCAACGTAATCATATTTTGTTTTTTATATTTTTGATTTTTTATAGTTGTTGTTGTTTTAAGTTTTCATAACATTGTGTGTCATGGCGATAGATAGAAAATATTTTTCGCATAAATGCCGCCGCCACAGATATCCACTTATGCTTGATGTTTTATGTTGCACGGTTTATTATTATTGTTGTTGCCTTTGTTGCTGCTGTTGTGTTTCACTGCTTAACCACCACGCAATCAATATTTTTGTTGCATTTTTTTGTTTTTGTTTTTTATATTTTTATCCCGATCATATTTGGTTTATTGGCTGGTTGGTTGGTTGTCTAGTTGGATGACTGTTTGCTGGCTGTATTGGCGGCGTCAGTTAACCGAAAATCGTGCTGACCGTGTTGAGTAACAATTGTTGTTGCAGTCAACCCCAGACACAATGTTTAAGCGCCATCTATGAATAAATCACGTTCACCCGAATATTAGAAGAGCAACAAGCATCTTGTTGTTGCAGTGTTCATACTCCTTTTATTCTTCATGTCCCGTTCGCATCTGAAAACTTTTACACACTCATAGATGCCGAGATGAAAAGATCAATTCATAAAGATATGATTATTTTTGCAGTTAATTTAACTATAAAAGGATAAAAATGTTTGGTCTGTATGTCTCAATGTGTTTTTTTTTTTAATTTTTGGTCGCCAACATTAAGCGATTATAACAATGTAGTTTTTCAATTGAATAGTTTTTTTGCGGTTGAAGCTTAATAACCATATTTGTGCTGCTTGACACAATATTGAGTCATACGCGCATCATCGCACGTTTTGCCACACGCCGATTTTTTTTTTTTTTGGGTAATTTTATGTTTTTTGCTTAAAATCTTTAATGCATTGTATGGCCTGCAATTTAGATATTTTTTCTCATTTTGAGATTTTTGCATAAAATTAACCCTTGACTGTCTGCCATGACACGTTCGTTTAAATTACTGAGGTAATGGTGACAAAAGGCTCAAATGTGGTTCTTTCTGTTTTTGAATGTGTGTGGTCAAAAATGTTTTTTTTTTTTGGCATTATTTAGGGAATTGTGAAAGAGCTGTGAAATTGTTAAGAGATGTGGGAATTGAAGAATGTGCTCAGGAATTTTATGTATAATTTTGTGTTTTCCAAAAGAAATTATTTGGGTGTTGATATGTTGATCTAAATATTTTTCGACGTAACATTTTACGTCATTAAGTATTTAGAAATACGTATTTGGGATACATGTTTGTATGTATGTATATCTAAATAAATTTAAATATTTATAACAAACTATGAAATATTTTTTAGTATTTGTGACATATTAAAATAAATTTTTTATGTCTAATGACAGATGGGCCGCGAAAACTTGATGCAGGATTGCCAGGCAATTGTGGTCCTGCAATTGCCTGGCGATAGTAGAGACATGGTTCGCCCAATTTTAACCTCGTTAGAAGTTCGGACTGGTTCTAGGGTGGAGGACCTATTTAGTGGAACTTCGATGTATCACAATAGATCATTGATTTTAGGTGTATCAGATGGATACTGAAGGCCTAACCTTTCAACCTTACATTTCCTATAGAAATTTGAAATAACTAACGAATTCTTTTTAAAATACAGATACTCTTAAGGTTGGTTTTTGACTTCGCTTTTAAGTATTACACAGGTCAACACATAATTTTGGAACTCAATTCTGACAATTGCACGTGAAAGTAGCCCCAAAAATAAGAACTTCTGTATCACTAGTTTTATCAAGTTGGCTGCATTATTAATTTAATGGCCATACGAATTTTTTTTACACAAGGTGGATTTTTATCACTTTTTCTATATTTGAACACGGTTATATCTCGGTATACCGTACGAAATATCTCTTTTGTTTCTCAAGCAAAGTTGTATATATTGAATAGGAGAAAATGGTGCATCTGGTGCCTTAAAAATGGCAAAAATTCCCATTTTTTTTTTTATAATTTGTTCCCCAATTTTCGCCTTTTTTGCTCAATAACTGGATTATAAATCCACAAATATGCTGTTTTTATGAGTCAATTGGTTTGACTATTTTGTGTTTTGTTCTACTCATTAACTTGAAATGGTAGTTGAAAATGTAGAACGCAAAGAATTGTGAGGATGGGAATGTGGTAATTCTTGAAACATGTAAATTCGACCCGAGATCAATAATCGTGTTCAGTCAAGAATTAAAAAAAAAACAACATTTAATTAATTTCAGGTTGTAAATTCCTTCCTTCAATAAAAATAATTTAATGAAAATTTAATTTGTTGAACTCAATCCTAATTAAAATATCAAAAACTTCAATTAGAAAATAAAAATTATTTTTGAGTTTTAATTATTTCTTGATTTTATTTATCCATTACAAATAAAAACAAAAATTAATTTAGTTTAACAAATAAAAGTTTTGCAAGGACATTGATAACAAATGTGTCCTAAAACCTATAATATTTATTATTTTCTGGTCAAAAATTAAACTCGAAAAAAAATTTTTATGTTCTGTCGAATAAATTTTTATTTATTAAGCTTGAGCTTTAAATAAAATAAAAGAAATATTTATGTCAGAAGTAACACAAGGGATGAAGGTTTTTTGTTGATTATGAACTAAATTTTGTTTTTATGGTTGTTTGGGACGCTGAGTCCAATTTTGCACTTAGTTTTTTTTCTATCAGCTCGACTTTTCGCGATACTCCGTTATGTCTAAAATTAAGGCACTTTCGCTTCATATATTGAAATAACTTAAAAACACCATATTCAGTTAAAAAAAAAGAACAAAATTCGTTAACAATATCGATTTTAAATTTGTCCAGTAGCTTTTGATACATCGTTGAAGTTTTCTAAATAAATCAATTAAAAAAAAAAAAAAAATTGTTGTTCTTTAAAAATTCATAAAAAATAAAAATGCGAAAAAATCACAGTTTTGGTCTAAAAACATTTGGCTTAATATATTTCGAATAAAATGAGTTTGTAATCGGTGCACTCATTTTTATTTTATCCAAAATTTATTGAGAAAACTGAATTGAAAAAATCGCGGTTTCCATACAAAAATTTTTTTTAATGTGGGTGTGTTTACTGCTGTTCTATTTATGGACATTTTTTCCTTCACTTAAAAATGAAGTACCTTCACTTTTTGGCGCCCTATGCTCCAGTGGGAGTTAAAGGAACATATATATATATATATATATTCACTTTATTGTCAATAAAATCGACTTTAGGTCTCATTTTGTTCATAGGCTGATGGAGAATAACGAAGATTTAATTTGAAATCAGCCACCTTAAATTAGTAAAAAAAAAAGTACATCAAACTTCCAATTAGCACAAAAATTTTGTTCCCTTGTGTAATAGTCCTCAAACTTAATACATAAAAATACATAAATTTGAGCCTTTATTCGAAAACAATTTTGTTTGCAGCAAAGAAATCTAGCTTGTTTTTCCATTAAGACACTTATTTACGGAAATATTAACGATATCAGACTTTTTGAATTTTTACATGCAGAATCGATTTTTTGCGAGAAATAATAGGGATCACTTGCTCTTTAAGATTTTTAAAATTTTTAGATAAAAAAAAAATAAATTGTTGGTCAAAAATATGAGTGATTACGATGTTTTTTCATTTAAACGCTTATTTACTAAAATATTCACTTTTATACATCTATAAATTTTATTTACAAATTATTTCATTTATTCTTTTTTTGTTAGAGAAAGAAGACAATTTATTTTGTTTCTCTTATGAGAACAATGCCTTTAAATTGTCTTCAAAGAGGATGCCATTCATTGTCATATCATCATTACACCTGCACAAAATTAAAATGAATTAATTAATCTTGAGCATTATTTCGTACATCTGGTAAATTTTTAATATAAAATGTTGTAAATTTCAATAAACTAATTGTAATGAGACATGTAAACTAATCTTATGCACGAAATTATAATCTTCAAATTTATTTTATCACCAAAATATTAAAGCTGACAAAATTAAAACAGTCATACACTTAAACGCCATTTGGTGTGTGCGTTGTTAGAAGAAGGTGCCCAGCAGTGTGTGCTAATACTGCTACTACTAAAGGTATTTTTACATGGTAATACAAAGTATTAGGACTTTGTAGAATCAAAATATTTAGTCAATTCAAAAGGTATCCTAACATGTCACATGGTTTAAAAATATTGTTGTTGGTTTGTTAACATAAAGTGTCTTAAATAAATAGAACGTTGCTTGCTGTGTTTATTGTGCTGTCGTAATTAATCAGATAAGTCCAGCGCTGAGCGGCTGAGCCGTACAATATTTTTAAACCATTGTGAAATATTAGGACATTTTGACAATATGACATGTTAGGATACCTTGTGAATTGACTAATTATTAAATTCTGTTCGTGTTTAAGAAAAGAGAGCAAAAGTCTGTTGTAAGTATTTTCCAGGGCTGTGGAGTCGTCAAAAAATAGTTCTTACTTCCGACTCCAGCTCAAACTCCAACTTCAACTCAAACTCCAACTCTAACTCCGGCTCCTACTTTTGATGCTTAATGTGTATGAAACTTATTTGTATTTTAACTTTTTTTTATAACGCGGTAACTTTTAAATGGTTAAATATAGCAAGAAATTTATTCTGTAAAAATATCAAATAAAATATTTTAAATTATGCATCGCCAATTTCGAACAATTTTTATTTTGGAAAATATAAGGAAATTTTTTATGCCAAAAAATTTTGGAGTCGGAGGCGTGAGTTTTTGTGGGTACTTCGACTCCGACTCTGACTCCGGTACAAAAATCTCAACTCCGACTCTTCAAATTCGACTCCACCGACCTGGTATTTTCATTTTTACACGGCTGATATTAGTAAAATCAACGCAAAAATAATAAACAGCTGTGTAAATAACAAAAAAAAAAAAAAAAAAAAAAAAAAAGCTGATGATTGTAGTTCTAGAATATTTACAAAAACAAAATGAAAATTTCCTGAGTTGGTTATGTATATTTTTGTAATTGTATAAAAAATGTTTGAACCTTCAATAATTACTATAAGTGCTGCCAATGTTTACTTTAAAATACACCTCTGGTGTGATAAGAATATATAAGTTTCTAAAATGCTTTAGGAAATAAATATTTATATACCATTTTTAATTTCTATTTATTTAAGCCTATGGTCTATTTTTTATTTTATAAAAAAGTTAACCTTTATTTTTATTTAAAATTTTCGTAACTCCGTTGTGTTACGTCTTCAGGGGTGAAAAATTAAAAAAAAAAAAAAATTCAATCCTGAAGACGTAACACAACGGAGTTACGAAAATTCTAAATAAAAATTAAGAACAATATAATGGGTGGTCGAATAATTTACAATAATATATATTTATTTATCGCTTTTCAAATATTTTGTCCGTATTCTCTCCTAAGCATGCCTTTATCCCGCTTTACATATGTAATGAGTTTGTCTGACATACTTAAATAATATGAAGAGTCAAGCCAACTATTGTAAACAGGGATTGACCAGCAGTGCCTAATAATAGCTACCACTTCTAATGACTTTGCCCAGCAAATTTAAAGCGGTGGTATTAGGTGGTATTATAAGATATATCTCTCTATGAAATATGAATGACATTAATAGGCAACTGATTACCAATTTCTGAATAACCGTAGACTAGTCAATTCACTAGCGAATTGTTTCTATATAAGTTGTACAAACTACCTTTGAACATTTAAAATCAACGTTAAATTTACTATATGATTATTAAGAATGAGAGCTTGAAGTACTTTAATTATCTAGTTCCGTTAAAATTTAAATTTTCATGAATTATACTCACCTCGAATAATATCGTAAATTTGACGTAAGTTGGCCGCACTGCAATTTTAATACAGTGCACTCGCGATAATATGAACTAACTAAAACCACGCCAGTTCGTTTTGCAAGATTGTTCATATTTACGAATGGAAACTAATTTTCCCTCAAAAATATTATCCTTGTCCTCTAACAGTGATCTTTTTGTCTCTCATATTCAAAACCCATCTGGAGAACGCATTTTCAATTTTTGGGTACTCGGAAGGTCGCACGTTTTTCTTTTTCCAGGTCCAATAAACGTATTGTTAGCATTTTTATTTTTTGTCCACATATTGTAGAATATTTCACCACAAATTTATAAGCTAAATTAGTGACACTAACACCTTTTCCTAAATGTTCTATATCTTCTAAAATTTCTGACTCTTTAAAGTTAAAAACTAATGCTTTTTGTATGCATATTTAAGAACTATTCACGTTCAAATTATGTTTAAAGATGAATATGGAATTCTAGTTGAATGTGACCACTAACTAAATCGTTTATGCAAGACATTTTGATTGACAATTGAAGACAATTTTAAAAAATATGCTAAAAATATAATTATAAGTTGTTCATATTTTAAAGCTTTCCACAAGTTAATATTTTAGAGTAGTCAATGGAAGAATATAAGTGTTCATATTTTGGGGTGTTCATATTATCGCGAGTTCACTGTACTCGTCGCAATTTTTCCAATTGTCAATTGTAGCGAACTTTCGTTAACTTTACGCTGGCGCAACTTGCCTTCGGGTTTGTAACCAGTAATTTTGCTTTTCCTTTTTTTGCATCAGAGCGAATAACATCAACCACTACCCAGCAATGCGGATAAGTAACGTCAACCTTGCGATTCTCTGGAAATTACATTTTTTTTTGTACCCAACCGTATGTACATAAGTAAAGTGAAAAATTTTATTGTAATAAGCCCCATATTTGGAAGAAATTACTAAAACTTCTTTTTTCAATTTTTACCCTTAAATCAATCTACTAAAATTACTCCGCTGGAGCAATTATAGTAATAATCTTCTTTTACATAGCCCACCGTTTAAGTCTCAGCGGCCCCCCTTTTTTTGCTCTATCTGGAAGAAGATTATTGAGCACTGATGTCAACCCACACGCCAGTACATCAGTTTTTTTTACATTTTACTTACAATCTATCCATTTAAGGATAATAATCAAATTGGATACACTATGGAAATGCATAAGTTGTTGGACTCCATTGAGAACATAATTTTATGATTTTAAGCAATTATTTACAAATTAAGTGACTATAAATTAAAAAGTTATATTTTGAAAACATTTCTATAAAAAGTGGAAATAAAAGGATACTAAGTTTCTCTATTTAAGGAACTGCTTGGTAGCGAAATCTACTAATAAGTGTAGGTGGCTTAAATAAAACTCGTAAATACCCATTTATTTAATAGAACTTTTGTCGTCAATGACAAAATGATTTTACAGGTATTAAAGTCTTGTTGCGGCCGTATCAAATACATCCACCAATGACTGGTAAATTAATGAATGGATGGATTGTAATTAAATAAAATCCATTTAAGTCTCTAACATTTGTTACTTTTTCTCACATGAGATTTGTAAGTACGAATTTTCGTTTCAAATTCCACATTCAATTGTTGTGTTCTTTTGCTTTGGAAAACTAAAATTGTCTATTTATCTGTGTGGGTCTGTCTGACTGTCTGTTTGTCGCTCCGTCCCTACTTTTGTAAGAGCATAATACGATATTTTGCCGCTTCATCATTATCGACGCGTGACATTTGTTTGTAACTGGAGACTGGTGATGACAATAATACCCAACTCGCATAATACCAATTTTCCAAAGATGTTTTGTTTTTGGCATGATTATTGCTGAGATTGCTGCCGCTCGAAGCTGCCTCCTCCCCTTGTTAGTCATGTGTATTAACTCATTTATTTCATTTATTACATGTGTAGCAACAAACAATAAACACGACTCTGAAATCTTCATGTCTTTATGTCTTAACGAAAATTATATAATAACTGTGTTTTTTTTTTGGACTTTTTTACATTTTCTGGGGATTTTTTTCTTAGTTTGTTGATATTTGCCACATGTTGGTGCCGTTTATGTGTGATTCTTTTGAATTTGCTGGCGCTGCCATTTTTGGCTTTTTTTGCAAGTTTTTTTTCGTCTTTTTTCTATCTTGTCTATTTTTTCTAAATAGTTTTTGTTGTTGTTATTTTTTTGTTTTAAGCGAAATAAAACTAAATACTAGAAGTAATTGGCGCCAATTGTAGTCACATTAAGGCCAGCAAACATTGATGAAGATAAAACCCAATAAGGAATTGACGATTTCTTACTTAATTTCCTAAAGCTCAGCAAAGGGAATATTAGCGAAGCGTAAATGAAAACGAAACTATACAATGACAGGACTACATTCAAAGCAGTCTCAAAAGAGACCACAAAAAAATCATTGAAACGAAAATCTAACAATTAAAGTGAGAAAAAAAAACACCAAATCAGTAGCATAAATTATGTAAAAGTAAATGAATTTATTATCGTTTCCTTAAGTCTTCGCACAAGACTTTAGAGAGTTATTAATTAATCATAGTATTAGTATTAGTAAGTCTGTCTGTCCATCTGTCTGACTTCGCAGTACAAGTTGAAAGAACATTTATTACAAACGACAAGTTAGTTAATTGAAATTGTATCTTAACACTTGAACACCATTGAAAACAAATGAATGAATAACAAAAGCAAAGGGTAATGAATAAACGAATGGGTGATGAGGTGTTGACGGAAACTAACAAAAGAGAAGATTTTCAGATTGTTGTTTTAATAGAGTCATTGTAATTAGTCTTTTAACTTTTGTTCGATTAAAAAAGTATATTTTGAACAACAGGCACTTTTTGTTTACAGCAAAAAAAAACCAAAAAAAAAAAAAAAAAAAAAATACCAGGGAAAGTTTTTAATGCATTTTGCAAGAACAATATGCATTTGAAGGTGCAGTGTTATAAAGCCATAGGCATTAAAGCCATGTGGCCTTATATCACATTACATTGAGAGATAATGCCATGTGGCTTTACTTCCATGTAAGGAGTGAAATTAAGCCATTATGTTAGTAAGTCGAGCTTATATCTACTCGGACCTTTTAATTTTCCGGGAAAGTGGGATTTATTTATAAATTTTCCGGGAACCCCCGCTTAATATAGTACAGTGAAAAATATAATTTAATTTAATCTGTTTGATCAAAAAACCCCCGCACAGTTCATGAGATCTGCTAAGTAAGTTTATCAATGCATTAAACGTTAGGAAAAAAATAACAAATTTTAGCTCTTAATAAGCAAAGCAAACAACAGCATTGACATAAAACCAAAATAGTTAAAATATTTAAACAAAATACGATTTAAATACATAATAAGCCTCTCCAAAAATGTTTGATATCCTATTTCTAATTTTAATTAAGAAAAGTCCTGTCAATAAGAAAACGCGTTCTCTTACTCCAAATGTTTGCCTTAATAGTCTAAAGAATATTATATAATCTCTGGACACTTTCAGTTTTTTTCACCGCTTCCTTCAAAAACTTGGTATTCCTTTTTTGTATAAAATTATTTTCTTTAAATCAAATCAGCGTTTTCTTTACAAATTGCTGCATACAAAATTTCGTGAAATATTAATTTTTTACTTTTGTCATCATCTCTTACAGAAATAGTATTTACTGCATTTTCAAAATCTTATCCAAAAAATCTGTTATAAAGTTTTATTTAATCAAATGGGGACACCTCTTTCACGCGCCAACTAGCAGGCGCGTTCTCGCCGCGTCGTAGCCAGGCCATAGAGTCTTGGCCATCAATCAGGTATGCCCTTCCTGCCATCTCACCTAAGCCCTTCTGTACGATTCACGTCTAATGAGAGTCTTTCGGCGATCAGGCGGTCGACGAACATGCCCGGCTTGCCACACAGTCTGCAGTTTGGTTGCCCGGGCATCCACTGTGCCCTGGTACCCATGCCAGCGTTCCGCGATCTCATTTAGAGACAGAGCTGCAATGTAAGCCTTGCTGTCCATAAATAAACATATATTTCCCGATAGTACCTCGACAGAGATTTCCTTCTACAATACACTACTGCCACATGTCAGCCCAAAAGAGACCCTTATATCCAATTCCTCGTTCAAGAAACCTCCACCTACCCTACTGTCTGTGGCCGGTTCCATAGAACGCGTATTATCGAACAGCTCATCACCATTACCATGCATTTTTATTGGTTTTATTTTACAAGTTCGAAATAGCGGAGCAGTAAACATCAAAGATAGCCTTACTGAAGGCTAGTTTTTACTATCACACAAGTCTTAAGTATTCTATAAAACTTTGTGAGGTAGAAATCCAATGAGGCTTATTGCAACTGTCAAAAAATCTAATCTAACATAACATCTTGTACTACCATCACACATAAACATGCTTTTGTGTGGTAGCCAGCCCAAACCGTGCTGCAAGTAGAGTGAATCCGTTTTGGCACCACACAACTATTCAAGAGTGGGAACCCCGAATCAAGCGTAATCCAGGGCAATACTGAGGTTGATAGAGCCAGCCCATTGCGTTAAGATATTAAGATATAATCCATGTCGTGTTGAATTAAACGCTGGGCAATCACATAGGAGATGAAATACTGTCTTCTCAATTCCAGGTTTTCTGCAGCTGCGGCAGCATTCATTGAAAGGGAGACCGAGTCTCATAAGCACGAATACCAGTCTCGAAATGTCCCTGCGACTGAAGTTGAGAAGTCGCTCAGAGTGACTTATTTTGTGTGTGGGCCACGTTACTTTGGTAGCCCTGAAGCCATCCAGTTTTTTCTATGTATCATTAGCCATATCCAGACTGGAACACCCAGCGAAATATCAAAAGCATCTCCAGTCTTAACCAGCGCATCTGCCAGTTCATTGCAATAATAATCCCTAAGCGCAGGGATCCAAATTAAGGCAATGTCAGAAAGGCTGCCCAGACTGGATAGTTCTTCCCTACACTGGTAAATGAGAATGGATGATATTTTATGCGACTTGAGTGACATCAGAGCCGCCTGGCTATCGAAGAAAATACCAATTTGACCGCTGATATTCATGATATGCAGTGTTTTGCGTGCCTCTCTTATCACGAAGATGGAAATAGAGTTTTACTTGCATCTCCTCCGAGAAAACCCCAGAGCCAACACCGCAAGTCATGTTTGACCCATCAGTGTAAGCCCTCGTACGGTATTTATTAGCCATTATTACTCTACTCCATTCCCGCCTTACGGAAATATGACCTTGAATGTCTTCTCAATGTCCATTCGGGGTATCATGAAGTCCGTTGGCCATTACAGAAATGTGGGTCGCTTTTGTAAGTCCTCGCCTTGCAACATCCCGATACATAGAGCCTGACCGCACTGACCGGAAAAACACTAGTAAGTAATTGAATGCCGCGGCCATTTAAATATGATTTTATATAAAATTTGCTAGGGATCCGATCACTTACTACCTTCATTTCATCTCTGAATGTCTTATTGCGTAGCGCATAAATGTCAGCTTATTTTTAAAATGTGCTTCGCAAAATAAGAACATTTTTTTATAGTTTATTATTAAAAGCTTTGAAGTATTTTCTTAAAATTACTGTTTCAGCTTAGAGTTCATTAATATCCAATACAAAAAACCCGAAAAGCCTTAAAACTAGCAACTACATCAACAGAAAATCATAAAATAAACATAAATAGGTGTTAAAAATAACCTGCAGAGATCAGTTTATTTTAGACTCCTTTATTAAATCCTTTTATGTTACATAACTTTTAAAATGCTTATGTTGGGATACAAATCATTACAAACCTCTTCTACTTGTGTTGTGTTTTATAATGTATCCATATTTAGGCAGACCTCTTATTTCAGGTGGTTTGCCATGAAATTATACGAGTTTATGATTTCTCATAGTCCTTAGAAAATTAAACAACAAAAGAGAGCAATTTAATGATTATTAGGCCTGCATTATTTAAAATGATTCCTTGTGGGTAAAGTTTCTGTTTCAGATGAAAATTGTCATAAATGTCTGTTTAATTTGTTGAGTTTTGGAATTTATCTAAGGCTAAAACCTAACATCCTTTTGCCTCTTGGTTATCTATAAAATTTTCTAAAAAATATTTTATATCGCGTGATTCCGTTTTAAATGTCAACATAGTGATTACTGCTAGAATTTTTGACGAAGCATGTTTAAGCATGTTATGGTTACTTTAGCCAAATTATAGTTACCGGCAACCATAATATAATAAAATTATTTCTCCAATAAGAAGACTTAACCATATTATGGTTGCCCCGGATCATGCGATGGATATTAATAATATACTTACCGCTAATAATAAAAAAATGTTTTGTTAAAAATTGTTTTGTTGAATATTTTATATAAATAACGGGGTTTCCAAACAAAAAAAAATTCATTACATTCTGCTGGTGTCTAATAATTGTAAATTTTTCTGTACATAAATATACTTCATTGCTATCCAACGGAAAGCTAAGGTAAAATGTAACAAGAAAATACAATATAATAGTCTGGTAGTGTATAAAGTCATTTCTAAAAAAATTTAAGGATTAGAGCTATTACAAAAAGCTTTATAAAATACATAACTGAAATTTAACTCATAGAATAAATTCGAAAAATTAAAAATTTTGAATATCAAAAACATAATTTTTCAACAGGAGCATATTGAAAAAACATTCTAGTTTTGACATTTTACTTGTTTACATATTAGAAGTAGAAGCTTAGGCAATAGAATATTAAACATCGTCTATAAAAATTTTTGGTCAACATCATCGTTCTTCTGAGACCGCTGTTCGATCGGAAGCCGTAGTATCGGATTAGTCTATTCCTCGACGTTCCTTCCACCTACCCATATGGACCACATGACCTACTAATATCTAGACAATATGAATATCACTAACTTGTGGTTTCAACAGGATAGTGCCACTGACACAAGGCTACCAAAACCGTGAATTTAATGCAATTTAAATTTCCCGATTGCATTATTTTACAAATAAGGCTGAATCAATACGAACAGAAGGCAAAATGATTTTGTCTTTAAAGTAAAAGATACTTGTTTGCTGCTAACCCACACCAATGAAAAATATCTTATCAAGTTTTTGTCTTAAAGGACAACCGTTAATCAGACAACAATGCGACAATGTTTTTTTTTCCTTTTTGGTTTTCTGACTTGTCTTAATTGGTGTGGGTCACAATATAATAAAGCACTCAATTATATGTAACGATGTCTATTTCAGTCTATTTTGTCTTACTCTGAGTGCTAGCAGGATGCTACGCGTTGCTGAATGCAAGACAGGTAACTTTGTTGATCACATTTAAATTCTAAGAAATTATCCCTCCACTTGACATTGTTCATTATGTCGGATAGACAAGCCGCTCCTAGGGTCTCCGTCATGGACTGTTCTACATCTCTGGACGGGCTAGGCAAACAAAATGACCTGAAGTTGTGTTGGATGACCGGCCATGAGAGCCATGCTGGCAACGAAAGGGCTGACTGCTCGCCGTCCATTCATAGGCCCTGAGCCATTCTTCGGTGTCCCTGCCCGACATATTAGAGGGGCGCTGCATATTTTGCGGTTGCTTTGTTTGGCTTGAGAATTAATGTTTTGTTGTCGTATTAGTCAAAAAAAAAAAAAAAAAGTTAAAAAAAAACTATTTTGTCTTGTGTTGGTTTGGGTTATGTCTAATGAAATTTATCACCACCTAGACTATTTCTGTGGTTTGCATGGGTAACCACGTATGTTAATTTTTTTTTCGATTTTGAGATGTGCTTAATTTTAAACGTAATGACGATTTTTTTACGTAATGACCAATTTCAAAAAGTTCAATCCCTCGCCCATAGTTCTATCTAGAATGTTTTTTCCGCTCTCCTGAAAAATTTAATTTTTAAGACATACGCTGTTACCCAAGAAAACCAAAGATTTAACGTGGGCCTACGGTTTTTGTGGTTGATTTTGCCAATCGAATCGATTGCATTCTTAAAACACAAAATCCGTAAATAGGGATTCTTAAGGGCATGGATTTTTTGTCCAATTTTCTTTTTTAATTAATAATTGGCACACCTTAAGAACCAAATTAACCATACAAATTATTAAGCAAACTTATGATAAAATATTAACATCTTGTTGTCAAACTGCTTGTGTAGTTTATTTGATCATTTAGTCTTTTCAATAAACTAAAAATTTCAATGATTTCTAACCCCCATATTCATAAAAAATATTTTTGATAATAAAAGTTTTATTAAACAAATTTTCATAGAAAATTCGTTTCATAAACCTGCTATAAACCTAATATAATTTTTATGAATATGGGGGTAAATATCTAAAATTTTTTTGTTCTTTTGTTTTGAAAATAATTTTAAATCCCGACTTATCTTTGATTTTCAGGCAAAGACCCCTTTTAGATTACGGTTAATATCATTCTGTGTTAAACCTTTACAAAATTAAAGTTCTTTCCGAGTCCGGTCGCGGTGGGTACTTCCTGAATATTGTTTGCCAATGTAAACTTTCTCGAATTTGCTACCAAACATTCATTCTCTAAATAATCTCGAAGATTTTTAGAAATAATGAAATTTTGTTCGTCCCTAATACCTCTTATTGTGTGTGTGTGTGTTTAACTTTGATGTTTGTCTTAAAATTAACTTACATGATTTTAAGACATTTTCCAGCTACTCCACCCGTAAACGAGTGGATGGATACTTTTAAAAGTGTTTGTGCGAGTGTGTGATTATTGGCAATAGCATTTGTGTTAGTTAATCATTAACAAGTCTTAATTATGATTAGTGGCTGGGTTAGTGCAGATAATTATTGAACAGTTCTTTTATTTTTTTTACCCACACCACAATAGTGGAGAGGATATTATGCGTTTGTGCTGATGTTTGTAACATCTTAAAATACTGGTCGCCTTTGGTCCCTCTTAGTATCCGATCGACTCAGAATCACTTTTTAAATCTATCTAATGATGTCCGTCCGTCTAGCTGGCTGTTCATGTTAAGCTTGTGCGCACAGTACAGCTCACAATTTTGGAGATAATTTGATGGAACTTGGTTAAAAGATTCCAATTGTCACAAGAACCAATCCTATTGAAAACGTTGAGAATCGGTCGTTAATTTTCCATCTCCCCCATACAAACTTCATTCCGGAAAAAGAGTCTTTATGCCCGTAATCCAACTGGCTATGTAGGTATTTATATAAAATGTAGTCCTAACTTATTGCAATATAAATCATCTTACCAAATTGTTTAGGAATCGGTCCATATTTGACTATAACTTCCATAAATATACTACTCCGGAAAATAGCTTCTAGTGGCATAACTTTTTTTATAAATGTTGGTATTGACATAAAAATTGCCAATAAGAACTTCTACGATGTCGTTGCAAAATGTTGTGCTGGTAGACTCAAAATTAACCCATAGAAGCCCCTTCCTCAAATCATTAAAAGGCAAACAAATCTCATATAGATTGAGATATCTAAATAATATTCAGCTCCAAGAACTTTAACATTAATCTTAATTTCATAGCATAACATCATTTTGTTCTGGAGGGTCCATGACTGCCGTTGGGTCCCAAATAGGGTACACATGGAAAATTGTTTTAAAATATTGTGGTGTAGGGTATCACATGGTTGGGCTACTACCTTCTTACTTGTTTATTTTTGTTGTAGTTTGTGGTTGGCACCACACAGTTCCTGTTGCTGATGTTTTCTTATGTAAGATTTTTGCAGTATTCAGTTGTAGTAGCGCGTTCAGTTTTACACATTTCAACATTTAATCAATATTGTTTGCGGTTTCTTGGCCGGACAGTTAAACGATCTGTTGGTTTATTGGTAAATTCATTGATTTATAAAAGCGTCTTAGTCGTTTTAGTTGTTGATTATTTTGTTATTTGTGTGTTGTTCGTTTTAGTGGGGTCTGTCTCAACGACTTGTTAATGGATACCTAAGGCGTCAATCTAGTTAGTTGGCGGCAAAACGAGGCTTTTAATAAACTTTAATTTGCAACGCGTGCGCAAGGTTGTTTTTAGGCGACATTAGACGTTTATGCCGCTACAGTTTATAACATTTTGCTACTGTTGTTGTTGATTTTGTTGGCACTTTTATTTAAAGTACATGGCTGAAAGTTTGTGTGGTTTTTTTTTCTTTTTATTTCTCAAGGTGTTGTTTGAAATTGTTCGTACTTAATTTGTTTTTGTTGTTTTTATTTTATTAACTGATAACAGAAAACGTTTGTTTTATATTAAACACTTACCCAACTTAAAGTCTTGCCAACAACATGAGTTTAAGATAAATCTAAGTTTTTGGTTGTTTGTTTGTTTTTCAATATTCATAAATTAATATTTATTACGTCTCTGGTTTTACTAAAAAGAAAAAAAAGAAAACAAAATATAATAATGGTTACTGCTTGTACTTGCTACTCGCTTTCAAATTATTAAAGCGAAATGATTATTATTACTATTATTTATATTAATAATGTTTGGAAGAATAAAAATTATGGATTGTATTGAAGCAGAGGTGATAGAGTATGATTTTCATTATTCATACTTATCAATTAAGAGAGTTGTATTCGGTTGTAGCTAATCTTACATAACCTTCAGGATAGTATAATAAATCGTATTTTCCATATAGAATACCTGTTATGTATAAGCAACATCTGACCCAGATATTATCATGTGGTATGACCCTATAGTGCCCAAACTAGAGATGAGTGATCCCGTGATTGTTAAAGAACATCGTGATAAGTGAACGTGATTTAAAAATCACTGCTCCTTTAAACTGTGATTGTGTTCACGGTTTGTCAGTTTTCAGTTCCTTTATAGCAATTGTGGCCAAGCTATATGTACAATACGTGAGCTTTCGCAAAATAGCTTTTGTAAGTACTTTGCAAAGAAACAGCAGCAAATTGTAAGAGCTTTCAAAGCATACATAGCATACATACTTAAAGAAGTAAACCTTGGCTTAAAAAAATACTTATAAGATAGCAGATAGAATGAAAGGAACAGCAATATTATTCGCCATTGCATTCAAAAAACGCTATTACCCGCACAAACAGTGAAATATCATACATTTTTGTATGTAACAAAAAACAAAAGGAACGACTTAGCAAGTACCTGTTACTTGACAAATTTGGTCACAACTGTGATTTGTGATTTTTCAGGAACAGTGATTAAGTCACAGGTACAGAAATATCGCTCATTTCTATCCCAAACCCTTAAGTAAGTTTTTTGTCTAGTATTCCACAAAGTTGTTTTCAGTTAAAAGTAAAACAAAATTAAATTCACAGATTATAAGAAGACTTAAAAAAGAATAGATTTTTGGGTTAAATTAGAGGCGGTCGTGGGTTTTTGCTCACATCTTAGCCATTTGTAGACCGAGCTAGTTAAGTTTAAATAGCAAATTTTTTCAAGCTATTTGTAATATAAATAAAGAGTTTTTTCGAACTCAAGGCCAATTGTTTGTAAAAAATATTTATTATTTATTATTTATTCAATAATCTTCTCCAATATTTCGATATTGTACTCAATATTGAATGTGGAGAAGGACATACGTCTCTTACGAATATATTTGTAACTCATTCCTTGATACTGATATCCGATGGATATCGATATATTGGAGAAGATTAGTAATTAGCTCGAAAAACCTTTTTATTTTTGAATAAAAAAAAGGTCGAAGGAATAATATTTAATGTAATATAAATGTATTATAACATATTCCTGATTATATTTCGGATTTTCGGAAAATCTATTTCAACATACACAGTGTAATAAGCTCCGCTACTGAATGACAACCCTATATAAAAACGAAATTAAATTGTCATTTCCACCTGTAGAGAAGGGCAATAAAAGTTACAGTTTCCAACAAAATTTTCCATGACATAATATCTTGTTTTTTTTTTATATTCCCTTGGCTTATCCCGCGAAGCTCTACGCTTCTCTGCAGGAGACCAGAGTCTCTGAAAGGTATCGAACCTGCAACCCATGCACTGATAGACTAGCTCACTACCATTTAGCCTACCGGTGCACCCAGGTTAAAAGAGTTATTGTCGTCAAATTTTATAATAATACAAAAATTTATGAGGAAGTTATGGTAAAGCAATTTTCGGGAGTGGTATTTTTATGGAAGCTGTAAAAAAACGAACCGATTTGAATAAAGTTCGACATGATAATTTAGGTTGCAATAGAACAATTTTGGACCAAATTTATTCTTAATACCAAAACAATGCAATGACTTATGGGAATAAAGGCTCTATTTCGAATTGAAGTTTGTATGAAAGAAATAAGAAAATATAGACCGATTCTTACCATTTTCACTGACTTCTCCCTTATTACAATCAAAACGTGCGAGTATGTACCAAACGTGCGAGTATGCACAAGGTCTACTTGAACATCAACAATCAGGCTGCCAGCCGGACGGACACCGTTAGATCGACTCAGAATGCAACTGATTGAGTCGATCGGTATATTTAAAGGTGGGTCTAGAATAGACCCCGGGATAACAGCCACACCGTCCTTGTTTCCTCTTTTGATTTTAATCCTACACGCAGCCAAAAAAAACATTTTTTATTTTTTAAACAATTTCTAACGAAAATTTTTTTAAATATTAGAAGAACTTGTATGTTTTTCAGTGACAATGATATGCTTTTATTAACCATATATGTTTAAAAATTATTGTAAAAAAATAATTTTTCGGAGGTGACTATATTGAAAAGTGTTTTGCTCTGTTTGTACGTGCATTCATATCTTGAATAAAACCAATCATTCTTGCTTGAGGTTTCAAATTAGACGTTTGTTTTATCACTTATTGATTACATTCTGTGTTACCATTTAAGTATATTTTTGCGATTTCCTAAAATCAGATTTATATGGAGGGCTCAGAGCTGAAGTGAACCAAGTCAAGAAAGAAAGTTCGAAAATATTTTGAGGTTGAGTAAGCGAACTGCCATTAATTTTTGGAACCGTTGATTAATAAAATTATCTTAAGAAAAAAACACTTTTTTATTTAGTCCGTTGCAGAACTAAATAGAGTTTAACTTTACGGACAATTTTGCACCAGTCTTGAAATTAATATACGTATTATATTTCATGACTTGGTTCTGTTCACCAACATAAATACAATAAAACAGTTATTTTTAATTTAAAATAAATATTTTCTATTTAACAGATTTTGGAATTATATTTTTAAAAAATTAATATAATCATAAAAGCCACTCAGCAACACTTCCCAGCCATCTCGAGGGAATTTCTGTTGCCGGTATTTCTGAAAGATATCTGACAGAAATCTGAAAAGATATGGGAAACTCCGATGTGATAGCCGACCGTTGTTTTTGTTTTATGGTAGAAAGCTTAAAGAATTAATTTTAATTAATTTTATCGCAAAATAAAAGTATACAGTTTTTAATCTCTTTCTTCTTCTTTAAACAATAGGTGTGTTCTAGCATTAACTTGCAACGAGAGAGTAAATTTAAAATTTACAAAATTTTTCTCGCAATTACTCAAAAAAATATAAACGTAAATTAACAGTTTACCAGCATGAACTAGCAAGTTAGGAATATCGTCACTATTTAGCTGTAAGATACGAGATTATTTCTTAATAAATTCATTTGTTTTGAACTATTTGCGCAAGAGTATTGTTCCTAAATTTTAGAAAAATAAATATTTAATTTTATTGAAAACCGTTTAATTTAAAAATTATGAAAATTATTTTTGTTTTGTAAAAGTAATTGCTAGTTAAAGTTTTACTAGCAGAAATTTTCCAAAAATTTTTTGTCTCTCAAAGTGTTATGCTCTGTTTTCACTCTCTCGTTGCAAATTTTTTGAGTACGTGAACACTTGCTAGTAAGAATTATTGAAAAGAAGCAAATATTTTCTGTATATGAACACATCTTATCAAATAAAATTTGAATTACATTCAGTTTATTGACAACTGTCATTATTTTCACAAAAAACGGTAAGTCTCGTTATGTACATCTGTACGAATTCAGTCAGAAATTTATTTTGACATATCGATAGACAAATTCTTCCCGATATATCCATAAGAATTCGATCAGAAATTTGGCCAGATAATCTCTTTGACAGAAATATGAGTGAAGTCAGACATTTGCAAGAAACGTCTGATTCAGACAACGTCGGAGTATTTTGCTGGCTGGGCACTTCCAATGATATTTTTTTGTCACTTACACTACTAAAATATTTTAACATAAATATGTATTTGTGTTTTACAGATTAGCACAAACGCATAGTAACCCAGTTACCCAGGTCATCGTCAATGATATATGCATGACTTGTCCCGTATCGGTAGGTTTTCTAAAAGACAATTTAGAGAAAATCGTCATGTACGACAGTATGAGCGACATTGTCTTTAGTTGTCTTCTACTAAAGTTTATGTGGGACAGTATAACCGACATTGTCTAATAAGTTGTCTTTTATGATGTTCTATATATGACAGTATAAAACACATTTCCTTAGTAGTTGTCTTCTATCAAACACGTGGAAAAATTGTATGAAATAAATAGCCATGTAATAAAAATGACGACAAAGTAGGCGATATTATTTTGAATATAGTCGTCGACGAAATTATTAAAGACATTTAAGTTCATCTCGTCATGTGTGACCTCGCCACCATTTGTATGAAAATTTCCTCGAAGATTTGTATTGAGCTGTGCTCAGTAGGTTTCGACTTACCGGGGTCTAATCACCGCAAAATTTATCGAAAACTTTTTAATTTCGGTATTATGATATTCGACATCAAATAAATTGTATCGTAATTTGAGATGATAGCATTCGACATCTAGAAACCAACGACATTACATATTTCGAGTTTTCATTCGATACATAAGTGTCTATCGTATTCAGAAAAATACGATTGTTTACTCGGTATCGAATGCGGTGTAATAAGACCCCTATTGTCTTTTTTATTGTCGTTATAGTTGTCTTTAAGACGTGGCCAACTGGGACCCTCTCCGCCATTGTAGTATGTGTGAAGTTACATCAACAAAGTGAATACTTATTTTACTTACACAATCATAATTCTATGTTTTTTTCTTTGCTAGGTGAGTTACGCGTTTTTTTCTATTTCTTTCTATTTTGGTCGTCTTCTATGATGTATACCAATTTGATCCATTTTCTGAACCAAACTAAATTCTTATCTTAAACATATATAAGTCAAGATGTATTCAATAGATACTAGGTTGTTCAATTAATCACCTTTTTTTTTTGTTGGATTAAACGATTACTCGATATTTGGCATTTTTTACATATTTGATTAAACGAATAATATTTTGAAATTAATCGATTAATCGAATAATTTAAAATCCAGAAATATTATAAATTAAGAGATTTTTTCCGATAATTTTAAAATGGTACTCGAGTAAATAAACATTATTAATTACAGGTATTTTAATATTTTATTAATAAAAAAACAAAACAAACGTAACAACTTATACTAATTGATAAAACCTTTACAACGATAAAAAAATAAAACATGTGTTGAGATCATATAATTTTATATGTACAAACAATTAAACAGATCTTTTAGAATAACATTTTAAAAATAAAATGTCGTTTAAAGGTTTTGCTTTACTTGGAAGCCGCACGATCAAGTTTTGTCTTTCCTTTTAATTTACTATACTCTCTCACCTTTTTTAATACGCACTCACACTTTTTAAATTGACCACGAGATTGCTCTCAGTTTTACCTTTCCATTAGTTTGCCAATTTTACGATCAATTTAACAACTGACCACAAATTTACTTTGGCGCTTTCTTTGTACAAAATATATTTCTTAAAAAATATCTGGGCTTTATTTAAAAAAAAGTGTGTTCTACAAAATTCTTGTCCTTTTTTATAAAATACTTTGAGTCATGCCACTATTTTGAGTTGTTCTTTCGTCGGGGGCATTTTAAAAATAAAATTTATTACCAAATTGAGTGCAGCCTGTGACACAGCTGTCAATTCAAACAAGTTTTGACAAGCAGTTTTTGTGAACAACTTGAAAGTGATTAATTGAACGTGTGGCTCCAGGGTTAAAAATATCTTTTTTTTGCATTATTTCAGTAATCAGTAAAAATTTACTGGTTATTGAAAATTTTTCAGGAAGCCCATGTAAGTATGTGAATTACACACTAAACATGACGGTTTTTTTTAATTCCAACGAAAGCATACATTTGACAGATAAACCATATGCATATGTACTGTTATTCGGTTAATCGTAATAAATTCTTCGATTAATCCTTTAATCGAAATCAGCAATTTTAAATTAATCGAACAAATAATCGTCTACAATTGTTCGATTAATCGAATAAAAATTAATCGACTGAACACCCTAATAGATACTACCCCCAAGCGAATTTTCTGTTCAATTTCATACGATTTCATATATTTGTAGTTCTGCCATTATATAAGAATTGTTTTAATATTTCTCGTATAATTTTTTTAAATATTTTCAGGTGTTTATTTATCTCCCTCTCTGGCGGAAGATTTATTATTAAATGCATTAAAAAGTCATTATTTGTGGCAACAAGCAGTTGTAGCCTCAGCAGCAACATCAGAATCGGCCTCAGCAGCAGCAACGATGGTGAGTTTATTTTTAATTTGCTGGCCAATTTTATAAAATTTTATTCCAACAAATATTTAAACTAAATCTCAATTTATATTCTCTCCAACGTTTTGCTGTTTATTCATTTTAAATAAGATAATAAGTATAATTTAGTTTTGCTTGTTGTTTTTATAGATATTGGCATCATTTATTTTATTTTCTATTTTTTTTTTTTTTATAAAATTAACAATAATAATAAACCAAAGTATTCCAAAGGGGGAGTTTTATAATTTGTAAACAAGGCCATTTTGAAGAAACTTTTTCTGTTTTTTAATTTGTATCTAAACTGCTGCTGTGGGTTTTAAAGGCAAACAAAATATGAAGGAAACATAAATGAAAATTGTCTTTTTATGAGAATTATTTTATGATCATTTTTGGTGGTGTTATTTTAAATATATATTTATGATTTTTTTTTTGTGTGTGTGTGTATTTAATAAACGCTAACGCCAATCAATACTCCATTGATTTGTTTTGACATACATGTCAATAAAACTTCTGTGTTGGCCGTCCGTTAAATTATTTTTGAATGACATTTTGACAGTTTTCAAAAAAAAAAAGAAAAAAAAATGCTCTGAAGAAACTGAAAATTCAAAGAATGAAAATAAAAATTTTTTGGTGGTCCACCTGATGCAACCAACAGCCAGCCACTCCACCAGCAAAAGACAAATGATTGAATGAATGAAGAAAAAAAATTGTTTTATATAAAAATTCTTTCATTAGAAGAGCGGTTGAGTTGAGGATTAAAGTGTCACAGCAAAATGTGTTTAGAATATAAAATAAAATGGTGTTGTTGCTTTTGTGGCTTTTAAGAAGTTTGACCAATAAAACTTTTCAAAGTTTTGGGTTATATTGTACATTTTTCCCACTTTGACACTTTTATTTACGGTGTTAATAATTAATTGTTATTTTTACTCTCTGGAAATAATCTTAGAAGAAACAATTAATCATTATTTCCTTAAGTGCTATTAAGATTTGATTACAGTGTTGAAAAAAAAAACAGATAAATGATAAAGTGAAAAGGTGAAATACACAAATTCTGTGTAAATTGGTGAAAAGGGCTTGAGCTTTAGATTTCGATAGACGAATTAAACTAATTTTGTGGGTGATATTGGTTAACCCATTTTTCGCCGACCGGTGATTACAATCACACTCTTTATTTTTTGTTGCAATATTTTTTTTCTCCTGTCAATTACTTAAAATCTTATTTCGTTATTATATTGCCAGTTTATTTCGTGCGCCGAAAAATGGGTTAAGTGTTTCTAATTATAATAAAAGGCTTGTACATTTGGGTGGAGCCTCGCACTGTGGCTGAAAATTGAATTTCATCGGCCAAAGGTCCAATTTTTTACCATCTCCGATTTCAAAAACGTTTATGCCATTCGATAGAAAACATATTTGAAGGTACCAAAAAAAAAAAAAAAATGGATTAAAATAGTAGTAATTGCACACCTAATGCTGCTGGAAACAATTATTTTATGTTGTTTTAGAAAAAATTTAATTTTTGTAAATTTGATCAGAACTAAATTATGATTTCTCGAAAACTGTTTTCAATAATGGGTCGACATTTTTTTGGTTATACTAGTGGGATAGTAGTATTTAAGAAATGATTCGTTATATCACTGTATCATTTATAACTGATGTGTAATTAAATGTTTCCCCAGGTTCTTTCCGATTTTTAGAGGAATAGAACTTGTTAGGTTCAAAAGGGGCTTAAGAGATTTAAATACTATTAGAAAGCCGAAAGTGCCATCTTTAACCCCATGTATACTTATGCAATTGTCTGTTGAACACTTTTTCCATTTTAATTAAATTACTCGCAACATTTTTTTGCTCTTTTTATTTTACTGAATTATAACACAATGGCTTACGAACGTTTTGTTTTGAAAAATAATTCTGCAACTGATGCAATTCTGGAAACTGTCATATCCGGTCAACTTTTTGTTATCAAATTACGCTACGTAGCTGTTAACGAAAGCTTTAAAAAAATTAAATTTTAAAACACGAAACTGAGTTAAAAGTCGTATCGAATTTTTAGAGAGCAAAAAACTTGTATTTTGTATGCTTTATTTTATTTTATTTTTTAACAAAATGCTTAAGTAAAAAAATGTTTGTTAATTTTTTTATTTAAAAATCGTTCCGCTAGATTTTTTTTTAAAAGTTCGTCGATTCGACGAAGAGTAGCCTTACTGTTCTAAAATGAAGAGCAACCTTTCAGGGTTAAGAACTGCCTAGGCTTGCAAATTTTAAACATCGTGTGATAGTTTTAAAGTTATGAAAAAATATACTCAGTATATTTGTTCATCTTAATGGAGTGATTTGAAATGATAATTTTTTTATTAAATGCCAAAACATACGCTCCATACGCTCCACACAATTGTTGCTTTGGCTGAGAGAATAGGGCTATATCTATTTAACAATGTAGAATTTATTTTTTTCAAATAATCCGTCCTTAAGGTGGACGCCAATAAACAAACCAAAAAAGCTTATTTGTGTCACAAATATCGCAAAACGCGCATAAAGAAGAGTAAATGAATTCTATATTTAATTTTTTTTATTATGACAATATCTTACGACAAAATATTACAATATCTTAAGAAAGTCCAAAAACTTGTCATCTGAAGTTTGACTGAAATCTGACCTTTTATGTATAAAAATTGTGTATATTGTGAGTTATGGCAACTATCAAAAATGTTAAATGTTGCATCATATGATGTGTCACAACTTGGTCGATTTGTCCTCATTTTCAAAATATTGATGCTAGAGGTAGATGGCTAATACTAAGTCCCAATTTTTTCATTATTTTTCCCATGTACCTGAATAAAATGCAACATTTAAGTGCTATTTGAAATTGAAATATACTTCTATAAAATTTATTATATTAATTATAATTACTTTACGTTTAATGGAATAAAATGTAATAAATTAGAAATTCTGTTCTGCCGAATCTATAGTGGCCTCCACCTAGACCTCGAATATTTCAGGAGGGGGCTTTATATGGGATCTGTATCAAATGTTCTTACAGAATTCTTACTAATATAATAATAATTATTGAACTTTAAAAACATACTGCAAAAAAATAACTTAAAACGTTAATATTTGCAATGACCCTGTAGAAAATTTGTGTCAATTGTCCCAACAGAACTGGTCCTGGGATTTGTGAAAATAGAAAAAGAACAAAGAGAAATAACTAATGACATGTGAAAGGAGAACTAATCGCTTACAAAAGGTTAGATTTTTTAATTTTGTTTTAATAATTTTTTAATATATTAGGACCGTTTTTGTAACAGGTTCAGTATTCACCGGTGGTGTAAAACATTTCTTTGGTACTATTTAAAAATTTGTTCTTAAAACTAAATCTAGTTCTTTTCTGTTGGAAAAATACCAAGGATTATACAGAAAAATTCTCCAACCAATTAAAGCATTAATCAAAAATAAAATCCGTTTTAATTAAAAATGTAATCAAATGAATCAAAAATTTAATTAAGTGTATTAAGTGAATTTTGCTGTGTAGCATTGAAGTAACTAACACTTAACACATTTATTGAGAATAGATGTGTGACTGGTCAAATGGTGGCAGTTAAATGTGTCAATTAACCCCCCCCAATGACAACCCCATGTCATTCATATAAAGTGTTAGAACTAGGACCGATCTCTGCCACCACAGAACTCATCACGGGAATACTCCAGTGTCAGTTCGCTTCACTCTAGGGAAGAGATGTAGAATTTTATCTACTTTCACCCGGTGCTAAATAAAGTTCAGCTTTTGAATTATTCGCTACTTTATAGCGATTTCTCCTTTCTGTGCAGATTCCGAAAATTATCCATACATCTGTCCTTCAAGTTGTGTTGAAAAATGTCAACAAGAAAAATATAGACAAACCACATGAAAAACAAAAAATGTACCTTCGTTTTCAAGAAGAATTCTCGACAAAAAGTACGAAAAACAAGAAGTAAGGAAGAACATGTAAATCAATTAAAATAGGTAATCATTCATTCAAAAGCAGATTTCGATCTACCAAGGTAAAATACCATTTGGCTTGAAGATTGATGTTTGACTAATGACGTCATCCTTCGTCAATGGCGGTGAGAGCTAAACGGCAAACCCCACTAAAGAGATTGTGTGGTTACAATCGAAACTAGTATGGGCAACCTGTTCGTGGGTTCAATTTCCAGCTCAGTCAAGAATGAAAAATTATCAATAAATTTTAATTCATTTCATGTTGTAAAATTCCTTTCTTCATAAAAATAATTTAATGAAAATTAAATTCAATGAACTTAAGCCTGATTAAAATATCAAAATTTGGATTAAAAACCATTTACAGTTCAATAAAATAAACACAAAACTAATTATCCATACCAAATTTTATATAAATAGAAACGATGCACATTGTTGACGAATTTGAAAATTAAAGCAGTAATAAATTAACCCAGAGAACATTCTTTAAGGACATCTCCTAAGTCGGAAATAGTCTTAAACTTTTACAAATAATTAATTAAGGTATTTAGTGGTTTGGTTTTATTAAATAATTATTTAATTCTCTGTCCAAATTTCTTGAACTTGCGTTGCTTCGTATATAATTTCGTGCGAAAATGTTCATATTTTCTGAATATGATTTTTCCTTAAAATGGATTTTGAATATGACCTTGAGTTTTGCAATATAGAGAGTGTAGAAAGATTCTACTACACCCTTCGGCTGCAAGCAAAGAAGCCATAAAGATTTTCGGAGATAGGATTATCTCCGAAAATTGTTAATTACCCTTAAAAAATTTTAAACTATTTTTGAATTACGAACGACTTATTTATTTTCCTCTCTTTAACTCTAAATGTCCATTCATAAATAAGAATTTAGAGCAGAGCCTGGTAAAAAGAGAACGCAGCCTATTTTTGCATAGACGTTTTTTAACTTTTAACCTTTCAAGGAATTCCCAAATATTGTAGAAACCAATGGACTGAAAAATTATATATTTCGAAATATATTTAATATTTTTATTATTTTCCAATATCCTCAATCGCCAAAAAAAACTTTATGCTGTAAGTTCCTCACTTTCAATTAATCCAAAGTAATAAATATAAAATAATAATTTTCCTACAATTTTCAATAATTGCAAATTGAATTTTGTGACTTCTGAAATGTACATTAAATACAATTTAAATATTTGTGATGTGGGGGTAATTGCAAGGATTTCTTATTAAATCTCTTATCAAATGCAATTTAAATACAATTGAAATGCCACAATGCGTACAAGGCAACATTAGCATCAGCTTACAAAAGCAGAAACCAGAAGCAGCAGCCAATAGAAACTGGAAATCTTTAAAGAGGAGTAGTGAGTGTTTAATGCAACAAAATATTGATGATGAATTTGTTGTCAGTTGCATTATTATCGACAGCCACAAACAACACAAACAACATCATTAATTTGGAAAATGTTTAAATGGAAAAGACTCAGGGTAATTGCAAATAAATAGAAGATTATTAAATATTTAACTATGATGATATTGATGATGTATGTTGGTATGTGTGTGTGTGTTTTTGACTGGTTTAATCTCATGCAATAAAACAAACGCTTAAAACCACACACAAAGTACTAGTACTTGTAAACGAAGTTGTTTTTATCTTCAAAGGTGGCAAACAGTGAAAACTTTGTTGAGTTGTAGAAAGGATTTCCAAATTTATTATTTTTTTTAATACATATTTTTTTTTTATTGAAATATCTTTTGCTAAGAAAATACCGTTAATTTAATTTTTTTTTTGGTTATGATATTTTTTGTTTTTGAGTTTGTGGGTGTGTCCACTTATTTTAGTTTTTATTGTATTTAAATGTCATTTATTGTACTTCAATTTTCATCAGCAGCAAATAAATTGTTACGCAACTTTTAAGAGCTGAAATAAAACCGCAATCTCGTATTTCTGGCAAGTACTTCTACTACATTTGTCTTGTTGAAATAATCATTATGTGTGTTTTGATAGAGTCCCAAAATCGCTTGGTGCCTTCTTAAATTCAACTTACCAACCAACCAGTCATTGTGTGCTTGCCACACTTTTCCTTATACCTGAACACACACATTCTTGCACATTTAATCGCACTCAAAATATTAAAAGCTTCGCAAGTGCGTTAAAAATCGTATACAATCGCATGATTTTAAGCTTTAAGTGGTGGGATTGAGAATTTTTTTAAATAAAACATTATAAACAACAAAAAATTTATTTCTATGTACGAGTATTTTTGCTTTTTTCTATTTTTTTTTTGATATTGTTAATTTTTTAAAAAAAGGTTTTTTTTAACGATAATATCGTTAACAAATGAAATTTTTCTTCTGAATTCTCATAATTTTATCGTGTTTTTAAAAATCACAGATGGAAATTATTTTGTGCGTTTTCAGGACTTTTATACCCTCCACCACCACTAGTGGAGGTATACTAAGTTTGTCATTCCACGTAAACGTTTTAATTATTTATCTAAGACCCCATAAAGTACTTCTGATCCCTTTATTCTCGCTTAAGCCATGTCCGTCCGTCTGTCTGTTTGTCCGTCTGTCCGTATGTTTAAAACACGCTCACTTTCAACAAAAACTCAACAGAAAAGAATAAAATTTGTGTAAAACGCCTTCTAGCTCTCCTAAACAGTTTTGACTTAAAATCTAACATGATCGGCGTAGTTAAAAAAAGAACTGTGAAACCATATGTGGAACAACCTGCTTAAAAAATTTTTATATATTTTTTTTACAAAAATTTCGCATTTAATTTTGCACAACTTCGCTTTACATGCCTGGAAATTGTACTATTTAATTTTCTGAAGATCGGTTATAAAGCTCGGCTTATCATAGGCCCTCTATAAAGCCCCCTCTGGGAAATCTCTTTAGTGCGCCTTAAACCGCAATGATTCATATTATTGTTATGTTAAATTTAGTCTGTCATACGGACATGTTCTGACAATCGCAAAACGCTTAACATTTGCGACTCTGACTTGAAATCGCATAAAAGGAACAAGAATATATTTTTAAGAAACTATGGCAGATCCAAAGAAAGGAGTAGGGGTTTTAAAACACCACAAAATTAATTTAGCGTATTGAGAGTTTAAATTCTGCAAATGTCCGATTCTTTCATACAACTAGAAACCACTCCGCCCAAATTTGGTCTATAAGACTCTATATAAAACCCACTTTAAGAAAACAAATTAGTACGCCTTAAACCGTAATGAATAATAATATTTGAGCAAAACTTTGTCTTGTTAGTTTATTGATTCAATGCACCAAATTCGACAATACAACGGACTTTTCGGGCAAATTTCTTGTCCGGGAAAGCGCTGCAGGGAGGTTCTTTCTTAGCTCTGACGAAGATCATAAAATCACAATAATTTCTTCTTACAATCAGAATAAAATGATAAATCCATCAGTCTGAGTGGTCAAGTCTAAATAGTGGCTCGATCTGGCTCTATGACCGACGCACAGGCTTATTCTTGTAATAATGGAAGATAAACCAAAATTTATTTTAGACCATCCTCAGATTATCACCTGTTAATTTTTAAGGGCTCCCACAAAATTGTTCAGGGAGCTGGGTGAAGGAAAAGACTCCAGGACCAAATTGGAAAAATACGCATAAATATTAAGATTTTAAAATTGTTATGCATTTTCTGTAAATAAACTTTTTTATTTAAGGAAAAAAATGTAGTTGAGAAATAGTGCAGATTTTAAAACTTGAATATTGTCCGCATTTGGAATTTTTTAAATAATTCAACAGTTTTGTGCATTGATTTTTTTAAAGTACTTTTTTAGAAGAGATTCCATACCATTTGATAATCTAGCGCCCATGTGCTGAACAACTCGCGATTGTGTACAATCACTTGTGAGTTTAAAATCGCCAATTTTATTCTTGCGTTTCCTGAGGCTCGCGAGTTCTATTTACTTGATTTACATTGAACGAAAAGAAGCCAATTCAAAAGTAAACATAAAAAACACAGTAGTCATATAAAAGAAGTACTTTTTATATAGCATTTTCAGTTTAAATAAAACCTTTTTCAAATTAAACGAAACCTTTTTCAACATAAACGAAACTTTATTCAAAATAAACGAAACTTTATTTAAATACAGTTTCAAATAAAATTTGTAGGGAATTTTTTTTGGATTGCTTTGAATTACTGATTAATGAAGAGGCGACACTTACTATGTGACTATTTATACTATGTTAATTCTTGGAGATCTTAATGTGCGTATTGGAAAACTACAGCAGGATGTGGATGAATGGTGCGTTAATACGTGCTCTTCATTCCTTGGCACAAGAAAATCAAAAGATCTGGTGCATAATAACCAGGGAGAGAAATTGATGGAGTTTTGTGGAGATTATGGTCTAATAGTGTTAAATGGTGCGATTAAGGGCAATGAAGAAGGTAACTTAACGTTTATAGGTACGTGTGGAAATTCTGTAAATGACATATGCGCTGTTTCTCAAGACATTATCGGAATGGCCAATAGTTTTACTGTCTGTGACCAAATATGGTCCGATCATATGCCAGTAATTTTAAACCTAAAAGTACCAATCCAAAATAGTCCCACTAAACCGCAACAACTTCTGCCTAAACTACAATGGAAAGATGATATGGGTGCACAATACAACCAAAAAGTTCTAAATAATTTAAGGATAATAAAAGAACGAAAGAATGTGCTTGAACTGAATGACGTTATTAACGTTATATACCAATCTGCAAAAAAAAAAATAATACATCTAACAGAGTCTTCACGGCAACAAACAAATGGTTCGACTGGAAATGTTTTAAAGCGAGAAATTTTTCATTTAAACTACTAAAAGATTATAAAGAAAATATGGATCCCGAAACTAAAAACAAGTGCTTGAAGGCAAATCAAATGTTTAAAAGTATAAGTAAAGAAAGAAAGGAGAACTACTACAGAGAGCTGGAGATTAAACTTAATGAAGTAAAAGACAGTAAATCATGGTGGAAATTAGCGAATGAAATAAGAAATAAAGATTTTTATGAACTACCAAATATATCGACATCCGAATTTCAAAACTATTTCATGACTTTACTAAATCCACTTCAAACAGCAAATGATATACATTATGCAGCCTTGTATCAAGCAGATTACTTTTTGGATCGAAATATAGAACCAACTGAAGTCCTTCAAGTACTCTCAAAAGCCAAACTCAACAAAGCCCCAGGGGAAGATAGGATCCCATATGAATTTTTTAAGAATGTCCCACATGAACTTATTTTAGAAATGACAAACGCATACAATAAACTATTTCACAACATGAAGGTAGATGAATCGTTTACAACCAGCGTAATCTTTCCAATTTTTAAAAAGGGTGATATAAACCAGCCAAGCAATTATAGAGGCATTTCCTTTATGAATTGTATTGCAAAAATTTTAATGGGTGTAATAACAGAAAGGATGTATAGCTGGGTATATCAACATAATATTATCACCGAATACCAAGCCGGATTTAGAAAAGACTATTCTACAGTAGATAATATTTATAACCTTACGACAATAGTTCATTTAAAGTTTGCACAGAAGAAAAAAGTCTACGCGTTTTTTGTCGACTTCACTGCTGCTTTTGATAAAGTTGTAAGAAAGTCACTAATGTTTAAACTACATGCCATAGGGGTGTCAACGAAAATGGTTCGTTTTATTGAAAATTTATACCTGAACACTTGTTCCACGGTTTGGAATGGAACAGAATTATCTGATAAATTTGAAACTGTATCGGGAGTTAAGCAAGGGTGTCTATTGTCCCCTTTGCTTTTCTCCCTGTATGTGAATGACCTGCATGAAGAACTAGGAGGGGGGCTCCTCATTGGAAATATGAATGTGAGATTGCTTTTATATGCGGACGATATAGTGTTAATAGCAGATGATGTTAAAGTACTGCAGAAAATGATAAACAACTTAGAAACTTACTGTAGTTATTGGAATCTACAAGTAAATTTGGAAAAATCCAAAATTATGATATTTAAAAATGGTGGACGTTTAGCCAACAATGAGAAATGGGTATACTTAGGAAGAGAAATTGAAATAGTTTCGGAATATTATTACCTTGGTATGATAATAACTCCAAAATGTGTTTTTACAAGGCATGTAAAAAAAAGGAACAATGTTGCGAAATCCTGCCTCAATTCAACATGGAGTAGCCTTCTAGGTAAAAGAGATATTGCATTTGGAACAAAAATTCACCTTTTTAATGCTGTCTGCAGGTCAGTTCAATCATATGGTGCCCAAGTATGGGGACATTCTCACTTTGAGGAGGTGGATAAACTGCAAAGATATTTCATAAAACGCACTCTGAATTTACCAAAATTTACTTCCAACTACGCCCTCCTTCTCGAATCTGGAATCAGCGATGGCCATTTATTTATGCTTAATCTTCATATGCGATACATATAACGCACCCTCTTTGAATATCAAGAATCTCGTCTACCGTATCAATTAAGTAGACTGGCATTGGAACAAAATATATCCTGGGTGAAACGTTTAAATACGATCGGTTTAGAGTTCAACATATCATGGACAACAAATACTACTGTAAGGGAATGGAGTGAAAAACAAACACTTTTTTTAAATTGTTTAGAAAATAAATATCACCAAAGTCGATTGACTCGAGCAAGTCAAACACAATCGTTTTACAGTAGAATTGATACTACAGTGGCACACCTATATTTCTGTGGCAACAATTATCAAACGAATATCATGTGGGTATTCAAGGCTCGATGTGATCTAATAGAACTAAATGGTTCCTATTTCTCAAGGAAAGCTGTAAAATATTGTTCATTGTGTAATAAAAAGGAGATCGAAGATATACAACATTTCATTGGAAGGTGTCCTATATTTAATAATATTCGGCAATATTGTTTCCAAAAAATATAAATTACAGAAAATGAGCTAATTAGCATTTTAAATGGTAAAGATAATTGGGAAAAACTAGTGAAATATTTAATTAATGCTTTGGCTTATAGAAAAACCTTAATTATTGAATACAACAATTAATTTTTACAAACACAAACACATATATGTTTATGCTTATAAACTCTCTTTTCCGGCTAACGACATAGTCAACGCCGTACATTCTTTTAAGTTTTATAATGTAATTTAAAAAAAAAAAAAAACACATTATCGAATAAAGAATTCTTACTACTACTACTACTACTACTACTACTACTACTACTACTACTACTACTACTACTACTACTACTACTACTACTACTACTACTACTACTACTACTACTACTACTACTACTACTACTACTACTACTACTACTACTACTACTACTACTACTACTACTACTACTACTACTACTACTACTACTACTACTACTACTACTACTACTACTATGTTAATAATGATTGGGAATGAAATTTTAACTTTGATAATGTCTTCTCTATCGGGTTCAGCATAGGAGAATAAAGTCGTAACATTTAAACGTACATTCACTATTGTCCACCATATGTCATATTACTTGGGATTTATGGATTCTGGCATAATCCATAATTAAACATGAGTTTTGTAGCCTTGGGCTGCTTTAAATTTTATCTAAGAGCTGCCGAAGAAATACTTAAATTCGGGCCGAATTCACAGTGGATACAGAAATAGCTTTATGGTAAGCAACGCCAGCATTATCTGTCGTAGCAATTAGAGTCATATTCCTTCTCCTTACGGTTTGCAAAACTCCATAAGAAATTTCACCTTCTCTAGCAAAAAAAAAAAAAAAAGAAAAAAAAAATCCTACAAGATTATAAAAATGGTTTTATTTAATTTGAAAAATGTTTTTGAATAAAGTTTCGTTTATTTTGAAAAAGGTTTCATTTATTTTGAATAAAGTTTCATTTATTTTGAATAAAGTTTCGTTTATTCTGAAAAAGGTTTCGCTTAATTTGAAAAAGGTTTCGTTTTATTTGAAAAAGGTTTTATTTAAACTGAAAATGCTATATTAGTTTCTTATTGAAATATATCAAAATCTTTTATTTTTTTAAGACATTAAAAAAACCATTAAGTTTTATTTAAACGTTGTTATTTTTTATAAAAAATACAAGTTCGCTTAGAAGCAGTGATGCCAATAGTAGGCAATTTTCCCCTTTTTGTAGGGATTTTTGGAAATTTTCAAGCGTAAAGGGTTTTCAAAATATTATCTTATTTTTAGTTTATTGTGTAAAAATACGCTAATATTCGTATTATTTTCATTTAAAAACTAAAATTTTCAATATAAAGAGCGCATTTAGGCAAATGAGAATCCACGAGTGATTGTTGAAATGTCGATGCATATGCAAAGAGTGACTGTTGGGTGCTGTTTATGGGCTGGCGTTGTCATCTTCGTACTTCTTCGAAAATGAGATCGGCCAAGCAGTTACCGTGAATGGTGTTCTCTTTCGCAAGATGATAACGGATATATTGTGGTCAGAAATTGAGTATATAAGCCTGGACGATATGTGGTTCCAACAGGATGTTGCCACTTGCCACACAGCGAACGAAACAACGGCTTTTTTGCGCGAGAAATTGAATGGGCTTGTTATCTCAAATCGTGTGATTTGACACCGTTGGACTTCTTTGTTTAGGTATATTTAAAAGAAAAAGTAAATGTCAATAAGCGCGGAATAATTCAAGAGCTAAAGGATAATATAATTCGGCACGTTAACGACATTGAACCTTAATTATGTCTCAGAGTCATTGAAAATATGGACTATCCGATGTTACTCGCATGCTACCGAAGCCATGGCGAGCATTTAGCCGATATTTTGTTTCACACATTAATCATAGGTCCTTTTACCATAATAAAAAAGTAAAGATAATTCTTTGAAAACTTTTTGTTTTTTCGCAATTAATATTCGTGAATATTAGGGTATTCATTTAATCGGGCTTTTACTTTAATCGGTTATTCGCTCGATTAATTAACTGAGGTTTTGGTTTAATCGGTTAATAATCGGCTAATTTTGTTATTGATCGGTTAACCGATTAATAAAGTTTTTTTTTTTTTAAATTAAGTAATTTCATTATAAATGTTTTTTTATATTTAATTTACAATAAAAATGAAACTCAACATGAGAACTTAAATTCCTAGATAAAGTAATTTCAATCAATAAAGTAAATAAATGATTTAATATTTGGAGCTTATTAGTAAAAAAAAAACAATAACATAATAATTCTTGAACTAAAACGAGCAAACAAAAAATAATTCATAAATATGTTTAATGAAATTAATGAAAAATAAAATGTGACATAATTTTATTAGTTATCTTAATAGTTTAAGGAGATCTTATTAGTTAATCCGTTAGAAAATAATTTTGCTTAAATGTTTAGGATTTAGCGATTTTTTCTGTAGTTTTGATTAAACCTGTCTTGGAAAAAATTATTTTACTTGTCGTAGATGTTGGAAAAATCGAAAGCAACCCATAACACAGAATATCTAATTTCTCAGTCCTCTTCCTGGATTTTTCTAAACATATAACATTTTCCATTATGTCATAAGAGTCCTGTTTTAATTTTTTAAAAATGTTAACACTTCTAATTGTTTCGGTTAATTCTGTTAAAAGATTGATATGAGGAAATATGAGAATAAGCAATTAACTAAACACATACATATAAAAAGTACGTGAAACAAGAAGCTGTTGACAGTAAACACTTATTTAAAATGAAGATCATTGACCACCTTATTTGTTTGTATGAAAATATATTTTCTAAACACATACCTTTTGTATATGAGACGAAAGAAATTATTAAAAACTCCAAAAAATATGTTATAATACTACAAAGAAATTAATTTTGTACCAGGAAAAAATCCATCACACCTTCTAAACTAAGAGAAATAAAACTTTCAAGGATGTGAAAATTTTTTTTTATATTTTTGTACAGGGGAAATTAGGTAAATATTTTTTTTTATATTCTACAAAGCCTTCCCTTTTATTTTGTACCGAGCTTGCCAAAAAAATATTAGATACTTCCATTAAAAAAAAAATTTAACATAAGTATTCTTGAAAAATATTTAGTCCTTTAAAACAAAAGATGAGGAAATGAATATGATAGATGAAATTAATGTTTTATCTCAAGATTAAGCGATATATAGTGGCATTTTTGCCAAAAAGAAAAAAATTAAAGTTTTCACACAGTGTTATTTTGAAAATTGTTTTTATTTATTTTGACGTTTTTCTTTTAATTAAGGTTTTTATTATTTTAATAAAATGTTAACATTATATTGCTAAAAACAATAAATTTTAAACGTAGGGAAAAGTGTAGGGAAACATTTTTTGGTTGAAGGGAAAAATGATTTGTTTTAACACGTTGGGATTTTTTAAATTTCTGCTGGCATCACTGCTTAGAAATCACTTTGGCATTTCTGCGAAATGTGATACTCAGCTTATGGGCGTAAATTTTCCACCCGTGATTTGTGTTAACTGGCAGTTTTAACTAAAAAAAAAACCCGGCCCATCACTAAATGCTAAATTGCAATTTAGTTATTGATGAAGCTGACCACCGATGTATGTAGCTCTTAACACATAATAAGTAAATGTTCTTCTTAAAAGCCAGCGTTACTTAAAAACCCATCTAAGGGGCGGTGCTGTTGGCGGTGACGCTGCAGCAGCATCTACCGATGCTTATTGTCGTTGTTTTGATGGCGGTTATTTAAGCGGCTTTTCGCTAAAGTTTTTGCTGTAGTATCTGATGTTTGCTTGTTTTGATTCGTACATTTTAAACTGAATGCATTTACTGATTGAAATGCCGGTATTTGTAATTTTTGGCTAAAGTTTATAAAGTTTCATTTAGGTTGGGTTTTTTCTATCATTTCATATGTTTAATGCCTTTTTTGGCCGTGGTTTATGATGTGCAGATGTGTGTGTTTTGGGGGGAGGGGGAGATGGTATATGCGAACGAGAAGGTATGATTATACATATATTCAGTTTTTTTTCCTAAATGTTTTCTTCTCTCAATGCATATTGTTGTTAAATGCAAAAAAGAAAAAAGATTGAATATGTCGAAACTGTCAACAGACATCACAACAAATTTAAATTAAAATACATGCATTTTGTATAAAAAAAAAAAAATAAATACGCACACTAACAATTTACGTGCGTACAAAAATATTAAGCTTTTTTTTTTTGTTCACAATCGATTTCGGATCTCTAGCAAATCACAACAAAAAAATCTATGAGCAATGAATAAGATCTTATATAATATTCCTTCCTCTACTCACTCGCATATTAATGAACAATGATGATGTTTCCCATACAATGATGACGATGAGAATGACAACAATGTCGTTAAAAAACCCGCTGTAGTGCTAAATGAGTAGGAGGATTTGCTGGTAGCACTACCATCGTTGTTTTTTTTTTTATCATCCAGCTCATTATTATCTTGTACATCATCATCATTATTGTCATCAATGGCAATACAGGATTTGAATTTAAAATATTTTTCTAGCAATTTTATTTAGTTTTTGTTGTTGTAAGAGTTTTTTTTTATTATCTTTTACGTCTTTTTAACATCAATAACATTAAAAATTTCCAATTTAAATTTCAAATGTTCCAACAAGAATTTGTCGAAATACTGACATTCCTGCCAAAAACTAAGCAGCAAAATATGCTAAGAGTAATTCCTTACGAAGAGTACTTTGTACAAACTGTCTTTCTGTCTGTCTGTCCGTCTGTCAGAGTGTGTGTTTTTAGGTTCACATAATCAATGTTGTATGCAACATACAGTCATGCAATAAAACAGACTTATGTACATCATATGAGTTCTATTTGCTACTGTAGCAGCACAATCGGTTGGATTTTCGATTTTGTGGTAAAAAAAATTACTTCCCAGGAAAAACTTTTCTCACCAAGTAACATGTTATATTAATATTAGCAGGAAACCCGTAAATGGGCAATTAAATGTGTTTCCTTGTGCGACCAATGAAGGCAAAACCAATTTATTTAATTTTTCAAAAAATGTTTAAAAACGTGTTTTTTCGAATTTTGTCATCGATTCATTGGTGCTTAATTTTGCATGTTTTTGCATATATAGCACTTTGCAGCATTTTTTTTGCATATTTTAGTCAAAAAAAGCATTTTCTTAAGTTTATAATATTTTCCATCTTTTTGAAGATAATTTTGATACTTGTTAATTTTCGTTAAATCACAAATTAATTTCATTGAATCTTAACCTCATAACATAATTTTATTTTGGTTGGTCCTTTACTGCCCTTGGACTCCAAAGAGAGAACAGTCAAAATTTGTCAGTAAATGCTGCGGCGTAGACTTGACTGAATTTAATATTTTGCTTGTTTATTATATGCAATTATTAAAAAATTTCTTTTTTAGTATCAGCGAAATTCACTTAGAAACATCTTATCGTCCAACAATAAATTTGAGTGTATTTATAAAGAATAAAAATAGGGAATTAAGCACAACAAACAAAATTTTATTAATGGGGAATTTCTTTTTTAGCTTATATTTCTCTGTTTGTATGAAATTCCTTTTAACAAAATTGACTTCTTAAAAGCTGTCAATAACAAATAAGAGTGCAGTATTCGGCTGTGCCGAATCTCTGATACCCTCCACCGATGGTAAGAATATTTCAGAAGTGGCCTGTATATCGCTACAAATTGTAAACCAACCTTTATAAAAACTGATGTCAGTACTATAATTGGTTGTGGCTTGGAGTTGTGTTAAATTATGGGCTGACCATCAGAAAGTTTTATGCTTTTATTATAAACTTAATTCTTACCTTATTAAATATCATGATTCGTTTTAGCCGTACTGAAATGATTTTTAGGAGGGGAATTTATAAGCGGTGCGTAAATGAGCCCAGGAAGTATGGCCCAGGAAGTAATGCAGAATGGCCACAAAATTTTTGAGGCCGAGGCCAATTTTGTGGTTATTGTTTTCATATTTTCGTTAAGGTGTTTTTGCATTTTTAGTGGAATGAAAAATGAGCCCAATATTAAGGAATGAAAATGGCCCCAAATAAAATTAAAATTTTTTCGTTGGGGCTATTTTTCATTTAATATAAAATGCAGATTTTAATATATGAAAAATTACCCCAAAAACTTTTATATAAATTTTTTTAAAATTTTATATTAAAAACAGAATGGCACACATCTACTGGGTTCGCGGCCACCAGGGCCTAGAAGGTAACGAAGTGACAGACGAATTGGCGAGACAGGGGGTTCAGTTACAGTACAACAGAGTAATTGTCATTCCATTTCCAATTCGTAATATCAAGAGGGATTCAGACTCTAATATACAGAGGAAATCTGAGGCGGTTTGGGTAAACACCGAAACGTGCAGGGCTTCCAAAGTTATGTGGGGATCCTATGACCCAAAATCGATTAAAATTCTTTTATGTAGGCTTCTAAAAGGCTTTATAACGGGTCACTGTAGGCCCGTAGTATACGCCAAAAGGACGGGGCAACTGACAAGTGACAATTGTAGATGCTGTGGGGTACCAGGGGAAAAAGAGGCGGTGAAGCCATTGTCCGGCACTCGTAAGCTCCAGAGCGAACTGTCTGGGATATCATTATTCTTGAAATCATCGGGAAATCTCTGGAATTGGACTATTGTGGCTCCTAGCATTCGCCAAGAGGGTTTGGAGTACTCTGTGTATCATCACACCGAACTAACCGTTTTAAGTAGAGGTCATTGTACAATATGGTAACGCTAGGGACCAACACGGTCTATGCGGGGTCTTTTTGACAGGCCTACTAACCTAATCTAACCTATATTAAAATTGATAGGGATATGATCAATAGCCCGAGTTCTTATACCAAAGTGGAGAAAATAGTTAGAGGAAAATCTTGCGCTCGGTCGAAGGCCGTCTATGTAGTCAACATTTAGTTAGCAAAGCGAGTGTTTTTTACACCATAAAGCAAAAACCCTTGCGCCCGGCCCAATGCCTACCCATGCTATCTATTGTGCGATTCTTTAGAGCAAAATTGTATAATTATTCGGGATATTAAAATTCAGGATTTTGAAATTCTGGTTTCTTAAACTTGGGATTTTGAAATTCTGGATTTTAATTTGGGATTCTAAGTTTTAGGCTGAGTGAACCTTATTTGTAATATAACTTTCTTTGATTTTTTTGAGGTAACAATTCATTAACAATTTTAAAGTGATATATCATAGTGCATAATTACCCCAAATTTAGAGTAATTTTTTGGGGATGAAATTTCATTAAAAAAATGGGGTCATATTGGCATTATGGATAATAGCCCTAAATTAAGGGTAAATTTTCATTTCCCTTTTGGGGCCACTTAATTGTTCTGGGGCCAAATTTCACAGCACCGCGCAAGTTATCCCAATAATTTTTGTTTTAATAGTCTTTTTCTAATTTAGTCCTTTACGCACATATTCTAATCCGAATTGTACTCCATACAGCTTAATATCAAGATCAAAGGCGAGAAGTTACTTTATGAATATGTGTTAGGTAATGCTGCGACTAGCTATTGTTTTTTCAATGTAATGAGAGCGTTCAAAAGGTTGTTTAGTTGCCAGACTTGGGTGACTTGCACTACTTTTGCATTATCATTAAATTGATCAAAAGGTCTATTAGTGCAAAATTATTGCACTAATAATTATATTTTTTTTTTTGAAACATTTTATAATTGTTTCGGCCCCTGCTTATTTGTGTTATATGATCAAAAAAAATTTAATTTTTTACTTAAGTTTGTTATTCACAATAGGTTTTAGTGCTGATTACAGTATCCAATTATTTGACATTTGATTTTGCTCGAGTAAAGAATTAATCGATTTTTAAATTTTAGTTTTGCTCGATTAATCAAATAGGAGTTTTAATATGTTCGAATAACTTGAATAACTCAAATAATTCAAATAATTTTATCCAATGGGAAAAAATACAGGTCTATTTGATTTGATACTATTATTATAATAATATTAATAAACCGAAAAAACAATAAAATAAAAATATAGTTAAATAATGAACAATAAAAAAACAATTAATTTAAACCACGTATTCAGTTCTAAAACTTTTAAATAAGACAAATAATCAAAAAATTCAAAAACTCTGCTGCAAAAATAAAGTTTTTAAGGCGCTAAAGAGACGGAAACAAGATTAAGGAAATAAAATAAAAATAAACTGTAAACAAAGTAAACAAAGTAAACACTACTTTGGTTGAACAGACTATAAAATGATCTGAAAGCCAAAGTTTTATATATGCATAAGTCTTAGCAGCGGTTGGGGTCAATTAATTTTATTTCAGTGTATAATTTGCAATTATGTCCCGCCTGCTAAACTTAATACGGGAATTCAACATAAATTTTTATTAACTATTTTTTAATTATTTATTTCATTTAAGACTTTTTTCGCGGCATTTTTATTATAGGCCCAGCCTACTTTAACAATTTTATTATTCATAATTCAATTTAACTAATTTATTATTCCTGAAAACCAAGTAAAATTTAGATCAATGGAGATTCTCAGTTATTTTTTTTAAACAGCGTATTTTTCCTGATTTTAAGAGAAGTTCTGGTTAAGATAAGAACCCAAAGTACGAAGTATATAAAAGGAACTTTTATATACACTTTTTAAACTGGATCGTTTTCAAAGTTTTTTCGATATCAATTTCACTCAGGTGTATTCGATTTACCGAACATTGCTGATACATTTTTCCCCCTTCATTTTAAAGCTCTACTCTACAGGCTTGGGTAATTTGTTTTTTGAGCCAACAATCCGTGATTTTGTTTTCAACTACCCATCTAAGGACACTTCAGTTTTTAAGACGAATCTAACAATGGCAATAAAGAAATTAAAGGGCGGGAAATAACAGGTAAACCATAATCTGACAGTGCATTGTTTACACATTTATAAATGCTGATGATTTTTTTTTAATGCACGTCAAACTCAATATGAAAAACCGCGTTTTTAGTACGAAAGTTCTTACGTATGGAATTAGTAGTTATTCTTTTATTACATTATTTGTCTCACACACACCCACACCTAAGAAGGAACTAAAATATGTTCAGAAATACGTGTATTACAATAGATACAAAATATAACTACATGTTTTTTAGTTGTTAGGTATTTTATTAGTTAGAAATCTAAAAAAAAAAAAATTTTTTATATTATAGAAGTAGAATTTTCTAAGAAATAAATTATAATCGATTAATTGACGTAAATTGTTCGAGTTATTTGTTATTTGAAACTGTCTATTTAAATTATTCGATCCAATAATGGCGAAAAATTTCTTCGATTAATCGGACAACGATTAATTGAGTGGATACTCTAGTGATGGTGCAATAATAGTGCATTAGTCATGTTCACTGTTTCTAATGATAATGCAATAATAATGCACTATTCATAATGCGTTTGGATATTAATGCGAAAAAAAGTAGTGCATTAACAGGCATTCTTTTAGTGGCATAAAACAAAATAATGCACTGCTTTGATAGAAAAATAATGTAGTTCAGAAAATAGTGCATATAAAGTGTAAAAGTTAGTGGTAATGGAACAATCCCTAATTTGCATTAGTCCCACGTCTGGGTGTAGGTAGTTGTTGCTAAAATCAATATAAAGGTTTTGCTGGGATGGTAAAGTCTTTTTTATACTGCTTAAAATTTTGGGAAATTATTCTTCATCACTGCTCCACTGTGCCTTAGTAAGGAGTAAAAATGAAAACCACTGTAGACTGCCTGCGTGTCTGTCCAAACTCTTGCTTAATTCAATTTATTCATCGTACGCAGAGACAGAATTACGTACTGAACTCGTATATTATCGAATTCGTTACTTTAAGAACAATTGAATACACAACATTTATTTCTTGTTGCATTGTCTTTGAGCATTGAAGAAAAAAAAAATACTTAATTCAAAAGCAACATTTCATGCATGTTCTCTGCATAAGTTTACGAATATCTGCGTGTAAGTAAGTGTATCTTATAAGTTTATAGTATATGAATTTTTAAGTTACCGGGCAATTTTCCTGCAGACAATAAACGGAATAATAAAAAAAGTCCAATAAGCAAGAAAAAATCTCGAAAATATTGTATAATAAGAAATGTCAATTGTTTTGTCTGTCATCTGAGCTAATCTCAGGAATTCATACCAATCAAAAAGAAATGCAGAGAAAATGAACAGCAGCAGAAGGAACTTAAACATTCAAACTTTGAATAACAATCGAGTACGAGTGAACATGGTTCGATGATAAATGACAGGCAAGCAGGCAGCAGCATTGAGTACATGTTCGTATGATTTATTGTTAATTTTACCGTTTACTCTACATGTTTGTCCTGTCAAATGCTTGTCACTTTTTATGCGCTTAAAAGTATCACAACTACAATAAAAACGAAAACAAAAAGAAACGAAAATTCAAAAAGGACTCCCACAATAAGTAAAAAATTTATGAGAACGTGAAAAAAATGTTTAAATATTACAAAAGCGAATGAAAAAAGAAATTATTAAGGCAGTAAATGTTGAACAATTCATTGGCATTTTTGATGTAATTATGTAACTTAATCTTTGCCGAAGGGGCAAGAGGAAACTTGATAAATATTTTTAAGTATTTCAAATGGAGCCTTCTCAATAAACTAAACCGATTTTATATTGAGCGAAAAAAATAACTCCCAAAAAAAAATCGATTTAGGGAAGTATATATTTAGAAAACTTCTCGGCAGTAATTGGAAGTATTATATTAAAGTGTATAATATATAGTATACAAGTTATATTGGCCACTTTTGTTGCCCCTTCGCTTGAAGTTTTGCCACATTAAATAATTTTTAGCAATTCTTTATTGTTAAGCTATTTTTTTTTAAATTCTTAACAAATTCTCCTTGAAAAGAAAAGTGCATTAAATCTACATCCTTCCTAACCTCCAGCTATAAAATGCTTTCTGTTATCAACTTATAAAAAGAACTTTATTTGCTAATTGCATTTATAAAAGGGAATCGAATGAAAAAAATCTAATTCTAACAAAAACTTTTCAACAATTCTTTAATGTACAAATATTGTTTAGGAAAGAAATCTAATTTGCCCAAAGCCAAAAAAAAACACAAAAAAGAGAAATTGAAAAAATGTTGCATTAAATGAAAATGGTTTGGATATTAAAACCAACCACTAAAGAAAGTGCTATTTTTTCTAATTTTAAACAAATAAAATCCAAATTAGAAAATAATACAACATGATCAGCTGTTGTTTGTGGGATAAGGGGAGCAAAATGCAATTAATTCTTCTATTTTCCCACAATTTATTCAAATTGAAATATGAATAGTGGCAGTAGTTCGCCTTTAAGCCCTTTTAGGCCAAAATTTGCCATGTAATATTATTTTAATATGATTGGGATGGTCTAATCAAAACATTTTGTTCTTAGTTTTGTTTCCAATACATTTCATGCCTTAAAGCTCGAGGCAGAAAGAAAATGAAAAAGAACCGAATAAGAAACCATCAACAAATAGAACTGGAATTAAATGACCGGACAAATATAAGTAATGTATGTATCGAATAAAAACAATGGACGTATAAATGAACCCATGAATAAATGCAGACAATGGCAGCAGTTTGAACGCAGCGTGAGCATTGAAATATGGACAACTAAAACAAAGAAATAACTGCACAAAAATCATTGAACTTAGTTTGGAAATATCACAACATCAAATGAAATATAAAAAGCTTTTAGATTTGAAATAAAAATAATACCAACTATGAATTATTTGAATGCCAACAAAAAAAAATAAAAAAAAAACAGATCTGATTAAAAACTGGAGATAAAACAGTCAGTCACAGTGGCCATGGGAGAAAAATAATCAACACTGGTGGTAGATGGAAAACGGTAAATGTGTCTGAATGTGTTTGTGTGACATTTATCGTTCAATCATCAATACACTTACTCACACACACAATTTTAGTACATACCCTGCAGCTTAATTCGTAACTAGTAAGGCTTTGAACTAGTTTATTACTAGTTGTTACGGGCACAACAATGAGAAAGATGATGAAATTTCGAAAGAACAGCACAGGAAAAAATAATAATTGATTTCAATAAAAAATTAATTAAAGTCGCACCAGTAAACAAATTAACAGTATCAATAAAACGTTTGTTTCACTTGATTACACGTTTAATACACTTGATTAAACGTTTAATTCACTTGATTAAATTTTTAATTAATACTAGTTTTATTTTTGATAAATGCTTTAATTGGTGAACATAACGTAAAGACGTGTGTTGTAGAAACAATAACAAAGACACTTAAAAAGTAGACACAAATGAACAAGAGTACAAGAACAACAAAATGTATTTAAGGTTGGTTTCATAGTTCACAAATTGTGTTTTATGGGAAAAAAATTTGCAAAAACAAAAAGTGAAAATATTCGTTTTATGGCAACATTTTTTATTTTCATGTTTAAAAAAACAAAAATTTTTAAAATTTAGGAAAAACTCCCGATTTATATATCGCACTTGTTCCTCTAAACAGCGTCAACTCAAAATTTTTCAATTTTCACTTTTTGCAGGAAAACCATAAACAGTGGCCATATCTACCCACTACTGTAAAAATCTTAGATCTATTTCTCTAGTATTTTGCCTAAAAAAATGCAGTTTAATCCCCATTTGTATAATAAAAATACATACATATAAAAAAAGTTTTTTGTCTCTACTGAATATTTATAAAATTTTAGTTGACTCTGTTTCGAGGAACAAGTGCGATATGCCAAAATCAGTTAAATACATAAAATTTTCAAAATAAAATTATGACGAAAATCTTTTCGAGCCAGTCTGCTGGTGTATTAAAATTAAGAATTCTTCTGTAAACAAAGTAGAATACAATAGATGTGAAACATTTGTGACAGGAAAATAAATAATTACATCTCTTTCTCTCTCTCTCTCTGATACCGCGTGGTAAGTGTTCAGAAGTATTCTAAAGTAAATACATATGATGCCTGCTTTTGCTTATAAAGCAAAAAGTTTGAAAAAATATTTGGGCTTCAATGACAAGATAACGTTAAATACTATAGTTTGATATAAAAAAAAATCAAAAGTGTTTAAATTAAATTCCAACTGGTATATTTCTAGCTAAATAATTGTTACTTTGTCTGCAGAGTATGCTTTAAAACACCCTGCGAGCAGTTGATGTCACGAAAGTTCGTTACAAGAATCGGCATTACAATAAAATGATCCGCAAAGATACAACCAAACAAACTAACATAAACTAAATTTTTGTAGGAAGGTTTAGTTAACCATAAGAAGACACTTGAAAAATGCTCTTTTAATTCCCTCTAAGAAGTGACCCAAACGTATTATATCAGAAGGGTCGAAAATGTTTCTTCCAGAATTTGGCGTTATTATTTATTAAAAATTTTCTGTGCTACTATTTATTTCACATAATTAATTTAAATAAGTTTCAACTAACAGCCAATTCACACGGGTACTTTTACGACGTCGCAGTTTCGATGTCTCGTTCTGTTTGGTGGCGAACGGTATATAGAGGAAAAATACTCAGTTTGTATTTTTCATGTCGATTTCTTATATTTTTCTTAAACTAATTTCTTGTTACGTTTTATTCTTTTTCCTACTTTGAAGTGTCGGATTGAAAATACAGTGACACCTCGATTATCATAAACGGAAAAGACCGGGAGCATTCTTGATAAATAATTTTGTATCTACATACATATTTATAAAATAACAAAACTATTCAAAGATTTTTTGTGCAGACTTGCGTATGAATGAAAGTTTTTAAATAATATAAGGAAAAAATTACTTTGTGAGAGAATTCCCCTTCGTTTATTCACATTTTTCTTGATTGTTTAAAAGTAACAAAAAAAATATCAAAAGTTATTTTTGGGAATACAAAATGTATTATTTATATTTCGTCCCCTTAATAAAACAATAGTGTATAATTTTTTTGCCATTTCGAGATAATAGAGTTTAAAATTTTCGAGTTATTAGACAAATGGGAAAACACTTATATCTCAGAAAATTATCGATGTTTTTTTGTTGTGGTCATTTAAATACGTGATGAAATAATCAGGCTACTAGTAGATGATATTTCATTAATTTACAAGTGCTTTAATTGCAAATAAGTGGGATTCAAAGTACCATGATGTCATTAAGGCTATTTTATTTGTTTTATAATACGTATGAAAATCATAATACACTATTTTATTTTGTATGGTATACACTATTTTATTTGAATATTTTACACCAAATATATTATTACAAAATTGTGTATATCAATATACGTCATTTTTCGATTTTATTTTGTTATGAAATAATAAAAATAGTGAATAATAAAAATAGTGTATGCTTTTTATACCCTATTTTTCTTTGAAATGATATTCAGGGTAACAACTAATTTAAACACCATACCATACACTTACACAATTCTTAATGAAAAATTTCAAACACGCAATTATACAATAATATTTCAATTAATCTTTTGACCCACTTTGTGGAAGTAGAATTTCACCAAATTTTGTCCACATTATGTAGATTCTAATTATGCAATAAAAAATAATGGTGTACATGCGTATACACTATTGTTTTATTAAGGGGACAATTTATTATATGAAGTCCTAAATTCCCAATTTTTATTTTTGATAAAAACATTGAAATTTATTTTATTATTGTGTTGAGGGAAAACTGGTTTCTATGCAAATTTAACTGGTTGCTTAGGCCAGATCATCAGGGAACCTTTTTCCAAAGACAGAAAGGCTTAAAATATTATACAAATAAGACCGTAAAGCGAAAAAGAATTTTAAACACTCGGGTCTTACTTGTAACAATATCAAAGCTTAAACAAAACAACAAAAATTAACAGTGAGTTTATCTTTTCTTGCATCAAATTAGTTTAAGATTTCGGTTGCAGTAAAATTTAAGTCAATGATTGATATTGTTGCTCAATCGAGGCCCTACTGTTAGTAAAAAAAAGACATGCAACTAAAAATCATCGTAATCATCAGAAGAGAATTAAGAAAAAAACGACGTCGTAAAAGCCCTCGTATGAATTGGCTGAAAGACTTTAATCGCTTTCAATTTGCAACTCACAAATAACGACACAAACAATTTCGATACAAATAAACACTAACCTCCCAGTTTCTTTTACACTTTGTTTATAACTTTTCTTAATTATTCTTTTAACAGAATTAATCCAAAGCAAAATGAAATGCATGTTTTGCTCAACTTCTTTTCGTGAAAAAAGCCGAAGGAGTTTTTCCGAACTTCATACAGTTGATAGCGGTCATGTTATTAAAACTATATCTGTCAAAGTGGCTGTCATTTTTTCAGTATCTATTGTCAGGTCAACGTGGTTGGATATAACGTTCAACTACACGTGCAAACGATAAAATTTTAACAACTTAAAATTGAACCTAATTTTTTATTAAAAAATCATTTTAACGTTTTCTATATAATTGGGTACGTCAAAAAACAAAATTGTCGAATTTGTGAGGATTCCAATCCACATATGATCCAAGAACGTCCAAAGCATCTCGAAAACGTCACTGTTTTGTGTGTATTTTAGGGCTGGTGGTGTAATCGTTCCAAATTCTCTTTGCGAACGACGTTCTCCAGGCTATCACCGCTAACGGCGAGTGCTTTAGATCGATGATTGCCGAATTCTTTTACCCGGAACTTGAAAATTGATACCAACGATATTTGTCTTAACACATCTCATGCTACTTTGGACATTTTGCCCAGTGATTTAAAAGCATGGTAGTCTCATGTGATGGTCACTGTGGGCGTGACTCCGTTAGACAATTTCTTGGGGGGTTTTCTTAAGTCGCAGATTTATGCGAATAAGCCACAAATAACAGCAGCTCTCATAGCCAACATGTCCCAAGTCAAATGCAGACTGATTTATAAGTCAAAGTAATGGAAATTTTCCATTTCGGAAGCGCGTCATTCAGCAAAGCCGTGGCTGATATTTTCATAATGTTATATTTCATATATAATGGCATCGGTATTTTCAAAGGAATAAAAATCGGAAAAGACGTGTTTTGTTTTTTAAACGGTGCGCTCTTTCATACTATACATACTATTTTTTTTTCTTGTTGAACAAACGCCCTCTCTAATGCAATTGTTGTAATTTATTTGTAAATTTGTGTCTTCTTTTCATTGTCGTGCAGAAGTGACAGGGAAAGCTACACCAGGCGACGAAAAAACGATTTTAATATACTTATTTTTTTGTAAAATATCTAGTATAATATTCACTTAATTGTTTGGAGTGGAAAACAAGCGAGCCGGGTCTTTTTTATCTCCCGAAACTCTCCTAAATGCTTGCAGGGCATATGAAAATCTGTTAACTAATACCCACAGAAATTTTTGCACTCATATGAATCTACATTTCAACTATTTTAGATGAGATTTTTGGATTTTCCAATTTAAAATTTTATTTTATATTTTTATTTGTATGTGTGATTAATGTAGATAGAAAAATTCATTAAATATTAGATTTAAAGGTTAACAAAAATTTCAAAGTGACAGTAAATAAGTGTGATTTTTTAGTGGCAGTAGTAGATACCAAAAGTTCAATGGACTTAACAATATTTGGCTTAAAAAAATTTTACATATTTAAAAAGTTTCCAATATTTACCAACTTTGCTTAAGGCTAAAGTTAAACAATGTGTTTCCTAGGCATTGATGTTCTAAAAAAGAATTATTAATTAAAAAAAGGAAAAATATATTTCTTTATCGCTTTTCTCTATAGAATATTTCTAGTTTATAACATCCTGCCTACAGGATATTTAAACGGAAAATTTGTTCTTTTATAAAAATACAATGAAACTTATGCATAATTATAAAATATATTTAATGTGGTTGGTCAGCATGAAAAAAAAAACAACAGCCTGTGGTTGTGGCATGTGATAAATTTCTCCAAATACATGTCCATTTATGTACGACTGGGTAAATGCCCATGTGCTTTATATTTCAGGTATGCAATTGTATTTCCGATAATTGTAAAACACATGATGATGATGTTGATGACGACAATGAGCATGTTGATGGAAATAAACTCATGTTTTAAAATTTCAATAATATCTTACATTCATACGACTGTATTACTATCCCAAACTCATTGCCATAGATACTCCTGGCACATCCATGTGCATGTAAACACAGATAATGCAGCAGGAAACGTAACATTATGGCTCAACTTTTTGTTGCACAATAATAAACATATTTTCTATGAATGCTTTTGTGTTCTGTTCTGTTGCAGGAATCACAAATTTTATAAGCGTATTGCCATTAAAAGGCCTTTTGAAAAAGATCACACGTTTACCCAGATAAGCAGATTTTATTTTAATGAGGAATGAAAAAAATCACTTATTGTGGTAGTGTTAATAAGTTGGCAATAGTGTTGCTTATTGTAAATTGAAGTCTTTAAAATTATATAAGTTGTTATATTTTCAATTGCTTAATATTAATTGGTGAAAATATACACTTTTTAAATCCATGATATTTTTATTTTTGATAAAAACATTTTTAATCAAATAGAAAATAAATATTGTTAAAGGAAAAAATAAATTATAACCACCATATCGCTCGTTTACTTTAAGAGTGGCATAACTCAAAAAAAAAAAAAAAAAAATCCATTTCGAGATAAGCGCGCCTTAAGTCTTGTAAAGTGATTTGCTTTGAGCATTTAGAAAAAATAACGACACAATCTCTTCAAACGGGGAAAGTATAAGAGATATAAAGATGCATTTTATACACAATTTGGTAGGGGAAACAGAACTAACACCAAACTTGTCACGTGACAGTTCTAAAGTGGTAGAAACCGGTTCTAGTTCTAACACTTTAAATAAAAGCGACTTGTCATTTTAACATGGCGAAGGGTTTAATTGGCACCTTTATGACACTTTAATTGATAGATGAAATTTCGAATAAAATTATGCCTGTCGCAGATATTGTCCCGAGTGAACTATATTAATATAATATAAAGAAAAAAAGAAGCAGATAGCATCAGCCCGCACAAAATCCAGCCAAATTACCAGTTTTGTGTCAATTACCTGTCCTCTGGAGTTACTACTTTTTAAACATTTTATCACCAGTTAAGTGATATATCTGGTTTTCACCTATAACAATTCGTTCCTTTCTTTTATAATATCGCGTTCACTGGACACTGAATAAGTGCTTTTAGAACAATTCACACAAATTTCCCGCAGGGTATAAAGAATAAAACAATTCTGTTGTGTTGTGTTGTGGACTTGCATTCAGGTATTTTGCATCGAAATCGGTTTGCAAATATAGGCCAGTAATCAAAGCGGTCTTTTCTCACATCTATGGATGGCAAAGGGTGAGGTGATCCTTTCTATTTTTTTGCCGAAAGATTATCCCAAGCCAGCTATTGCTAAGGCGACCGAATAAGACTTTTGGATTAGGTATATTCACATTTTGTTTAACGCATTTATCATACCGACTGCTACTTCTTACAGGCAGAAAGCCAATATATGTAGATGGTAACCACCTTGTTATCTCCCCACACCTTGACTGTAAAATCAACGTTCCCCAAACGGAACACCGCTAGCTAGTTGATAGTGAGCTAGTCTATCAGCGCCGGGGTTGAGGGTTCCGGCAATCGGGCAATCAATTCCAACACAATGGATGTCTTGTTTTGTCAAATAATATGCCAGCGGGAATGAGGCATACACATTATTGAAAACAAAAAAAAAAAAAAACACTTGCCCAATACACAATTTTGTGCGAATGGTCTTGCAGTGTAGCATTTGCAAAATAGTATACCATATTTTTACCCTTCACCAACAAAATATACAGCAATGCACTTGTTACTCTTTTGCTAATATGCAATACTTCAAACCACTCAGTGAACCAAGCCGATCGACTTGCAATCGGTGGCTAAACGCCGTCGTTTACCTCTAACTATAACCCGCCACCGCTGACTTTATTTGACTTTAGTGAAAGTGTACCGGCTTTGTGTACTTTGCTGACAATAGCAGAACAAAAATTAAAATGAAAGAGTAACATGGAAAATCAAAAAATAAAAAATGAATGAAACGGGATAAACTAATAAAAAGTGGACAGAAGGCAATTGCTTTGAAATATTCTGTCATCGCCCAGACTTGCAATTTTTGTTGCAGCAATTATTGAGTTTATGGATGATAGTGGTGAGAAGGGGAGGGGTACTCAGTTTCATGAACTCTGCAATTCTGATTTGTTTTGTAATTCTGACAGTTTTCAACTTGAAGTTTGCTGTAGCTGTATTTGTATTTATGTATATATAAAATATAAAAAGGGCAAGAAAAAAATATTTTTTCATAGTCTGAACACTAGTGCAATTTCAAAACAAAATTTTAAAAGTTGCTGCAACAAAAATTGCAAGTCTGGATGATGACTTTCTTAGACAAATGAATTTTTTTAGTCAAAAACTTCAGTAGAAAATAATTATGCATTCACAATTGATAGAAAATATTTACAATTGCATAAATTTGCAATCTGTAATGCACAAGATCATGAATTGGGCCTTTGTAATTTTTCATTCGCGGTATCCGTCTAGCTAACCGTAAAACGACATTATTCAGGACTTATAGGTCGGGCTCATCTAGTGGTTTATTCCTTTTATCTTCTTGACCGGAGTATACCAGGAAGCGGTATGCATATTCCGCGAGAAATGGCCTATTTAAGTAAAACACATCTGTAGTGCGCTTCAATAACTTTTTTTACGATAATCGTACTGTTAAAATAAATGTAACGAAAATTTATCGAATTTGCTATTCAGTAACATTTTAAACGATATTCGCTGTCGATTAAAGTCAGCTGTTACTTAATCGATAAAGTGCATTTTATGTTTAAAGTGGCTGAGACCCGACTTCTTACAACATACTACATACATATGTACGTATGAACAAAAACCAAATTCTAAATTCAAAATGTACAAAAAAAGCAAACTATGCACGAAAAACCAAAATTCCAAATGTAAAATTCACAAAATAATTTGTTTTTTCTTTATTCTCTTTTGTGCTTTTCGTTTATTTTAACATTTTGTAGACAGAGATGTTACAAAAACTACAGCTGTTTACAATCGTTAAAAATAAATTACAGAATCACTCTATCGTTACTGCAAGCGATTATATATGTCGACAAAAATTACAATTGTTGGATCGTTAAAAGTTAGTGAATCGCACCACTGTTCTTCTATAAAAAAATAAAATTAATTTTACTTACCTTTTTCTATCCAAATACAGTTTTTTTGATATACTTAATATTATTTTTATATAAATAAATAATCAAATTTTTTAACGCACACCAACATTTAATTATACACAACCCAATTGGCCACGTCTTAAAGACATCCTTGAAGACGGATGCAGGACAATGTTAATTCCTGCTTGACATTTGAGGAACAACTCGTCAACGACATTTTCGAACAAGTGTCGCGAGAATCATGCACGACACAAAGAAAGACATGCTTACATAGACGACAATGGCACCTATTTTATCGGTCATGTTGTCATGGATAGATTTTTATAAGGGACAACTTACAAGACTGTCGCTCATGTTGTCGTGTATAGTTGTGAATAGAGGACTCCTTACAAGACACTGTCGCTTATACTGTCTTGATGTTTTCGTGGACAGGCTTGTGTAAAAGAAAACTTGGAAGACAGTGTCGGTCATGTCTTCGTTTATAAACTTCCCTAGAGGACAGTGCACTAGACAATGACGAGTATTTTGTCTTCCACTACATTTTCCTCAAAATTGTCTTCCAGAAATCGTAAGTGAGAGGACATGTCGTGCATAAGTAGTTGACGACAATGTCGTCGACGACAGTTTTGCTAACTGGAAAATTGAAATGTTCCTATTAATATAGTCACAGATAATAAAATTAACTTTTTGAGCCTCTAGTTGCACAATAAAAATAATTTAAAAAAATTAAATTTGATGAACTTAAGCCATATTAAAATATCAGATACTTCAAATTTACAAAATGTTTCTGGCAACCTTTTTTATCCACTGCGAAATAATATAAGCTGCACTTACTTCACGTGGAATTTTAATAAAATTGAAAAAGTTTAAACTTAATATTAATTGAGAAAGGAAAAATGTAAATTAAAGCCATTAAAGGTTTTCGTCAATATTTTACTTTAATTCTTATTAAATTTTTCATTAAATAAAAAATACTTTTTAGTAAAATACATTTGGGTTTTGTTTACATACGCAAAATAATATCGCATACTTTAAAAGATTAAGAACGTCAAATTGTGCAAAGTCGCGAGATAGGTAACATTGACACATGTCAACTTTTTCGTCTGAAATAATAGATGTTGCTTAACATTTTTCATAAATTTGAACAGAGTACTGGACTTAGGACGGGATAAAAACCGTATAAATTCACTTACCTCATATCTCCTTAACTAAAGGGAAAAAAATTTAATACTTAGCGTTGTTCATTAAAAACAAAAAAACTTTTTAAATATAAGTTTTCATCCTAAAATTATTTTATATTATCGTTAAATTTTTAAAACTGATTTTAAATAAGCGATTTTTCAATTCAAAACTTTTACTAACATTTTTAATATTAAATCAAATGGATCCTGTAGATATTTCAAATTCATACGAAAGGCCAGGCTTTTGAATACCCTTGAAGGTAAAGCATTAACTAGAATTGTCCACTTTGCCATAAATTTGTTGAATCTGCATTCACAGTCAAACAACACTACGGCATTGTAGGGTTTTTCCAACAATGACAATAAATATTTATTTTTTTGTTGTTGTTAAGGCAATTTTATTTATTTTATTTATGTTTGTTTGGCTCCCACAATTCTGCAACATAGAGTGTGAGATGTATGTACATGTGCCTGCGTTTGTTTGGGTGCTGTTGTTGGTTCGAGTATGTTGTTGATAACTAATTGGTCAATATGGTAGAAAGATGGTCTTTTATCACAAAAACAATAAAAACAAAACAAAAAAAAAAAAATTAAAAACAAATGACAACCGAAGAAACGACAGCAGAAGCAGCGATAAAATTTCTCGCTCTAGACAGCAGGCAGATACACACACACACACGCTCATGATCACAAAAGTACACAGGAACTTAACAACCCAATAAATTTATTGCAATTAATAATGTCAGTCAGTATTTTGTCACCAACTAACATATTATCTGTTGTTGTAGCAGCATGTGGGTGGTACGCAGTGTCGAGATAGTGTAGTGTTCAAGTACAAGTATCTTCACTTTGTCTAAATGTATTTATATCTATAACTTTAAATGCATGGCACTTTTCCGTGTCATTTCTCATTTAAGATTTACTACTTACTTGGCGGCCATTGCCATTGACAATTTATGCTGGGCCAAAGGTTCACGCACATGTCATGTTGGCACTCGTACAATAGAAAAATTCTTAAATATTTATAGAAAAATATCTAAAAGTGTGGAAAAATAAAAGAGCAAAAAAAAATAGAAAGAAATCAAAAGAAAAGTTTTTGTTTTGCCACAACAATCGTCTGTGGGGAAAAAGTAGCAATAGCAATAATAGTTAACGACAACAACGCCAATATTGCAGAAGTGGCAGAGGGGAAAAAACATTACCCAGCTACCAAGTAAATAATATTGATTTATTTGATTGTGATTTATAGTCATAGACTTGGAGTTTGTTTGGGTTTGTTTCACTGGTACAACAGTTTCGTTGGTGGCTTTGGCTCTTGTTTTTTGTTATTTAGCTTTTACTGTTGTTGTTTTTGGTTTTTGAAAAATTTTTACTTACTTTTTATCGTTTAAACGTGAGCATTAACTTATGTTTCCATAATCAGATAAACAATCACACTTTCAGACACTCACACTTACACTCTCTTATATTCAAACACAAATACATATAAAAAAAAAAACAAATAGAAAATAACACAATGATGCTCTTATTTATTCACATACAGATACACGGACAGACGGATTTAAGCAAACTCGGTTAAAGATATTCAAAGGAAATGTTTAGTGTATTCCGAGTTGCAAAGTTGAGATTTACACAGGTACTTGTTCTGTTGCTTCTGTTGTAAATATTTCATAGATACTTAAATGATGTATTATTAATGTCAGTATTGTTTATAACGACATGTTTCGTACGAATTATTGAATATTGAGCTGCTGGTTGCTGTTCTGTTATAAATTTAATAGTTGATTGTTTTTTTTTTGTACTTCTTATTTAATATAGAGGTTAGCAATATAAATGGGGTTAAAGGTTAATAAATCATTATATTTAATACTATGATTTGTACAGATGTATATACTATGGTATTCATTTAATCGGGCTTTTACTCTGATCAGTTAATCGCTCGATTAATTGACCGAGGTTTTGGTTTAATCGGTTAATTTTGTTATTGATCGGTTAACGTAATAATAAAGTTTTTTTTTTATATAAATTAGTAAGTTCAATATATCAAAATGCATAAATTATTTGCTATTTGGAGTTTATAAGTAAAAAAAAAACCAAAAACATAACAAACATAACAATTCTTGAACTAAAACGTTCAACCAAAAATTAATTATTAAATATCTAATAAATATTTTTTAATTAATATATATTACATATGTATTAATTAAACAATAAACTGTAAGATTATTTTATTAGTTATTTCAATAGTTTAAGAAATTCTTATAAAATAATCTTTTATATAAATAATTTGGCTTAAATGTTTAGGACTTAGGCGTTTATTTTCTTTAGTTTTGATAAAACTTGACTCTGAAAAAATTCTTTCATTTATAGTAAATGTTCAAGAAATCAAAAGCAACCCCTAATACAGAATATCTAATTTCTCAGTACTCTACCTCGATTTTTCTGTTTAAATTTTTCTCTTTTAATTTTTTAATTTTACACTTCTTATTATATCGGTAAATTCTGTTAAAAGATTTATATGAGAAGATATGAGAAGAACAAATACGATATGAAGATATGAGAAGAACGAAACGCATAAAAAGTACGTGAAACAAAAAGCTGTTGACAGCAAACACTTATATAAAATATAGATCACTGAACACCTTCTTTGTTTGTATGAAAAAATATTTTCTAAACAAATGCCTTTTGTATATGACACGAAACAATTAATTAAATACACAAAAAATATGTAATGATACTACAAAAAGTTAAAAATGTTGTTACATCGGTTAATCGGTTAATCTAATGAAATTAATCGGTTAAATCGTTAATCGAAAATAGGCAATTTTAAATTAACCGATCAGTTAATCGGGTAGTAATTAATCGGTAAACCGATTAACGGTTAACCGAATGAATACCCTAGTATATACACAAAAAAATTCTTGTAATTTTTATCCAATTAAGCCATTAATCAAAAATAAAATAAGTTTTAATTAAAAATTAAATTAAGTGAATTTAAAGTTTACCTATATCACCAATATAACTGCAGACAATGTCGTTAATATAAAAAAATATTTAAAGGCTATTATTAATTTGTTTACTGGTGCAAATTTAATTAATTTATTTATTAATGTCGCAAGTTTTTTAATAGAAATTAATTATGTTTTCTGTGTATATAAATGTATATATGAATGTTTTTTTTATAGGGTCAATACGTGAATTTAAATTAATTACTAATTTATAATTTATTTTAATGATTCTATTCATTCAGAGTTGCCAGAAATTTATTTGACTACAAATTTTGTAAAATAAATGAAATTAAAAATAAAATTCTGTTCTTAAAGAAATTATCGTTTTTTCGATTAGTTGAAAAGTTAAAAACGTTATTTTGTCACTAACTAGCTGGTCGGCAAAAACCTGAAAAAAGTCGGGAGCAATAATTAATTTGTGATTATAATTGGGCTTGATAAATGTTTCGCAAGGAATAAAACGAGATACATTTTTTCCAATTTAGTTAAGATGACGAGCATTTGATTTGAGTCATTTTAACAACAAAAAATTATAAGCACAAAAATTGTAAATTTTATCCTTTAGAACGGCAGGTATATTGCGATTAAAATATGCTATAGATCATAAAAATCGGTGGACAAATGTTAACTCTGTTGGTAATTTTCGGGCTTGCAGATGCATTTTTTTTAAATATTTTTATTTCAGAAAAGATCAAACTATTTCCTACAGTGATCTTATTTTTTTTTTTTTTTGTTTTATTGGTTTAATGTGTTTAAGAAAAACAAAAGAAGATTTGGTATACATTTGGTATAAATAGGGATGGGCAAATTGAAAAAGTATATCGATATATATCGTATCGATATTTTTTAAGAGTATATTTATTAATTAAAAATATCGATATATTGATGTATCGAACGTATTAAGCTATATATTTAAATACATATTTACATATGTACAAACATTTTACATGTAATTCCATTCTAACTGCCTGTTTGTAGAACGCGGGCGTAAAAAGGACTCGCTTAGCATACATTTAAAACAAAAACAAATTTAGAAATTTTGTTTTTGTTTGAAATGTAAGTTTAGCGAGTCACTTTTTGCGCTTGAGTTCTACAAACAGGCTTAACTTCCATTTAAAACCAAAACAAATTTTAAAGTTTAGGTTTTAATGCAAGTTATGCGATAGAAGTTTTCGTTCGAAATCGAGGGACAGGTAGTTAATTCTACAATAAAATAAAATTCAATAAAAATAAGAAAAGGGAATTTATTCCCAAGACCACATTTTTTTTTATTCGCCATATGAAATATAAAAAAAATTTAATTATGAAAAATTTAAATGGGATTATATAATGCCGAAATATATAACGAAACTTGTAACACATACTCGTACTAACAGATAAACTGTGCGATATTTTATTTTTAATATATAAGCGAAGAAGATGTTCAAATAAAAAAAAAAACAAAATATTGCTTTCTTTTTTATTAACATTACAACTTTCATAAGTCTTTTGCTGCTTTTAATAAGGCGATTCTTTGCATAATTCTAGGAAGCTTTTTCGGAATATTTTTTCCCTTTTTTTGTTTTGTTGTCATCTCTTAAAAAACTATGAATATGTACAATGGAAAAGGGCTGTTTTCTTTCTTAATATTAGGCAAAAAATTCCTTAAAAAACCACAGTATTGTAAGCAGTTGATCGGTTAAAATTTTGAAATTTATTATAAAGAGTTCTTCAAAATATCGAATTCGATAGTAGTAAATAAATATCAATGTATCGATATATGGGTAATTTAAATATCGGCAATATATATCTCTTGTTATTTTTTAAAATATCGGTATTTTGATATATCGATATATATTGCCCATCCCTTAGGTATACATAATAATGACGTGTACATGTATTATTTTAGTTCCTTAATAAAATGTATTTATTTACTACATAAATTAAATGAAATCTTAGATGTGCAACCACAAATTTCACCACCTGCAATCCATAATTTATCGGTTATATATTTATTTTTAAAATTTGGTAATCTGTCTTGCCAAAATAGCGGTCGGCTTTGTACAGATGAAATTATAAGCTCCACATGATTATTCTTTGCCGCTCAGGAAACAACTAAAAACTAGAACAAGTTGTATTCCTGAGCGGCGCCACTAAGCCGCTCACATGCCGCTCAATGCGTAGCCACTTCGGTAGTATTTCATATGTTTAAATTTTTTTGCCGCTCGCCACTTTGCCGCATCGACCTTACAAAGACAATATCGATTTCTATATATCAAGAAAACGGTAATAGTGAAAGTTTCCAAATTGTATGCAAATAACTTCGTTAGAAATACACGAGATTCGGATTTAACTAATTTTTATTTCTTTTTTCAGAAACGCTAGCGAAGAGCACCGGGTCAAGCTGGATATTCCATATGAAATTATCTCAAAAAAATATAAGCTACACTTTAAAAAATAAACTTTCTTCATTAAATTTAATAAAAACTACATAAAGGGGACCCAAAAATAAACTTCCAAAAAAGTTTATGTGTGTATGAGTATTATTTGCTTTAGTTTATATTCTTATTTAAAACACATTTTCATATATTTAACAAATTTCTGTTAAAGATCTTGCCCAATAAAAAAAAAGTAAAACTAAGAGACTCTAAAACCGTAATTTCGTTTTTGGTTTGAAATACAATAAAAATCACTTGAAATACCAAAAAAAAAAAAAAAAAAAAAAAAAAAAAAAAAAAATAGTAAATAGATAAAGAAAAGATGCAGAATAAAAACTAATTTGGTTAAGAAACGAGATAAAATGGAAGTTGAAATGAAATAAAAGCCACTTATACTCACCAACATACACACACACACACACACACACAAACAAACATCAGACAACTTAAGCAAATGAAAAAGATATTTTACTCGTACGAGTATCTATAGTTTTTTTTTTCTCATTTTTATTTCATTATTTTTTTTTTTCTAAAGAGAAATAAAAACTTTGTTATCTTTATAAAAAATATAGTTGCTGAATGTATGTGAGTGTGTGTGTGTAAGGAAAACTTTATAAATGACAAATACACCTACAGACACATGCATACATTTACACATTCATTCTTTTTAAAAAAGTTAATTTTTGTTTATTTATTTAATTTTTTTTTTTTTTTTGGTATAAGTTTAAGTATAAAAGCAGCAACAATAATAACATTTATATGAAAATAAGAAATGTCAAGCAAAAAAAAAATAAAAAAATTAAGTATAAAATTGTAACTAAAGCAATTAAAAACAGCTGTTTATAATCCAACAACATGGCAAACAACCGTACAAACTTACAAACGACTCTTGACAAAAATTTTACATGAAAACTCAATTTCAGATGACAGCTGTTGCAGCAGCAGCAGAAGGAGCAGCAATTGTAACCGCCAATGCCAGCACTGATAACAACAACAACAACATCATTATCAACAAATTCTTTTAGCAGTAGCAGCAACACACTAAACAGCCACCAATCTATGCATACTGAGACAAATAAATAGATGAGTGGGGTTTATGAATGCTAGAAGAGTGATGCTTGAAACAATGGCGTTATTTTAATTTTCTTTTTAAGGATAAATGTGCTGATAATGTTGAACAGTTCATTTTACACACATACCGTTAAAGGTACAGGTAGGAGCAGAAATATAGAACCTTTTGAAAACTTAGATATCTCTTAATTTTATGACTATAATAAGATTAAGGCAGATGGCACTGCCGGCAATTTACCTTAAAAGAATATACTCTATCCTAGTTTATCCTTTTATATATTTACTCACTTTACCCACCGCCAATAATGAGAAGGGCGTATGATATTGTCTTTCCGTTTACTATATAATAGATATGTTATCTTAATTTACCAAAGTTACCCGAAATTGTTGGAACAAAACAAACACAATTTTTGCACTTCTTGAAATTCTAATGCTACTTAGTTTTTAAATTTAGATCTATTTAAGTGATTTTAGAAGCTTAAAAGTCATACCTTTATAAAAACAAAACATTTGCATAATTGTTCTTTTTCATATTTTTTTTTATATTAAAGATAAAGGGAAATATGTATGCAATAATGTATTTATAAACTACTTCAATTATTCCATTAAAACCTGAGTTTTGCTTTTTAATATAATTTTCTGATTAATTTATCAGTTTCATATGTAAACAAAAACAGCTGATTGTTTATTCTTGTCCGAACATACCCAAAGAAAAGGTACGTAAAAATGTTTACAGAAAATTATAAAATTAAGTTCTTAGTTGCACACAACAATTTTTTTCCGGAACGCTTTTGGGTAGCTTTGTACAAGTTCGGACTGTTACGGATAGAAAAGGCGTCATAACGCTGATGTATTTTGTCTTCAGTACATCAGTACTAGGGCAAGTGTCTTCGTTTTGGACCCCATGAAACTTTTCATCATTGTGATGGCATCCTTAACATCACTTGTCCAAAATTTAAATTATGTCATCAATGGAATGACACATTGGCATTACAGAAATGACGAATCTAAATTGGTTTAATAAGACAGGTCATCTGTGCGATGACTCAGTAACATCGGAGAAAGTTCTAATTATGCTCAATTTAATGACAGTTTGTCATTGGAATTGACTTATGCCGAATTGAGAAAATATTATTATTTACTTACCTGTCACACATGTTTGTTCCACTTTTGTTGTATTCCGCCCTTTGTGTACAGAATAACTCTCAATTTTTAGACACCAGCAGCATGCCCGATATGGTTTTCTAATTAAAAAAAAAAAAAATTGAAAATGAGAATTTTTGCTTCTTATTTTGCTTTTAAAACATGCAACTAATGTTAATAATATACAAAATGTAGCATCGAATTGACATCACTGCTTTAGCATAGATGACGCATGAAGTATGACAAAATTTTATGATGACGTTCGTCATTGGATTGATGTCACTTTTGCCTCATTGATGCCATTTTTTTTAATAATATTGAGATCACAATTTTGATATAAGGGCATCATCAATATGAAGATGAATTTTTTAATGAGTGTGCGTGTGGAACAGAGCTAATAAAACAAATGCCGAAGACCCTAAAACGGCGAAACTGTAAGCCGATATAACCGTGTTAAAAATCTTGGGTAAAATTTATTTAGCAACTTGACGGCAACTGAAGTTGCTCATTATGATCTTGCGAATAAAGTGATTATTTTTAGGCACAAATCTTAAAAAACTGAGAAAATATTTTGAATGCATATTTGTTATTGCTATTGGCATTAACACGTTAACCAGTTGAATCTTCTAGGTGAGTAGGTATAACTGATGTAAAATTCTTAGCAAATACCACCTTGAAATCAGCAACTGCTGAAAGCTTTGGAGTTTTTTTTCTTAACACTTGCCTTCACCGAAGCAATGCGCAAGTTGGTTCAAAGTCCACGATGTCTTACAGATAGCGAAATACCATAGACAATGCCTCGTTTTTAATCATTCGGTAAAACCTATTTCCTAACACGAAAATAAAATTTCGATATGATCTTTGTGACTAAATAATCTAATGCTGACTTTCAAAATAAAATTGTACAACTTTTGTTCTTTGTTATGGGCTGAGTCTTTCCTGCATAAATTTAACAAGATTTTCATTGTTTAATTTTATATATTTTTATTTTAAAATAATTAGTATTGTGGTTTTTATTTTATTTATTATTTGTAACAAATAATGCAAAATAATATTACACACAATTATAAATTATATTCTTGCTTAATTTACTAAGCAATAGTAACATAGAACTTCAGCCGGTTGAAGAAAGACTAGATTCTACGGAGGGAATCGAACCGGTAACCCTTACACTGATAGACTAGCTCACTAATCTAACTAATATAACGATGTAGAGAAAATTTAGTGAAGTAAAGTGTAGTTTTTGAAAATATATATCTCAATAAATTTTTTTCAAGGGAATCAGGTTATACTAAAAGCCATATCAGGCACATGACGATGGCTTTATATAAAAAGGCATAACTGGATTTTTTTATTATTTTACAGAGAAAGAAAAGAAATTGATAATATTCGTAAAATTTACAATTTTTAATAAAAAAGTGTAATAAATTTTATAATAGCCCTTTGAAATTTTAACGAAAGATGCATTTGCCATTTGACTTCCAAGAGAAAAAACGTTATTTTGAAAAAACTTGAATCGCCCCTTTTTATATTAAGCCATCGATAAGTAGATATGAATATATTCGGTGGATTTTGATTTACTTAATATTAAAACGAAATAGAAAACTATTTAGAAAAAACTAACGGAAAGACTAAAGCCTACACAGAAACAATCCTCCCCAATATTTTTTAAATTAAACCAGTTTTGAACTGTTAATGGTTTTTAATCCAATTTTTTTTGGGGGGCGCAAGGATTTTCTTCTCTATGGTATAACAAGTAACGGCTTCGCTAAGTAAAGCTTCTAAAATCGGCCTTGTCCATGGACACTATGACTCTTTTTTTTAGCATCATAACGTCCATAGACACTGTGTCACTGGACGTTATGCCATGCCACCTTTGCTGAATATCCATTTTTATCCGTTGGTGTTCTAACTTTTTAAGCGCCACTTTTCAAATCTTCTTAAACCGGAATCGTGCCAAAGAATATCGTTAAAAATTTCTATAAAAAAAATAATTTGTATGCATATGCAAACAAACAAATTTAATAGAAGTGGTAGTAATGATGTTTTTATATGAAATCATATTGTTGCAGAACAGTGTTGCCAGTGCTGTCCAAAAATTTCTAAATTTAATAATAAAGATTAGCCGTTTTTTTTTCTTAAATTCATAAATCAATTTTTTAATACTTTTTGTTTTGTTTTTGAACTCATAAAAATTTACCAACAAAGCAAATATAGGCTGCCCGAGTAGGCTAGTTGCTAGTGAACTAGTCTATCATTGCAAGGGTGGCGGGGGTGATTCCCTCCAAAGACTCTGGTCCGTTTCACTGCAATGGGCTGAAGGTCTTAGCTGCTATTGCTCGGTTTAGTATGTTAGGATATAATTTGTGCATGTATTTGTAAGTCTTAATAAATAAATAAATAATAGATGTCGGTACTGTCAGTGACCATAAAAAGTAACATTTTGAATAGAAAATTACTTCTTAATAGTGTTTTAAAAATGTCTACATAAGATTTTATTACAAAGACATATAAATCCGGCAAAAAGGAAAGGGTTCCAAATTTTATTGCACCTTTGAGATCTGTCGATTTCGATAAAATGGTGCCTACGTGGTTTAAGAAGAAACGCGAAAATCAGGCCTGTTCTGAAAATCACTTAATTGTTTAGATTAGGATAATTGTCAAACTAGCAACTGTCGAAAAAATAAACAATAATAAGACATTTTCTTAAAATCACTTTAATTCAAATCACGTTATTTAAAATCACAAGTGCCTTTTAAAATCACACGTAAGATTTTGTGGTGTTCTGAAAAAGCCCACCGTTTTTGTGTCTCCCGGTATGTATTTATTTTAGTATTGTTTATTTTTTCGACAGTTGCTAGTTTGACAGTTGCTAGTTTTCTTCTACCCGAAGAAAAAGAAGAACATTTATTTCTTAAAACTGCTCAATTGACCACAACTTAAATCTATGGAAACACTTTTCGGTAACATTTGGATCGCCTTGGATCGATCACAATTTTGAGTACGGAAACAATCCCGTTAACCCTTAGGCAAACACCAAAGTATGTTGATGCAAACGAGCTTCAGGGCATGGCTGGGACTACTAATATTTGTATTGAGTTTTATTGCTACAGAAGAATTATACTAGTAGCCAACTGGCATAATACCTCGAAATAAAAGTAAAGAAAGAATTCTTATGAGTTGCGCGTGTTTTTTTATATGTTCTGCTTGATTTTCTTTACCACAATCTATATTAAATAGCACAGGGCCTGGGCAGAGTCTGGTTGTAAAAATAGGAATAACAATTTCTTGGCAAATACTGCCAGGCCCCCCAGACTTAAAAAAAAATTCGCACTCAAATTACCTTGATTAAGGAATACGTAAATAATTTTAAGAGTCTGTCGATACTATCTAGCTAAAATATATATAGAAAGTTCAAAAATGCTTGGCTAGGACATGGTATCCACTTAAGGGTTAATCATGTAAATATATGAATTTATAAAAATTATGGATGTATGAATTATGGATTTTTTGATCCAATATTTGTAAAAACTTAAAGGAATTTAAAAAAAACAATAGCTACAAAAAAGGCAAATGACTAAATTAATATATTTATGGCTAAACAATTTGAAAAAAAAAATGGAAAAAATTATGCATTAAGTGACTAAATTGGCAACACTGTTGCACAATATAATTTTTTGTCAAGCTCATCAGCCAAAGTGTTGGTGTTTGTTAGTTTGTTTAGGTTTGTATGTGTTGTAGCAATTCTCATTGTCATTTTGTGGCTCAAACCTACTCACACACATACCAACACATTAACCGGGGCAAACAAAACAGAAATCATAAAAAAGCATAATACTTTAAATGGGTTTTTTGTTCATGTTGTTGCTGCTGCTAAGAAAATACTGCTTAAGGCAAGTCGTCGGAAAATTGCACAAATATAATTTTTTTTTTGTTGCCCATGCAAAAATAATTCAAATTAAACTTTTTCCTTTTGGCGGATGCCAGAAAATGCGTACATAATTTCAATTGTTATATTTTTCACACAAATCCACATACACATACTCAAACACATACACTGAAACGGAAGTTTCATTACAAGGACAAAAAATATCACACATACACACACACACATATAAATAGACTCTTAATAAAGCAGCAAAAAAAAAAATGTTTTATGTGGCACAGTGTAATAAAGCGGATAAAAAAAAACCAAATATTGTGTGAGCATTTTTCTGTTTTTCATAAGAAACTTTAAGTATTTGTAAGTACAGTGGGTGCATATTTGTGTGTATGTTTGGTATACATTTGTAATTTCTTAGTGAGTGCAACATTTTAGCTCGTACATACTTAAAAGAAATTTAACGCTACTTTAGTTTGAAATAAACCTTAAAAAAATAAGATTCATTAAAAAAAAAATCAGAAATCCAAATGAAGAAAATTATTAAAACAAAGTTTTGCAGCCATTCGCTTATCTCTTCTTTTAAAAGGATAATGAACAAAAGTCTCTGAAAAAAGAAATAAAAAAAGAAATCATCTTACACACCAACTCGTGAGGCAACTGTATGAGAATACAACAAAAAAAAAATGAGATTTTTTTCGGAAATTAATTTATAGTAGAAATATGCTCTAGTTATTTGCAAAATTTATTTAAACAAATATTTTATTATTTTAACGGCCTTGTTTGAATAGCATAAATTTGCGGCTTATCGTATCGCTCGCTAATAAAACCATAAAACATTTGCAAAAGACAATATAATTTGGTAGTTTTAACTTAAACAGTCAAACTATTATTGGCTAGGAGAAAGACAAATTTTCGTATTTACAGAAAATTCGTTTTATAAATGGCAAATTCCTTATGCGATTAAATGCGGTGTTAAACATTTTCGACCAACTGCCGCATAGAAATTTTTTAAAAATAAGAAATTTGTGTTAAATTATTTTATATAATTCTTATACAGTAGAAATTTTTTTAACATGCGATATTTGACTAGAAATTTTTATGGCATACGATAACTTTTTTTTTTTTTTGCAAATTTCTCCCATTAAATATTTTTTTCAGTGGTTTAAAAATTTTTCAACCTAAACAATTTTTTTAAATTATTTTCCATCGTGCAATATAATTATTTTAGTAAACTTCCTCTTGAATGCAATAAATTCACATAAAATATTTTAATTGGACAAAAATGTTTACCTAAGAAAATATTCGCTTAAAACACTTATCTTTCATGGAATAAAAAATTTCCGCACAAAAATAAAATCTTTCAATAGAAATTTAGATTATCGTTAGATAAAAGAACTCTTGCATGCAAAATATTTTGGCATCCAAACTTGTACGCCTTTGCAGAATGACTCTAAGTAAAACTAAATCCTCAGTGATAATAGGAAGTGACTTCTTTCAGTCATGCAATAGCTCTTCGTCAAGGCGAATATTGAAGAAAGCAGAGGTTACTAAAACTGGCACAGTTAGCACATCATACCAGATCATCATCTCATATGCGAACGGCATTGACACTGTCGGAAACATAGAGCGAGCTATAACTGGAGCATTTTCGTCTATATTTATTTTTTAGTTATTTATTGGTTAATGTAGCGGGCTTTTCTTACTCAAGAAATCAAAAAGACTTCAAGAGCCTTGTCATTTTGGATGTGTTTCCCATCTAAGGTATGCGTGGACCTAATATGCCCGGGAGGATGTTAAAAAAAGTTTAAATAATTTTGAGATGGTTCCTATACCCCCCGGAGGGAAGTTAATAGTATGGCATCTAAGCTGGTCTGGATGATGGGTCTGTTGGTAGGCGAGGACAAGACCAAACTAATGCTTGCCACTGCTAGGAAACGCCGCGAAGACAACAAGGCGTTATAGTGAAGGTCGGCACAGACAATGTCGTGGTAGTAGAAGAATTTATATTCCTCGACTCTGCCATAAATAAAGAGAATGAGATAACTATCGAAATAAAGAAAATGAGCACGTTCACCGTTGAATTTTTGTCTTAGAAACGCATAGTTGAGCAATTCCGCTACTAACAGCGCTAATCGAGGAGAGTATTATTTATTATCAATTGTTAACATTTATTAGCTGTTAATTTTGCATTTATTCATCACGTCGTTTCTAAAACGAAAATGTTGTGTTCAACAGTTGTCAACAGTTTTGTAGTAGTTAAGCTTAACAGCTACGTCTTGTGAACGTGTCCAATGATCGTGCTAGCAAAGGAATGCTCTTTCGATAAAATCAAATATTTCAAGGACAAAGCCCTCCCTCGACAAACTCAAACAGCATTGATCAAGACGCTTATTCTAACGGAAACATGGGTACTTACGAAAGCAGATGAAGCTGTTCTGGATGTCTTGATACAAAAAAAGTTTCGCAAACTCTAGATCCAGCTCAGTGTTAACGAGCAGCTCATACAAGCGTTGAACAAATCATGAACCTTATTAGCTACTCGTATATCCGAATGAATCAAGGCGCTTCAGTTAGAAAAGCGTTGAACGACAATTAGCACGAAAGGCGGAAACAGGGAAGACCGAGACTCCGGTGGATGAACCAAGTAGAAGAAGACATGCATATCGTTGAATCACAAACCGGCGAGATTACGCCCAAAATCGAAGTGTTTAGAAAAGACTTATTAGACAGATATAGGCTCGGTAAAAATAGCATTCAGTATCCATCAGAGGCACTCAATGATACAGTGTGATACCATGGAGTTCCACTAAGCAGAATCCCACCGTAGAACCAACCTGAACTTCTACTGAAGGTAAGAATGAGACAGAGATATCAGAGGTGGCGGATTCCATTTCGGCCAGTCACTTTCTCGCCAGTACAGTACAGTGAGAGAGAAGTTGTCATACGTTCCCCTCCTTATTTCCGTCATCAAATTTGCGTCAGTTATCAAAGTGTCTTGATGCTTGACGCTGTGCATGCCTAATTTTGGGACATTGTCCCGTGACATCAGATGCCAAAAGTGATACGTCCCTTGCGGCAATCGATATTAAAGACATGGTTCTCCCGTCATCCATGCGGGGCCACAATTTCCCAGGAATCTTATATCCAGTGTTCGCGGCCCATTTGTGATTGGCAATACGGTTAGTCGATCGCCGAAGTTCGAGTTTGAAGAAGAGAAAATTCACTCTAACGTCTTCCAAATCCAATGGAACCCGTAAGGTAGTGCCAAATCTAGCAAGCTCATGCTGTCAAATATTTATTCGTATATCCCTGTGCCTTGGGACCAATATTTAGAGATGAGCTCCAATCAAGGGTTGTTCTTATTCTCAGGAAGATGGAATCCAATCCATTCATAACGGCGGCACGGATATTAGTGTAAACACCAATAGCAGTCGTCGATGTAGCAGATAGTTCAGCCAGTCTATCCCTGAGTGCAAGTATCTCCGCCAGGAAAACGTTGTAGTAAGCCGGAAGCCCATAAACTGAAGTTCAGCTCACTTGAGAGTACTCCGAAGACCACTCCCTCTCGTGCGTTAGAGACATCCATGTAGATGTTCACGCTTCACATCCTGCCTAGAACACCGTTTCTCCATGCATTCCAGTTTTGTATAAGCGTTCTGCATGGATAATCGTGAACCAACATTGGGGAGGTGCGTTTAACCCTCCAGTTTGAGACTATCGTGTTCATAGCCCTGCAGTGTTCATAGTTATTTACACTCCACTCTTGCGTACATTTGAGGCACTTGCCATTTCTTTCCTGATCAGTTCTAAGGGTGGTAAATGATAATATCCAGCGCATTGATTGGAGTGGTGCGAAAAGCCCCTCTAATGGATAGTAAGGTCATCCTCTGCATCTTCCTCAATATACATATTAAGTTAACTTCTTTTTAGGCCGTTTTTATGAATAATGTTCTTAAAATTTGTTATCCTGCCTTTTTAAGGCTTCGATTAAAAAAGAAACTAACAAATATTTCAGCCCCTAAATCATAAATGAATTTAAATTATTATAAATTTCCTTTAGTTATACACAATTTCATTGAATTTACTTAAGAAAATATGGCTACATTTTCGAGTCTAATCGGAAGACAACCGTTGCCAAAGTAAAATAAAGTTTAAAATAAAACAAAAATGTTCAACTGCTTGTAAATGGTTTTCCCATTGATATGGACACCAGAAAAATTGATGAGTGTGTGTGTGTCCATATGAAACTTTTGCAAAAGTTTATTGAGGCTACTTAAAAGGGGAAAAGCAACAGCAAAAGTAAAACAAAAATAATCTATAGCAGAAAAGTTACTTATTCTTCTAATGCACTATGGCATTTTTTAAAAAAATTCTTAGAAATAGTTGAAATACAACTGTCCTTGAAAAGGGCACTTTGTTTGTGGACATCTTGAGCGGCATTGGAATATCTTAAAACAAAGTTTTAATTTATTCATTTTAATAGGAAAATTACTACTTTGGGCCTAAGTGAGTTATCTTGGAAAAAAAATTACTATCAGAGAATCATCACTTTTTTATACCGTCTAGTTTTGTTTTTTGTGACAAATTTTCCAGACAGGTAAAATTTAAAATAAATTTTGTGTAGGGGTTAAAAAATTCGTCTAATTTCTTAGTTTTTTTAGTTACAGACTCAATATTTGCAAGACTGATAAGAATAACAAGAAAGTTTGTGCGTATGCAACAAAACGTATACGTACATACATATGCATATATTTATATGCTTTTTAAAAGTAATCGTATGTTTGTCCCTTGAAATGTAGTCGTTTTCTCAACGTAACTAACTTTCCAAATGACAAAAGTGAAGTGATGAAATACATTCTTGAAATACATCCAACCCCAGTTCTGGCTAAAGTCCACTGACTACAATACGTCCACAAACACAAACAAACTTATACATAGAAAATGCTCATAGTTTGTAAAAAAGTTTCATTCATGGTCTTGTTTTTTATAAGAAAATTTTCTGTTAACTCCAAGAATAAGATGAGGAAACCAACAGCAATGGCAAACAAATTAAAGTAAAATATTAGATTGAGGCAAACTAAGAAAAAAAAAAAAAAAAAAACTGGAACGTAAGACAAAAAGTAAAACGAAAAATTTTTAAAAATGCAAAAATAAATAAATACACTACAGAGCATACAGAAAACAGGAGACCAAGAGGAAGTTGTGTGTAATAAACAACAATTTAAAATAAATAAACCAAAGAGAAGGGCCCTCAAGATAAGACTTGAACGAATTTTTTTTTTATAAGCAAATTTCAAAACCGCTTTCCCCCAAAACACATTTTTCCGTTTAACATAAACTACTAGAATTAACTATTTCACAAATTTCCTTTCATCATTTAGAATGTAAATAAATTCTTAAAAAGTTATTTAAATAATTTGAAAGCCAGAAAATTCTTTAAAATATCTTAAATTATAAATTTAAGAAAAATTTTAAACTGTTGTGACATTTACGCACCAACACAACAAAAAACATTTTTATGCCCAACAATTCAAATGCAAATAAAACGAACGCACAGAGAAAAAGAACTCAATGCCGAGCATAGTTTTAGGCTGAATATTTAAACTTCTATGCTTTTGCTATTTCTTTCTTTATTGAAATAACACACACACACCCCCATACACAAGAAAGAAAAGAAAATGTTCTTGGTGATCGCTTTAAGGCATTTAAAAGTTTCTTAAACAAGAAAAAAAAACTAAAACTTTCAGTAAAAAGTTAAAGTTTGAAAAAGAAAAATAATCGCTTTGTTGGCCAATAATAAAATTGACAGAGTTGATAAGGAATGCAATCATAAAAATATATTTAAGTGGAACCCGTTTGAATAAAACCAAATGTTTTAACACGGTAACTAGGCTTTCGATCAATTAGTACCTTTTTTTTGAACAGAAAGTACTTTTTTTGAAATTGAGCAGAACAAAATATTAATAAAATAAAAAGTAAATTTTAAAACAAGTTAATTATTAAACAAAAAGAATAGCGGAATTTATAGTTTGCTATTGTAGACCTTGTAAAACTTGATTTTAAACACGACAACAACAAAATGCACACTTTTAAAATTTACCATGTTTACGCCATTTACACTACTAAAATTTTAAATGTATGCATTTTGTTGTTATCGTGTTTTAATCAAGATAAGATGTACGTACTGCAATAACAAACCGAGAATTCCGCTTATGTTTTGTATTATATAAAAAAGTACTTTAAATAAATCAAAAAGTACTTCCAAGAACGTAGTACATTTTTAAAAAAAGTATGTTTTCTTTTAATAAAATGTGTACTTTAGTACAAAAAATTATTTTCTAAGAAGTGACTATGAGCAAGAAATGGTTTTGTATTAACAAAAAGTTGTATTTTTTTTAAGGAAAAGTGACTATTTAAACTAAAGAACATTTTAAATAACTTATTTTTCTATAAAAAAATAAATTGAAAAAATATATTTGTTTTACAAAAAGTATGTATTTTAAACGAAAAGTACGAAAATAAAGTTATATAAATAAAAGTAAAAAACGAACTTTTTTCACAAAAAAAAAAAAAAAAAAATATATTTTTAAACAAAGGAAAACACCTAAAACAACTCTACTAATTACACTGTGTCAAAAATTTTATTTTTTGGTTTAAAAAAAAAATTACTTGAAAATAGCAAAATTGCAAAAAATTATCAAAATTTTCATGAAGATTGAACTTCTGGCTACTGTAACTCTGTCATTTCTTTACTAATCTTCACAAGTGACCCATGTTTATTTTAGTAATTTTATTATCTTTCACTAAAAAAAATATACATAATCTGTCTAATATTTTTGAAGATATTTGCATTTAAGTGACATCATCTTTTTTAAAAACATAAATAACGGTGAATATTGGAATATCTAAAAAACAGTTCTCCTCTTGTAAATTCTGACTTCATATTCGGATTCAGCGGACAATATAACATAAAGATTAGGTGCAATTGAACAAAAAGTACCTTTAAAATGTTTAATATATTTTAAAACAAAAGTTCGATCCGAAATAACAAGCCCGTTTTCAAATCAAGTGCATTTTTTAACAAAAAGAGTATTTTTAATGCAAATTGTCTTTTATGTAACAAAGATGTAATTTTTGTAATAAAATATCTTTTGCAGCAAAACTTATCGTTTTAAAAAAGAATCACTTTCCTGTAAAGCTTTTTTCATAAAAAGTACTTTTAATAAAAATTTTTAATTTCTAATCCGGCTAAAATTCATTAAATTTAATATTAATAAAATTATTTTTTATGAAAAAAGGAATTTTACAACATAAAATGATATAAAAATTTGTTAATAATTTTTCATTCTTGACTGACCGGGGGATCGAACCCACGTTCACTATCTTGTCAGAAATTTTCGCCGTTTAACACTCACCGCCATAGACGACGGCTGTTAGTTAATCTTTAAAATAAATGGTATCCTCACCTTTTTGGTGGGTTTGGTGAGTTTGTTGTGAATGATTCTCTTTTTCATACTTTTTGTCAAGAATTCTTCTTGAAGTCTTTCTCATTTCCTTTCTCGTTGACCTAAAAAGTCCTTTTTTCAAAAGTTTCTTTGCCGTTTAGAGCAAATGCTTTTATCACCTCCACCACTAGTAGTGAATTGGGGTATTCTAATGCCCTGATTTTGTAAAACTCTTCACCGCACTAAAAGAAATATTTTCATACAGATTTTAAAAAATTAAAAAAATCTTATATGAAAAATTTCCCAACGCAAGGTGAAGGGATTTACAAAATAGACCCCTAAGCTTGTCAGTCCATGTGAAACATTATGAATATTCAGATAAGACCCCAGAATTTATATTTTGTGCCGTTGAGTAATTCTAAGCCTATCTCTTAAAAGACTTCCGAAAGAATTAATAGAACAGAACAATATTGGTGTCAAATTCGGCGCTAGGGCAGAACGCCCAAAACCAAAAATGCCATAACGCCCAAAAATTTTATTGCTTTGCCATTTGGGCTGTATGACATTGAATTTGGGCGAAATATTTTTTCAAGTTATAGTCTAGGCCATAACACCCAAAAGGAAAACTGTCATAAGGCCCAAAAAAGTAAAAAAAAATATGAAATATCCGACAACAATTTTATTTTACTTCTTAATGTACATACATACAAAAAAAATATACCAAAAAAAAAAAGAAAATACAAAATTAATCTTACAAAAATACTTGAATAGAGTCTGCTACAACCTGTCTGCAGTATGGACCTTTAGTGTTTGACTCAGACTGTGCTTGCAATTGTATAAAACATTCATTGCACATTTTCAAATGTTTGCATGGCAACACCACTATATTTGGCTGCGCGTCTTGACATATAATACAAACACTATTATTATTTGAAGTTGATTCGCCTTCGTCGCTAGATGAATCTCCAGGATCATCTACGCAAGGCTCTTTAAAAATGTCGCTTATCGGCTCTTGTTCTACACATATGTAATTTTTAGGATAAACTAATCTGTTTAAGTATGAGTAAACAGTTATTTTTCCATTTTGTAAGTCGTCGGCAGCTTCTTTTATTTTATCATTCCTATCTCTATATAAATATAAATCACCAGCGATTGAGTGAAACAGTCTGCTGGAACCACTTTTAATGTTCCTTCAATCAAATACCGTCTCTGTCCTGCTGGTATATTTTCGGTGATACCCTGCATTATTGCCTCCGACATAAAGATGCAATACGAAAATGCCGACTCAGAAATGCACGCTTTATAAAATGGACGAGGATTAATTTGGTGCCTTGTTAAACCATAGGTTTTCCAAATAAATTCGTGTTGGAATGATTCAACGACATCTAATGGAGTTCGGGGTGATTTCAAAAATATATTTGACGAGAGTCCTCCAAGGCTTCGTCTCATGCTAGTGAAAACTAGGTTTTGGGTAGCACTCTGATTACTGCAGTTACAAAAAATATATATACATTTAAGAAATAAGTTAAAATATAGCAAAAAATTATATTGTATATCGTTGGATAGGTAGCGTTTTATGTGACCGGAAAGCATATTATTCAATTTAGTTAAGATCGGTCTTTATCATAAGCACCCTATAAAGATCACTCTGTGAAATCATTTTTATACGGCTAAAATCGTAAAATATAGATTTTGTGGTAACATTTGGTCTCGTTTAGGTTTAAATGGCTAGAAATACCACCATGTGCTTTGGGGGAAAATCGGTCCAACATTTACCATTTGTCCCATTTGGCTTCTATTGGCGGAAATTTGGAATACTCTACTGAACTGTGTTCTAGAATAAAGCCCTCTTTCGTATTTGGAATTTTTTTTTTTTTTTATTATTCCTACCCTAAATCTCGCGAAGCTTTTTGCTTGTCTGCAGGAGACCAGAGTCTCTGGCGGGAATCGAACCCGCAACCCCGGTACTGATTAACTAGCTCACTACCAGCTAGCCTACCGGGGCCCCCATAAAAATAACTTTTTGAAACCAAATGTACATTTTTAAATAAAAAATACTTTTTATAACAATAAGTTTTTTTTTGAATAGGAAGTAATTTTTAAAATATTTCCTCTTTATGTTTTTTAAAAACGACCCTTTTTTTGCCATAATTTATATTCTTAAAAAAGGACCAAAAAAGATCTATTAATGCAAAAGTCCATGTTTTATTTAATTATATATTTTTTTAAAAGGTAACTAAAACACTCTGCATTTTTTTTTTTTTTTTTTTTTTTAAATTTGTTTTTACAAAAAAGTACTCTTTTACAAAATGTACTTCGTTTAAAAAAGAAATTTTTTACAAAAAGTACTTTTTAACCAAAAAAAAACCTGCTTTCAAAGGATTCTACATTTTTTAATTAAAGAAATAAATTCCACTTTAAAAGGTCTGTTAGCAACTTTGTTTGTATACGTCCGATGTATACATGTGTAAAGTTAAATCTGTATTTATGTAAGTGTGTGTTTAAAAACACATGCAGGAGCCTTCACCACAGCAAGTGTCAGAGTGTTTTATGTTGCAATTACATGTTGTAGCAGCAACAACAAAACGTGTATTGAAGAAGATTAAATAAAATAGCCAAACACTTACTTTTCGCATAGTAAGTAACAAAAAGTTTTTCATTTTATGCCCTACAAACTTCCCAATTGATTTAAGCTGATGTTGGCAATTTTAGTTTTTTCCTAAAAAATCAATCATTATCTTAAATAAAAAGTTGTTCGACATGCTAAAAACTAAATGTTTTAAAAAATAATTAAAATTTTTTTTTTTTTTTTATATAAAATTAATAATTTTTTTTTTTGTTAAAATCAGTAGTATTCATTATTATTCGTTTCCGGCCAACTTTCAAAATTTTTGCAGCGTTTCATTTTTTTTATTTTGTTTGAAATTTTTCATTTTGTCAAAAATGGAAAACAAGTGAGTGGGGAAAAATGTGGTGAAAATAATGTTTTTAAATAAAAACTGTATTTTGTACTTTAACGTTAAGACACACACATACATGCATTTACACAAACACTTTTACAATTACAGACACTTAGAGAGACTTTTCAAATATAAAATTAAAGTTTGTGAAAAATGGAAAAAAATTGTGTTAAAAAAGTGTATGTGGAAAAACAATGTAACAAATGTGTGTGTGCGTGTGTGTGTGTAATATATGTTAAGGTTGTTGTCTTTGTCGTCGTTGCAGTGACTGATAAATGTCGCAAGTGTGACAAATATTTTTTAAGTAATGCTCTTGCAACAACACACGTACAGCACCAACAGCAGAAACAACTATGAGTTGCTTACGTCATACACTCCTTTTACTTTTAGGCAGGGAATTAAAAAAAAAAAAAAAATAAATTGTTAAAGTGCCCTACCGGATGCAGAATGATGAACATTAAAGCTAAAGGACTTAAAAAAAATACTGGTAGGATATATGGTCAAACCGCAAAAATTTGTACCCAGTTAATTTGAAAACCTCAACAATGGATATATCGTTTACAGATTAGGATAGTCTTGTCCATGGTCTTAATTTTCTTATATGTTTGATTCCTTGAGATGAAAGGATTTGGGCACATTGGCCATATCCCCACAGAGCACTTTGATGAGAATTATTTTGAAAACCCTTCGATTACGAATTATCGCTATTCTACTGTTATTAACCCTAAATGGTTAATGTTCGTCGAATCGACGAAACTCATTTATACTTAATCATATAACTTTTTTTTTGGAGTATTCAAATTACGTTTTTTTTTCAACAACGTTAACTAATTGCAAAAGCTTTAAAAAAATAATAAATTTTAAAATAAAAAAATACGTATCAAATTTTGAGAGAGAAGAAGACCTTTTATTTGCTATGCTTTATTTTTTAATAAAATGCTAAAATAAAAAATGTTTGATGATATTTTACTTTAAAGGTCGTTCCGCTAGAATTTTTTTTAAATAGTTCGTCGATCCGACGAAAAGTAACCTTAATGTACTAAAATTAACAGTATTAACCTCTCAGGGTTAAAAAAAAATATATTGTTTTTTAGATAAAAAAGTACCAAAGAGAACCACTATTAATGTAATTATTAACCGTAATTTTTTTTTTGTGTAACAAGCCAAAATTTAACGGACTTTTTTTATTATATCAAAATTAATACTGCAAAATAATAGATTTTTTAGAAGACAATCGAAAAAAAAATTTTTATAAAAGATGGCGTCTGTTATTTTTTATATAAAAAAGTACCAACGGCATTCAACTGACGTTAAACTATCTATCTATGCTTTGTGCAAGAACTTGCACTGATTTTTCGAACTTGCTCAGGTGCGAGGTTCAAGAATCAGCTCGAAATTATTTTCTACATAGTTTTTGTATGTTTCAAAAAAAACTTAGCATTTTTGCAAAACTAAAAATTATGACGTGAGTTAATTTATAATTGTCTTACATTTGAATAAATAATGTACTCTGCTCAGTATACCGTGCGATATGTAGTCAAACTCAATTTTTCTGTATAATACTTACGAAAAAAATGTTGATATAGTTGTACTCTGTATATCCCAGTCAGCATGTGGAAGATCGAATCACCAAACTGAGTCTTTTAAGACTACCTTAGATGATCAAAAACTGATTAATCAGTTCTGCGCTTAAAAAAAGAATCGAAAATGTTTTCCATAAATGCTTAGAAAGTGACTTGTATAAAAAACAATATGTACAGAATGTGCGCAATCACAAGTTGATCATGTAGATGATCGAAATGAGACAGTTTTAAGCATTATTTTGCAGTCATATTTAGCGCAGCCAAACAATGAAATAAAATTTTCTTTTGGTGATGTTACTGTTTATAACGGGACAATTTCTTTACAGATTTTGAAGCAAGTGAGTTTTGTAAATTTATGCTTATTTATGTCAGTAAGCTCTTGCTGTAAGGAAGATGAAAATATAAAAGTCCAATCATATTGGTTTATGTAATGTTTGATAATGAATTACAAACATATAAGTATGTGTTAAAAACAACATACACAATCTCCAACATACAAATGCTTCTATTGCTACAACGAAAATTGGTTAAAAATATGACCGAAAGATGACTCGGAAAAGTTTCGCATTTGATTGTTGGCACTAGCACAAACTGTCTCGAAAATGAGTCGTAATTGATCAGAAGCGCGAATAATAAAAGACTCTTTCAGAAGAGTGTGGGGTGCCATTTTCTCCCAAATTAACTGTCATTTTCAACTCAAAAATAAGCGCATAAATGATTACTTTAATCGCGCAGAGGAGTCCAAAAAAGACTCGAATATGATCAACAATTTCAAAAAAATGCTGACTGAGATATTGCGAAAAACATGCGAATTGTTTGCAGCAACATTCTTGTTTTCCCTGCGAAACAAGTTCATTTTATATTGTTTCGCACGAAATATGAAGCAATCATTTGTTGTAGTTTTTATTTTGTATTTGTGTAGTAGTTTTTGTAATAAGCGTTAAAAAAAGGAAAAAATAAGATGAAGAGATAAATAATAAAAGTTAATTTTTATTATTTTTTACTTTGGGAATTAATAAGAATTATAAAACAATTTTTTTTCACTTTTTTTATGAAAATTAAAAAAACATGGTTTATGCTTACCTTTGCAAAACAATGCTGTATACTTGTAACTAAAAAAAACGTTAAGGTTTTGTAAAATCGCGAGATTGATATAATTGATACATCTCAGAATTTTCGTGCATAATAATCCATGTTGACAACATTTTTCGCAAGTTCGAACAGATAACTAGGCTAGCTTGGGTGATATGCCAAATGAGTTTGTTTCACACATTAAATTTCACGGTTTTTATATAGACGATAAACTATCGTCAGTCATTTCTCGAACACTAATATCGTTAAGAAAAGTATACAGCGTTCCATGTCATCTGCCTCTAAGACGAGGAAAACGAATAGGTTATACCATTCTGATGCCTCTTATAACTTATGGCTTGGAAGTCTATACCAGGACTTCATTGGGAAATATTTCTAGGGTGGAAAAATGTTTTAATATAATAATACAGTATGTCTACTGCTTGGGAATCCATAAACATGTTTCCGAATATGTTTACGACTTTTTGGGTTATAATTTTAAGAATTTTATTAACACTAAGCTACTTTATCACTTTTACAAAGCATTGAAATATGCCTCTCCACAATACCTTATTGCTAGATTTATTTTTGCACATTCCACAAGAACACATTCATTAATCTGTTCGAGATATAGAACTATCTTTATGCAAAGGTCCTACGGTGTACGGTTTGCGATATTATGGAATGAATAATTCATTATGACAGCAGAAAATTTTCTCTTTCAAATACCCAATTTAAAAGACTTATTTCTTCCCTTGTTGATAACTATTAGCTTATCTCATTGAATTTTCAGTGGCACTGTTTTGAAAGCGTTTTAAAGAAAATATTAGACATTTCATTTTACCAAAAATGCATATTCGTGATAGGAAAAACCAAATAAGTATAAACTTATTCAAAACTAGTAATTATTAATTTGTAAATGAATATAAAAACTATTAAATTATAATACACTTTATGAAAATATAATATATTTATACATACATGTGTATGTACGAGTATATACATTACAATTTCTGTCAACACATTTATCTGTAATCAATTGGCCTTAAGTGGCTTTAAGATTATTAAATAAATAAATAAATAAGAATATAAAAAAATTCTAATGTTTGCCTGCAAAACTTTGATACAAAAGTGACTTCTCAAAAAATTTACCCCACTTAATTTATACTTATGTATATAGACTTATATGCTTTAAATGCTTAATTCGTGCTATCGTATTCATGTTGCCAGCAACATGTTGAACTAATCTCATTCCCTCTGTACTTTTGTTTGCTAATAGCTTTGGCTTTTCTAAAATTATTTAGGAGAACGTTTCCTGATGATCTGGCCTAAGCAACCAGTGAAATGCGCATAGGAACAGCATATCCTCCAACAATAAATTTCAGTATTTTTTATCAATTATTTAAAAAAGGAATTAAGCATTACAAACAAAATCTTTTAATATTAAATAAAGTTTTTTTTGTTATGCGTGCAACATGCTAATGATAACTGCTACCTTATTGGTAGCTACTCTGGTTTCAGCCTGGTACTCTGTTCAACACTTCACGTGAAGTGCTGTCAAAACTCATATGAAAAACACTTTTGCGGAATATCATAATGTTGATAGAATTGTACTCTGTTCATTTTGTTAAAAGGTTAAGAAATGTTTCTGGCAACACAAAGTAAATTTGAGTTTTGTTTACATACACTAAACATAAATAAAAAACGTCGAATTGTGAAAACTCGCGAGATTGCTAACACTCCGGCATGTAAAATTTTTCGTTTGAAATGATAAATGCTGCTCAACATTTTTCACAAATTTGAACAGAGTTCTAGTCTTCAAATGTTAATGTGTGTTAGGTACAATGTTGCCTGCAGCATGCTGAGATTTATTTAAAATAAATAATTTCAAATTTGATTGATAAGCACTTTGGATATATTCGATATTAAAATTAAACTGTAGTACTCATGGCTTTTAAGCATTTTATAATTTGCAAGTTTTTTGGTGCTCTTAAACGGGAAATGGGCATTTCCAGCGAAATTCTCCTTTTTGTTACGTAACGCCAGCAAGAAAATAGGCTTGTATTTTAAGGCCACGTTGTTCAAATGTTATCCCTTTTGTTACTTAATGTAGAGCTAGTTGCACTGTGTACATTTAGTAACAAAAAGGATAATATTTGAACAACATGGGCCTTAAATACAAATTTATTTCCTTGCCGCCGCACAGTGGCTGAAAATCGTTTTTCATCGGCCAAAAATCTGTAACTTTTGAACCGATAGAGATAATTTTGCAATTTTTTTTTGCAGGAGAGAAGACTTCTTAAAATCGGTTCAATAGTTGTTGAGAAATTTAAGGTCAAAGTTGAACTTTTGATATTTTTTAGCATTTAGTATGAAAATGCTAATGATTAAGATTGAGAATTATGGTATTTTTTATTCAAAAAGTGGGATGTTTTTCTGCCCACTGTTTTAAGAACTTTTTAATCTACATAACTGCCAAATTTCATTAATATATCTTTGTTCATGTCAGATTTATAGAATGTCAAACCTTAAAATTATTATTTTTTACTCATGTTGAAAGCCCTTTTATTCATTTACACTATATAAATAATAATTTTAATGTTTGACATTCTATAAATCTAACATGAATAAAGGTATCATAATGAATTTTGGCAGTTATGTAGATTAAAAAGTTCTTAAAACAGTGGACTGAAAAACATACCCATTTTTGATTAAGAAATACCCAAATTCCCAATCCCGGAAAACGGCTTTAATTTTTTTTTTGTTCAAAAAAGGCAATACAATTTACCACTCGATATTGATCAGAATTTTCTAGAAAATAATGGACATATTAGAAAACATTACTGTTCTAATTGTATAAAAATTGGTGTGTTGAATTATTAGAATTTTTTACTCAAATTATTTTTTTTTTTTGTTTGAAAAATTTGATTTGGAATAGGGCATATGGGAGTAAAGATGTTAAACTGACTAAAAATTGCTTCTACAATTATACTCATAATGTTTTTTTTCGAAAAATATAAACATTTTTATTTATTTCTGGAGAAAATATTTTTTTTATTAGCGAAAGAACAAATGAGTATTCGTATTACCTTTTATTTTGCAGTTCCGATCGTATTTCAGTGCTGCAGGAATATATATTGAGTTTTCCTTCAATGTAACTTAAAACATATTCCTCCTTTTCATTTTTAAAATACTCTTCGGATAATTCTTTATAGCTGAAGCTCTCAATTTTTATAGATATTAAAAAAATTAGATTGTTATTGCTTAGATATATTTTAACAACTGAGATTTTATTCGAATACCACTGGCTTTTATACATAGCTTGCGTTATACTGTGTTCCTAGGTAGCAAAATAAGGAAGAATAAAGAACTAAAATGGGCTTAAGTAGGATACGTTTAAAATCCCACAGGTATTGGTAATTATATAATATAAAATACTTGGCTTGGTACACTTATATTTCAGTCATATGAATAAGTAAAATTAAAAGAGCAAAAGAAATGTTGCGAATAATTTTACACAAACTAAAAAAGTGCTCTATAGGCTGGTCCAAACAGGTACAAAAGTGCATTTGGGTTTAAAGTGGATACTTTCACCTACCTACAGCTACTAAAATTTTTTTAACCCCTTTTGACCTTATAAATTCTATTCTTCTGAACTTCAATTTGACTAAAATATAGAACCTGAAAAAATATTTAATAACACAGCAGGTATAATCGGTACAGTAATACAACATAACATTGTTTAAAGACTGCTTTACTACCAATATAAAAAATGTTGAACCCACTATTGATAACAGTTTGACATAAAACATAATAAAAATCAAGCCAAAAAATCCGTTTTATCCGAATATCTCCAAAAGCAAAGGAGATAACCTAAGCATTTAAGCATATTTTTTGTAACTCAGCTTAAGTTAATTTTTTTTTTTGCAATCCATAAATATATTTTTGGTGAATTTTTTAAAAGTTTGAATTTCCGAGGTTACCAATTTTAGAGGTCCGCAACTCACTCTCCCGACCCTCCATGGAAAAGCTACCCGGCCATGACAGTTTAAAATTTCATTCAAATATGTTCAGCCGTTCATAAGAAGCAAAATTATTTTTCAAAACAAAACGCTCGTAAACCATTGTGTTATATTTCAGTCATATGAGCAGCTTAAATAAAAAGAGCAAAAAAAAATGTTGCGAGTAATTTCATTAAAATGAAAAAAGTGTTCAACAGACAGTTCCAAACAGTTACACAAGTATATATGAGGTTAAAGAGGACACCTTCAGCTTTCTGGTGGTACTAAAATCTCTTTGACCCCTTTTGTCCCTAACAAGTTCTACTCCTCTAAAATTCGGATTTAACTAAAATATAGAACCTGGGGAAACATTTAATAACACATCAGGTATAAATGATACATTGATGTAATGATCCATTTCTTAAAGACCACTATCCCATTAATGTAACAAAAAAAATTTCGACCAATTATTGATAACGGTTTGCGAGAAATCATAATTTAGTTCTGATCAAATTTACAAAAATTAATTTTTTTCTAAAACAAAATAAAATATTTGTTTCCAGCAGCATGCCGCAGCCACAATTACGAATATTTTAATCTAGTTTTTTTGATACCTTAGTTCTAATATGTTTGCTATCGAATGGCATTAAAATTTTTGAAATCGGCGATGACAAAAAATTGGACTTTTGGCCGATGAAATTCAATTTTCAGCCACAGTGCGCCGTTACGTTACGAAAAGAAGACTTTTCGCTGGAAATGGCCATATGCATTTTTAATGAATCGCTTAAAAGCATTTGCTTTGCTAATAAAAAAAACTCGCTTAATTTGTTCAGCATCATGAAAGAAACTGTATCAAAGACAATAAATACATTCAAAGTTTAATTTAAATTTAGAAAACTTAGTTTCGATGAAATAATTTTTGTGCGTTTTTATATTGTTTGACTCGAGTTTGAAACGATACTTATATGAGATTTTTTTATAAGCAGTTGCTTATATACGAAGAAATTTCCTTTATTTTAAAAAGCAAACTGTCATTGCACAAGTTTATATGCATAAAAGCGTAAAATTCTGTATATGAAAGTTGTATGGATAACATATTTTGGAGAAAAAAATTAAATTTAAACATTTAAAAGCGTAAACATTAACTCGTATTTAATTTGTTTGTAAGATTTTGTTGAATGTTAAGAAAAAAAATCATGAATTTTCAATACAAATATTAAATTTTTGGTACAGATTTATTTTTGTATGTATACATGTTTTGATAGTTTTTAATTCTTATTCCTTTGAACTGTTCCTTAAAGTGATATGTATTTTCAGGAGGGAACCATTCGAGATTTTATTCGGTCTGAACCCGGTTTTTTTATTCTAGAGGACGGCTGTTTTTATTTTTTATTTTCTTAAAGTCAAATAAGCCGGATGTTTTTAAAAGAAGTTTTTTTTTAGATTATATTGAGATATAACTTTTAAATTAAACTTTTCAAACTATGCAAAAAACGAGCTTTGAAAAAAGTCAACTCATCGATCAGCCTAGTTTCTATGTATTCTATGTCTGCTTGTTGATGTAACACCACTATGGGAGTCTACACGCAGCAAACTTTTATCAAGTATTAAAAACATTGCAAGGATTTCCAAAAAAATAAATAAAAATTGTTACTAGTTCTTAGTTTTGCTTTAATGTGCTCTTACTTGTACTTTTTTACACAATCATTTTCTTTATCTGAGATGTGAGTTGTGTTTCGTACATATTTATCTCAGAAATGTATGTGGTTTGTTCACAAAGTTCCAAGAAAAAAAGACAAAAAACTTGTGCAACAAACGACCATTTAGTATAAACGTTGTTGAGGCAGGCAGGCTGGCTGGCTGGTGACTGAAAGTTTGGTTACACAAGTTGATGCTGCCTGCTGTTTCCCACTGTCTGTTGAGTGGAAAGTTTAAGTCTCAGTAACTATTTTGCCTGCTAGTGGCGAGCTTTTAAAACTTTTTAATTATTTCTATGGTGAGTGTTAAAGTAAAACTAACAATGTGTATGTTGTCCTGCAACCGACAATTAATGTTCGAGTATGATATAAAATTGGAGGAGAAGAAAAAACCAAAAATTACGGGTCTCTTCTACACGCAGAGAAAGAAATCCGTTTTCAATATGGTCAACTCCAACAAAACTTTTCTTAACTAAAATGTTTAAAAATAACATATTCAAAGGAAATCATAATATGGTTATGGCTTTTTGATGGAGGACTTTTTTAACCATAATGTGGTTGCCGATGGTGCGCTAAATAAATTATGGAGATCAAAAATTATTACCGCTAGCACTAAAACCAAAGGCTTTAACATCAATGTCAAATCTGTGCTTCTCTATGTTGGCGAGACGTGGAATATGTCAAAATGCGAAATTCGAATTCTACAAGCGTTTGTAAACAGCTGCCTCAGGCGAATACTAGAAATATTCTGGCCTGTGGAATCAATCTGTGGAATCAAACTTAGCAAGATCAATTAGAGCTCGATATACGCTCCCGCAAATTTAAATGGTTGGTGCACACGATGAGAAAATCTGCAAACGATATCACCAGACAGTCGGTCATATATAACCCTTCAGCCGCCAGAAGATACCATAGACCTGCCAACACTTTGAGACGCTAGATCGAAAACGAGCTTCAGAAAGTAGATGTGTATCATGGAGCGGACACAGAAAAAAGGGTTTTATCAATCAAAAAAAAGGTTTTAAAAGTATTTAAATTAAATTAATGTGATAATTGAATCAATTATTTTTATAGTTGAAAGAAAATTAAAAATTTAATTTTGATTTAATTAACATTTTAGTTGTTTTGAAATAAATTTTCAATTAAAATTTTAATTAAATAACAAAAAATATTAATTGACTTTTTTCGTTTAAAATAAAATAATTTAAACATGCGGAATTGTTGTTGGGAATTGTCAATATTTATTTAAATAAATTAACACATTGTTTGAAATGGCAAAGTTTTTTGATCACTTTTTTAATTAAAATTAAAAATATCATTTATTGAAAATATTTTTTTAAAATTTTAAAATTTTTAGTAATCAATATAATCATTTTGGTAATAGGTGCAAAATCAACAACTTGTTTGCTTGATATTATGACTTGGAATAAATTTGGTGATTGGAGAAATTTACTAATTTTTTCTGTGGAATGAAAGAAATTGCAAATGATAAGAACTTATGAAAAGCATTTGTTCCACCCAGCAATTGAAGCACTAAATATATATATATATATATGGTTGCCGATGACTATAATATGGTTGAACTAACCATAATATGTTTACAAATTTTCGTTAACAATTTTTTTGTTGGAGTACGCCATATTTAAAAATTTTCTTTTTCTCTAGGTGTACTTCCTCCTTTCCCTTATTTTGGGTGAAAAAGTGGGGTTAAGCTAAAAATATTGTCCAGCAATACAGTCCTTGTCCTGTGATTACAACACAACTAAACGAACATGCAGATTTTGTTGCAGTTTAAAGAAGTTTTGTAAAATAAAATATAAAATATTAACTTATTCCATCTACATTACATTTGTGGTAGCCAACTCTCTTTTTAATTTTTGTACTTTTTACTCTGGTTACTGTTTAATATTTATTTTTTTTTACATTCATCTTCCTCTTCTTCTTCTGCTCCTGTAATTTTTATGCAAAAAAGATGAAAAATTTTGTATATAAATTCTCTATAAAGTTGGCCATGTTGTAAAATAAACTTGTAACAAAAACTACAACAAAAAGTTATACAAGAAAAAAACGAAGAACAACAACAATAGAATTATTCATTTGTATTTTAGTTTTAGTGCTTTTTCTCTTGCTAACTGTTGTTGCTATTGTAGCAACTGATGTTGCTGTTGTATGTTGTACTTGTTTTTTTTTTTTTTTGTGTTGCCTTGTACTTGTAGCTAATTGTATGCAATTTATTGCTTTGTAAGGTGACTTTTCATACGCTTTTCCCATTTATTAACTAATTTAATATGCACAACTGATATTTTGCTGTTGTTTTTTCTCTCGATTTTACTGCTTCTGTTTTATTTTTTAGGTATACAGCTCCAGTTTCGTTAGTGATGCAACACGATTCCTTAAGTGTGTGTATTTTGTAGATATGAGGCAAATTCATCGTTTTTATGATTTTCGTTTTTGTTTTTTTTTTGTTTTAATTTATTTATGAGATTATTAATATAAAGTAAATGTTTAAAGATTAGCAGATATGTTATTTTTATAGTCTTCCGACTGAAGCGAACCAAGTCAAAAAAGAAAATTCGAAAATATTTTGAGTTTTAGCAAGTGAAATGCCATTAATTTCGGAAGTAATTGACTTGAGTTTATAACCGTTAGCTAAGGAACGAAACACTTTTTGATTTAGTCCGTTACAGAACTGGATGGAGTTAAACTTTGCGAAGAATTTCGCACCAGCTCAGAAGTACATATATGTATATTTTATGACTTGCTTCGGTTCAGCTCTGACCCCTCCGTATGCATTTCATTTGTAATTACTTCAAAATTGATTTTAGACTTAGAGAAAGTATATTAATGTTCTGGGTTATTATGGGGAGCGAAGTTGATTTTACGATGTCCGTCTGTCGATGCGTCCGTTGAAATGGGGTTTTCGAAGGCCCCAGAAATGATAAGGACTAGTTTGTTATATATTTATATCACACAAAGACCAACATTTTTTCTATTAAAATCCAGCCAGAGCGATCTAGAGATGGCTGAGATATTTGTAACAACCACGTCTGCCTCTCATCTTTACCCATAAAATCTGTTGTTGTTGTTTTTCCCATTTTTTACACAAAACAAATTCACATGCGATTTTCCGCTTAAAAAGAGTGTGTTTTAAGTAAAAAAATGTAATCAACATAATATTAATTCTGTTAGATAATATGCGGTAGTGGGTGAAGGCTATCAAATATTCGGCACAGACGAATATGCCACTCTTACTTATTTGTTATTGCTTAAATTTGATTTTATGTTGTATATAGAAAAAATTATAAAAAATAATTCCAACTGCTTTGAGATGTACAGGATTCATATTCGAAATTTTAATGAAATTTAACGGTATAAAAATTACGGCATCTGATATCGATTGACATTCTTATACAACTTGCTTTCACCTTTGAAGAAAAAGTAAAATTTTTTTCGTTTTTATATCATAAAATGTACCCTCTATTTTAATCTGGGCCATATCAGTAGAGTTTGTTCCCGAGATTTCCGGTCTCGGGAATTTCCGAGACTTTCAATTGTTTAAATTTTGAAGAAATTTTTTTTTAAAACTTCAATAAATCTATGTCGGACCAGTGCCCTTAGTAGTTTAATCCAACTTAATATTACCACAATATTTAAATTTGCTACAGTTTAAGGCTTATTAAGCTAATTTTTGAGAATAGGCTTTATAAAGGGCATATGATAAATTATAGACCTATCTTCCAAAATTTTATTTCTTGTCTTAGCAAACTGAAGTGTAATTTTGAATCTTATGAAAGTAGATTATGCTAAATTGCACCACAAGAGCATTATTCGTTACGATCTTAGCCATACTTACATGATTTACGAGATTGGGCTAAACATGGAGAAGTAGGTACATTTTGGACTGATGTTCAAGAAATTTTGTGCCTTATAAAACGAATTTATTGAAATTTAATGACAATAGGTGCATTTCGCCACAAATTTATAACAGTTTTTGTTGAGTTTTTAGGAAGGTAGTTTCACATTTGGCTGCAAAACTCTTTTCCTGCTGAAGCGATTCTGCTGGAATTCAATCCCAAAGACCTTGGTAGATCTAGAAACAATTTGACACCCATATGGCTCAATCGGCTCAGAATTAATGACGGACTCACAACACAAATGCTTTATGGGACCTTAGATGAATGACAAACGTAGTTTACCTTTATACACCACTGCTGATTATGGGTTATAAAATTGTAAAAAAATATGTTATTAAATATATGTTTTAAATAAAATTTCTCCTTCCTGCTGAATTTGTTAAACGGTAAAATTGTTTCAGAAATCCTACATCGTAATGTTATGCTTTCAGTTCCTAATCGCCCTTCCAGAAATTTTATTCCACTAAGACTTCAATACTTTCATTCTAATGAGCTCTGAATTCGACAATATATATATATGGGGGATTTCATGTCAAATCACCCAACTTTTGAAATCGATGTCTTCCGATTTGGATGAAATTTGCACCAAATCCACGTCTTGACTTAGAAATTATTTTTTGCATCCCAAATAGCGACCATAACTAACTTAAAGGAAAATACCTAAGCTTTCTTTTGAGCAAAAAAAAAAAAAAAAAAATAAAAAATAAGTTTTAAATATAAAAAAAATTTTAAAAAAATTTAAAAAAAAACAAAAAAAATATTTTTTGAAAGCCTGAAGAAATAGCTATCGAATTTGTTTTGGACACATTTTGCTAATACCAATAGATTATAAGTTACATGGATGAGAAAGAACACCGGTTTGGCCAAAATGTCAAATTTTGACCCCCTCTAACTCAGAAACTTTTTGACCGATCTTGTTGAAAATTTGTGTCTAAACTACTAGCCAATAAAACTAACCTTGTTGTTTCATCCAAATCGGAAGACATCGATTTCAAAAGTTGGGTCACTTGACATGAAATCCCCCATATACTAGAGTTTGCTAAAAACCGTAAAAATGTGAAACCGCGGTTTCGGTTTTAACATGATTAAAATCGATCGGTTTCGGTTCGATTTTCGATTTTTACAAATCTTGCATATTGTTTTGTTTGACTGTTGCTCTAATAATTTAAAAAATTTCCAAACTCCAGATTTTAGTTCATACATTTCTGAAATATCTAATATAATATGTAAAAGAGGTTTAATATGCTGCCAAATTTTATTGGTTATTAATATGGCTGCAATTTCCATGCAAATGCATGTTTTTTGTCGATAGCCTAAGAACGTTGTCAAGCAATTTTCTTTCCATATCATTAAATTTGCGTTAAAATGGCATAGGGATGGGCAATAAATATCGATATATCAAAATATCGACATTTGAAAAAATTATAATCGATATATATCGCCGATATTAAAAATACCCATATATCGGTTCATCGATATTTATCTACGACTGTCCAATTCGATATTTTTAAGATCTCTTTATAATAAAATTCAACATTTTAACCGTTGCTAACTGCTTACAATACTGTTGTTTTTTAAAAATTGCATCATATGTTTTTTTAGCTAATATTAAAAAAATAACGGCGCTTTTCCATTGTACATTTGCATAGATTACACAGTTCAGTTTTATCGCGGTATTTTAAGAGATGACAACAAAAAAATAAGCGCGGAAAAAATATTCTGCAAAGGGTTCCTAGAATTATGCAAAGAATCGCATTAATTATGGCGTATTACCAGCAATAGACTCATGAAAGTTGGAATGTTAATAATAAAAAAATATTTTGTTTTTTATTTTTTTATTTGAGCATGTTATTATATATTAAAAATAAAATACTACACAGTTTACTTGTATAGTATGTGTCACAAGTTTCGTTTACCGGCAGTATATAATCCACTTTTATATAATCCCAATTTTTTTTTTAGATTTCATATGGCAAATCAATAATTTTTTTTTGTATTTTTTTTTAATTTTTTTTTTTATTGTAGAATTAACTGCCGATATTTTTAATTAATAAATATCGATACTCTAAAAAAATATCCATACGATATATAGCGATATATTTTTTCAATTTGCCCATCCCTAAAATGACATCGATTTGCTCTTGCATATTTTGGTTTTCATTTCATATTTTGACATTTTTAAATGATTTTTTTACTTTTCTTGTTTTAAAAAACAGTTCTTTGAAAAATTTATTAACACACAAAATAATCTTCCAAAAATAAAAAAAATTTATATCTTTAAATAAATTCTTTAGAGCTGTATTTGAAATACAAAATTTTTCAAGATTTCGACAACAGATCCTGATATTTTTATTTTTCGAAACGCCTTGCAATTGTTGCCGGCGTTTATGTATAATTTGCCATTTCTTTTAACATAAATATATTTTTAAAGTAAAAGCTAAAAACCGACGTTTTTGTCGGTTTTCGGTTTCGGTTTTTAGGCATTAAAAACCGCGGTTTCGATTTCGGTTAAAGCCGAACAGCAATTCCTAATATATATGTATATTGATTTTTATGGTCCTATTGGCATCAAAATAACCTCTTAAAGGTCCAATTAGACGTGAGATGAACATAATGCCATTGCCGTAACGATGACCATAGGAACCAAAATTCAAAAGGTTTGAATGTTAATGTTATGCCGTTATGTTAAGTCAACTATAATCAAATACAGTGTTGCCCATAAGGTTGGTTTAAACAGCTGTTTTGTATGTCTATGGTTATGTCACGTCTAATTGGACCTCAAGCTTCTTAAAATTACTTTAATCTTAAATTTTTTACGTAATAGATACTAGATTTAATTATTTTAAGAGTAATAGTCAGTAAGAAATAGTAGTTTCATTGAAGAAATAAGTAAATAAATAAATAAAAAATCCCGGGATATTGATTTTTATTCCCGCTTTCCCGGGAATACAAAAATTGCGGGAATAAAAAAGCTCTACATATGATATATCTATACCAAATTTTTCGGAAAGAGAAAAAGTACCAAAAGTGCTAGCTTATCATCTTTTAAGCCTCCAGAAAGTACACGGTATATTAATGTAGTCTTTAATCTGTTTGTGTATCCAATTTATCGATAAAAGAACAAATAGGTTTTTATCCCGTTTTTACACCGAAAAAAATAAAACAAATTTCCCTTAAAAACCCTATATTTAAATCAGGACTAATTTGCAATCTGCGTGCCAAATTTATCTAACAGATAAAAAGTACTAAAGTACCAATTTTTCCCATTTTAGCTTTAAAAAGTACGCTATATCGTCTACCGAATTTCATCCAAATCAATTAAGCGGTTTTCGAATGTTCAAGCCACAAATTAACAAACATCCAAACAAACAAACTTTCACATTTATAAATTAGAAGGGCTTGAATTGAAATTTCTACAGATTTATCGAATGTTGTATTTTCCCCCTGGATTTTTCCAGTAAATTTTTATTAAATAGTTTAAAACTAAATCTTTTTGTCATATTTTATATTAAAAATATGGCATATGACTTTGCACCATTAAAGACAATTGTTTTTTTCCTATAAAAAAACACAACTGCACTGTGATACACAAGTCTGTTTTGTTGGAGTCCACAGGTTACGGAACAATCAAGGATTTTCCTTAATTTGTTTAGCCCTTTTTTTAGTAACATAACGGTAATGCTAATATAAAAAATATAAAAAATCTTCAATTTGTTACTGAGTACACAAAAACGGGTTGAACACTTAATTTATTGAAAAAGAAAATTGGCGTTTTTCACAGCCCACATATTTTTACTTTTCTATTTTCGTGTTATCGGCGTACATTCAAATACGGTGAAATTGATAAGAATTGCATGTTGATGTTTTTCAAATAAAACAAAAATAAAATCAAAAAATTTCATTTGAAAATTAAAAAAAAAAAAATTCCGATTAAAATTAAAACTTCTTTAGAATTATGAATTCCAGTGTATTTCAAACAAAATATCGGCAATAAATAAATCTAGATTAGAGTTATTGTTTGGCGGTAATAAATAACGTATTGGGTAGGGGAAACAATTATCATCCTAATTATGAAATAAAATATCTAGGGATTTTTTTCTCTTTTCCCATTTTTATAATAGAATTTAAATAGAAAGAATGGGAGAAAAATTGTTCACTTGTGTAATCAATAATTTTTATATACTTGCAGTTTTCTTGCAAATAGTGACCCATATTAATGATAAACAAGTCCGCCTTTTATGGTACTCCCGCGAAGTTCTACGTTTGTCTGCGGTAGACAGCTTCTCTGGTGGGAATCGAACCCGAAACCCCGCTGATAGAATAACTCACTAACAACTAGCCTACCGGGGCACCCATCATGAACATGTGTTGAAATGCTAATTTTCTATGTTCGTGTGTGCAAAATCACTGTAAAAACTACATATTTCAAATAATTCGACTGTGGGTTCACTTGTCGGTGTCAAATATGTATAATCCGCATTGCATAAATTTGCAACTGCAATATGTGACAAATGTTCAACATTTGCCCGCCTTATTGATTATGATTTGTTTTATCAAACTGCATGTTCACGGGAATTTTTAGACCCCTGCGATCAAAAAATGGAGGCTTCATTAAAGAAATTAAAACGTAAAGAATACTTGAGTATTATTTATTTTGTAACGTTTCTTGCTTCTCCTGTAAAAAAATAAAACAAAAGTGTAGTTACGTTCGTTTGCATTTAAGCTGACGATATACATATCAGCAGAAAATTTAAAAGAAGATTATATTGTATAATAACTTGAAATTTATTTTATTTTCTTCGTTAGGTCTGCTAATTTTAAGGAATTTTTTGAATATGTCAAGACTTGCGACTTTTGTGAAACTTTTTTTTGTAGGGATTTTATTTTAGCGATTTTTTTTATATAAACAAAACGCTTTAAGATTTTTAAAAAACAAGAGAAAAGAAAAGAGTACTATTATATGAATCACATACATAAATTTATGTCTTGGTACCAAAAATCATAAATATTTTTCGATAAAATTAGAAAAAAATGCCATAATGAGTGCAGTTCTATTGCCTATCGATAATGATTTTGTTAAAAATTAGAAAACAATATTAAAAAAAGGTTATAGGAGTTTTAGAAATGTAAGCAACATTCATAAAATCTTCCCTGACTACGAAATAACGTTTTCCCCACACCAATTTTACCGCAGACTCATTATTTTTATATTTTTTTGATCACCACTGTTGATCACCACAAAAGGTCATTAGGGTTTCCTCAAAAATTGATAAGTTCTTATTTAATGTGAATAATAATTGTTTTTTCTTCCCCAGCAGATGCTGTTTAATCTTATTTTGGCCCATATAAGTAAATCAAAGTCGTATAAACAAAATTTAGTTGTTATTCAAATTCCAAACTGAAAAGTGAGTGTGTCTTAATAACGAGATTTTATAATTTATTTAATATTAAAATCATTAAATTAAAATTTTAATTAATTCTTTGTTTTTAAACTCAGTCAATCATCATGCAGTTTTCCTGGTTCTTTGCCGTTTTCTTCGCTTTGTTCGCCCTGGTTTCTGGTCAAAACTGTCCCAGTAACTCCAATTTCGATAAATCTACAAACTCGTGCGTAACTACTCGCCCAGTTCATGGCGTATGTCCCCAACAATTTAAATATGACGTTAATATTAACAAGTGTGTCTATGATTTGAGATAATTTTCCTGTTCTATTTGAGAAAAAAAAATTTCGGAGAAAATGAATAAATGAGAAAAAGATTTGAAGAAAAATGTGTAGTTTTATTTTTTTGCAAATACCTGAAATTATTTGTAAGTTTATTTCCCAGGAATTTAGAGTTTAATACATTGTTGTCGCATGTAGTCGAATTTAATTGGTGAGACATTTCGTGTAAAGTGTGAATTGCGTTTAAAATTTAGCTGCTGTACGGAGAACAAGAGCAAAAATGTGTATCTTAAACTCGTTTACGATCCTGATTATGCTTAACACATTTTTATATACCAGCAAATAATTTTGCTACTATTCTAGAGCTCGATTTGACATGATTTTAGAAAGTAGAGTAAAGACAAGTAAAAGTGCTATAAGTGAATGTGCCGAATTTTTGATATGCTCTTCCTAGGGAAAGAATATTTCAGTATCGGACTTAATATACAAAATATAAACCAATGTTCATAAAACCTGACAGAAAAAAATAAAATTTTATTTAAATTCAAAAAATTCGTGATATCAATTAAAAAACCAATTTAATTTGCACCAGTAAACAAATTAATATTATCATTTAAATATTTTTTGATATTTTTTTTAATATTTCATTCAGGCTAAAGTTCATTAAATATAATTTTAATTAATTTATTTTTATGAAGAATCGAATTTTTACAACATGAAATGAATTAAAATTTTATGGATATTTTTCATTCTTGACTGAGCTGGGAATTGAACCCACGTTTTCACGGACAGGTTACCCTGACATGTTTCCATTGTTACCACTCAATCTTCTCAAAGGGGTTTTCCATCTTAACACTCACCATCATCGAAGGCAGCTGCCAGTCAATAGTCAAACATCAATCTTTAAACAAAATTTGTAGATCGAAATTTGCCAATAAAATGAAAATTAAATTTAATGAACTGTAGCCTGAATAAAATATTAAAAATTTGGATTAAAACCTTAAACAGTTCAATAAAATAACCACAATACCAATTTTTTGATATTTACAACATTTTCTGCAGTAATGTTGTTGACAAAAGTAAACGTTTCACTTAATTCCATTTTTAATTAAAACTGATTTTATTTTTGATTAATGGTTTCATTGAAAATAAATTGGGGAGATTTTTTCTGTGCAGTATTATAAATCGTTGCGGTTCCAGGCGTATTAAAGTATATTTTAAAAGGGCGTTTTATGTGGGGCCTATGCAGCGTTGCCATTTGTCAAGTTTTCCCTTTTTTGCCAGAGTTTTGAGATGCAAAAAAGTTTTTAATTTATATAAATTTTTTTCAAGTTTTTTATAAATTAATGGCAGTGTTTTTTGTGCAATTAAGCCAGAAGATGGCTTACCTTTATAATTGGAACAGTGTTTAATTGTGCTTACTTCTTCCTACCTAAAATATCCCAACTATATTTTTTAGGTGCTTAAGTATTTTTAACACTAGATTCATATAAGTTATCAGAAGGTGATAATGGACTTAAGAGTTTCTTTAAAGTTTTATGTTCAACTTTGTAAAGTTGTTTTAATGATGACTTTCTAAAACATGTTAAAGTTTTAGCACCTTTTAGGTTTTTAATAAGTATTTCCTTGTAAACTAATTTATTGGTGAAAATGTAAACAAATTTTTAATTACTTTTTTCTATATTTTTAAACAAAATTAATTCCAAATACATTTTTTTGTATTTTTTATTTAATTTTTTTTTTAATTTTTAAACAAAATTAATTCCATTATTGTGTTTTCTTTAAAAAAAATTTTGGCACTTTTGTAAAAACAAGTTTTTTCTTGAAAAAAGATATTCGTTCAGACATAAGAAGTTTTTTAAAAAATAGCAACGCCTATGGCAAATTACAGACCAATTCTTACGAAATTTATGCTGCGTGTTTGCCGGGCTTTATAGGGGACCTATGGTAACTTATGCACCGATCTATACAAAATTCGTTTGTATGATTTTTAGTCATTTAAAACCAATTATGTTAGTTTTTGTATCAAACATTTAAATCTTTTAGGGAGTTTTTCCACATTTCGGCTTATAGCTCTTTTCATACTGAACCGATTGTGCTGGATTTCCATTCTAAACAGTTTAGGGAAACAAAAAATAATCTGTAACTGAAATTTTTGTTTTTTGTATCAGTCAACTAGAGCTGCAAAACTATCGATAGTCGGCCCAATCGAAAGTTTCGAAAGTTTGCTTAAAAACTATCGATAGTATCGAAATGTTTCTTATGTGCCACTTCTGGACAGGGTAGGGAATGAAGGTGGTAACCAATGAAAAAGTTTTAACACTGCCTTTACAGAACGCGTTTAACAGCTATAAAATACTAGCATATTCACTTTAGATTTCAGGGTCATCTGTAGTATTTTTACCTTTGACTGCAATATATTTATTCACCTTAATCAAGAAATTCAGAAGGTTATTATGTCAATTCCTTCACCTTGCGTTGAAAATTTTTTTCAATTAAATTTTGTATAAAAATATTTTACAATGGAGCTTAAGTATTTTACAAAGAAAAAAAAAAAAAATTACAAAAAGGTTTAAAAAGTCGCCACATTTGGCGAGAACATCTAACAACCCTGGCTGGCAGTCATTGCTTATATTGAAAAAAAATACGCCAAAAGTCATTTTGCTATAACTTTCTTAAACAAATGTACAAAATTATTGAAACTTTACTCGCGTGTTATTTTGAACGTTAAGGTGCCATTAACTCATATTTAGGTTAAGTCGACTTAAGTACTTTTTCGTTTTTTGCCACAGAATTAAAAATATGCACTGCAAAAAATGTTTCGTTGACATTTAATCATTTTTGTAGTAGCTTTTTAAATTTTTCGATAGTATCGATAGTGATAAAAACCATCGATAGTCAGCCAAAAATAAAACTATCGATAGTACCATCGATTGTTTTTCAGCTCTACAGTCGACTTAGAATTACTTAAGGACCCATAATTTATGGGATCTTAGATAAATATTAGAAAAGTTTAACACGGAATGACAAACTTAGTATACCCTCATTAACCTCTAGCGGTGGGGGTATACAAAATAAATGATTTTAAGCCCGGAAAGAGATTTCAAAACGCTGAGCAAGTTAATTGCTGCCAGTTTTAAATACGTATCATTTGCTAGAAACTATTTTACCAATCGTGTTTGCTGGGTTATGTATATATAACGATGCGTGTGTTTTTGTCTAAAGTGTCTGTGTTACATGAATTTTTGTTTCTTGCTGTTGCTTGTTGTTTTATCTAAATATTTTGGTTATTTAAAATGTTTTTTTTTTTTTTTGTTGTTCCAGTTCTATTATTTTTTAACAAGTGTAAAGTAAAGTCACTTTACCTTACATACTACTTGTAGTAGAATAACACCAAGTATTTGTCAAGTATCATGTCGTGTACTTGTACTTGTTGTTGCTGTAAGTAGCATGAGTTAAACTTGTATGTAGTAGACAACGAATTGTAGCATGCAGTAGTATGTAAGTTGTTGTAGTAGCTTGTTTTAAAAGGCCTATCTAATTCTAATGCCAAAAAGTAAGTGAGTGAGACCTGTTGTTTGCTGTGTGTTTTTGTAAGTCAGTTTTGTTGTAATTGAGACCAGACGACAACATCATTATTTGATTGGAGACTAATTTACTTCTTGTTTATTTTGTTGACAGTTTTAAAGGTTGGTTTTTTGTAGTTAAAAATAATATTAAACCATTAATTGTTGTAGGAGATTAAAAACAAAATTTTTTAAGTTATGGAAATTTTTTTATAAAATGGGAGTTTTTATTTTTATTAAATATGTTATAGATATCATCGTTAGTAAGGCCTCGATTCTTTAATACAAGAAGGGAGATTACACTATGTATTTAAAATTTTGACAAACTATATATCGAAATTATTTACTTAATTCTCTAAATGAGGCAACATTTTATGATTTACATTCGACATACAATTGTCGCTAGCAGAAAGTATTGATACTGAGCCAAAGCTGTCAATTACTTCACCTGCCCCCCATATAAATGAACACCCGAGCTTAAGGTATACTATGGTGAAGAGTAAATACGATTCAGACTATTTGTTTTATAAAAAAATGAATTGCCTAATTGCAGAATATGCAAATATTTTTTTTCGGCCAAAAACCTTGGAAAATTAACCCTGGTTATTAGATATTGTCTAATGCACTCGATACTCAAAGTACGATTCAATAAACATCTAATGAATGAGTTGTTCTACTTAAGGCTGTGATCTTGACCACATCTCTGAAAAATGCCAGTTAATCTTTTGAAGACTGCAAATATACCATCCACCCTTATCGTGGTTGGCGTATTTATTGCAAAAACTGTCGTTAAGTTTTTTATTTACGACAGCGTATATGTACAAATTTTCGTCTAAATACGGCAATCACGATAAGGGTGAATATCTCCTTTTTTTAAATAAAATTTCTCATCGTGCATATTTCCTTATTATGGCATTTCAAATACATAACAATAACGGATAGAAGAAAATCTTAAAATTTTACAATCATTGTTTATGCAATATTTTCTTAAAAGAAATTCCTTTCTTATTAACCCTAGATGGTTACTGTTCGTCGAATCGACAAAGCTCATTTACACTTTATCATAAAACTTTTTTATATGTATTTAAATTACGCTCTTTTTTCAACAACGTTAGCTGATGATGAAAGCTTTAAAAAAAGTTAGAGTGCTGTTTTCGGCTGTGCCGAATCTTTGATGCCCTCCCCCGACAGGAGTTGGCTCTATATGATAAGCACATATATATTAGTAACTAATCTTCACAAAAACGAACGTCAGCATTAAAATTGGTTGCCGTTTAGACCTTTATTAAATTATTGACCGACAATAAGAAAGTTTTATGCGTTTCTTGTTAAAACTTTGAACTGGGTTGAGTAAAATATCATGATTCGTAACAGTTTCAGCCGAACTAAATTTTTTATGAGGGTAATTTGTATTGGACCTATGGTAAATTATGGACCAATCATCCCAAAATTCCGAAGACTGATTTCTGGTATTACAAAAAATAAATTAGAATAAATTTCAATACAGCAGTGTTATTAGTGTTAGTGTTAACAGTAAATTTCACAAAATTGCATGATTATTTTTCTGACCATATGAATTTAAGTAAAAAATTTCACCGCAATATCTATATCTGTGATGGTTTTAAGTGAATTTAGTTATTTTCCCAAAGTGGGATTTATTTGGTTTTAGGCGCAATAAACTGTTTTCCGGGAGTAAGGTTTATATGGGGCCTGTGGTAAATTGTCGACCGATCATCCCAAAATTCCGTTTTAGCGTTAACAGTGACTTTCAGAAGGCTGCTTAATATGGGATCTAAGGTAAATTATGGACCGTATATCAAAAAATTGCATGATATTTTTTCTGGCCATATAAATCTAAGTTGGAAGAAATTTGACCGCAATATCTATGTGTATATGTTACGGTTTTAGGCGAATTTAATTATTTGTCCAAAGTGGGCTTAATTTGGTTTTAGGCGTAATAAACTGATTGCCGGGAGAACGGCTTATATGGGGCCTAGTGTAAATTATGGACCGATCTTCACGAAATTTAACAATATGATTTGCCGTCATATAAAACGAATTTGTCAAAATTTAATATCATTCCGTGCATTATTCCACCATAGATGTTAGATTTTGAATCAAAATGATAAATTTTTTAAGGGTGGTAGTTCTACATTTTGATTCAAAGTTCTGATCCCACTCAACCGATGTGGCTGGATTTCAATCCCAAACTGCTTAGGATAACTACAAGCAATTTGAGATCAAGTTTATTCTTTTCTTTTGCGTTTTTCGAAAGTGAGCGTGTTTTCAACCGACGGTCAGACAGACGGACATGGCTAAAACGATTAGTATCAAATTTTGACAGAGAAAAAAGAGTTTTATATTTTATGCTTTATAATATAAAATAATATTTAGATATTTTTAATTAGGCTTAAGTTCATTGAATTTAATTTTTATTAAATTATTTTTATGAAGACAGGAATTTTTACAACATGAAATTAATTAAAATTTTTTTTTATTGATAATTTTTCATTCTTGACTGCGCTGAGATTTGAACCCAGGCGTTCACGGACAGGTTGTCCAGACTAGTTTCTATTGTAACCACACAATCTCGTCGGTGGGGTTTGCCGTTTTACTCACTCTGCTATTGAGGCCGGGCGACGTCAATAGTCAAACATCAATCCTTAAACCAAATGGTATTTCACTTTGGTAGATCGAAATTTGCTTTTTGAATGAATGATTATCTATTTTTAATTGATTTACATGTTCTTCCTAACTTCTGTTTTTTCGTAATTTTTGTCAAGAATTCTTCTTGAAGTCCAAAGTACATTTTTTTATTTATTTTTTGATGTTTTGTCTTTCTTTTTTCTTGTTGGCCTTTTTCAGCACAACTTGAAGGACAAATGCAAACATAGCTCGTGCCTTAGCTGTTAACAATAATTAGTATTGTGGTTATTTTATTGAACTTTTAATGGTTTTTAATCCAAATTTAGATATTTTTAATTAGGCTTAAGTTCATTGAATTTAATTTTTATTAAATTATTTTTATGAAGACAGGAATTTTTTACAACATGAAATTAATTAAAATTTTTTTTATTGATAGTTTTTCATTCTTGGCTGCGCTGAGATTTGAACCCAGGCGTTCACGGACAGGTTGCCCAGACTAGTTTCGATTGTAACCACACAATCTCGTCGATGGGGTTTGCCGGCTATTGAGGCCGGGCGACGTCAATAGTCAAACATCAATCCTTAAACCAAATGGTATTTCACTTTGGTAGATCGAAATTTGCTTTTTGAATGAATGATTATCTATTTTAAATTGATTTAATAAAATAACCACAATACTAATTATTGTTAACAGCTAAGGCACGAGCTATGTTTGCATTTGTCCTTCAAGTTGTGCTGAAAAAGGTCAACAAGAAAAAAGAAAGACAAAAACATCAAAAAACAAAAATGTACTTTGGACTTCAAGAAGAATTCTTGACAAAAAGTACGAAAAAACAGAAGTTAGGAAGAACATGTAAATCAATTAAAAATAGATAATCATTCATTCAAAAAGCAAATTTCGATCTACCAAAGTGAAATACCATTTGGTTTAAGGATTGATGTTTGACTATTGACGTCGCCCGGCCTCAATAGCCGAGTGAGTAAAACGGCAAACCCCACCGACGAGATTGTGTGGTTACAATCGAAACTAGTCTGGGCAACCTGTCCGTGAACGCCTGGGTTCAAATCTCAGCGCAGTCAAGAATGAAAAATTATTAATAAAAAAAAATTTTAATTAATTTCATGTTGTAAAAAATTCCTGTCTTCATAAAAATAATTTAATAAAAATTAAATTCAATGAACTTAAGCCTAATTAAAAATATCTAAATTTGGATTAAGAACCATTAAAAGTTCAATAAAATAACCACAATACTAATTATTATAAAATAATATTTTTATTTACTTTAACAATCGTTCAGCTAGAATTTTTCAAAAATTTAATGTTCTAATATGAAGAGTAATCTTTCAGGGTTAAGGTTAGCACTGATATAAGAAATTCTTACTTACATACAACAATATCTCGTATGTAGACAAATTGAAATAGTAGTTGTACAATTCAGAAGCTCGTAGTATCGTCGCATTCGTTGTTTAATCATCTAATTATATTAACTTATAAATTTGTGTTGGTAATTTTCATACAAAAGTTTCGTCTCATTATACGATTGATTTTTATGCGTTTTAAAAAACGTTGTATTTATGCCTGGAAATAGTCGATTTATTTTCTAAATGTGTAAGAATGTGATAATTACCACCAAAAATTCACCTGTGTATGAAATATTAATACATATGTTTGATTATTTTGTTAAGCTGTTTTGATTAAAATTGCTTATCGATTAATATTTATTATCATTTCGAATTAAATCTTTTATACCTGGCAGAATCTAATTGTATCAACTTATTTCAATGGCAAATTTTTTTTAAAGAAGCATTAAACAATTATAACTAAAATTAAACAGTTTTTTCAAGACGAATTCATTTTTCAGGTGCCGTTGAAAGCACAGCTGTGCTACTTTTTCTTCTTACTTAGAGGGAGAAATGTCAAAAGTTGCTTGTGGTTTTGATCGGTTTCAACGAAAGAAAAAAAAAATTGTTGTGTTTTTGGTGTTGTTACTTGTTCTAGTATCAAGACCACCGTATACATGAATTCGCCTTGAGTTTTTATTTTTAGTTTTATTTGTGATAAATATTGGTTATTATTTGGCAACAAGAAATATGTCAATGTGCTTAACACAGGGTCTCCACCTGAGATAAGATATTTACATTAGCAAACGTCAAATTCAATCGCAGAGAGTCGTGTGGACTCTCAAATAGTGTTAGTACTAATATTATAATACATTTAATAAGATGAGCTGTCAAAAATACACATACATACACACATATAAAACAATAATAAGCCACGATTATTAAAATCTGTAATTCATTAATGCAAATAGTGCCAATCTTGTGAAAAGTGTTTAAAAAACAACATTTTAAACTAAAAAATCAAAAAACTACAAAAAAAAAAATGAATAAAAAGAATAAAAACGATACAAGTTCACTGTACGAGAATCAGTCGATTAAATCTTATAAGATACGTGTTCCCCTTTTTAAATGTTAAGATTAACATGAAGAAATGTGTTCTCTCATTATGTCGACGTTCTCTCAGATATTTTATCAGATATTATCTCGAGTGGACACCCTGTGTAAAGGGTAAACTCAAAGTGAAATGACAATGTACATTGAATTGATATTTTATATTTGTGACATTTAAGGCTTGTTTACACTGTCACACAAGCCTTACGTATTCCATAATACTTTGTGAGATGAAAATCTTATGTGTTTTATTACAACTGTCAAAAAATCATATAAAACATTGCAGTTTGATGTCACACTACCAGACATGAATATGCTTTTTTTAAAATGCAAGTCTGATCAAATGAAAAGTATTATTGTTTGTAATTTCAAAAAACGATAAAGTCGTATGAGATGTCAAATTTTTTCGTAATACTTGTCATTTTCATAACACATTGCATTCACACTAGGGATGCCAATCGGGACTGATTTTTGAAAATCCCGGGATTCGGGATTTTGAAATCCCGATCCCGAAATACAGGGATAGTGTAGATCCCGGGATTTCGGGATTTTTCGGGATCAATGTGCTGCCTTAAAAGCCTACTTTTTTTTAATAAACAACACTTTCAATATTCAAAAGGTTTTATATTTTTTGCGGGTTTGAGTTAAGATCGATTCCTTAGATTTTCCAACCTGATCTTTCATTTGGCGTAATCAGTTTTTCGATACCTCATACGGTTTTGGAGATGTGGAGTGTTGAGTTTGTTGAATGTGGTATTTGCTGAAGCAATTTTCATATTAAATGTGTCAATTTACTCGAAACTATCGGAATCCACATACGACAATTAAATTATCAGCCGACGATATGTAACATAAATTTTTAAAAATGAAAACAACAAAACAATTTATTTTATACATATGTTTATAACACTGGCCTCACCGATGATCAAACTGTTCAGACTCTGAAAAAAAGCTTAAAAAAATATACGTATCTCTTAGATTTTCTAGATCAATGTGAATTAAAATGTGACGATATTTATACACTGCAAAGTGTAGTCCCTCATCGATAGCTGAGTTAAAAACTGTAAAACTATGTCGACTGCAGTGCAGTACACCTCCAGGGTGAGGGCGAGATTAATTTTTTTTTTTAAGATTTTTTGCTTGATATATAACAATTATTTCTTGATTTCTATATTTTGCATAAAACTAATCATTTTTATTTTAGTATTATGTCTTAAGCCAAAGCTGAACTTGCTAAACGTAATTGTAATAAAGGCTTGAGATGTGAGTCTGAAAATTTCGTTTCTACTTAAAATAATGGTTTCAATTAAGCAAAATACAAAAATGCAGAAATAGTCGTCTTATCAAGCAAAAATTAAAAATTTTAAATACTCGCTGTGTTCCAAAAACACAAATTAAACTCAAAAATAAGAATTATTTGCAATAAAAAATATAACTCACATAAATTTTTAATAATTTTTTTTGTATATAGTATAAAAATTCAATAAAAACGAACAGTTTTGTACATAAAAGTTGATATGTTAAAAATCCCGGGACTCATAAAAATAAATCCCGGGATTCGGGATTTCCCGTTTGGCATCCCTAATTCACACTATCACACTTTTACATTTTACTTGAGTTTTTGAGATGTGTTAATACAGAGTATAATAGTGTAAGCTGCCTTTAGCAATACGTCAAACCAGCGATACAACAAATTTGCCTATTCAAAAGTGCATAAAGATAAATCGTATTTTTTAAACGATGAGCCATACGACAGATCTCATTGGACAATTTAAATTTCGACCGATATCAAGTTTCTTAAGTATTGCAGTGGGAAAAATTTCTTATAAAAATTGTTTTTAAAACGTATTTTCATAATTAGGTCATGAAAATTTATTTATTCTATTTGTTTTTTTCTTATAAGCGTTTTTCTAATCAAAATCTTTTTTTAATGAATATCAATGACATGGGTTTTCCGCCATACTTTCGTTAAGCGGCTTATTTTCTTGTATAACAAGTTCTTCTTTCTATAATCTGCTGTGTTGTTCTTTTCTTTACAATTCCAAAATTTTCATTACTTCTGCTCATTAATCTTGTTGCTTTCTTAAAAATTCATTTGCCAGCTTTTTGTTTAATTATTTTTAAAATTTCATTTGTTTCATGTGTGAAAAATTTTACAAAAGAATTTTTGCGATTTGTTCAGTGATTTCATTAAATCAACACCATAAACATGCACACATTATTACGTTTTTATTGTTGTGGAGTTTTAAGAAAAATTCCACATTTAATTTCTTTTGTTTAATGTTTGTTGTCTATTTTGTTTTTATTTGGTAAATTAATGTTTAATACAAATGGAACTGAAAAGGAAGAAAAACAAAACAACAACAAGAATTCATAATGTCTCAGCAACAAACAGCAACATTTACCAATGAGGTCACGTTTTGTTTGCACTCCACTTATAATTGTTTCATTTCACTGCAGGAGAAGCCGAAGAGCAAAAATTATTACAAACCACCAACGAAAAATAAATATTGCACAAGAAGAAAAGACAATAGCGAAAGAAATTCTCTAACGACCGACCGTTGAACAAATGGGTTGTGGTTTAGAGATGATGCAATTTGTTTGCAACTTTAAAGAAAAAGAAAAAATATCATCTAAATGTTGCAAAAGTAATCGATAAAAAGAAGGAAATTTCTAGAGTTTTTTTACTTACAAAAAATATAAATTTTTCCTCCTGTTACATTTCCACTTTGTATGTGTTTGTTTGTTTTGCAAAACCCGATTACTTGGTTTGTTATACTCGATTACCCATAGCTTGTTCTTGCTTGTGGCCTCTACCATAAGCCGTATGCCTTCGCATTACAACAAAATCACTTTTATGAGCATCAAAAGAAATTAACATAAATAATTAATGGCTGGCAAGACTTTAGACATTTTGTAGATTACGGTTGGATGGGTTGATTCGAAAGCATCAGTGTACATATAAAAAAATAAAAATCTCTTACTGCATCCTAAACTCTTCAATTGTTGATGTGGTAACAAGATAGAAAACAGCAACCAGGGCATCAAAAGATAAAAATTAAAATATTAAAATAACAAAACTTTAGGATGACTTTTTTCAAAGGAACAATGAATTGGCGGTGCAAACCAGAAAAGAATATAAAAAAAAACAGCAACAAAACATCCAATGACCTGACCATATGAACAGCCCACAAAGTTAAAAACCCTATTGCTAAGATAAAGTGCTCATTAAATATTAAAACAAATTAGCAATTGTTTGGAAAAACAAATAGTTGAAGTAGACTAGCAGAAGAATGGTCATAAGAGTTTATGGAGCGCATTGAAAGGACATGGTAGCATTAGCACGTATCGATATAAAAAAAAGTATTTAGGTGATAAAGATACAAATCTTAAATGGTATTGAAAGTGGTCCTTTGCTCCCTACAGGATTTAAATGATTAAATACATATGTATATTGAAACCTGTTCTTTAGCAATGATTTGTTAAATATGCAGTGGATTGGAGTCGGATTTAATCGGAAAGTATTTTTGGTGCCCACCTTAACCTCGTTGTGTTTACAAAGAACAAATTCGGTAGTCTTTTAAGTAAGCGAACTTTGATCAATAGAGCCATAGTAGAAAAAGCTGTGTTAGCCGTGGCTCCATCTTGTTGGAACTACAATTCCGGATTGTTCCCTACCTCTGGCCTGCACAACTTTTCAATTATAGCCTGGTATTGAATGCCATTCACATTACCCGAAACTTGTTCGCCGTTTACAATAAATCTAGCCCAACGATCTTTTTACACATTTTTTTCTTAATCTGGTCCCGCTAAGCTCTACGCTTGTCTGCAGAAGATCCGAGGCTCTGGCGGAAATCGAACACCCAACACCAGCACTGATAGACTAGATCACTATGAACTAGAGTAGCAGAGCGCATTTGCTGTTCAACAATTATTCTTGAATTTTTGGTGCCCCATACTCTGAAAATTTGTTTACTCACGAGACGAATCAGGTATTCAGGTAGTTCGTAGTTTTCTAGACACTTTCTAAAAACGTCAACTACATTGAATTGCCATTTATGCGTAAATTTGACTCGATAACTTTACAAATATTGAAACTGCAAAGAACATCACTTGGTAGCAATTTCAGGGTTTTTCTCAGCACTTAGTAGCACGAAATAGCAAGGCCTTTCAGCAGCCTAATTTCCACACCATCTTAATGTTTATACAAGGTTTGAATTCCATATTGAACTTTTTTTTAATTAAATTGAACCCTTTAAAAAGCAAAATGGACTATTTGCAAATCTAATTGGACCATTCCAAAGCTTGAATTCAATTAATCGGTCACAATGTTGATGTATTATAAAGGGTGTTTTTTAAACGTGTAGAACTTCTGTTAAGGGCAACTGCAAAACTAGTTGTCATACTGCATCTCCAACTGATCTCCTAATGAGATTCCATTACATAAAAAATTACGGTTTGGTGCGGTTGACATGCATTCCGAACGCGTCATCGGCCCATTTGCTTTTGAACCCGATAAATTATCGGGAGTGGCGAACGCTACAGGTAAACAATTGTTTTTCCTCATGTACAGTTAATTAAAGCTTTGAAAAGATTCAATTTAATTTGCAAAAACTTCAAGGTGCTTTGTAAAGTGTTCAATTTGATTTAGAAAAAGTTAAATTTGGACTAAAAAACTTTTTCAAAGATTCTTTTAAGAGGCTGTTTACTTTAAGGGTGATGATGCCTGCGACACATATTCGATGGTGGCAAGTGTAGAGGAGCTTGCGAGCAAGGCGAATTCCTGAAAACGGTGGTGGCAATACTACAACAAATACAAAACCAAAAATACATTGTATTTTTTTGTTGCTTTCGTTGGTCGATATGTCAAAAACACAACCAACTTTTGCCACTTCTCTCTCTAAGTAAAAAAAACTAGTTCAGCTGTGTTTTTAACGCCAACTGAAAAGTGAATTCGACGTGCTTCCGGGGTAGTAAAAATCGCACGTAATGAAAATAATAATATTTTGACAATTCGCTTTAACATTTTTCTTTCTCTCGTAATTTTGTTATGTTATGTATGAGCAGTGCTGCCATTTGTAGTGTTTTTCGCAGCAACTAAATCTCCATTTCTTCAATTAAAAAAATGTCTGATTTAACCAAGGATGAGGTTAAATCAGACATTTTGCTTTTTAAGAATGTTTACTTTTGCTTTATAATTTGTTGTCAGTATATCAAAATTTGCATAATTATTCTAATTATCAACAAGGGGTCTGTACACGGTCAAGCATTGCTCATCAAGCGTCATGGTAGTATTATGTGTCGATTACTGATGACAACTGAACTGAAGTTGAGTTGCCAGCATCGAAATCAGGCAACGCTGCTCATGTTAAAATATAAAATAAAAAAGTTTCTTCTAACATGAACGGCGTTGTCTAATTTCACTGCTGGCAACTCAACTTCAGTTCAGTTGTGATCCGTCATCGAAGAAAAATTTTGCAAAAGAAAGAAAAACTTGTTTGAAGTTTTAACTTTGTGAAAATGAAATGTATTTTTAATTGAATATACATAATTCAAGTTTATTATTTGGATTGCATCGCCTGAAAGCCGGATAAAAATATCCTTTCCAGAATGTTTTGAATAAACAACCTGACTAAGGCTAAACAGGATACGATTTTTAATTCGGAAAATATCAGAGATGGTCCTATTGTTTACAATAAATAAAAAAAAACATTTGCGGGTTTCTTAAGGCAATGTTTAATAATTCTTTTAACCCCAAGCTTCTTTAAAAAAAAACTTCAGCAGAATGTCCAACGACCTAAAAACGTTTTTCTTCTTTTTACTTTTCTTTAGCAAATCACAAAGTTTCTTTTTTATGGTGCAGCAGTAAAAATTTGAAATTTTATTAAAAGTTCGTTTTATAAATATTTGATAATTTCAACAGTTTGTTGTAAACGTAAACAACAGTTACTTCGAAAAAAAACTGCTGGGGCTGTAAGCACTTGTAGCGAGAAATGACGTTGAAGGGTGCTTCCATTTTAAGTATCAATAAGGATAACAATGAAAAAAGCTTTATATTGCATAACTAAAAGCTTTTTGCATTTTTATAGCATATTTAACGTTTCAATAAATAAAATAAGTGCCTTTTCTTAAATCTACTTTTGCCTTCCTCTCTCTATCTCTCTCTCTTTCTCTTAGTTGTTTGCAAGCAACACCTCATTTGTTGCTTTCTTATTGTGCTGTTTGCTGTAGTTGTCGTTTTTGGCGTCGTTCCATGCTAAAATTATTCCATAATCTTAAGGTAAAATAATAGACAAATTCAATGCCACTTAAAATACTGGCACCCAAAAATAAACCCAATATGCCACCAATGGTGACCACCACATCCAAACGTGTGCGCAAAGCCTGACGACGATAACGTTCGGTGGCAAATTCTGGCATCGTTACAGAGATGGTTAGATAAGGATTAGATGCATTAATTCTAAACGTAAAAGAAATAAAAAAAAAAAACAAGAAAAGGCAGAGATAAAACAAATAAAACATAATTGCATAAGAGAATGTAATCTTTGGATTTTATGTTAATTACACAAAAAGTGTCAAAGTTTTATAATTATGCCCAAAAGGGCAGAGATGAAATATTTATTTAAATAAAACAAGCAAATTTAGTGTCTTACTTTTGTTGATAATCGAATACCACTTTAAAATCACTTTCGGTGCAAGAAGGCAAACATTCACAAGTGTATTTGCTTTTAGCCCAGGGTAGTAAATTACGGCCATCTGGTCTTACCAGAATCAATTTTTCCAGGCAAAGAAAACCCTCTAAATCACAATCCGGATACTTGGAATTTGTCTCAGGCATTATGGAGAACACCGAACAATTACATTCCTTCATTTGATAGACACGCAAGCAGTCAACAAAACATGTGCTAAAACTGTAGGCCCGATAAGAGGTATCTGGTAGCAGCTCATCGGGAAACCGACATTGGCGAAATTCGGGGGCAATATCCCGAACATCTGGATCATTAATCATGCTTTGCATAAATACTTGAAATGTCTTATCCTGGCCCTGCTTATTCGCCTCGATTTTATTGCCCGGTAGGGCATCGTGGGGTACATCCTCTTCACTCATTATGGAAACCTTAGGACCAAATATGGCAATAGATTAATAAAACATATTAAAATTTTTTGAAATTTGTTTTCTGTCTTAAACCTGTGTGGGCATTTTAGTAACTATTTTTAACTTCGCGGTATCTGTCATGGGATTAATTTCATTGTTAAACCAGGTAGGACTTCCTCTAAAATTATGGCAGTTGAAAAATTTCAATTGTTTTATTTGTTACTTTTAAAGTTTACTTACCTTTTATTATTCAAAAGAGAATTTAGCATAAAACAGTTGCCATGTGGTGTTACTAACGGCAAGAAAAACTTGCAACAGTCAAATGGTTTCAAAGAAAATTCACAATACTCAAAAAAATCGCTGCAATTGGTTTTGAACTGTTTAGAAATTAGGTTTAGGAATAAAAAGTTTATTTTAAGGAAATTAATGCGAGCATTACCCTGTGATATAAAGCTCTTAAATTTTTGCTAGGGCACTCTGTGCAGCATTTCGCTTTGCACCAGGATTTTATATTACCCTCACGATAAATGTAGGGATAAACCAGGAAGCTGATGAAATTTTCAATTTCGTAACTATAGTCCTTGGCATCTGGTCCATCTAATCTGTTTAAATAAGTGTAATGAACTAGAACTGAACCAGAAGTGAACTAGAACTGAACTAGAACTGAACTAGAACTGAACTAGAACTGAACTAGAACTGAACTAGAACTGAACTAGAACTGAACTAGAACTGAACTAGAACTGAACTAAAACTGAACTAGAACTGAACTAGAACTGAACTAGAACTGAACTAGAACTGAACTAGAACTGAACTAGAACTGAACTAGAACTGAACTAGAACTGAACTAGAACTGAACTAGAACTGAACTAGAACTGAACTAGAACTGAACTAGAACTGAACTAGAACTGAACTAGAACTAAACTAGAAGTGGAACTTACTCTTCCACAAATTCAATTAAATTTGGCAAAGCTTCATATTTGTTGTACATATCGCAAGCTGCTATAGTGGGAAACAAAACTTTATGTGTCGAGGGCAGACTCTCATAGACAATGCTCACAGCACGACTATCAAAATCGCGCTGATACTGACTGATTAGCATATAAGAACCAAAAGCCGAAATTACAACACAAATAAACCAAAAGATTCTTTCAACGAAATGGAGACTAGAAAGAAGGAAAGGCAAACAATTTTATCACAAAAAAAAAAAAAATATAATTTTTCTCAATTACTTACTTTGTGTTGGCAATATAACTGAAGCCGGCCAAAGTACAATTAGCACAATAATCCTTTAAGTAGGAAACATATTTACGTTCTTGTGGCATACTGCTGGTTGCTGTAAAATTAAATACATTTACTTATGTTCATATATAAATACATAATTGTGTGTAAGAGTAAAATAAAAGGTTGTTAAAGAAGGCTTTGAACAAGTATTTGCTTGAGTACAGGTGTCATAATATAATTATAGTTTTGTTTTTACTCTTAATTTAATTTAACATACAAAATCACCTCGACAATTATATTCTCACGTACTTACACTTTCATATACGTAAATGCATATACATGTGTATGTACATTAAGCAAGGACACAACTCTTCTAATTACTCATACTCACTCTACTTGTACTTGTACTTAAACATTTGATAAAACAATTAGCATGTTTACATTTGTATGAGTGTAAGATTGTTGATGGGTTTTGAAATGTGTGTGTGTGTGTGTGTGTGAGTGTAGGAGGAGGAGAGTATGAGTTCTTAATACTTAGTGTTTATGAGCTTAATTACTAACAATGTCTAAAATTGTTTACTTCCTGTGTGTTGTTCCTGTTGTTGATGGTAGAAAATAAAATACAGAAAAGTTTCCTTTTTTTTAAAAAAATATTCTACTCCCCATTAAGGAATGTTTTGAAGCAACAAGAAAAAGATGAATTTTTGCAGCCAACTCTCCTGTTGAGTTTGAAAAGAATAACAATTAACTAATTGCCTGATATGGTTTTTATTTATTTTTATTACTGTTTTTGACAAAGTTACCACACAACGTTTATACTGGCATACAAACAAACAAACAAACGAACTTATATATGCAGCTAATTACGATATTGGTTAGGTGGAAAAGCAGTTTCGTTAGATTTAGCAAATAAGATTTTTTTTTAAAAGAAATTATTGTTAATAAATAAGTTAATATGCAATTTCAGGTTATTCCTTCCGCGACCAACTAAGACAGAAACAATATACGTTTTCCATTTTAGAGCTTTTTTTATAACTTTTGGCATCGATTTTTTTTGGCATATTTTACCCTTTGTAGCATTTTTTTGGTTTATTTCACCTTTTTAAAGCATTTTTTGATACGTATTCTATGTGCTTTCGCATCGAATCACAAAATTTGGTTGAGGGCTTTTCTGTGTTAACCCTAGAAGACTAAAGGCCTAATCATAATATGCATAGCCTAGCTTACCTTTTTGTCAAAAGTTAACAAAGGGTCTCTCAAATGTATTTTAAAAAACAAAAAACATTTGATTCCGTACTGAATGAGCGATCAGTTTCGCACTTTGCTTAAGCAAATGATAGTTTCATTAAACTTAACAAAAACTTTCTTTAACTTCAATATGATTTACTTGTTATCGCACAATTGCTTAAGCTATCTTAACGCTATTTGTAGCCTTTTAATGTTCTCCCTCTAATGCTGGGTTTTTGAGATCTCAGTTAAACTAGGTTTAGTTAATCTGCGAACAGATTTGTGCTGCCATTACCAAGTTTGTATACAAAATTTTCACGGAAGATCATAGTTTTGCCTAAAATGTTGGTCTTTAATGAAATATTAAAAATAATGTCACATTTCGCTGGAAAAATCCGAGTTTCAGAGTACGTTAAACCATGTTTAAGCTTAATCTACATCTGAAACACCAGGCCTAAGAGCACTTGAGCAATAAAAATGCTTTGTTAAGGATTTTGCGTTTGCTCAAAAACTTTTGAAAAAGCAGTTCTTGAATTTGGTACCGTTGGGTCACTGGATGCTTGTATAGTAACAGTAATAAAATAAACTAGACATTTATCCTTCTAGGTCTAAATGTCTATATTTATACCCAACGTTGGTTCAATTTCGCATCAACATTTAGTTGCCACTCTGCAATTCTAAGCCGAACACTATTATTTTGCGAAGCACTAACGGCACATTTTAAAAAATAAGCCCGCATTTATGCGCTACGCAGTAAGAAATACGGAAGAGCAATAAGGTAAGTGAACGAATTCTTAACAAATGTTATAAAAAAAAATAAATAAAACATTTAATTCAGGTTTGTAAGGAAGAATGTAAAAGAAGAACTGTAACAAAGGAATGAGCTGATTGCTACACTCACCAGTTTTTCTTTGCATTGAATGAAGCGTTTTTTATGGCAAAAAAGTATTGCCTTCCGTAAGTGATACGGTAAGCAAAACTTTTACATTTGTCCCTTACAAGCCTGCTGCGCTCGAAGCTCAATTTGTTGTCATAAGAGATAACTGTTATTCCAAACTGTCAAATTTTATACACAAACGAAAATTCAGGAAAAATTAATTTAAAAAAGCACTTAATATTTTCGTTTTGTTCTGCTATGTGTAATAACGGTGTCGGGCTGGCAGGTTGTCTGTTCATGTTAACCTTGTGAACAAAGTAGATTTTCAGTTTTGTTAGAATTTGGTACATACGTTTTAATAATCATAAGAACAAAGTGATAATCGGTCTATAATTTCACATAGTCCCCATACACACTCCGTTCCGAAAAAGAGACTTTTAGTCGGTAAATAATTTAGGATTGTTCATATTTAGATTTAATACGACCTAAAAATATTTTACTGCAAATTAAATTGTATTGCATTCGGCCCATATTACCATCGACCAAAGTTCCGCATACAAATATCACTCCCGACCTTGAGAATATTTACGGTTTCCCCGGTCATAAAAAGCGATGAAAATAAGTTCAATAGGATATGTCTTAAATTTTCTTATTAAATTTAATGAACAAAAGAATATAAAAAGTTTTTTTTTTAATAATACAATTTAAAAGTATCATTTGCTTAATAGCCTGGCTCACGATGTCGTCCGCTATCGCAGGTTTACATTTCCATCGACAAACAGCTGATTTGCGCCCTACTAACAATTTTCTGGAAGACAAGTTGATCGACAATGCAAAATATAGTCATTTAATTATAATTAAATAAATGGACTACGTTATAAACGTAAAAGCTTTCGGCCGATAAGTCGATAGTTAGTGGACGATAATGACTGACTTGTTGTAGTGCGCTTAAGATTTCGATCAACGTTGTGGGCCGGGTTCTAAATCTAAAAAAAACTATATATTAGGGTAAAATTTAATTTGCTTTATGTCTTATCTATAAAATGAACAAAAATTATTTTTTTTATTGGAGTCCTATAGCTTAATACAAGAACAACTTTTCTTCATCGACTTATAAAATACTGGGGTTCTATTGAAAATGCAGTAATTTTAGAGACTAACCCCCATATTGATAAATAATATTTAAGGCTTATAGCAGGTTGGGGGTAAGACAAAAGATCTTTAACGCTGTACGTACCATAATATTTACTTTAAAAACAGGGGGTTAATTCTGGCAGTCGTGATCGAATACCTTTTCGATTCAAAGGCAATTTTATTTCCAATTCTTTCAGTCGATACTGAACGATTCAAAATTATTTTTTGAAAACTTAAATAAATGCTTAACAACATGGAAAAAATAATTTCGATTCAATTAGTTTCGACTTAAAGAATTAGAAATAAAATTGCTTACGAATTGAAAAAGTATTCGATCAATTAGCCCGCAGTATTCTAAATTTGATTTAAGTTTAATAAAAGTTGATCTATAAATATTTATCAATTTTTGTTTACTTTATTTCTGTTTTCCCTTATTACTAAATGTAAAAAAGGCAATAATATGCCCAGCAGTACAAATTTAACTATCAAAACTTTCGAATTCCTTTCAAAAATTTCCTTTTGGCTGAACCCACACCAACAAAAGACAAACCGTTGTTGTCTTTATAGTCAGAATTGTTTGATTCTAACCCACACCAAAAGAAAACGGATTACCTAGCTTTGTTCTTAAAAGACAACCGGTAATCAGGCTGCAATAAGACAATAATTTTTGTTTTTATGTCTTGTCTTAATTGGTGTGGGTTAGTTTATAAGAACATATGTAATTAAATGCAACTAGGTTCGTTTCAGTATGTATTGTCTTACTCTGTATGGGTATATTGTATTAAACTATATGTATTTTCTGCAACCAATGTTTTATTGCAGTAAGTCAAAAATACATATTTGCGGTTATTTTGTTTGGTGTGGGTTGTCTTATAAGAGCTAAGGTTCTGTTGTCGTATTAGACAAAAACCAGTTTTGTCTTTTGTGGGTGTGGGTACAGCCTTACAAACAGTCTTTTAAAATTCACCAGCTTTCCTTCTAAATTGCCCTATTAAAGATCTAAGACATGTACACTTGTTTAGGAAATTTTTGGATTTTTATGATCGTTAAAAATTAGAAAATATTTAAAAGACGGAACAAAAGCAGAAGAAAAGTTTTTAGTCGTACTTACGGATCCCTTTTAAAGCCCAAGAGAAGAACAGCAGGGTGCAAAATCTTCCTTGTTATGGCAAATAGTTTAAAAATATATGAGAATGGAATCTGCCAGAGTGTAGCTAAGTACTTTTACTGAAGCATTAAGTACTCCAGGAATTTTTGTATCCAAAATGAAACAACTTTCCACTTGATTTATTAGGCACTTCTTTGGTCATCCTTCCAATTTAAAGATAAACCCCTTTATGAAAAAAAAAGTTACACATTAGTTAGCCACTACTTTTGCTTGCCTTAATGTGTTGGCTAACTAATGTGAACTTTAACTTTTTTTTTTGCATAAGAGTGAAAGTCGTTAAAAAATGACCCGGTACACCATATTTTATGATACCATTTCATAATTTAGTTAGTAAATGATAAAACTACCCATATAAACAATAAATTGTCACCACTGCTGCGAACTACTGGGTACCTTTTTATAATTAATTTTTCAAGTACTCGTTTAGATGTATACACAACGTTATGTACATTGTGCAATTACAAGTTCGCCATGTTTGAGGATTGTTTATGATAGAAAGAGAAGGAGACGAAGTAAGAGAAACAAAAGTAACAACACAATTTAATGCTATTATGCAATTAAGTCTAGAGTAACAACTTGCAACTAAACAATACATCAGGTAGATTGTTTTCATTTAATGCATGGGTACGTGTATGTATGTGTTTATAAATTCTCTAACATTTATATTTGCACCTGCACTACTTCGAATTATGACTGCTGGTACTTGAGGTTTTAATGTGTAGTATTTTCCATGGATAATAATAAGTGGGTACATTAAGAAGTTAATTAATAATGCGAGCAATTATACAAAAAGGTAAATCACATTTAGTTCCTGTTTTACACCCCAAATACAAAATACAAGCCAAAACTAATTTTTCAAAATATTTTAAGAAAAAAAAAAACGTTAAAAAATTAAATAATTATTAAGTGATAAATAAAGTCATTCTACTCGATGAAAATGCCAATGTGTAGTGTGCAAATGTGTATACAAAACGTTTGTGTACAATGGCAACGGCAAATGCTATGCCGTACTGTTAAGTTTGCGGTCCACACCGATCGCTTCATGCCTCTTCGCTGCCTACGCAGCTGTCAAGAAAGTAGAATCTGTGAAGTTATATGTAACAGGTTAGATGCACAAAAGCGTAGGATGTATTGAGGCGTTGAGTGCTAAAAGAAGGTTAACTCTCTACTTTTGTAAGCGTCACAAGCAGCTGATTTTGACAAATTTAATTTTATAATTACTTGTGGTGATGCTGCATAAAAAGTGTTGCATGTAATTGGAAACGTGGAACGCAAGAAAGGTATAAAAAACATATAATGCGTGGAGGCGAAAACGCGTGATGTGAACCTCCAGCTTAAGTCGCATAATTTTAGTGTTGTGAGGGTACAAGAGTTCAAAGTAATTCACTTCTGAAAGTCTTGTTTTTTTTCAAAACCTTTCAATACAGTAAAAAAAATTTGCCTTTACTTCTTTGGTTTGAAAATTAATTGATATTTTCTTACGTGTCGTGTGTGGCATACGCATTCAAGAAGCTGTTGTAGCAATATTATCAAAGAAATAAACATATAAAATAGTTCGTAGATATGTACATTAGAGTGACACATGTCCAGCTACACCATCACAAGACGTATTATTTGCGAAAATGTAAAGTGATTACCAGGGAAACCATAAATATGCAATTGCATGTTTTTTTTCTTGTGCGACCAATGAAGGCAGAAATAATATATTTATCCGTTTAGGAGCTTTTTATGAATTTTGGCATCAATTTGTTAGTACATATTTTTGCATATTTTATCCTTTACAGCATTTTCTTGAATAATTTAGTTAAAGGAGCATTTTTGCCGCATTTTTGAAGTTTATAGCGCATGTTTTGCCTTATTGAGGCATATTTTGATACATATTAAATTTTTTTAGATGCTAAGATGAGCCTTCGCAGCAAATAACATTTTTTTTTTCATAACTCTGCTTTTTCTGTTTTAAATATCCATCTGTATACCCAACATGTTGCTTCAATTTCGCCACCTAAATTTAATTTTTACTCTTAAATTGTAAGCCAAAGCAGGTTGTCATTAATAATAAATGTCATTTTAAACTTTAAAATTTTGTATTTATATAAGCAAAATTTAAGGGAAATATCAATAATTTAAGTTTTTGGCGATGTAAAGCAATCTGGACCAATCTTTTAGTATACCGACCAACTTAGAATCACTGTTTAAAGTGATCTAACAATGTCCATCCGTCCATCTGGCTGGTTGTCTGTCCATATTAACTTTGTGCGCAAAAATCAAATTTGGTAAATACATTTTGTTATACTAATGACGAAGTCTATGTAAATGATGAGAATCGGTCTATAATTACACATATTTACCATAAAAACTTCTTTACAAATAATACTTTTTTGCCCGTTAACAATCTAATTATTTTGGTATTTCGATTAAATTCGCCACAAAAATATTTTACTGCAAATTAAATTATTTTCGCTCCCGTCTATAAAAAGCTTTAACTCCCTTTTGAATGTTAACATTAATTAAAAATTTAGCGATCGTCCCTGAAATCCCTTTTAAACCAAAAAACTCATGTGGATTTTAATATCAAGATAATTTTTGCAACAAATAGCTCTTTAATGAATTGTTACCTCATAATATAACTTTGTTTTTGTGAGCCCATGAGACTGTCCATCGTTTTCAAATATGGTAAAATCTCGAAAATTCGTCAGTCAATGCTGTGGTGTTTGGGCTCTACCGATTATAATTTTAGGATTGTTTTTTTATTTTGTTTATAAATGAGCAGTTTTTGATTTTTTTTTGGGGCATATTTTTAAAAACTTCTGGGCATATTTTCGAATTCGAGCTCTTTAAAGTTTTGCTAATTTTACGTTTTTTCAAAAAGAATAAAAAAAAAGTTTTAAAAGTAATTTCTATATATATTTTTGAAATGACTAAAACTAAGTACGAGAATACAAAGTAAACAAAACAACTAATATTATATGACAAAAATGTAAACTTAAAACTTAAATTTGTGTCAAAAACTTTTTCTGCTCGAGATTGCAACCTGTGCCCATGTTCTGTAACTCCCGCGTCGAGAAACTTTTCGACTGAAATGTGTGAAAGACTAACTAATTGCTGTCATATAAGGAAATTACTCGCTAATTCCAGAAAAAGTGGGCTGTAACATTTTTGTGAGAAAGTTCCCGCTTTGAACTGTTTAAAAAAATTGTAACACTAAATCATATATTAGAATTGCTAAATGCAATGAATTATAACACTGAAGAGGCAAGTATTTTGTTCTTGTCAAATTTTCTCACCGTTTAAATATTTAAATATTATACGAATGTTTCCAAAGCTTTTTTTAAACAACAAACATTTAAGTCGCACTTTACATTATTTGGTATAGTCGACGGTTATATTTTCGCCACGGTCGTTAAAAGTTTTTCAACTTTAGTAAATCTTGGTCGCCGTCTACGATATGTTTGACTGGCGTTCACAACATCTGAAATTTCATGTCGGCTTCGTGTGGAATATTATGACATTTGTAACGCAAAGACGTAATCTCTTTTCATAGTTTTCGATATGAGTGACAGATACACTTTTTTTTCTCACTTTTCGAGAAACGATGGAATATTTTGTTTCACATGTTTTCGATGCGAGAAATTTTAATCAAAGTCCACAACAGATCTCATATTTTTATTTACAAAACGACGAGAGTACATAAGCAGTTTTATGTTTGGCCCCTTTCTTAAAAGCTACACTCTTCATGATTAGGAACACAATCGAAGCATATACTTTTACTTAGTTGACAAGTAATTGCAAATTTTCTAATGGATTACGTTTATTTACATAAAGTCTGAGTATACGTTTATCCGAAGAAAGCCATCACGATTGCGCCATTTTGCCAGGTAAGGATTTGGCAGCTTAGAGCTGTAAGAACCAGTTGATACAGCTTGAAATGTCTCACAAATATGTTTTTGGATTTAACTTCCCAGTATAAAATGTGTCCAAAAGAAGCAGGTTTTAGGTCTGAATGCATACCTCAAATTTTTTTCAAAGCTGCTGATGGGATGCCTGATTTTTGTATGGGGTGTTCCCGGTTCGGAGGACTATTTTTTGCTGACAATAAGCGCTTCTTTTAACACAATAAAACATGCAAATAAAGCACTCCTAAAGTGCTTTTTAAGGGCGAAAAGGATGGCATATAATTTGAGCCCGGATTTGCGAATGGTCATGCAGCCGTAATATTTCATCATGAAAAAGTTCGGGCAGATGTTGTCAAGTTGTAAAAATTTAAAATTAAAATAGCAGTTAAGAAGTTTTTTCCCACCGCCTTATAGTCCAGATTTTGGCGCGCATAACCAGCATATGTTTTGACCGATGCAGAGCGCTCTCACTGGATCACGATTAAGTTTACAACAAGGAATCCGAAATCACCTTGATTCGCTCTAGGTCTCTAAGAATTAAAAATATATTAGTCTTATATCTTTCTAGTCCTATAAAACTATGCCGTACTAAATTTTATTATGATATCATTATTCATTACGGTTTTAGACGTAATAAACTGTTTTCCGAGAGTAGGTTTTATAGGGGGCCTAGGGTAAATTAAAGATCGATCTTCACGAAATTTAACACTATGATTTCCAGTCATATGAAACGAATTTGTGCAAAATCTTATATCATTCTTCATTATTCCTCCATTTATGTTAGTTTTTATAGCAAAATTATCCATTTTTTGGGGAGGTGGTTGCACATTTTGATTCATGTCTCGGATCCTACTGAACCGATTTTACTGGATTTTAATCTCAAACTGCTTAGGATAACTACAAGCAATTTGAGACCAAGTTTGTTCTTTCCTTTTGCCTTTTTCGAAAGTGAGCGTGTTTTCAACAGACGGACATGGTTAAATCGACTTAGAATTACTCAAGGTACCAGAATTGATATCGACTTAGAATTACAGAATTGATATACTTTATGGGGTCTTGGATGTATAATAAAAAAGTTTCACACGAAATGACAAACTTAGTATACACTCATTCACCACTAGTGGTGGTGGTGCAAAACTAATTAAATGAACACTTTAAGTAAAAATAAAATTTTAACTTGGTACATTTTGAAATTTTAAAGTTGACAACGCTGACAATTGCACTAAACTTACAATTTTTATTAAAACTTAATTTTTTAGTGTTTTCCACGATGTCTCTGTGTACCATGTACAACCACTCGAAAACAATTAGAAACTCATTGAAAATTAATTATTATGTTTTTTGTGTTGACATTACTCCCCATTCGTACCAGTGTGCCAATGCACAACTCTACAAACACATAAAGATATTGTTAAGAATTAAAAGTGTTTGCATGTTTGCATTTGGAGGTGTATAATCAGATATGTGTGTGTGTGTGCGTTTGCGTTTTCGCGAGTGTGTAAGCTCATTAAAACATTTTACATTTAGACAATCAACGTCATCGTCATTATCATCATTATCCCTAGAACAAATAATTCATGCATGATGCATTAAATCGCAGCCAGTTAATGTAATAGTTGTGTTCAACTCTCGTTGGTATGTGTTTGCGTGTGTGTTAGTGAAAACACTCCTTTATGCAAACGTTCACATGAATTTGACTGTTCAAGGATGTGCATATGGATTTGAAATTAATAAAATATTTTCCCATTAGATTTGTGGAGAAAAAGTGCACAAAAATTGTTTCAACACGATTCAGAGTAAATTTGAATGTCATTAGCAAAAGGGTGCAAAATTAAACTAGAAATATCAAATGAAAATAAAACGTTAATTGTTAAATAGCTAAAAGGCAAATTTGTATAGTTGGTTGTTTATTGAAAAACACAGTTTTTGGCATAAAAGAAAATGTTTTAAAGTCCCTGTAAAAAACACATTGTATTTAATTAGCAGCTGCTTTTGGATGGCAACAAATCACTGATTAAAAAACTGCGTTACATTAACAGTTTTAATAATTCATCAAAAAAGGGAAAAATAAATTAAGTTCATTTTTTTCAACACAACTGGCTTCTGCCATCAAAACGACTTTATGTATCAAATAATAAGTCCGAACCTTTGACCTCTACCATTACAGTGGTTTTAATTTTGCTGGTCTCTTCTAGTTCTTTGATGTTTTTTTTCTGAAAAAGATATTTAATAATAAATTAATTGAACATTTTAGAAACCTTAAGGGAAAGTATCCATATGTCTTCAATAAGAATGCCCTCCACAAGGAAAACGATGCTCACAATAGGCAACTAAACACAGACTAATCTCATAAATAATATTTGTGCTTCTTATGTTCCCGCTTCTGGATCACATTTCTTTTCCGGTTTGTCTGGCAAAATAAAGCAACAAAATCTGTGTCTGGATGTGAGTGTGTCAGGAAAAATAGTTGGTGAATTTAAAGCGAAATCAGGATGAAATAAAAGCCAAAAGCTCCACAAATGAAAAACTTTTAGTAGTTACAACAAACAAACAAACGCATACAAAAATGTATTCGTTCCTACAGATAAATTCGCTCAAAGTTGCAAAGCAGCAGAATAAGAGTGTGCAAAACCATCTATTAATTTAAGAAAACAGTGCACTATGGTACAAATTAGGATCTTGGCTGGGATAAAAAATGTTGTTTGCCTCTCAGCCTAAAAATTTTCATAAATTTTTCATTAAAATTTTATTTATTAAAAATGTTACGTAGTACCTTTACCAGTATTTATTAGGGTGTTCAATTAATCGGCTTTTTTTGTTCGATTAATCGATATTTGGAATTTTTGACTTATTCGATTAAACGAATAAGATTTTAAAATAAATCGAATAATTCAAAATCCAGAAATTTTATATATTAAGAGATTTTTTTCGATAATTTTAGAAAAATTATTAATTACAAGTATTTTAATATCTTATTAACAAACAAAAAACAAAACAAACGTAACAATTCATACTAATTTATAAAACCTTTACAGAAATAAAAAAATAAAACATGTGTTGAGATCATATAATTTTATATTTGTAAACAATTAAACAGATTTTTTAAAATAATCCTTTAAAAATAAAATGTTGTTTAAATGTTTTACTTTACTTGGAAGCCACACGATCAAGTTTTGTCTTTCCTCTTTATTTACTATACTCTTTCACCTTTTTTATTAACGACTTTTTAAAACGACCATGAGACTGCTCTAAGTTTTAACTTTCTAATTGTTTTCCAATTTAAAAACTGACCGCAGATTAACTTTGGCGCTTTCTCTATAAATAATACCGAGCCATAACCGCAAAAAAGCTTAAGCGACAACATTTTAAAATTTAATTTATTTTAATAAATGAATTTATTGGCAACATTTGCATCATCTCCTAAAATCTCATGGTCACAGAAGGTACCGTTACGATCCTATAGCTAAACAATTTTAGCCTAAGCGCCAATTTTTATACAAAATTTTTATGAAATATAATAAAAAAACCTTCTCCTGTAAAATATTATTTTTGTCGCTTGAGCTTTTTTTGCGGTTAATGGCTCGATATATTTCTTAAAAAAAAATGTGCTTTATTAAAAAAAAAATTGTGCTCTAAAAAATTGTTGTGCTTTTTTAAAAAAATACTTTGAGTAATGCTACTATTTTTAGTTGTTTCTTCGGCGGGGCATTTTTAAAATAAAATTGATTATCAAATTGAGTGCAGCCTGTGACACAGCTTTCAATTCAAACAAGTTTCGCCAGGCAGTTTTTGTGAACAACTTGAAAGGGATTTGTTGAACGTGTGACTCCAGGGTTAAACATTTTTTTTTTCGTTTGTTTAAATAATAAGTAAAAATTAACGGATTACTGCATTATTTCAGTAATCAGTAAAAATTTACTGCTTACTGAACAATTTTTCAGTAAGCAGTACGCGCATGTATGTGAATGACTCACTAAGCATGACAGGTTTTTTTTTTTAATTCTAACGGACGCATACATTTGGTTTGTTTATTTGACTTAAAACTTAAACAAATTATACATTTTACAGAAAAACCATATATGTATTGTTATTCGATTAATCGGCAAAAATTCTTCGATTAATCCATTAATCGAAATCACCAATTTTAAATTAATCGAACAATTAATCGTCTAAAATTGTTCGATTAAATGAACAACAATTAATCGGCTGAACACCCTAGTATTTACTGTGCGCTTGTGCTGATGTCTGTTAAAATATTGGTCATAGACCCATCTTTTAGTATAGCGATCGAATTTGAATAACTTTTTGAATCGATCTAACTATAGCCGTCCGTCCAGCTGGTTGGCTATCCATGTAAAGCTTCTGCGAAAAGTACAGGTCGAAATGTTGGAGATAATTTGATAAAATAAGAGAAATAGGTTCGTATTGTCACATTGATCAAGCCTATTGAAAATGATATTGAATTTCACATAGCCCTTATACAAGCTGCTCTCCGGAGTAAACAATCTTATTGTGTTATTCTTTAGATTAAATTTGGTCAAAACCTTTTTATTGCAGTCTTAGCCATCTCACCAAATTACATTTAAGTCGATCCATATTCGACCAAAGCTCCCATACAAATATCACTCCTGCAAAAAACTTTATATGCCATAACCTCGTTATAAATGTTAGAATTGATAAATAATTTGGCAATGATAACTAATATTATATCTACAATGTCATACCAATCTTGTGCTGGTAGCTCCAAAATTAACCAGAGACATTTACATAATTTTCGGCACAAGGAACTTTTACATAAATACTGCAAACAACATTTTGTTCTGGTGGGTCTGTGATGTCCCATGGAACTCAAATTGAGAAAACACTTGTGGTGTATGGTATCATTTTGTAATATCTTTAATATTGATCTTAAACCCTATAAAGTATATATATTCTGCGTCCTTATGAATAAAAATTTGACTTAATGATGTCCGTCTGACCGTCTGTCCATGTGTATGTTGCAATGGGTTTTCCGCAGACCACAGCAATGATGGGGTAAAAATTGTTATATATTTATATCACACCTACTCCGTTAAAGATTCAGCTTGATCGTTTCACAAATGATTGAGATTTCATCCAAAAACCACGACTGCCTCTTATTTTACCCATAAATCACTTGTGGTTGGTTTTTTTTGTATATTTGCAAAAAGGCAAGAGCTAAAGACTCTAAGTTAAGTTCAAGCATCTTGATTATAAATTGGCAACGGTCAAAAAAATATGGGTGAGGTGGAGAAGTGGGCGTGGCTGAAAATAGATTTATTTGTATCTAAGGAACGGTAAAAGAAAAATTGTCCAAATTTGGAACACATAGCTAGGTTATCACCTCTCTAAAAATGGGAGGAATTGTAGAAGTGGGCGTGGCACCTTCTATACAAAGAATTAATAGATTTCTGTATATCTGGAGAACGGCAAATGCCAAAGTTTCGAAATTTGGTACAAGTAACTTTATTATAAATACACAACATCCAACAAAATGTAGGCGAGATTGGAGAAGTAGGCGTGCCTTTCAATAGATTGCTTTATATCGAAAGAGCGATATTTATATAACGTTTTGTTCTTATCGCACAATGGTGAAAAGTATAAAAGATTCAGCATAGCCGAATATACACAGAAAAAATAAAAAATTAATTTCAATTAAAAAATTTGTGATTTGTAATTAAAAAAATAATTAATTTTACACCAGTAAACAAATTAATAGTATCAATTAAACGCTTAATTCACTTGATTAAACGTTTCATTCACTTGATTTAAAGTTTAATTCACTTGATTAAATTTTTAATTAAGACTGATTTTATTTTTAATTAATGCTTTAATTGGAGAAAAACTAGCGAGAATTTTTTCTGTGTAGCACTCTTACGTGTTTTTCTTTAAAAATGTTTTGTGCTTCAAAATCAAATTTTCCTAAAAATAGTTCGTATAAAAATACATTTTTTTCCTCAAAAATATTTTAATGTTCATCACTAAATACATTGTCTCCGACGTAAATTATTCATAAAAAATATCTCCTCAAAGTTTTACATTAAAATTTTCTAATGACAAAACATATATTACAAAAAAAAAAAAATTCCATAAAATGTTTTTGTTAAAAAATGTTCAACAAATTTTATTTAAAACTTTTTAAAGAATCTTTGAAGAACTTTCTAAGAATTATTTTTAAAAAATCAATAAAAATTATTCATTGGAAGTTTCTAAACTTTTCTGTTCAATTTCTCACGGTGCCTTTTTGTTAAGAAATTGGTTACATCTTTTCCATAGTGCAGTACATACTTAAGCAATATTGCGCGAATGAAATAAATGCGGGAATAAAACAAACCAACAACAAAAATATTTGTAACAAAAAATAAAAAAACTTTAGATTGCTGTCGTCGTTGCATAAAAGTAAAAAAAAAAAACTATAAAGGAAATAAAGTTTATGCTTTTAACTTGGCTTAGAATACAAAGTTATAAAATACAATTACACACACACAATTACATGCTACGAAAACTCTAAAGGCGGGGGCGCAGAATAGGAACAAGCGTAGACTAAAATAGATCCTCCAAGCAATTTGTGGAGTGTTTTTCGATTGTCTACGAAATTTTAACTATTTAGTCACATTTGGTAGTTTAACAGTAGATTTTACGGAATTTACCAACAACAAAATACGTTAGAATCGAATTATGAGTTCAAAAGTTTTAGTTTTTCGTTACTTTAAAGAGTTGTTCAGATAATTGTTACAGTTATACAATTACAATAAGAGCACGATTAAACATAGCCCATATAATATTGACTTCTTCGCAACGATTTGCTGTTAAAAAGTGAATTTCTAGTACAAAAGCAAAATGCGTAAATTATGACAGTTTGTATTGAAATTGCAATGTGATCGGTAGTACGTGCGTATGAAATAAAATTAATTTATAAAATTATGTCAAATAAAGTGAAATTTTAAATATTTGAAAAATTAAGTAGTTAAAATATACTCATTAGGACCCGCTATATTCAAATGTTACCGAAAGGCGTATACAAGAGTGCACAAAACAGCCCAAACTTATTCTTCGGGTAGATTGGGTGAATTTTTAATAATTTTTCATACAAATAGAATCGGCGAATTATTTCTTTTTCATAAGTTACTTTATTATATTCAACACTATAATAGTCTGGTAGTGTATTAAGTCATTCCTAAATATTTAAGGAATAGAACTATTACGAAAAGCTTTATAAAATACATAACTGAAATTTAGCTCATAGAATAAATTCGAAAAATAAAAAAGTTGAATATAATTTTTCATACATTAAGTCCTTTAGTGCCAATTAAAACGAAATTAATAAATTGATAATTGTGTTCTTTAAAGGATATTTGTGATATTTTGAACCGTTTCTTTATTCAATGACTTTAACAATTTTTGTTAAAAAAAAAATTTTTTTTATTTAATTTTTCTAGTGAAAATCAACGTAATCAGTAAAAAAGGTTTGTAGAATAAGCTTTGTAAAGTATAAAAAAATAAGCTAGTTATTTTTAATTTGTTGAAACTTTTTTAAAGTTAGTGTTTGAACAAATTTGTGACCTTCAGTAGATTATTTTAACAACATTTGTCTACATTATATTTTTAACTTTAAAACATTAAAAACACTTTGCATGAAATTGACACTTTTTTTCGTGACAAGCTGGGCACCTGGCGTTTTAACATAATTCGGGTACGCTGAATCCAGTGGTGCCCGCGGTTTTTTCAGATTGACGGAGGAGGTTGAACAACATATGTTCGCGTAACTCAAAAACGCTTTAGTATATTGAAAAAACCTTTAAGAAAAGTAAAACTTCTTTCTAATATCCGTAGTCGTTTTAGAAACATAATTTTTTTTTGGAAAAAAAAATAATTTTTTATCAAAATTTCGAAATTTTTGTTTTTTAAAAATTCATAAAAAATTAAAAAATGCAGCTAGGCTTCTAATTTTCTGCAGACATATAAAAATCGAAGTTGAAAACAAAACAAGCCATAAATGATTAAAATCTAAAAAATTTCGAAATTTTGATAAAAGAATAATTTTTTTTCCAAAAAAAAATTATGTTTCTAAAACGACTACGGATATTAGAAAGAAGTTTTACTGCTCTTAAAGGAAATTTTATTGCGGAATTTCGGTTTTTTAATATTTTTTCAATAAGCTAAAGCGTTTTTGAGTTACGCGAACGTATGTTGTGCAACCTCCTCCATTTTCGAAATAACGGTATATCTCGAAAACCGGAGCCAATCTGAAAAAACCCCCCAAATTATGTTAAAACGCCATGTGCCCGGCTTGTCTGGTTTTTCAACTAGCAAAGTGAAATTATTTGATTAAATGTACTGTAGATTTTTTAATATTTGTATAACTTTTATCTCTTTTATTATACTTAGACTCAAAAACAAACAAAGATAAACAGTTATACAGCCCATTTTTTTTTATTTATTTTATTTATTTCTTTTCTTTTCGATGTCCCATACACAAGACTTAAGTCGTATGAATGAATCAGATAACAAAACTGTAAATAGGATTAATTATAGTTTAATTTTATATGACAATCTTAGCAAAAATCAATATAAAGCATGCAAAAATATATATATAAACTTAACGTGAAAAATAGCAAAAAAATATATTTCCTGAATTGTTGTGCGTTACTAATGGTCTGTAATCTATAGGGAATTCCAGAGACTGATGGCATGAAAAAAGAATTGATACTTGGAGATCAGAGTTTGATAAGCAAATGCAATAATTCGGTTTCCTCTGGAAAGCGTTGAAAAGCTTAGACGTTCATAATGGTGCTCCGGTTGATGTGTATAAATAACTTGATGCATGAACAGTAAAATGCACACCCTTAAATAATTATCAAAACTAATGCCATAGAGCAATGTTAAGTAAGGGGAGATATGATCAGATACCGAATAATGTTATTAAAGGTCACATTTAGTTTTCTTTTACTTTTATTATCACAACTGGCAAATAGTTCACAGCCATACAATAAAATCGGTATTAGGTAGGATGTTGCAAGAAGTGTTCTAATTTTAATTGGAGTACAATACTGAGTTTGCCAGAGATTTCTTAACATTGAATACGTTCGACCACATACAAAATTAACGTGGTTAGAGCAGGTGAGAGTGTTGTTAAAATATACAATAAGATTTTTGACCGAGTTTAAAATATCAATGGACTGGTTGTTTAAGGTCAATATAGGATTAAAATCAAGTTTTAATAACCTCTTTTAAATAATTAACGCTTTCGACTTAATAGGATTTATTGCTAGTCCATTAGCGGTAGCCCAATCATAAACACGACCTAACTCCTGGTTTAGTGTCCTCACACATTCATCAACAGCAGTATTGCTGCAACTAATGTAAAGCTGGACGTTGTCAGCATACAATCTAACCCTGCAGTATTCGAGTTTACTCTGAAGATCATTTACGTATAATGAAAAGTGAAGAGGACCTAAGATCGAGCCTTGCGGAACACCCCGGGTTAATGGTAATATAGTCGAAACGGAGGAAGGTGTTTCAACATATTGATATCTGTCGGTTAGATATGAATTTATTAAGCATGTGGCAGTTGTTGATGCGAATCCAAACATCTGTTTAAGCTTATAACACAAAATGCTGTGGTCTACCGTGTCAAATGCCCTGGAATGATCCAGGAGAACTAAAAGTGTAACATTACCGCATTCTACCTGTTGTCTTATGTCCTCAGCAACATCCACAAGCGCCGTTACACAGCTGTGATTTTCACGGAAACCAGATTGACGATCAGTCAGCATATTATTTGTTTCAATATATTGTGTAATTTGTTTATGAATTAATCTTTCAAAAACTTTAGATAAAAATGGCAAGATTGCTATTGGCCTGTAATCAGAATTGAATTTTGGTGTAGGAATAATCTTAGCCAGTTTCCATATTTTTGGATACTGGTTGGTAGTAAAAATCTTATTAAAAGCAAAAGATATAAAAGGAAGAAGTTTTAGAATGAGGATCTTCAAAAACTTAGGATCAATTCCATCCACACCAACTGCATTGGATGTTATTGATAACAAACTGGATAAGACGTCAGACTGCCGAACATGAGTAAAATAGAAATGATTGTGTGCACTGTCATTAGCGTCATAAGCAGCAGATGGAGCCACATATGGGATATTTAAAAACTGGTTATTAAGGACGTTAGCGTCGATAGTACAGGACCCTTGGCTACAAGCTTTACCAATACCAATTTCACGAATTGCCTGCCAAGTTTTTTTCGACCCTATGGCAGCGGAAAACTTTGAAGCATAGTAATCAGATTTTGCTTTCTTAATTAATCTGTTGCCCACTTTTTATTATAAAGAACAATAAGAAAAAGTTAAACTTCAAAAGAGTTCTTTTTAGAGCCAAAAGCGATACTACTAAATTCAATTGATATTAATCGACCAAAGCACTCTAATTCGTCATAAAATATAGACACTAAGTAGATTCTTAATGTAAATATTACCATAGTGGGACACTTCTTCCCGAACGATGTAACTACAGCAATAAGAATTTAATAGTAAAAGCAATAGATTTTGGCTAAATAGGGAAACTGTTTAGACAATTTTTAGATCGAAATTGTTTGCAGGGGAAGAATTGGTATATTAAATATTTGTGTGTGTGTGTGTGTGTTGAATGGTTTGTATACGAAATCATTTATCAAGATTAAAGCGGAATTCATGCTCAGCTGTCATGAACCACATTAAGTCATTTTTTGGAGCCCCTCATGACACATATTTGCCATGTTGTCAACTTTGTTGACGCTGCTGTTGCTGCGACAGCTGCACACCCCCACACACACACATATACATAGATTTGGCACATTATTCTCCACAAAAAAAAAAAAAAAAAAAAATCAGCTAATGTTGCTAATGTCAAAACTGCTATTGCCACTGCGAATCTTGGAGCTTGTGGTGGCGATGGCTCTCAGAGCATTTCTTTAAATTAGTTTTGCAGAAATAAGAAAAGAAGTCAGAGCAAAAGAAAAAACAAAACACAACGTTAAACGAAAAGAAATGACAATAAAGGCAAAAAAAACCTCTATTCAGTAGTCGTCCTTAAATAATTATATCAGTCGTGCTACTTTCGTATAAAATAAATACTTTTTATGATATTTTATTTATTTAAACGGATGTGGATGATGTTGATGCTGATGATGACGGCAATGATGTATTTTTTATGTGTGTCACTGTGTCGTCTTGTATTTGAAGGAAAAACTGTGTAACCCACCTCCTATTTTCCTTTTTTTTTTTTGCTTCATGCATTCTTTTGACATTTATATGATAAATCCTTAAAGACTCAAACTGTTTCCAAGTAGTTATAATTAAAATCTTTTGCAACTGTTTTGTTAATATTAAAAAAAAAAAAAAAAAAAAAATAAAATAATAATTATTAAAAAAAAAGAAAAAAGTGGAAATAAAATCTAAAACGTGCAAACATATTTCACTCGGTTTGTGAGTGGGTGTGTTTGTGTCAGTTATTTCGTTTCATTTCAATGTTACAGCGATTCTCAAAAGGATTGTTTAATGGTTTAAACATGTACCAGAAAGTGAATGCGTTGCTTCGGCTGTGTGCGTTTATATGTGTGTGTGTGTGTAGCGGTGGAAAAAGGCTTAAATTGATATTATAAATAAATAAAAAAGAGAAAATAACTAGAATGAAAATTCTATTCATGTCTTCAAAGACTTTTAAATCTAGAGCAATTAAGAGGCATTGGCTTGAAAAAATTACCCAACGCTATAAATTCTCGCACTTGTTTTCATTCTAAAAAGCATGACACAGTGTTGCCACTTTGTGGGTAATTACTCGAGTTGGGTGTAATTTTTACTATCGTGTATAGTTTCTTATATGTATGTGTAGAGATTTGAGATAATGTAATCATTTGATTTCACAGAAAAAATTTTTACCATTTAAAATATTGTCGATCCAAAAAAAAGGCACAGTCTTCTCAACCAAAGATTTCCATCGCTTGATAATTAATGGCGCAAGATGGAGTACTAGACATCAATAAATATGAGCTTCATAGTGATTAAGATCCCGAAGTTTATTGGAAGAAGGTATTCAAAATAAAATATACGTTTGCAATATTCCAAAAAGTAATACATTTTATTTCATTGTGCCACTTGCAACTGTTTTAGCTTGGAGAATATTTAGCGCCCTTAACAGTTGTAAAACTGATTTAAGAAACAGACTGTTGTCTAAAAACCATTATCTATATTTCTTAAAGACCATAAAACACAAAAAAAAAAAAAAATTTAATTTATTTAAAAGATCAATAAATGGCAATAACATTTAAAAATGATTTTGGTCATTGTGGGTACCATCGCGATATTTTTGACGAATCGCATAGTGAACGTCCAATTTTATGCCACTTATTTCAGCACTTCAGGCCCTATGTCACGAATAATACGAACAGTATTTGCCTCCAAGGCGTAAATTGTTGCTAGTTTATCGGCATAAACCAGTGACATAACGTAGTACCGTAGGAAATAATCGAGAGGTTTCAAATGTTATACACTTGGAGGCTTATTGACAGGTCCTTTTCTAGAAATCAACCGTTTGTCTTCATTTTGGGGAAAAGGGCTAATAATGCCACCAGCCTGTAGACTGCACCAAACGGTGCATTCTTCCGAATGTATTGGATTCTGTTGTGGATTCATCTCACTCCATATGCGGAAGTTTGGTTCATTAACAAACCTGTTGGACGCTAAAAAATCATAAAGTCGCCTTTAAATTGCGAAAACCGATAACTGACTTTTAAACAAACTTTGCGTAATTTAGTAGCGTTGTTTATAAAATAAAACGTTAATTTTATATCAGGTGTAATTTAATGTAAATCGGCTAATTTTTCATGATCTCAAGTTTAATAAGGAATTTTGCTGATGGTAACACTGGCATGATATTAAAACAAGTTGTTTAAGAATTTTTTAAATTGCTTAAAAGCTTTTTACATTAAAGGGAAAAAGATTTTATCTAACAAGTCCAAATAAAATTGATATTCTTAAGACACTAGATACTCAGCATACTTAACTTTTGCAAAATATTAATGCAATTTATTTATCATCGAACCGAAATACACCAGTAAATTGGAAAAGAAGTGGTTTCGGGACAATAGAATTAAGGTTAAGTCGTAGCCTGCTCACTATCCTGACTTTAACCAAAAAAAAAAAGCCAAAAAAAATACCTTCAAATTCAAACGTTTTATTGAGCATAATTCAAGATACGTATTTAAAATTCTTTTAAAGAGATGTCAGGATCATATTGACTGTATGTCTCACAGATATGCCTCATGAAAGTTATTTAACAAAATAAAAATAAAATCAAATTCTCTTACATAATTGCAATTTGTTTCCACTTTGTATTCATAAATATTTTCTTTAATAAAATTTCTTTTAACTAAAATATTAAAAAAAATCTTAGATATTTAATCCTGTACTTGATCAAAGCAAAAGTTAATCTTTCAGTCGATAACCATAAAAATGCTTAAGAACAATTTTAAACTTAAACTTGTTCTCTTCAGATTATAGCCACTGTATTTTCCAATTGTTTAACTGTGCAATATTTCTTGTTATCATTTATCAAAGCAGATTATTTTCTTCAATTTTTGCATTTTTAAAAGTTTTGAGTTTCACTAAGTTTTCTCTTTAGCCAGCAACTTTTTCTGCACTTAATATTTTCCAGTTTTATTTATATAAATTTTTTTTTTAATGATGAATTTAAGTTAAGGTCATCAGTATAATCATTATCCCCATAAACGTCAGCTTCATAATCGTCAGAAACATCATTAAATATTTTTTATGGCTTTTTGTTTTACACTGAATGACCCAAGAGAAATTTTCACCAGAGATCTCAGAAATGCCTTCCTGTATCTAGAGAAAAAAAATAACTATGCCAAGTTAAGCGCAAAGTTATCAGTGATGTAATGTTATGGAATTATCGGCGCAATGTTATAAAGCCATATGTAATACGGCCCTATTTCATAACGCATTGAAAAATAAGGCCATATCGTTTTATTTTTACGCAAGAAGTAGAATAGCGCCATCATGGTATTATTGCTAATTTAAAAAATGTTTGCTTAATATTATTCTAGGAGCTTTGAAACGTGGCAAATAAAAATTGAACCCAATTTTAGGGCTAATTTTCATTCTGCAATCTAACCCAATTTTTTTTTAATGAAATGGTACTCGAAAATAATGGAAAATGGCTAAATTTCGTGTAATTTCCTTAATGAAAAACTGCTTTAAGTCTTTTTATGAAGATTTGCGCCTAAAAAGTTAAAATTAAAAAAGGGATAGTATCAAAATACCGACTTTCAAAATCCCGAAATGCCAACGTCCCGAGTTTTTAAGCATTCTAAGTCTCAAAATCCTGAACTTCGCAATCCCGAATTTTGAATATTAAATTAAGGAATACTAAATTTTTAATCCAAATTTAGATATTTTTTTAATTAGGCTTAAGTTCATTGAATTTAATTTTCATTAAATTATTTTTATGAAGACAGGAATTTAACAACATGAAATCAATTAAAATTTTTATTGATAATTTTTCATTCTTGACTGCGCTGAGATTTGAACCCAGAATACTAAATTTAAAAATTCTGATATCGAATGCCAAAGTAAAAAGGCCCTAATTGTGTAAAATGTAACGCAACGCCAAAACTGACAATGAAAGCAGAAACAAAGTCAAAAAAATTTTCTGTTTTTGTTGTTGCTTTCTACAGAAATTCATATTCAGTTTAAAAATTTTCAACGCCACAAGTTTTAAATTTAAAAATTCAATATGAATTTCTGAAGAAAGCCACAACAAAATTAGAAAATATTTTTGACTTTATTTTTGCTTTCAATATAATTTTTTGCGATGCGTTTTAAACAATTAGGGTCTAAGTTATGAAAGCCGGTGTTCGCTATCCCTCAGAGGGGAATATCCCTGCGCACGGCTAGGCAGAGAAGCTTTAATTGGCGAGGTCGCTTTTTATTGTACCATAGAGGCGCAAGGAAATTCCCCTCATCTAAAGCTTTTTTTAAAACACCACAACGAATGAATACAACAAATCCTACCCCCTCGATTTTAACAGACGGACAGACGCACATGGCTTAATCTACTTGGATTTCTGAAGAATCCGGAATATTTATTGTGCGTACGTAATGGGGCCTTAGGTGAACGCTAAAAATCTTTCACGCGGAATAATAAACTTAATATGCCGCATTCACCACTGCTTTTGGTGGGTATTAAAGCCAGTGTTCGAAAATAAACATTATATAATGTTCTTTAGTGTTCGGTATGATATAAATATAGGTATAACCTTTTAAAAAAATTTCTCTGTTTGTGATCTTCGTACTCAATAAAAATACTGAACATTTCATTCCGCTAAGTTTTTTGTAAACAAGCTCAAACTTCATTTCAGCACATATAAGTTGAGCTAAGCGCCCTTTTGCCTGGTAAAGACAAGAATTTTTTTACAAAAACAAAATATGTATACAATACACACACAGGCTCTTGGTGCTGGGGTCGTGCAAACTGTGAAGCATCAATTTCAATACTAGTGAGAAGCGTTGCTTGTTTTTTATTTAATTCATTCCTTCAGCAATACTTTGATAACAGACCAGCAGTGTTGACAACGGTTTTTTAAATATATTTTCTTGTTTTAATGTTTGCAAACACTAAAAATAGATATATTTTCTGGGTGTGTGTGTGTGATGTACGCTAAATAGTGTTCGGTTTATTTTCGAACACTTCTTAAAACATATACACAAACAATAAAAAAAAATGGTTACTGCTTAAATAAAAAACCATAAAATAGTTGAAAATCGTAAAATGATTTTACTGAAAATGAGAATAATTTAATCATAATTTGGTTGCAGTATCGAAAGGTTTGCTTAAAGTGACCATATTATTTGTGTTTCTGTATCTGTACTGAATTATTTGTCTGCGATCAAATTAAAACTTGTTTTTTGCTGAATGTGTTACAATAATAATCCAGCTAAAAAGTCAATGGGCTTTTCATATTTCCTACAGGGACAACAGTAGAAAAGATTTTTAATAATAAAAATGATTTTTTATTTTTGTTTTACTCTTGAGCAGATTTTTTTTTCATTACATTGAATGTAGACAGACTCTTTTATATTTAGACTGTAAATCATAAATATAATTTTTTACATTTTTTTCTTCTAAAATTTAGTTGAGTATTTTTTCAAAAAGTGCAAACTTTCTTTATTTACTCAGTTTTTTTTTGTGAAGAGATTATTCGCTTATTGGTGTGTGTATGTGTGTGTGCGCTTTAATTTCATTTTGTGGTTTGTAATTGAAGTCCATGGAATAGATGATAAAAAGGTTAAATGGTCAAATTGTTTGGAAATATTACAAAAGTATTTATACACACTCAATTGCAGAAGCACCCAGATATATACACACAAACACACACACACACTTACTTACACTCCTATAAAAAGACAAAAAACATTAACATTTGCCATCATGTCAATAATGTTTTTTGCTTATTTGTCATTGTTAGAGTTGTTGTTCTGATTGTCAACGTTATAAGGACAAATACTTATAACATGTCCTTTTTTTGCTTGTTTTTGCTGTTACGACAACATCAAGTTATTTGCAGTTGTTAACCTGTGGGTTAAAAAATTCATAAAAGTTTTTGTGGTGGAGAAATTATCTTGTTATTGCTGTATTTGTCTATGTCTAAATCCTTGCTGTTTCACTTAAATTGAAATGTTATGTCGACGTCTAGGTCTTAAAAATATCTTAAATCTAAAGTCCAGTTCAATGTAAACATTAAAAGGTAAATTTTAATCAATTGAATATAAAAAGTTTAAGAATAATAAAAAAAAAAAAATTAATGTATGTATGAAAAAGGCTTTCATTATAATGTTTTTTAGGGAAGAGATGACGAAAACGTCTTGGGGATGTTTGATGGCATCAACAGCACGAGTAGTCAAAATCAATTTTCCCCAGGTCTTGCACAAGCTAATGATATTGGCACTATCGGGTCGACGCTTCTAAACATATTGTTCCATCTGGATGTTTATATTTTTAGATATCTTATCAATATCTAAGTGATGTCTTCCTTTTTCAAGGAAAACAATTTCTAAGATTCCGTCATTTTAAAGTTCAAAAAGTTACAATACGTTGTGGATGCCACTAGGAGCGATAACATCATGGTTTCGCACAATGATAGAAAACGGATTGTTTCTAGGAATTGCATAAACGCTAAAATAACGTCATAAAAAAGAATTTACTTGATGGTGATTTCGATATTATAAAAGACGAAAAACTTCCCCTTTGTGATTGACAATTTGGAGGCATAGAAGCTGCTTAGCGTGGATCAGAAAGGCGATTCAATTACTCGACCTATCGAAAAGCTCTGTTGGTTGCAGATCATGAATATAAAGCCAATTTATTTTATTCTTATTGCTAAATGTGGCTGAATTCTTTTAATAATTCCTTTTGGCTTTTATTTCATATCTCTTCCAGGTTTTTCCAAAACCACCATTTACATTTTTGCCCAATTTTTTTTTTTAAATCACGGTTTAGCTGAAGGCATATAGTGTACGAATCCATGGCTACTGTAGCAACTGCTCGACCCAAACTCATAAGGCTAAAGAGTTTGCTTCAAAATTTTCTGCATTATTAGCGGAAAAGGCAACCGTCCGAGAGTGGTGCCAGTCCACGACTTCTGGTGCAAAAGCACCTTAAACGTCCTCGCCAAGATATCAGCTTACTGGACCGAATCATACCATCACCAGTTCATCGATTGCAAAGAAGCACACTTCGACCAAGCCTGAGCGACGAGTCTGCTGAGAGAACAGTTCAAGTCCCCACTGCTCTATATCGAAATTCGAGAAAAAGCCCTTATTCCATTCTACGGCATCTTGAGCAACAAGTTTCTGAACAACTCCTTCCCATAACCTTTTTTCCTAGCTCCAGCACAATGCATTTCATTTGTATGGGTCATCCCCTGAGTGCTGGTCCAAACCAAAAAAAAAAAAAAAAAAAAGTTACAGCTCACCAGCTGCTACGTCAAACGGTTCCTACCATGAATCTCCTCAGCATAGTAATTCTTGTTGCACCTCTGCAAGGTGGGCAGTATGTTGAGGTACCCTAAGAGGAAATACCATAATATCAGGAGGACGACTTCCTTATTATCGAGCCCTTGCTGTAATAGTAACCCCTGACCGCTGCGATTGAAATAGGTTTTGCTATTGAAAATGGCATTAAGAAAGCTTGAAATGGGGAATTCGCCCTACAGATGGTCATGTTTTTAAAGCGTCATTACAGTTTTTGTAAAATTGGGGTGCGAACAGAGTGGCCGCTTTTTGCCGAGACGAGCCGACTGACGCTTATTGCGAGAACTTGTTCATGCGAGAAACATGTTTAAGTGTGCATTTCTTCAATTATTCTTGAAGTTTTTATTAAATTTTTTTTTAATTTTTTATATTTGTTATTATTTTATTTAATTTTTATTTTTTTGTTTAATTTTAATTTTTATTTTCTTTTTAATTTTTATTATTTTTGTAAATTTTTGATTGCATGTTTTATTTACTTTTTCTTAAATTTTTGTTTTTATTTTTTTTAAATGTCTTCCAAACCTTTTGAAATCATAACAGCATAACATAAACAAGGTTTTCGGCGCTGAAATACGCCTTGGAACTGTTTTTTCGCATCCAATCAGCTTTGCGCTCTGATCAGCTCGGCGCCCACTATGACCTGTTCGCGCTTATTTGTACTAATTTGTATAGTACCAGTTTTCTCGCATTGGGTTTCGCAATAAGCGTTAGTCGGCTCGGCTCGGCAACAAGCGGCCACTCTGTTCGCGTCCTAAATTAAGTATATGAGCAACTGCTCCAATTTTCCCAGCTTTATTTCTCCAAATAAATTAAACTTATAAGGTTCAATCATACTCGAACCTTTGTAGTTTGATTTACAAATAATTGAACAGTGTATTTTTCTCGTATTTCTTACTAAATTTGTAATATTTTATGATTTTTTCCCAGGGCACGAGGATATATGTATACTTGAAATTGTTACATTTTTATTCGATATGAATGTTCGTATACAACATTGTACACAAACATTCGTACATTCATACAAACCATTTAAGTTCTTTTATTGTTTATTAAAAATATCAATTTCTTTAGAATGATTAGCTGCTCAAAATTTTATAATTAATTTGGTCAGCAAACTTTTAATACGAACTTATAAAAATACAGAATCTTACGAAATACTTCTTAAGAATTTATAAGTGCAGTTTGCTTTGTTTGTACTAAGAAATTGTATACTAATCATTTTTTGTAATTTGTAAACTTAACATTTGGAATCTTAGTATTTATGATTAAGAAATTTGTAAATGAAGGCATTCCTATTCGTGGAGTCAATAAAGAAAGAGTTCAAAATTAATAAAAACAAAATTATTGTTTGTTTCTAAATTGAATTTAATGAACTCAAAACTGATATACTGGGGAACATTATAATGTTCCCCATTGTTAGACTTGGCACTACCTTTCGGGTTCCACTGGCTTTAGAAGGCGTTGGGGAACCTTTTCTCTCCTTCAAACTCGAACTTCGGCGATCGACTACCGATATTGCTAATGGTAGATGGACCGCGAATTCTGGAAGCAGGATTTCCAGGCAATTGTGGCTTCGCATGGATGATGAGCAAACCAGTTCTCTTCTACCAATTCCTTAAATGACGTATCACCTTTGGTATCTATCGTCACGGGACAATAACTTATAGGTAGGCATGCGCAGCGTTTAGGAGCCGGACACTTTGATTACTGCCGCACCTTCGCCTAACACCTGCTTTATCACTGTCCTTCACTGGTAGGAAGACGACTGGCTGAAAAGGGATCCGTCATCTTTAACGTATTGTTCGATATCTCTGGCATTGAACTGTAAAGCATTTTAAAATTCATTAGAAGTTTGGGTTGGTTCTACGGTCGGGGTTCTGTTTACTGGAACTCCATGGTTTCACAATGGATTATTGGTTCCAAGCTTGTTGAAAAGTCGACAGCAAATGTTTGACTAAAGGTCGCAAATCTGTATAAATGTTAAATTTTTAATTGAAATAAAAAAATTTTCATAAATTTGTAAATAATAGAAATTTGAAAAACTTTTACTATTACCATTTCCCATATATGCAGAAATTAATATTGTCTCTGTATTAGAGTTGCCACAGCCAACAAAAGGTTTTTCATAACAATTTATTCTGGTCGTGTATTTGAAAAATGTCATGGTTTTCTCTTAACACGTGTGATTAAAGTATACGAGTGCGTGGTCGTGAGGCAAAAAAACACTCACGCGTACTCTTATTTTAACAGAACTTTTCGTGGAATTTCTCATTTCATATATTTTTTTGTTTGATTACCATTTCTTACAGCCATACCTAAATTGGAGAGCGGAAAGTGTTTTCCAGCTGTCAAAAGTTCTCGTGCCATACAATTTGTATGAAGCCTACCGAAATACCGCGAAGTCAGTGCTTTGCAATTAGAAAATCCCATTTTGACAGCGCGTTTAACACTACGTCTTCAAGCCCTATCGAATTGAACAAGACATGAACAAGAAATGGATAAGACATGAACATGAACAAGACCGGCAGAGCAACGGTAATAATTTGTTCATGTTTTTGTATATGGCGAATACGTGTTTATGTTCATGTTCTGATTTACCACAATTTTTTTTGTTGTGCGTTTGGTTGTATACACAAAATGACATTGTAAGGCGACCATCATGGCAAACCTGGTTTCTAAGACATATGCTTAGCCAATGATGGCAGCACATGAACGAAATATGAACATAAGGAGTCAACACTAGCAGAATTCATGTGCGATATACTGTTACCAAGTTGGTGGATAGTGGAGGCGAATAGTAATAGTGAAGTTTGCCGCTTCTGTTCATTAATAATGGCCATTTAGCTATTTTTAGGTCAATTTAGCGGTTTTATCTCCATTTTTATTTTTGTATTATGTGGATTTTATTCAACAAGAAAGTTAACACTTCGGTTCGCGATACAACGTTGATTCTTTTATTTAGGTATTTTAGCATAAAAGCTAAGCGGAAGATATTGAGGTATGACTGTTACTTTCATTATTTTTTTGATGTTGAAATGAAATGGTTTAATCACGAATAAGTACATAATACTGTCCTTCATTGGAATTTGCAATTATTATCTGATATTGAGAGGTTGGGTCCTTGTGTACTTTGTGCACAAGGTTGATAAGGAAACACAGCTGGACGGATGTACATCGTTAGATATACTCACAAAGTGATCCTGAGTCGACCGGTATACTTAAAGTATGTCTAGGAATATTTAAAGGTGCTACAAACATCAGCACAAACGCATTATACCCTCTCCACTATTGTGGGGTGTGTATAATGTTGAATATAATAAAGTTGCTTATAAAAAAGAAATAATTCCCAATATATATTCACTTTTATTTTAGCAAAACGTGCTTTTTTCAAATTTAAAGTCCTTTGATTTCGTACATCCTTAAAATTTTTTGTTTCGACTTATTTTGGTCTGATGCGTTTTATGATAAGGAAGGAACTTGATATATTTTCTGGGTTCATGCTTTAGTATAATCGGGTGATAAAAATAATCTTGGATTTCCCAATATTTTGGAATAATCATAAAGGCACGTTTTGTTCTGCGACTTCTCATATGTGAATACAGCAGATGGACTGCAACAAAATTGTGATTGAAACTTAAATAGATCGACCTGAAAATTTTTATGACAGTAAATAATACTACCGAGTTCTTCAGGTTTTTGGTCTTTAAGACTGTATTTTCGTTACATAAGCAAAACTTTTTACTATTGTTAGTGAAGGTTAGAAAAGCATGTAATACATACGATAAGCCTTAATACATCCTTTATCTACCTTATGTCTGTTTCTCTTAACAAAAAAAGATGGAATGAAAATTTTAATAAATTATGTGTATCCCTTGAGACACGAAATAATTTTGAAAGGATTAAAAAAAGAAAACATTGATTTTTTATAAATTATATTTACTGATTTGAGCCAAGCCTTAAGCAAATCAGACTACACAATTTAAAAGTAATTTTTTTTGGTACAACATTTTTCAAAATTTTTCTTACATTTCATAAGTTTTTCCCAAGACCATTTAAATGCAAAAATACTATTCCATCCTTTTCAAAAGATTTCCCTCAGCAGCCATTTGTCCATTTTAAAAATTTAACAATAAGCCAATATTTAATTTCAAACGAAACCAAAACAACATTAATATTAACTGTCATTGAGACAAATATAAGTAAATAATATATCTATTGGCAAATTTTGCCATTGAAACTATTTTTCTGTTTTTATTAATTTCTATTTCTATTAAAATTTGTTGACCAACTTTCAAGCCCCCTAGACACAGCAATACCGAAAAAATCCTTGTACTGTCGTTCGCTGCAAAAAAAGGTCAAGCACCCAGAACAAAAAATTATGTGAACAACAACAAACAAAAAAGTGTTTGAAATCTTAGCCGAATTATTTGGTTAGAAATTTATGAGCCCAGAGGGTAAAAACACAAATCAGCTATAAACGGAAGAAAAAAATAACACAAATAGGGGAAATAAGAAACAAACCACGACACAATCATTGTCGTACAATGACCTTTCGATAAGGACCTAAAACTTGAAGAATTTTTTTTTTTATTTTTATTTTTATTTTTTACGTTCACTGATTATGTACTATAAAATATGTATGAAGCTGTTGTATGATTTTATAAATATATATTTATTATATAAACTACTGTTTTATACACAATGATGATGAGAAAAAAAAAAAATTCTTTTTGAGTTGTCAGTAAACTTTGATTTATGTTGACATGCATTTGCTTCTTCTTTAATGTTTAGATACAAACACAAACGCACACACTATTTCACACCATATTTTATATGTGAGCTTGTGTTTGTGATTCACATTCTACCAATCTTTCTTAAGGATACATGTTGTTAGCTAGAAAAAGGTGTATATTTTAGTTTATTTGCCATGAAGCTCCTAGAAAAAGCAATATAATAGAAGAAGTAAAATGGATTTCTGTAACGGGCAACCTAAGCAGTTGTTTAAAAATATGTTTTAGAATTATTGATTACAAAGTGTTCCGGTCTATATTTATGCAACCTTATTTTACTTCTACAACAGTGAGAAAATTTAAAATTTTAAATGTTAGAAAAGTCATATACATAATTGCAAAGGCAAAAAAGAAAAAAGCGTGACCACAAAATATGAAAACAATAGAGCTGATTTGTAAACAATTTTTTTTTTTTGACTTACTAAACATTTTTGCGAATAGAAATCGTAAGCAAATTAAATTGATAAAGTGTTCATCGACGCTGGATCTAGCAAACATTGTGTGATATCAAAAAAATGTTTAATGAAAATTTTGATTTGGTGTAGGGAATACAACAATTTGTTAAGTGTGACCATAGATTTATGGGTCGACTACGGATGGCTTCAGTTGTGTTTTCAAAAAGCAACGCATCTGACATATAAATTGGTATTAGGTACGGCAACATTGCTTAGTTGCCAAAAAGTTATTGGTAGTGCTATTTTGACACTTTGGCAACTTAAAATTAATATAACATATTGAAAAAAAAACGAACAAAAAATTGCTTAAAAGTGAATAAAAAGTTATATTAAATTAAAAAAATTTGATTAGTTCTGTGGACCTGTTTATCGCAGATCATTCGGAGGTAGTAAACATGATATCTAATAGATGTTATTTAAGAGATATATCAAAGCCTCTACCATTATTGTTGCCGTTTGTTAGTAGCTTGAAGCTCAAACTTTTATTCCAAAGCTTGCGCTAAGTTTTCCCCAGAGACATGTCCTTTAGGATTTATTGCCAGCTCCATCTGTCAATCGGGGCTAAACTTTTTTCCTCTGAAGGTCCTCCGCCGGTAGTTAATTTTTTTTTGTATTTTTTATTTAAGTTTGCCTTCAAATGTACCCACACTCGTTGCCAAAACTGGTTTATTTTTCTGCGATACGCTTCAGTGCTGGCCTTTGTTTCGATGGCAGCAAAATCACGAGCAGTCCAAACCAATTTTTTTCCAGGTCTTGCCCAAGTTAATGATATTGGCACTATCCAGTCGATTCTTCTAAACATATTGTTCTATCTATAACTTTACATTTTCAGATCCCAAATGGGTAATGGCTACCACCATCTTGCTGATATTTTTCTTTTTAAGGGAAAATAATATTTAAGCCTCCCGACATTTCAACGTATAAGAACTTACGCTGGCTTGTGAATGTAGGTTGTGCGATGACACAGATGAGATTGAGGTAGCTGAGCACATTCTGTATCACTGTCCTGGCCTATAGACGAATTGGGGGATGTCTCGGGCTGTGGGCTCGAGAATCTTACGGTATAACCTGGCTTTATAAAAATGGGGATCGAGTACATGTATGACTATTGTGTTAAGTAGGAGTGTCATTTTTCTTTGGTTAGATGTTATCTTTCACTATTTCTTATACTTTAATTGTTTATTAGTCCAATTTACCAGATAACAAGGTACTCTGGCAAGAAATCTTCAAGACTTCAAGAGCCCTGTCATTTTTGATATTTTTCGCAGCCCAGGTATGCGTGCACCTGATTTGCCCGGCAGAATGTAACACCAAAAGGTGAAGTATTTTTTTGATGAACCCTTCACCACCCGGCGGAACCATTTGCATGATATTATCTTTCAAAGTTAATCAAAATTTTAAAGATTAGCATTAATAAATTTTTTTTTAAATAATTAAGGCCATTTCCCTTATTTTGCGTCACCCTTTACGTGCAAGGTTGTTCGCTCTAACAACTGTACTGCTAGAATAGAGTGTACGCACGAAAGCTTTAAACAAGGCCATTATCATTACAAACAAACTAAAGTTTGCATTCCTTATTTCTTTTATTTAAGTAACTTTTCAACCTGTCCTCTTAAATTACTCATATTTATACATACACTACTCCCATATCTAAATTGTATCGTGAAAAGGACAATTCGTAAGTGTTGATGTTTCCTTTTTATATTTTTTTTTGTCCAATTTATTTAATGTTGTTACTTTCTTCTTCTTATATCTTGTAGTATGTTAAAGCGAGGTTTTCTTGTGGCAAGTTGAAACTGAGCATGAATTCAGGATGACTTGACAGTTTTTTTTTTCTTATTAGTTTGCCACATGTGCTACCGTTAATGTAGATGCAAAAAAGTATGTGTGTCTATGGATCTGTAAATACATGGAAAGAAAAAAAATTATGTTTTTAAGTCTAAATTATTTGTATGGAAAATTTTTTAGTGCAACCATTTTATGGATAGAACAATAATACTAAAATAAAATAGTCTTCTATTTATTCAGCACAATAATTTTATGTTTGCTGATGAACATTTTACAGTTTTCATATCAATTTCTATGTTTACAGAAATTATTTTTCATTGCTTCAACAACTAAAACATATTGATTTTAAAATATGGTTGATTAGGCAAAATTTAATTTTTTAATATCAAACATAATTTATGATTGTGGTAGACATGTATAAGACTGATTTGATAATAGTATTATTGCAGTAACAATATATATGATTTTTTTACTTGCCACCATTCGAGCCATATATTTCTCTGAGTTTTTTTTTTGCCATAAAAGAGCTTTTACCCTTATTTTTGTTGTTGTTGTTGATTTGTTTTTGGTTTTTATTTTTATGCTGTAATTCGTTTAACACATATTTTAACTTCACATTAAATTTATGTGAAGGAAATTTGTCAGTATGACAGTTCGTGTTTCCCCTCCTCGTTTTTTGGGGTTCTTTTCTCTATTTCTAATGCTTCATAGATGTTGTAGTGCATTTTGGTTATAAGCCACAGGGAAAAAAAGGTTGATTACAATTATGTATTTGTAACAGAAAAAAAATTACAACAAATTTTGCATGCAAATTTGAAAAATTATGCAACCTAATAAAAAAAACTTCAGTTAATCGAAAAACAATACAGCAATCAGAAAAAAGTTTTAAATTAGTTTTGGCAACGAAACTCAGATGGTGAATTAGTTTTTTTTAAGAGAAATATAATAAAATTGGAAAATTATGTTAACTCGAAAAACTCTTGTAATTTTAAATTATCAAATTTATTAAAGAAATATCAGAATTCCAAAATCATTAATAAAAATGTCCTACTTAAATTCGCCTGTAGGAAAATATTAAGTTCTAATGTAAAATTGGAAGGACAAATGGAGAAGTTCCAAAAAGGAATTTAAAGGCCTTAATTACAACTTTGTGTTTCTTAAAGAGACGATTTTTTAACGTATCGCTCACTTAAGCTTAAACAAAGTGTATAATAGTGATAAACTTTTTATACGTGGGACAAAATCCTACCTTTAACTGACGCCAAGCTGTAATAATGTAGCTAAGTGTATTAGAAATACAAATAAGACTTAGATTTTTCCTAAAGGGGACTTCTTAATTTGATAATTTTTAATCAAGTTAAAGTTTACTAAGGAAATTTATTTTAGTTCTTTATCCATATTTTGTACTTTTTAAAGTAAATCAGATTTTAAGCTTCTTGCAATTGACGTGTTGCTTCTTAAATTTGTATGTTGGGTAATTACGACAGCTGTGGCTTAAAGATCTGAAAATACAGTACAACTAAAAGAATATTTCGAGCAATTAGTTAAAATGCATTAAATGATGAAATGAAAATTTTCCAAAAACAAAAACATTTTAATGGTAATTTAATTTAGAATCGGCTTTTGCTACATGATGAACGATTAAAAAAATGTCAAATTCATGTTCAGCATGCAAAAAATATTGGGAAAACATGAATTGCGAGAAGAAATTTTTCCAAAAAAATATTTAAAAATTAATTATTAGAAAAGATGGAGAGTTTTGCATTCAGAAAAATTTATTGTGTAAGAAAGAGAAATAACAAAAAATGCAAAAAAAAAAAACAGCAATATAATATGTTTGTTATGAAATTCACACCATAGATGAGGGCTGTTTTACTCACCATTTTACCATTTGGAAGTAATTTTCGTGAAAATCAAAGATAGAAGGGTTTGAATATACCCCTTCGATATATTTTATCAAAATCAAAATGAGAGATTTTTGAATATGGGACAAACCACTGTGCGACGAAAGCTTCTTAAAACACCTAATAGTTATTGAGTTGCTGGTAAGCAAATAATAAAAATATTTTTGAAAATAATATTTAAATGTTTCAAGAAAACATCTTTCTCCGGAACTGATTAAGGTGTAAGCTGCTGCTTTGTGTAGAACTAACGGGTGTTTTTTTAAGATTGATATAACTTGAAACTGTAAAAATTAAACAAAAAATGACATTTAAATCAAACAATTTTTTTTTGAACAAAGGACCAATACATCCGGAAACAAGAAGTTTAGGTTAGGTAAGGTAAGAAAGGCCACCCTCACCCAGAGACCAATATGGTCCATTGTGACGCCTTTATTAGTGAACGCAATCTAGTATGAAAGATAAGGACAAGTTAAGAGTGAAAAAAGTAAGAAAGTATAGCCGGCTAAGCCCGAAAATTTGATACCCTACAACACTTCAGTCAAATAGGCCTATAAGCTTATTACCTTATATATTAAAGCTATTTGAGGACTTATTAGTGTCAACATTAACATTAAAATAGATGTATACCATCAATTCGGCTTAAGAAGAAAACGCAGAAAAATAAGAAAACGCCATAAGAAAAGCCTTTGAAGAAAGGAAATATTGCTCTGCATTATTCATCGATGCTTAGCAAGCTTTTGATAAAGTCTGGGAAGAAGGATTTTTGCCTAAGATGAAGCTTAACTTAACAGCAAACGCACAAAAGATGCGAGAAAGCTACTTAGTCGTTCGCAAATTTATTGTCAAAGGTGTAAATTTTTAAATTTCTTCTAAGCCATTTGACGCTTTGAGAAGGCAGCATCCTGTCCTCTTTTATACTTAATTTATATTTCGGATATGCCAACAAACAACTACACAAAACTTCAATATTTGCAGATGATACAGCTTTTTTAAACATCTCGTTTCTTACAGGATCATATATATGATCTGGAAAAGTGGTTAAAACAATGGAGGATAAAGGCCAATGAGCAAAAATGCGTAAATATAATATTTACATTGTGTCGGTAAACATGCCCCCCCCCCCCTATTAAAATCAATAATTAAATAATACCTCAACACGCGTATTAACAAAGGTCTCTGTAAACATCTAAATCGGCGTTTAACGTGGAAATGGCATATATCTATATGAGAATTCAATTGATAAATAATGAGGAAAACTGCTCTTCATAATCAACTTATGGTGTTTTCTTTTCTACAAAAAAAAAAAAAATACCATCTTGTTAAAAGGTACATGTATAAAATGTCTTGCCGACCCTGTAATAATGCAATTTTTTATTTGACGGGAGCAAAACACCGAATTGGACCGCCCTGTTTTCAACAGCTGACAAAAAGTTTGTTCTTTAAAATAAAAAAAAAATATACATAAACCAAAATTTGTTAATATATTGATATTACATAAATAAATAAATGAACAAAATGAATAACGAAATTCCAATTTCTTTAGTTTGTTTTTTTTAAATATGTAAACAAGAAAATACCTTTGCCAGATTGCTGATTTATTAACACCAAGTTTTTCAGATTTCTTAATTTGACGTTTTTTTCAAAAACAATTTGATAACACCGAATCCACTTAAATTTTATATCACTGACAACCTTTCATTAACAATGTAATGCTTTCTTATGTTTTTACTATTAAATAATAGAAAAAATAACTATTAAAATTTAAAATTTTTACTGTCCTGGTTAGAGGCGATTTTTTCCCAACTTCGTCTGGTAACCCTAAATATAAACAGAAGCCATCTTTTTACAGGGCATTATCAACACTGTCGATTAATACGGGGCGTAAAGTGCAATACCTTACGCCATTAGTAAGGGTGCACTTTTTAGAATAAAACAAGACACCTTTTTAGAGAGCGAAGCATTTTTAAGAAACGAACACCAAATAGCATTTTTTTAAATGAAATGTCACATTTTTTGTAGAAAAGAAAACACCATTAATTGAAATCAAAAATGTATAGAAATTCGATCAAAGTCAATTTTTAAATTTAAGTAGAAACATTTAAAGTTTTATTAACCAAAAAAGAAAAACAAAAATAATAATTAAGATATAAATGGTTTTACAGTTTATATATATTTTTTTAAATGCCATTCTTTTCAATGAACTTCGCAAATTCTTTTCAATGTATACAATTTAAAAAGAAAAAAAAAAAAACAACTGCAAATAAACCGGTCTATTGAAAAGAAAACTTTTCCACATTTTATACAAAAAAAAAAAAAAAAAAAATGAACTCAAATACACCGACTCTTGCAAAATATTGTTTCTGTCAGAATTGTTATGTTAAAAAAAAGAACAAGAAACAGCATTAGTTGCATAAATTCATGTGTAATGTGTGTTTAAATGTGTGTTTGTTTGACAATTTATATGCAAATAACATTGGCTTTGTGTGAGTGCCTGTAAATGTACGTGTGTTTTTTGAATACGTAACACCTAGAAAAACAAACATCTACTAATGCATATTAATGCCATGGCTATAATATAATGTTCCTTATATATACAAACACACACATACATACACTTGTATATACTTTATATTTATGTATACCACATTTAAGTACACATAAGTGTTTGTGTTTATTTGTCTATGTATGTATGTATCTATATATTTATGAAAATTATACCTGTAAATGCATTTAGTTCTTACAAAAAAATATTCACCAACACACAAACATCTGCACACATTCAAACATTTAGACACTCAACATATAACTCATAGATAAACAAAATGTTTGCAAAATATTTGTTAAACTTAATAAAAAAAAGAAAAACAAAAACAAAATTTTGCAAATTTTTCCTTCTTCTTGTTTTTTATTTTTCTAAAAAAACATATATGTAGTTGTTGTTTTTTATGTTGTTTCTATAGCTTTTCATTTTATTTCTTCTCTTTTTTGCTGATATGTTTTGTATAAATTATGCGGGTGTATGTGTGAAATGAAGTCTGTACTACATGAGTAATTATGTGCATAATTCATAAGCAGAGGTAGGATTTTTATGCATTTGATACAAATGAGCGCACAAAAAATGCTTTGAAGAAATCCAATAAACACATTCCTCAAAGTATTTTTAATATTTATTTATTGTTTAAAACAAAACTTAGAAAATAAATTTATATACAGACCACTCTGTTTGTGTTGTTTTAAATTATTTAATTTTTTTTTTTCCAAAAAAACTTTTTTGTGGACACTTTTTTGATACTTAAAAGATGGCCATTAAAATTGTTATTAAAAGAGCGAATATGGACTCAAGTCAAGAGAAGAATAAATTTATAGCCAATCCCACGATGCCACACGTTAAAGTTCGCATAGAAAATTACATTTAAAACAAAAACAATTTTTAGAAATTGTTTTTCTTTTATATGTAATTTTCTATGCGAAGTTTAATGTGTACCATCGTGGGATTGGCTATTAATTTGATCATTATGACGTTTTGCTTGAGGAACGCTAATGGGCGAAGGCTATAAAAAGGCTTGCATGGCATTGTACAACCTTCCAATGTAATTGTTATTTTTCACTTGAAAACATTTGCGAATTTTAATATATTTTTATACTCACCCCTATTATATGAGTCGTTCTCAATGGCGACATCAATTTTAAGTTGTTCTAATATCAAGTCAACGACTGCATAACTTCAACGTTAATGCGGTATTTTCTAAGAATTTTTGTCTATGTCGACCATTTATCGAAAATCTGCCAATGGAAAAATTCCATCTCCAATTATTTGTTTCTTGTGGCGTTGTGTTTTTTAAATAAATTTTTATTAAAACAAATCAAATTAAAAAGTGTGTGATTAATAATATTTCTCTATGACGTGATAATTCCAAATTTTTATTTTTGATAAATACACTGAAATTTATTGTTGAAGGAAAACTGATTTCTATGCACATTTCACTGGTTTATATGATCATTTTACTGGCCAGATCGTCAGGAAACCTTTCTCCAAAGACTTTAGAAAAGCTAAAACTATTATACAAATAAAACTGTATGGCGAATAAGAATTTTAAACACTCAGAAAGCTTAAATAAAACAACAACAATAAATAGTGTGTTTACCTTTTATTAGTGTGTGTGTGTTTCGGAAAAATTAAAGGATTCATCCTGAAGGATTTAGTTATTTAAGTTCTACTCCGTCGTTGACATTTGGCCGAAGTCTAAAATTTATTTTATGTATTTAATACACTGGTATTTGGTAAACTTTTAGTGGACTAATTTAAACATTAAATTTGAACAATTTATAATAAAATTATTGTCCATAAGTTTATTTAAATTTAATTTGTTTGAATTTAATGAATATATTTAATTTCTTATAAAATTTCTTTAATTTTCAGTTGAGTCGTTGCGAAATTTCCTGTCGACTAAAACAGTATCAATTCTACTCGAAGTGCCGTGGAAAATACCAAGTGATGGCCAATAGTTATGGATTGTTGACAAAGAAAATAGAAAATAATAGATAAAATAACCACTAAGTCGTTTACGACAACCACAATCATAATAAGGCTGATTGTTTCAGTACCATCGACTTGTGTCGACGTTGACTTTCATAATAGGGTTGATTATAATAAGGAATGAGACTAGCCAAGGAGATCTAAGTAGAGAACCCTCGCTTTGGAGGTGGAGGCCAGACTTCCGGCTGCCAAAAAGAACTTTAGAGGCAACGTAAATCGTTAAAAGTTAGCGAATTGCACTTCAGTTGTGCGATTCACTAACTTTTTTTATTTTTGTTGTTATTCAGTAACATTTTAAACGATATTCGCTGCCGATTAAAGACAGCTGCTACTTTAAGCAGTTTTTTTTCGTTATTTTAACGACAATAAATTTCGTTGTGTTTATGAATCGATAATATGTATTTTATGTTTAAAGTAGCCGAGGCCCGACTTCTTACACAGAAAGAAATACACTCGGCATAAATTAAGCTTTTTATACTTACTTTAAGTACGAATCGTGCTCAAAGATTCAAGTACGAATAACACTAAGGGCTAATAAATCAGAGCAAGTTAAACTCTATTTTTGGTTTAAAATGTGTTTAAGCCAACAAATCTATAATTCAGAAAACATATAAACCATCTTTAAACGCATAAAATTGGGCGTTTAAACTACCAATAGAAACCATATGAATTTGTCTACATTTATCGTAGTGCTGCCACATGTTTCTTTTTACACTACATATAATACATGGGACACTGATTTACAACTGTTGAGTTTAAACTACATATAAATTTAAGTTTAGTTCAACTAAACCAGCGTTTAAACACTTACTGATTTATTAGCCATAAAACGTACCCAATACAATCCGAAATGAGATAACTTTCGAAAATCAATCCCGGAATTTCTTAAAATAAGTATACAATTTTTAACCAAGTACAAAAAAGATTGAACTTTTCGTTTGTAGTGCCACTCTGAGAGTAAAATTTCAAAGTGAGCGTTTTAACCTCATATAACTTATCAATATTTGTTGTAGCCACTACAACAACACCAAACAAGTATTTAAAAAACGATTTGTTCGTAGTGTGTACAAACAACAAAAACAACAGAACAAGAAGAAAACACATTATTTTCATGTTTAAAAAGTAAAATTGAAAGCAAATTTCTCATTTAGTTTATATTTTTGGTTAAATATGTACATTAAGTTTTTAAAGTAATAATCATATCGGATTATTATTGGAACTCTGTAAGGTGTGATATGGGTAAGTAAATCAATAATAATAATATTCTCCTTGTTATTTCACTTTTGGCTATTTAAAGTACAAATTCGGGATTAAATCAACTTTACAAGTTTTAATTAAATCAATCTCATTTTCGGATTATTTTAAGTACGAGTTCGGGATTAAATCAATTTTATAATTCTTAAATCCAGCGCATTTTGAGATTGATTCAATCTCAATTTTACTTAATCAATCTCATTTTCGGATTATTCGGGATTGAATATGGATAAGTTGAGTATTTCGCGATTGAATTATCCGTACTTTAATCAATCTTTCTGTACTTGATCAAGAAAATCCATACTTACAGTACTATTGATACCGCTTCGGATTGATTTGAGTACGGATGAATTAATTTGTCTTTTGAATGTACATACATACTACATAGATACATACATATGCATATGTATGAACAAAAACAAAATTCTAAGTTCAAAATGTACCAAAAAAAAAATAAGAAGCAAATTCCGAAAAAAAACTTAATTCTAAATGTAAAATTCACAATATTAAATAATAAAAACAGTAAATTAAGCACAATTTCATTTGTTTTTTCTTAATTCTCTTTTGTGCTTTTCGTTTTTTTTAACATTTTGTAGACAGAGATGTTACAAAAACTACAGCTGTTTACAATCGTTTAAAAATGAATTGCAGAATCACACTATCGTTACTGCAAGCGAATATATATGTCGACAAAAATTAATATTGTCGGATCGTTAAAAGTTAGTGAATCGAACCACAGGTCCACATTGAACAAATTAGTGTTATTTAATTTATCGTATATACCTCCTTAAGAAGTGTATACTTTTATAGGCTCTTGGCATACTTTTACACTTAACAATAGCAACACGTATTAGAGTACATTTGCAAGTAAAATACATGCCGGTATACTTGTATGTATGAGTGTGTGAATGTGCTTGTGAATGTTTGAAATACAAATACAAGCGTCCAACATGTAAACAAAATATAAGAAAATGTAAAATTTGTGTTGGAATATCTGTACAACATAAAACCATACATGTGCATGAGTGTGAGTGTTGGCGTGTAAATAAAATACTTGTTTATAGATTTATTTGTTCACACCTTTTTTTTTTTTGTTCAAGGTTTTGCGTTAGTAATAATCTGTTTCTCACATTCACATAGATACTTGTGTGTATGTGTAATTGTATTTTTATTTTTTGTTAAATGTATGCGTAAAATAAACATCTTTGTACTTTTTTTCTATTTCTTTAAATTTTTTGCTTTTTGAAGAAGCTGAAAAACGAGTAAATAAGTAAAACAAATCTGCATTTTTTAAGAAAAGTTTGCCAGGTTTTCATAAGACCAGTCAATTCGTAATTCAGTCAGTCAGCCCAGCAACCAGGCAGCCAACCAGTCAGTCATTTAGTCAGTCGGCTATTAAATACTAAACTGCATGTGTGTTGCTTTAATGCTGAACTATTTTATTTGTTGTGTTGCAAGTTGATTGAAGCAATAGGAGTATGTTGATGTGGTAGTTGGTTGTGTTGTTATTGTTAGAAAAGTTTTCCTTAGTTTTTGTTCTTTTTTCTTCTATTATAATAGATGATGATGATTATCCATTGAATTGGAAATAAGCATGTGAAACAAGTGAAAATTTAATATGAAAAAATAATAAAAACAGCAACAACAACACTGCAAGAGAATAACATACAATTAGGAAAAGTGATGCAACCAACTATTGGCCTACTTTTAAAACAAAACTAATAAAAAATTATTTTGAAAATCATTTTTAATAAAAAGTTCCTTTTTGTCACAAAATATTGTTTAAAAAATATTTTTCTTAGAAAAAGTACATATTTTTAAAAGTCAAAACTAAAAAACAAATCTATGAAAAGTAAATATTTTTTAAAAAGTATTAATCTTATTTATTAAAAAGAAGTTTTACTAAAAAAAGGCTTATTTAACAAAAATTTTGAAAAAAAGCCGTTGAGAAATTTATAGTGATTCAAAAAGTGCAAAAATATTATGCATGTAAAAAAAAATAATAAAGTTAAAAATCGCGAAAATTTTTGCAAAAGAAGGCATTAAAAATTGTATACAATTTACCAAAAACTTTTTTAACAGTTTCATTAAACAAAAATGTAAGCAAAACTGTGTTTCCCATTTACGGTTTATTGTATTACTTTTTTGCAAAACCAGTCATATTTCGATACGAGAAATATAGCAAATCTTAGGGTTCCAACGTGCAGATTGGAAAGGACTAAGCAACGTATAGATTATATGGGTGGAAATCTTTATAATAACTTATCTGCTTATTTGAAGTCTATTGAGCGCATATCGAATTTTAAAAAAGGATGCGAAAACACTTATGAAGCTTAATGGAAATGCTTCTTTTGTGAATATTTACATATGTTACTATTGTTTATGCATTTGATAAAAATAAAATTAGTTCTGTTTATTGTACAGCTAAGAAATTTTTGCCAACTTGCCTCCAAAATGCTTTTATGGCGCTGAGGTCTTAATTTTAAAATGTACTTATATATTTTGTATAATTATAATTTTAATAAAGAAATGTTATTGAAAAAAAATGTTGAAGTTTTTTTCCAAAATTTTTTATTTTAATCAGGGCTCTAATTCTGGCAGTCGTGATCTAACACATTTTCGATTTGAAAACAATTTTATCTCTAATTCTTTCAGTCGATACTGAGCGAATCGAAATAATTTTGTTTAGTGTTGTCAAGCATTTATTTAAATTTTCACATAACTTAAAAAAATTATTTCGATTCGTTCAGTATCGACTGAAAGAATTAGAAAGAGAATTGCTTTGGAATCGAAATATTATTCGATCACGACTGTCACCACTACCCCTCTCCCCTTACTTAGTTTCATCAACATGAAATGAATTAAAATTTATTGATAACTTTTCATTCGGTTATCATCTTTATATATAGAAATTAATGTATGCATGTTTATTTGTTTGTTTGTTTGTACCTTATAGCCGCCTAAACCGCTGAACCGATCATCATGAAACTTTTACAGTATATTATTGATGGTCCGGAAGGATCTATAGGCTATATATTTTGTGATATGTTAACTGGGCGTGGAACCTCCCATACAAAGACAATATAAATTTCTGTATATATAGAGAACGGAAAAGTCTAAACTTTCCAAATTTAGTACAAGCATCTTAGTTGGCAATACACAACCAGCCCAATTATGAATAAAAATTCCCTGGGAGTTTTTTCCCTTTTCCCATTTCTACAATTGAATTAACATAGGAAAAATGGGAGAAGGGAGAAAACTCCCGGGGAGTTTTTCTTTCATAATTGGGCTGAACATCTGACAAAATTTGGACGGGATTAGATAAGTGGGCGTGGCACAAAATTGCTTTATTTCTATCTAAAGCACAGTAAGAGAAAAATTGTCCATATTTGGTACACATAAGTGAGTTCTCAATACAAAACATCTCTGTTAAAATGGGCGGGATCAGTATAGTGGGCGTGGCATCTCCCATACAAAGCCATTATAGATTTATGTATATTTGGAGAACGACAGGAGCCAACTTTTCGAAATTAGGTACAAGCATTTTGGTTTTCAATACACAACATCCGATGGCCGTGATTGGAGAAGTGGGCGTGACACAAAATAGATTTATTTATATCATAAGAATGGTAAGAGAAATATTGTCCAAATTTGGTACAAATAGCGGGGTTATAGATACGCAACATCTGTCAAAGAGAAGGTGGGGTGCATAACTGGGCGTGGTATCTCACATACAAATGCAAAAGAGATTTCTGTATATCTAGAGAATCGTAATAGCTAAAGTTTCCAAAGTTGGAACAAATATATTAGTGATCAGTTCCCAACATCAGTCAAAAAGTTGGCGCTATTAGATTAATAAGCGTGGCACAAAATAGAATCCCGTATATTTGAAGAACGGTAAGTGTAAGATTGTCAAAATTTGATACAACTAAAATGGCTATCAATATACAGACAGCATCTGTAGGTTATGTGCGGCATTGGAAAATTGGGCGTGGGTCAGACTAGATTTTTATATATAGTAGCTTGGTATATATATCTGTAAATGGCCCACTGCCTTATTGTAGACATAGGCGGGATAGCTTCAATACAAATACCATATAAATTCCTCTGCAACTCATCAATTATAACACTAAGAGTATTCAAACGTGGTACAAACAACTTCATAAGTAATGCACGAGATCTATATTGAAAAAAATTATATATTTTATTTTAAAGAGGGCAGTGAAGCGCACTGGGTTAAGCTTGTTTTTATAAAAAAAGACCTTTTTAGAAATGTTATCATTTTACAACAATAAATTTTTATTGTGCTCTTACTTTGTACAAAACATTATCTTTTTTACAATAAAGATCGTTATAACTTTCTTAAGAAATTTCTTTTTATTAAAAAAAGTTAGATTTTCTGCAATAAACAATAGCGTTTTACCAAAAGTATCTTTTACAAAAAAATCTCTTTAAATAAAGCACCTTTTATTAGAAAAAGAGGTTATTTCAAAAAGTACTTACAAAAATGCTCCTTTTTATTTACAAAAATGTACCTTCTTTTAAAAAGTACTTTCTTCAAAAAAGCCATTTCGAAGGTTCCATTTTACAAAAAACCTTAACTTTTCACAAATAAGAATCCATTTTTAAAAAATTTCCATGTTTACAAAAACAAACAAATAATTTTCAAAAAAGTATACAGTGTTTATCGTTTAAGTGCATGCCAATTTTAATCATTAAATGCTATTATGTATTTCAACTTGTGTAATTATAAAATGTTTGTAATTGGAAATTGGTTTGTATTCGCTTAAATGCATCACACTGTGAAACAATTTTAGCAATGTGCGTTTAAATAATTCTTATATAAACGTTGTTTAAATCTTTAGCAAATTACAAAAATCTGCCGGAAAAAATTATTCCATTACAAATAATTTTGGTAAATTTAAATTAAACTTCGAATGTGTACATGATATTTTAATGCAAATAAAATAGGTTTTTAAGATAAATTTCTCGGTTAATAGCACCACAATGATGTGCATATAATTGATTGCATGTAAACGATAAATACTGAATAAAAGTCTCTTTAAAAACTTTTATAAATTTTTATGTTGGTCGTCTTAATCATAATGCTTACAATGCGTAACGTAAACTAAATAAAGTAGATGTTGAAGGAAATTATATTACTGTTTCTGTTTTCTTCCTCTGCACTCTTTTCTCCCCTGCAACTTGTGCAGTTTTTGTTTCCTCTTTTATATTTTTTTTTGTTAAAGTTTGAGCAATTGTTACTGTTACTGTTGCAGCTACTGTTATACACAATTGCTGTTGCTGTTGTTGCTGCAAGTATATTGTTAAATGGTTTTATAATAAGATCCTTTAGGCCTTAACAGCTCAACTTGAGCATGAGTGAATATAAAAGCAGAAGTAGCAGCAGAACTGAACATCTTTGCTGTATTACCTTGTGATGCAGCTTACTGCTGCTTCATTTGTTGCATTAAGTTTGCACCGTATGAGTGTGCGAGCGAGTGTGTGCTTGTATATGTAATATATGAACTAACCAACGGGAAAAAGAAGGACTACGGATTCCTTCTAGAAGGCCTCTTTACTCCTTCTTTTGAATGTACAAGGCCTGCTCGCTCTCTTGCGTACTCATATCGTTTTTACACACGCCAGAAATTCTGAAAGGCATTCAAATTAATGGCTCTTAGAAGGCTTTCCAGGGAATGGTGATTTTATAACGGGATCTGAATTCTTTGGCTTTTGCTTTGGATAACAAAAAATAGTTCTCCTAATAATCGTAATCATAATATGTATGAAATCGCCGATTCGTTTGCAGTTAAATCAGAATGGTAATTGGATCATAAAAATATCTAAGCAGGCCTTCAATAAGGCCTGAAGTAAGAAGATCTTCTGAGTTTTCCCGCTGGATAGATGTGCCTGCATTGGCATGCATGTGCATGTGCATATGTGAATCTTTGTAACAATTGCAGTTTTGTTTGCGGAGTGTGAGTTTACTCCTTGCTCACTTCCCAAACACTTCTTCATATTTTCTTACCCCTTCCCTGTTGCAACTAAGGCACACTTTCTATTCTTTTTGCCAGTTAATTATATTTTTTACTCGTATAAGATGTAAAATATTAAAAGAAATAAAAATAAAAATATATAGAATAGAGAGCTTTCTACGAAAGAATAAAATTCAATTTAAATAGATTTCCGTTTTCAGGAAATTTAAAAAAGTGCTGCTACAGTTTATTGTTCAAAATCAAAAAATGAAAAAAAAATTAAATAAAATAGTTGCAAAAATACCTTCACATATATAAAAAAACGAATCAGAAAAAAAACACATTCACAAAAATAACAATAGCGAGCATGTACTTAAAATTCCCTATAGATGTGTTTGTAAGAGAATGTGTAGGTGTGGGAGTATAAATGTAAACTTGTTTATATGTATTAGCATTATCAATATAATTCCTCTTCGAGTAACACATTTTCTCATACTATCATTGCATTACAGTTTCCTTTCAATGGCGTTGATTGAATACGAATCTTTTCCATGCAACAACTAATAACATCAACAAAAACCCCTTTTTCTCAGAAGTTCTTAAACTCTCGGCAAATAAAACAAAACCTGAACCTAAAAAACATTTAAGACCTGCCCAATTTTAATAAACTAACAAATATAGCAGTGCTTTATTCGGCTGTGCTGAATTTTTAATACCCTCCACCGGGGATAGTAAAATATTTAAGGAGTGGGCTTTGGTTAAATATAGACCCAGCTTCACAGAATATAATTGTGTGGTTTTTAGTCTTAGGACAGATTAAGTTCAACTACAATAGCATTATTCGTTATAGTTTTAGGCGTACTATAGTGTTTCCGACAGTGGGCTTTATATGGGGCAAATGGTAAATTTGGGATCGATCATCACGACATCAAGGCTGGGTTTTTGAGATCTCAGTAAAACTAGGTTTAGTTAATCTGAAAAAAGATTTGTGCCGTCGTTACCAAGTTTGTATACAAAAATTAAACGGAACAGTTTAATTTTGCTTAAAATGTTGTTCTTTAATGAAAATAAAAAAAATCACATTTCGCCGAAAAAAATCCGAGTTTCATAACACGTTACACTAAGTTGAAACTTAGTCCACATATCAAAAACTGGCGTAAGTGAAATAGTCATGAAAAACGAATTTGTGCAAAATCTTATGTCAATCTGTGCATTCTGGCATCATTAATGTTAGTTATTGTAATGAAATTTTTGAATTTTTTAGGGAGGCTATTTGGATTCATAACTCTTTTCTTACCGAAACGATTTAGCTAGAATTCAATCTCGAACTGCTTAGGAGAAGTAGAAGGAATTTTATACCAATACTGGTGGCTTATTCTGGCAGTCGTAATCGAATAGCAATTTTATTTCTAACTATTTTAGTCGGTACTGAACAAATCGAATCGAGTGCTGTGAAACAAAAATAAATGTTTTTCAATACTAAAAGGCTGGGTTTTTGAGATCTCAGTTAAACAAGGTTAAGTTAATCTTTTTTTGTAGTGTTTATTTATTAAATCTTCATATATTAAATATGAACCAAAAATAATTAATCAAATCTTATCCTAATATTTACTTTATGTCCTGCCAGTGCCAGACAAAAAATATTTCGTCATAACGGTTTCTGTTCACATATTTAGGTGTTTATTGCTCATCTGATTGGGTGAGTGCTTCAGTGTAGCTTCTCCTTAAGCGAGTGCGGCCGCCATAATTTTAAATATTTCGAGCTAAAGTTTAGTTAATCTGAAAATAGATTTGTAAGTTTAAATACAAAAATTAAACGGAACGGCTTAATTTTGCTTAAAATGTGTTTCTTTAATGAAAATAAAAAAAAACGTCACATTTCGCTGAAAAAATCCGAGTTTCATAACATGTTAAACTAAGTTCAAACTTAATCCACATCTCAAAAATCCGGCGTAAGTGGTATAGTCATGAAAACGAATTTGTGCAAAATCTTATGTCAATCTGTGCATTCTGCCATCATTATTGTTAGTTTTTGTAATGAAATTTCTGAATTTTTTAGGGAGGTTATTTGGATTCATAGCTCTTTTTTTACCGAACCGATTTGGCTAGAATTCAATCCCGAACTGCTTAGAAGAAGTAGAAGAAATCCTACACCAATACTGGGGGCTTATTTTGGCAGTCGTGATCGAATAGTTCATCGATTAGAAAGCAATATTATTTCTAATTATTTTAGTCGGTACTGAACGAATCAAATCGAATGCTGTGAAACCCAAATAAATGTTTTTGAGATCTCAGTTAAACTAGGTTTAGTTATTTTGAAAACAGATTTGTGCCGCCGTTACCAAGTTTGTATACAAAATGTTGGCTGAACCGCTTAGTTTTTCTTTGTTGGTCTTATATGAAATAATAAAAAAAAATCACATTTGCCGGAAAAATTCAAGTTTCAGACTACTCAAAAACCCGGCCTAAAAAAAGAATTTCAATTTGTTCAGTATTTACAAAAAGAATAAAAAAGAAAATGGCTTTTAAATGGAAAGGTTTTTGATCACATCTACCAGAATTAGCAGCCTGTTCTTCTATTTTTAGTCATTCGAAAGTGAGCGTGACAGACAGACGGACCTGGCGTAATCGACTTAGAATTACTCATGGACCCAGAATATATTATGGGGTATTAGATGAATTTTAAAAACATTTTGCACACTGAATGACAAACTTCACAACTTGTCGTGGAGGGTATACAAAAAGAAAAAAAAACTCTAACTTAAATTAAAATAATATAAAATCTCTGCTTGAGTGAAAATGAAGAAAAGAATTGTTAAATTCTACGAATACTTGAATAGCTCTGCTTTAGTGTTGGAATGTGTTCTTTTGTATTGCACAGGTAATTGAAATAAATAGTTTTCTTAAGCTGCTCCTTACGATCAATTAAATATTCTATCACACAATACCATTTTTTTCTTCATTCATTCAACATTTTTTCCTGCAACATCTTCATGCTGCGTTATTGGCAAAATGTAAAATCGAAATTAAATAAAAGAAATTCTTATAATTAAATCGCATGTAATTTACATAATGATTTTTCAATTCAGTTGCAGTGCATTTTAATTGTAAGAGATGTTTTATTTTTTCTAGTACTTTAACTAAGAATACGATTTTAATTTCCTGTTTTAAAACAAACTTGTTCATTAGCTAGAGAATTCTTAAAAATAATTTAATTAAAATACTTCTTTTATTTTTTTGCAGATTTAATTTCTGTTTCTTTCATGGAAAATCGTATTGTTTCTAAGTCTTAAACCGTAAGTTATTGAAAGAGTTTTTTTATGTATACAAAAATATAAAATTAATTTTTTTTTAAATATTTAAAATGTTAGAAAAGGTGGCCACACATCAAACTGATAAATCAAATTTACTGTATGTGTTTATATTTTGTTTTGCGTAGCACAGCCACACAATAAATTTAAGGTATTAAACTTCGTATACAAAATGTTGTAATCTCTACTGATATTACAAAGAGGTAATGCTAGTTTGTTTGAAGGAGGTAATCTCCGCGGTTAAACCGATCTTTATGAAACTTTTACAGTATATTACTAATGGCCTGGGATATACTATAGACTATATATATATTTTTTGAAATTTTAAAAGGGCGGGGCACCTTCCATACATAGACATTATAGATTTATGTATATCCGTACAACGACAAGCGCTAAAGTTCCCAAATTTAGTTCGAATATCTTGGTTATCAATACGCAATGTCTGCCAAAATCTGAGCGTGATTGGAAAAGTGGGCGTGGTTACTCCCATACAAAGACCAAAATTTGTTTACGGAAAAGCACGTTGGGTTTAGCTTAACGACTCTTTTTGCCATTTCAATTGGAAACTTTGTTTCCTGGACAATGACGTCAATGCCATGGCGAAAATGTTATAATGCTAAGAACGAAAATTTTCATTCCAGTTAAAAAAGCTGCGAATAAACCATGGCTTAAATAAGACGTGCAATTCTGCAGTCAGATCCATAGAGGAGGCAATTAGAAATTGGCGTGACAATAAAACCGCTGATACTGAATTGCTACGCAAAATGGAAAGCTCTTGGTGTGCCAAAGTACTAAGACGGGGAAAAACTCTTCACGAGCAACGTCTTCGTACTGAAGTTCTTATTGCTCCCCGCGGCAGTAAGAAGAGTAAAGGTTAATGCTAGTTCTTTAATACCAACTCTTTTTAAGGATGGCCAAACATTCACGAACCCGGTTGATAAGGATAATTATTTTGCCGTATTATTTGAAAAGAATTCTAGCTTACCAGCTAGCAATCAACCACTACCCAAACTCAAAAAAGTATCCGTTACCCTGCCTTAAATATTTTTTCGGGCTTGAGCTGTTAAAAACGTTCTGGCTGATCTCGGCAAGTCTCCTGGACCGGATGGTATACCTGCGCTGGTCTTGAAGCAGTGCTCTTCGACGCTAGCTAGGTGTCAGTGGTATTCTTCCAATAAAAAAGTCCTAGAATTCATTTTGAGAACAAATTCTTAAATAGTTTCCAGGAAATGTATCACACCACCGTTAAATTCTGAACCTGTTCCAAAAACGGTCCTAATAAATAAATAAAAAATCATTTATATAAAAAAATAATTAAAACAAAAGTAATACAAAATTAAAGAATCTAACTTATTGTTCTTACTAAATAATACCAGTTAAGTGATTAGTTCTCTCCCAGGACCAGTTCCGTTGGAACAATTGACACAAATTTCCCACAGGGATATGGTTCATGGGCATTCATACTTTATTCCAGAAAGAAGCTTGTATGGGGCGGGGGATATGTGAAATTATTGACCGATTCTCGCACTTTTGAATAGTATTGGTCCTTGTCACAATTAGAACCCAGTGCCAAAATCATCATATTACCTCAAAAAATGCGAGCTGTACTTTCGCACAAGTCTTACATTGTTGGATAGCCAGCCAGCCGAAAGGACGGAAATCGTTAGATCGTATCAGGAAGTGGGACCAACATCAGCACAAAAGCATAATGCCCTCACCCGTATTGTGGTGTGCGTATAAAAACACATGCAAATAAAAAAAATTTTCAAAAAGTTCTTAAATTTAAAGCTTCACCAAATTTAATTGAAAACTCACCTTCAGCAATGTGGCCCATTTCTTAATGAGTTACGATCCCGATTCACATGAAATTTTGAAGCGCCTAATGAATGCCGAAAACGTTACTTTTAAGAGTGGATTTTGTGCTGTCGGCATCGAACGATTTGAGAGCATGGTCGTAGCTCGTTTTAGGTAATGTGAGCATTGTCCTTTTAAACGAATAAATAATTTGGATGATATCTAATATACATTTTGCTTAATTAAAATAAAAGGACAAAAAGCACTAAATCACAGTCGCTTAATATGTTTCTTTTTTATGTTACAAAAATTAAGGTTTTTTTTGACATTTTAAAAGATTTTGCCAACATTTCAGTATACAAAAAAATAAAAGAATTATCTGATTTTGTTGGTCCGTTTACGTTTGTAATAAGAATAATTAGCCACTAAAAACTATTTTTTACCTCAACCTTGAAAAAATGTTTGCTCTACTGTTACTCCTATTGAGTTATCAGGTGACACCTGGCTGACAATATTCTAAAGATATGGGGTTTTTTTGTTTTCTGTAAATTTTAGTTGTTGCTTTAAAGTTATTTAAAATTTGAGAATTATTATTTTTTTTTCATTAGTTGCTTTATTATATTCAACATTTTTTTTTTCGAATTTATTCTATGAGCTAAATTTTAGTTATGTATTATAAATAAATAAAAAAGAAATAAAAGAATAAAAAAAAAAATTTGAATATAATAAAGTAACTTGTGAAAAAGAAATAATTCTTAGATTCTATTTGTTAAAATAGTTGAGTTAAAAACATTCAATTTATAAAGTATCACTTTCCAATGTGACACAAAGAATGCTGACGAAGGCCGTAGCGGGCCAGAAAATGCATAACATTCTGTTAGTATCTAATAATTGTTCATTGCTATCCAAAGCTAAGGTTGAATGTAACAAAAAGATACAATATAATATCTGGTAGTGTATAAAGTCATTCCTAAATATTTAAGGAATAGCACTATTACAAAAAGCTTTATAAAAAAACATATATAACTGAAATGTAGCTCATAGAATAAATTCGAATAATAATAAAAAAAAAAGTTTATTTAAAATTTGTATTAAGATTGTGAGTTAACAAAGAAATCATCAATTTGAACAAAACTTTTTATTTTAATTTAATTGATATTATTCAATATGAATATAGAATTCAGTTTAAATTAATAGGCTTATAAGGCCATATGCTCCTTATAGGAACAACAGGAACTATTATTAATAGGCTTTTAATAATTTAAACTCAAAGAAACTATCTTAATTAAAATTACTTTATTAATCAATTTTCTTCAATATGACAATCCGGCAGAATTATTCATTCGACTAATGTATTGGAGATGGAGCTGGAGCTAAATAACGTTCGCTGCACCAGAATAGTTAGTACCATTTGTTGAATAGCAGCAGCACCAAGGAAAAATCCTCAAGTAGGCTGAACTTTCCCACTGTGTAAAATAAGTGGGAAATCAGCCTTTGACTCAAAGAGATCTGTCAATTTAGAATTTTGCCGAATTCCATGTATTGGCTGCACGTGATTGTCCCTGGGGGAAATTTTATTGAACTGTATTTAGTTGAGTTGAATTAAAAATTCCTAAGCTGATTTTAAATCACATTTTCTTCAATTCTTACGCCATTCGCGATTTCTGGTAATCTATGGGACTCAAAGCCGAATTTCTATGCCCTTTTTTTTTGGGAATTTTCCGTTGTCGAATGTCATAGAACAAAGATCAAGGCCATATTCTCGCTAAATACAAGAATAAATTATTTATTCTCTTAATACTAATTTTTGTTTGATTTCAATTTATTAAAAAAAACTTCCATATAAGATATCTTTAAAGCTGTAAATATACGAGTAGTAATAAATAATTTATGTAACATAATCTTCGATCCATTAAATTTTATTTATTTTTTTTCCTCTTCTTCATACATTTCTTATTCCTCATATTTTCCACTTTAAGTAAATGAAATTTAAAATGTCGCAATCTTAGTTATTAGTATTTATGAAAATTACAAATTCATGGCAAAAATAAATGTTTAAAATTTTAATAACTTTCGTAAGATACGAAGAGAAAAAATAAAAATCATTTCCATGTACTTTCAGTTGAAAGTGTTCATAGGATTTAAATACATATTTCATTTTGTCAAGATTCCATAGTAAATTGGTAGGTTTTCTATTCTGGCTCTTCCGTATTAAATAGTAACGATTCATTTGATGCCATCCATCTCCTTAAAAAGAAAAAATAAGAGCAGATAAAACAACAACGAAATGTAATTATTTTTAACGAAAATGAAATGAACCTACACAAATGTGAGCAAAAGTGTGTTTTACTTACTGAAAGTTTAAGGATATATGGTTATGTGAGACACATACACACACAGCATAGATTTTGATAATTTAGAAAATCATTTCATTTTTTCCAACACACATAAGAAAGTTGGCTTATGCACGCATTTATACCACATGCTTAATACATATATTCATAACACACACACACACTCACACATAAAGTTTACGAATGCTTTTACCAACATACACAGACACACAAACATATTAACTCAAGTTAAAACAAAAACAATGGAGTTATTAAAATTCCTTAAAAAAAATTGTATCTGTGTAGTCACTACAAAAATTTTACTCTCGAGAATATTTAAGATTAAAAATATTTTTGCATGTTTAAATATGAATGTGAACTACGTGTATATTATACCCAGCAAGCATTTTATATTTTTTTTAAAATTCGATATTTTTCTCTTCTACTTCTACGTAGTTAAAAAAACAAGAATGTGCGTTTATTTTCTTATCATTAAAAATTCTTTTGTCGCGACTCTTCTTGATGAGTCATTTGCGATTCCTTATTTTTTTATTAGCTTGGAGCCATTTTTTGCTCTTTTCTAATAGTATTTATATCCATTTTTGTATAGTTTTCTGGTCATTTATCAGATTGATTTCAACTAGATAAGCCCATTGGTCGAATTTCGACCTCTTGAGATTTATTGTAAAAATAACAGCCTGACACCCGATGTCGACCGCTATTGTTCGCTTGCATTTTCAACGACAAACAGCTGACTTGCGTCCAACTAACAGTTTTCAGCACGACAAGTCGATAGGCAAAATAAGCGACCGATAGCTTAATAGTTTTCAAAAAAATTTGCGGCCCACTGAGCGCCATTATTACAACTTGTGGTTAGTTATGGGTAGAATTCTGTGCCACGTATACAAAGTTATTCACTATTACAACTTTTCTTTAAACTAAAGTAGGATATATGTTAAAAAGAAGTTCATCCTACCGGGTAGGTTAAAGTAAAATCTAAATAATAATAAATAACTTTTTATGTGTCCGACAAAATTTTACTTTTAACTAACGGCAAGTTGAAAAGTTGCCCTAAGAAATATTATGCGACCACAAATGTCATAATCAATCACTTGTGTTTTAGTTGTCGACAGAGCTATTTTGTTAAACTATTTAACAAAATTTTTCTTTATGCACAAACACTTAATATTTTTAAAACACCACTACTTACACTGATAGAAAAAGCGGCATCACGCTGATATATTTTGACATCAGTACTATGAAAAGTATCTTCATTTTTTACCCCATGACACTTTTCATCATCACAATGACTGAAAAATCTTTATATCTACACATGAGGGGTTCAACGTTGTATTGCCAATTTTTAAAGTGAATTCTAAAGTCAGTGAATGGGCTTATTTGGTTCCTTTGTGTATTAAAACATTTAATATGAAGTTGTGCCGATTTTGGGAAATCGGGGGTTTACTCAGACGTGGAAAGCTTTCGGCCTCTAACCAAGTATTCACAGGTAATGTCATGTGGGCTACCGTCGACTTGCAGCGAACGTGAGTAGGCGATCAGTATTTCCAAGCAGCCTGAATCAGATAACTAGGTGGTAATCAGATCAAAAAATGGTACTAAAGTTCGTCTGCTTTTTATTCCTGCCTAGAGGTTTCATGGCTTTCCCAGCACTATTATCGAGTGCTTTAAACAAATAACCCACTCACCCTAAATAGCAATTATTACAGAAACGATAACTAATGACCAATAATGATTTATGATAAGTAACTGGAACGTTAGAAACTTCCAAAATTGAGCAAGTGCAAAAGAAAATGGCAAGATTTAAAAAATATATTTTGGGACATAGTGAAGTACAATAGCTTAATAGCCGTTCAAGCCAGTTATCATTCGGACACCGCTTCCTGTATTACGGTAACTCTAAGCGCGGAATGAATAGAGTTGGTTTGTTGTTGGCTCCAATAGCAAAAGCTGCATTAATAGAGTCCAATCCAAAATTGGAATGTATTATCAATGCGAGGTTAAATTCCTAATTCCGCAAAAAACTGTTCTACAGTGCTATTTTTATTTTATTTATTTATCTTATCAATACAATACAACAAGAAAAAAATCTTATATTACAGTATGGAGTAGTAATTTAGCAAATATTCTTATTATATTCAATATTATATTTAATTAAATAAAAATACAATTAAAAGAAAAAAGAAGCTTTGTTCACAAATAAAAATAACAAATAAGCATTTGTAAATAATGAAGACTATTTTAACTGAAGTACTCAAATATGGCAGATTTGAAATGACTTGCATTGCTTATGATTTGAATTTGAGGGGTTAGTTGGCTCCAGATACGAATCGAGTTAATAAAAAGGTGTTGATCAGAAATTGATTTGTTATACCTGATCCTATTAATCTTGTTACCTCTGTTCGATCTAGAGAATATGATTATATCATAAAGGTTGACTATATATAATCTTATGCAAACATATTAGAGTTCGGCAAATCAATAAATTATCAAATGTTTAGATATACATTCATTTCGCATTTTGTGAGATGCTCTGGTTCCTTTTTATTCCAAATACATATCTGGCAATATTATTGTATGTTACGTTTAGTATTAGCCTACTTACAAAATCGCAACTTGAACAAAGCTCGCATCCATACATGAGTGTAGGCAATAAATACGTCTTAGCTAGTACCATTCGGATGTGAATCGGTGTATAATATTGTGACTTTAATAGATTCCTTAGCATAGAAAAGGTTTTTCCACAGCTTATTTTCACATTATCTGACCAATTAAGTTGATTGTTAATAACTACACCAAGATTTTTTGCAGTAGTAACATAATTAATTGTCGTATCATAAATCTTTATTGGTGGCAGCCACTTGGTTATACATTTTGACGGTCCAATTACCATAGCAACTGATTTTTTTTGGGTTTGAGTTAAGGCCATTTGCAGATGCCCAAAGATAAATATGATACAGAACTTCATTAATCCGTTGTACGCAATTTGCGGCATATGATATTTTGCAGCTTATATAGAGTTGTACGTCGTCAGCATTTATTTGAATTTTACAATGTTTCACTTGTTAAGGCAGATCATTAGCGTATATTGAATACAATTGTGGCCCTAATATTGACCCCTGTGGCACGCTCTATCCTAGTCAACTGATCCAAATGATGTAATCCAGGATCGAACCCAGGGCGATATTGTTCCGGTAATTAGACGTAATCCGATAAGGGACATCTCAACAGATCCCCCTAATTCTTAAAAAGTGGAGACAGCTTTAAGTTAATTCCAGGACTGCAAATCACCAGGTCCAGACAACATGCCCTCAGAGTTGCTGAAATATGGAGCTAAAACACTAGAAGAGGCTCTCATATCTCTTACTTAAAAGGCTTGGCTCAGCGAACAGATGCCATGAGAGTGGAAAGAAGGCGCTGTGACTACCATCCCAAAGAGAGGCGGTGTGTGTAAAAAATGGAGAGGTATCGCCTTGCTCCATTTGATAGGTATGCTCAATGCCACGACAAAACTGCAAGTAATATCACCTGCGATATATGATATTTTGGACAGGGAGCAAGCTGGTTTTCGACCTGGTCGTTCCAGCGCAGATAAAAATACATTACGTTTAAGAAGTCTTCTAAATGCTTACAGGGTAAGTGTGAACATACTCACCCACACTATGATATGTCGGCTTTAATTCACTTTTGACTTTTTTCACTTTTGAAATTTGTTATACTTCCGTTTACAAAATATTCGTAAGTAATTATTTCCGATACAACGGATCTCTTTCATTTTTATTTTTGGTGAAAGTATTTTCGTTGCGAAATGATAACGTTCTAAAGCAAACAGTAGACTTTGTACGTACTAGTGGCTCAGCAGAGCAGAGTGATAGTCTCGATGGGTATGCTTTGAGTGAAAAGATTTCAAAAATCCAAAAAAACCACCATGAACTAAAAAATAAAAATAAATGAAAATGTATGTAAAAAAAAAAATATCAACGTGTAGAACGAAAACAAAATTTATATTGTAAATTAAAACAAAAGGCAACAAAAAGTATAAATGAAAATATTCACGCATTCGTTCAGCATTGTGAAATTAAGAAAATAATGAAGAACAATCTCACACACACAACGTCATACATGAACTCATGTGACTTTTTTCTTTTTTAGTTTCTTAAGTGATTTTGTTTTTGTATTGACACGGGGTTGGTGTGATGAGTTCATTACTGAATATGTGACAAGCATAAATTTCTTTTACCATATCTATTGATTAACTTTTTCCAGACATGGGACAATATTCTACGAACAATAAAAAAAAATTTTAAAAATGCTTCTAAACTGAATCTTACATATCATTTAAAAAATATTAGAGAAATGTTTTCTATTGAACATAAAAAATAGAAAATTTTAAATACTCTTAAATAATTGGGGGTTTCACAAGGTGTCATAAAGTCATATGTCTTAAAATAATAACATGAAAAAATACGACTGTTGTGAGCAACCCCTCATAATTTAATGTGCTATTAATTACGACAGCACAGTAAACATAGCAAGCAACGTTCTATTTATTTAAGACACTTTTTGTTTACAAACCAACAACAATATTTTTAAACCATTGTAAAATGTTAGAACATTATGACAATAAACCATGATAGCACACCTTGTGAATACCCCAAATGAATATTTTGGAGATTTGTTGTAAAATTAAAAATTTTTAAATTATTTTTTTTTGTAATTTTCTTAATCAAAATCTCTGTTTTTTGAGAATGAATTTTCAATTGCTTTTTTTTAATTTAAGCGATTTTTTGTTAAATAATTTTTTTTTTTGTATTATTCTTTAACTTATAATTTATTCTTTGTTTTATCAAACATTCAGGCATTTTTCTGACTTGAAATTTTTTTTATTTTAAACATTAATTATTCGCATTAGGTCAAGGGACTTTATCGTTTACTAGCTGATACCCGACTTGTAGTACTCTAAAAAAAATAATCATGTTTTGTTTTATTGTTGAGAAAAAGAAAATTGTATTTATTTATTACTTGTTTATCTTAATACTAGCGTATAAAAAATATTGAAATTTTTTTTTGGTAAGTGGGTAAACATAAAGACTTGTCGGTGTTTCAACTCTAAAACAAGCAAAATACAACTGGCCGTGTCCAAAACAGGCAATTTCAAATTCAAACCAGCAAACCAGCCCTGTTTATGGTTATGGCGAAAGTGGGACGCACGGAAAACTATAACCGCTTGAAATCGAAGGGTAAATTATTTGATTTAATTGGAATTCGTAGTTTAACCATATAAAAAGGGATCTATCTTGTAACTTCCTAACTCGCATCAAAGCTCAAATTACACTTACGATCAAGTCGTGGATCAGAGAAGCTACTGTGCGGCTCGTTTAAGAAATTTTCCATACCATTAATAGGTGATTTCTTTGGAAAAATGATTGCCTTTTTATTTTGGCTACAAAGTGTAGAAAAGTTTAAAATTTTGTTGCTGCGAACATTCTACGATATCATGTGATTTGTGTAATGCTTCTGATAAAAAGGTTTAGTGTGTTTATCACGAGTACTAGTTGGGAATTAAGCACGTTAAAACGAAATCTTGTTTATGAATTTTTTACTCCAAAGAAAAACTTTGATAAAAAAATGGGATGTATATCGTACGCAAAATCACCCAAATTTTGGGAGATTTTTCTCACACAGCTTTGGGATCATTTTGCCTACAGCCCTATTTTCGATTTGTCGCATTTAAAATAATTTTTGTTTTACAGGTATTTTTATTTGATGACTTTTCTATATTTCTCATTAATTTGCTTACTTTTTAGGTGCCCCAGTAGGAAAATGGGTAGTGAACTATTGGTGAGGGGGTTGCGGGTTCGAATTCTGTCACAGAGTCTATTCTGGTCTGTTTTACTGCAACGGGCAGAAAGCCTAAGTAAAATATATAATTCTTTGTAACATAAAATTTTTGTAGCATTTAATAAGTAAAAAATACAAGTATTTGATATTTTCTTAAACTAGCGATTTTACGAGTTAGAAGAGATTTTGGAGGTGTTTTTACACAGGTTTTTACCAATGTTTTTTTTAAATGTAGTGTATTTTCCGTCTCCTTTTTATTTGGAAATGCCAATTTAAAGGATCCTTCCATACCCTTTAAAAATTCCTTAAAACTAAAATAGGGCATTAGTACATTTCAATTTAAGCTCACATTTAACTAATTGCTATTTTAACTTGATGATTATCACTGAGTATTGTGTATTACTGCCAAGGTTTTTAACCTCTATTACAAATAAACAAACATCACATATACACACACACACACATGAACATGAACATGAACAGGAACATTAACTTGACGACGAGCAATAATTTAACAAAAACCAAGCGGTGGGGGAAAAACAACTGCAAATAGAAATATGTCGAGGTATACAACAATAGTGTAAAGTAAAAACATTTTTAGTATTATTTTATATACTAAGCATACATTTATATAAATTGTTTTTTTTTTTTTTTATTTTATTTTTACTTTTAACATTTTTGCACAGTCTGTAGTTTTTTTCTCATTGTACTTTTTCGGTGAAGTTATAAACAAAAGTACGCGTGACTTCCCATTGGTACCATTAAAGTGGCACATCCGCCTAAACTGCCAATACAGTATTTGAGCAACATGAACGCCATTCGAAAGCCACATCGCAACCTGCTGACATTTAATTCGTTTTTATTCTCGTCACTTGTGGGTTTATTACTGTTATCATGGCGTTGTTCCTGTTAGAGAAATTGTCTTCCGAGCAGGTGATGCGACTGCTGGTGAACGCTGAATTGGGTAAACAAAACACAGGGCGACAGGAAGTTAATATTCAGTTTTAAAAATTGTTGTTCTTTATTATCATTATGTTGGAGACAAACCTCCGTCCGACTCTGCAAAAATTTATTTTAAAGTGTTGTTAATGTTGGTGGCCTATTAAACAGAAAAAAACACCAAGAAAAAACAAACGGAAAAGTTTACAACAACGCACTTAAATTCCTGCCCAGACCAACAATTTGCTTATGCAAAAAAATAAAATTATATTTTATTTTATTGTTGCTGCTGTTTTCGCAACAGCCGCTGTTGTTGCTGTTTTTTTTTTTTTTTTTGGAAAATGTGAACACATTTAAAAATATTTAACGTGAGTTTCATGAAAAATAATCATAATAATGAAAACAGACAACAAAACTCATAAAAAGTACAACAGCAATAACATTTATACTAGCAACAGCAACATTGTTGCTCTTGTTACTGACAAAAATTTTTATTAACAGAGCCAGTTTTTGTATGCAAAAAAAAATTGGAAATATGCAAATAAAAGAGTTCATAAATAAGAAAAATGATTTAAAAAAAATATGCAAAGAATCTATGACAAACTTATAACTGTCAGAATATGAATTTTAACAAGTTTTTGAGATAAAAGATAAGATAATTAAAATAATTCATCAATAATCTACACAATAGTTAAGTACTCATCAATACCATTTATCAAAAATAATCACGTATCCCCGTATTCACAAAAGATTATTTAATTTAACAAACGTTTAAAAAGGAAACTTTTTGTAGAAAATCGGTTATGTAAACCTTTTTTAAATTTAAAATATTTTTATGAACGCAGAAAAAAATGTGGTTGGAGGTAATCATATTCTAAGAGCGACAAACTATAGTTGGATTTTAACAATGTTTATGTTTCAAGTTAAAATATTATGGTTAAATATGACCATAGTAGGGTTAAAATTACTAACATGTTACCCGATATCAACCATATCAAATTTGTTTAAAATTAACCAAATTTTGGTCAACATTAAAAATAGTAATGGTCAAAATTTTATGTTCAAAATTAACCATATAGATATTGGGAATTATTTGTTTTTATAAGCAACTTTATTATATTTAAAATTTTTTTTTTTTTTTTTCGAATTTTTTCTATGAGTTAAATTTCAGTTATGTATTTTATAAAGCTTTTTTGTAATAGTTCTATTCCTTAAATTTTTAGGAATGACTTTTATCTTGTATCTTCATAGAATAAATTCGAAAAATAAAAAATGTTAAAAATTAACCATATTATTTTCAAAATTAACCATATATATATATATTTGTTCCTTTTACTCTTACAAGGAGCATAGGGCCGCTACAAGGTTGTTCCAATAAGTTCGATCTGATGCATGGTATTTGATTTCATTCCAACTCATGTGTAATTGGGATATTTCAGCTTCAATTTGCCGTTTCCATGTGTGTGATGGTCTACCTATACGTCTACTGCCTTGCGGGTTCCATTCTATGGCTTGTTTAGCAATATCGTTGGGTTGTTTACGCAGTGTGTGTCCAATCCAATTCCATTTACGTTTGCGGATTTCAATTTGGATTGGTTGTTGCCCAGTTTCTAACCAGAGACGATGATTTGAGATTGTTATAGGCCAGAATATATGCAAAATTTTTCTTAAGCATTTATTAACAAAAACTTGTATGGAGTGTATATCATTTGGTGCTGCATTCCACGTCTCGCAACCATACAACAGCGTGGATTTTACGTTAGAATTAACCATAATATGCTCAAATTTTGCAGTATTCCCACAAACCAAAACTTTGGTTAGAATTAATAATAATATGGTCAATGTTAACCATTATATTACATATACATTTTTAGATTTATTTCGTTTTTTATTCCAATTACGTATTATGTGCCACTCTTATAAACATCCCCCTTTGAATTCATGTTCCAGCCTGTGACGACCTTCATGAGCACTCATTCTGTTTATTCTGCGCATTTAAATCAGTAATTAAAATAAAGTCATTGGGAATTTTAAGCAAACCAAGCAAGAACGAGTTTTAAAAGCATTCAACTATTATAGAGAGCAAAACAACCATAATTTTGTAACTTTAAACAGGTTATTTAAAATTTAAAATTAAACATACAATGTTATGCAATATTATTATTTTAAGCATATGATTGTTATTACTATTACCCTTAACAGGTTTTGTGACAATTATAATATGGTTATGGCTTTTGGATGGATGAATTTAACCACAATATGATTGCCGTTGACAATTATATGTTTAAAGTAACCACAATATTTTTAAGTGTATGGGTGTAGCTGTATTAAAACATTATATTGTAAAATTCAACCATATTTGAAGTTTCTAGGATGATAAACACTTTATTGTTAAATAAAAATAAAATATTTTAAATCTTAAAAACAACAATAGCTTGTTTGTTGCCATTGCGGGGACCTTAATAGGTTTTTCTTAACCATACTTCAACCATTTTGTTTTTTTGCGTGCGGGCATATATAAAAATATGAACTTACTATAATTAATCAGTTGTTTTTCTAATTCCTAAGTTTACGACCTGCCATTGCCTTGATGAAAATTCTCCTGATCACGGTTCCCATTCGCAAAGATGCTTAGCGTACTTCTAATCGGATGAGTGTGTGTGGCCGCCATCATTTAAAATATTTCGAGATAGAGGACTTTGGTGCAATTCAAGCCTTTTTAATATTTAAATGAATACTATGGGATCTTGGCTTTTACTCATGGCACATTGAGTTCTTTCGAGTTTTTTCCGTACCAAAGAGCGGTTGTGATGATTTGAGGAATTTTGTTTCCGCCTTTGAATTTTTTCCTATATTGGAGTCCGAGACCGTGCCCCATAACAGAATACCGTAGCACCAAATGTTGAACGTCGATCAAGAAGTATACTAGGGAGATCGAACGGTTATTATTCGACCGGTTTTAACCGGTTATTTTGGTTCTGCCCAAGCCAGTTATTTTAAAATGTTTTTTTTTCGAAAATCGATTAATCCGGTTATTTTTGTATTATAATCCGGTTAGTTTAATTAAGTGTAATTTATTAATTCTTACTCTTCTTGTAAATGTACCCGTAACTTAAGTATTTTTTTCTAATTGCATATTGGGAAAACTTAAACTTTTTATGAAGAATGTAAAAACAAAATGTAACAAAAAAAAAAAAAAAACGTTAATAAAATCGCTTATAAAAGCGTGTGTTCTTGCAAAAAAAAACCAAAAACAATTCGAAATACTACAAAAAAATTTTCAGTTAGAAAGTAAATAGTAATATGTGCGCGAGTATTCTAAATATTTAATATATTTTTATATAGATGTTTTTTCTTGAGATATTTCGAACGGGATAAAAAAAGACAAAGTTAGGTGCCTGATGTGCCCTGAAATGATAAGTTGGTGATTAAAAATCTTGCAAAATATGAAAAAATTTATTTTGCCATCAAAAAGTTTAAAAAACCTTTCCTGATTTTTTAAAGTCGCATAGAACTCATAAATTGTATTATTATTCACTGTCACGTCATGTCAAATTTACAAAGTTTTTTTTTTTGCAGCAATAATATGAACATATTTGGGGAAAAAATTATGCACTGTTTAAAATATTAAAAAAAAGATGAAGAAAAAAAATATCGCACTAAATCATAAACAGTCACACCTCAAAAATGATCAAAATCGTTCTTTTTTTATAAACGACTTCAAAAATCAAATCTATAACGAGAACGAAAATTTCGTTTGCGTCATTGTCTTCTTTGACTTTTCTTCTTTAACATTTGTGCAACTATATCAGATTAAACAATAAAAACCATATTTTTGAAGCCAGTCTTTTCCTCCCCTGACCATTTTTGAATTTTAAGTTGTGACTGTTTATGATTAAGAGTGCAATATGTTGATTCAGCAGACAGGTCGGCGTTAATGTAACTGGTGTGGAATATCCAAATTAGAATATTGAAAGAACATTGAACCCTTTATTAGGAAATTGTAGTTTTTCACTTTTCATTTTGGATATTTTTTTATTTTATTTTTGGAATTAAAGTGCTATTTATATTGAACTCTTTGAACAACGTTGCCTGTTTACACATGTGCTGTTTATTTAGTATTATTGTTCAACACTGCCTACGTGTTCTATTTTTTGTAATATTTTATGCAAATATTTTTACCAAAAATTTAAAATCAAAAACAAGTGATATGAATATGTATGTATAACATCCACTTCCATTAGTTAGAATAAAACTTGTTTAAATGCGAATTAAATATTAAAAATCAGTTGAATTTGAATATTAAATAATTTTGTATGTTAGAAATATTTCGCTTATTTTCAATACAAAATACTTTTCTTGGACCTAATTTTCTGATTTTGCTTTAGCTAATTTCGTGTGATTCGAGGGGCATATTAGTACATGCAGAAAAAAAAATGGTTGGAGGAAACCATATTGTAATAACAACATACTACAGTTGAGTTTTAACATTGATAATGCTTGTAGGCTTTGTAGGATGAATCTGTTTCTATCGCCTCTTTTTGTAACATCTTCACTAAGTACACCCAGCATGAAAATTGTAATTACTAAGTGAAAGGCATTCCAGTCAAAACCTTTTATTTTAAGGATTGTTTTGGTTGCTTAAAAACAATTTAATGAAAATAAAAATAAGCAAAAATCCCCAATTCAAATTTTTTTTAGTCCCTATTTTCAAAATAAATTTCCCAATTTGGGGATAAATTGTTTTTTCTGAAATCACTGATTTCGGCCATTTTTCAATGTGCTTTTTTAATCAAGTCGTAATTTTATTTTAGTTTTTTTTTTTAAGTCCTGTTCGTATGATGCTATTGTTCGTCTCTTATACGCTTTTCTTTAATTAACAGTAAAGTAAACTGCATTTAATCCATTGCTCAGCCTGCGACGACCCTCATTAGCATTCTTTCTGCTTTACTTGTCTGTACTACTACGTCAATTTTATGTGTTTAAATCATATATTAAAAGAAAAAGAATGTGAGAATTTTAAGAAAACCAATCAAGTGATTAGAAAGCATTCAACTACTAAGCAACCATAATTTTGTTACTTTCAAACATATTATTTTTAAAATTAAACGTACATAGAAAGAAAAACACTCGGGATAAATTAAGCTTTTTATTCTTACTTTGATTACGAGTCGTATTCACAAATTTAAGTACGAATAACACTAAAACGTACTCACAACAATCGTAAATGGGATAACTTTCGAAAATTAATCCCGGAATTTCTTAAAGTAAGTATAAAATTCTTAAACCAAGTACAAAAAAGATTGAACTTTTCGTTCGTACTGCCACTCTGAGAGTAAAATTACAAAATGAGCGTTTTAATCTCATATAACTTATCCAAATTTATTGTAGCCACTACAACAACAAGCAGCTAAAAAACGATTTGCTTGTTGTTGTAAAATGTTCAAATCTTAATCAATTTTAATTTTTAAAGTTTAAAAATTGTCTTGCTTCTCATTTAGTTTATATTCTTAGCTAAATATCTACATTAAGTTTTTAAAGTAAAAATCATATCGGGCATGATGGTGGTGTTTTATAATTGGAACTTTGAAAGGTGTGAAACAGGTAAGTAAATTAATTATAATAATATTCTTCTTCTAATTTCAGTTTTGGATTATTTCAAGCACGAATTCGGGATTAAATCAACTTTATAACACTTGACTTAAGTACATTTTGAGACTGATTCAATCTTAGTTTTACTAAATCAATCTCATTTTCGGATTATTTTAAGTACGAATCCGGGATTGAATATGGATAAGTTGAGTATTTCGCGATCGAATAATCCGTACTTGAATCAATCTTTCTGTACTTGATTCAAGAAAATCCATACTCACCGTACTATTGATACCGCTTCGGATTGATTAGAGTACGGATGGATTGATTTTTCTTTTGAGTGTACACTGTTAGGAAAAGTGTCATAACGCTGAAATTTTGACATCAGCACTATGACATGTGTCTTCCTTTTTGACCCCATGACACTTTTCATCATTGTGCTGTCAGCCTTAACATCACTTGGCCAAATTGTCATCACGGTCAAAAATTTAAATTATGTCATCAATGGGATGGCACGTCGGCATCACAGAAATTACGAATCGGAGTCAGTTTAATGAAAAATGTCTTTAGGGCGATGACTTAGTAACATCGGAGAAAGGATTCATTGGCCTCAATTCAAGAATGGGTGCCCCGGTAGGCTTGCTGGTAGTGAGCTAGTCTATCAGCGCCGTGGTTGCGGGTTCGATTAGTAGAGGAAGAAAAAATAAATAAAAAAGATTTAAAAAAATAGTTATTTAATCCCGCATTCGTACTTGAAATAATTTGAAACATGTTAATTTCACTTTTGTTGTATTTCGCCCTTTGCTTACAGAATAACTCTCAATTATAAGACACCAGCAGCATGCCCGATATGATTTTCGTAGTCATTCTACTTTGAAAATTTGATGTATTCAACTGAATAATTTAAGCAAATAGAATATGGGTCTTTTTGCTTCTTATTTGACTTTTTTTTAACATGAAAATAATGTATGTTGTTGTTGTTTTTAAACAAAAGAAGCAAATCGTCTTTTACCTTCTTTTGTATTTTTTTTTTGTGTCAAATGTGAATATTAAATTATATCAATATGAATGTCATTGTAATCATAGCACAGATGACGCATAAAATATGACAACATTTATGATGACGTTCGTGATTGGATTGATGTCACTTGTTGCCTCATAGATGCCATTTGTTATAACATTGATGTCACAATTCTAATGAATATGCATTTTTCTATGAGTGTACCATATTTAAAAATATTTTTTTATTATAATTATGGCTGTAGCTAAATTTTATTTAAACATTTTCAAGTTTCAAGAGAGTTAAACAATTTATTGTTATATTTAAGCTAACATTTTATCAATCGTGACAATAGCAATGTTAGCAACAACAATAGCTTGTTTGTGGCCAATGCGGCGGGCATAATATTGTTTTTTTTTTACAATTCTTTAACCAGCAACAAATTTTAAACAAATTATGGTAAATTTAACCATTGAATTGTCACCGACAGGTGCCTACGATATTTGTAGGCAGACATCTCTAATTCACCAAACACTTTATACTTTTCAGATTCAATAGAGATTATTTTGATGTGTTTTACACTCAATTCATATGAGTGCTTTACGACGTGGTTTTTTCTTAACTCCAACTTCTAAATCGCTGTCTCGCTAAAATATCGCTACAATAACTTATAAAAAACTTTGGTCCAAAACAGATGTAGGAGAACCCTAGAGGGAAGCGAACAGACACAAAAGTAGTCCAGTGATAGGTTGTTTGATGGTAGAGACCGCTTCTAGTTCTAACACTTTTTATGAATGGGACCTATCACTTTTATATGAGCTTGTCATCGGAGGGGGTCAATTGACACCTAACGGCCACCATTTGACAAGTCACAAATCTATTATCAATGAACGTGTTTAGTGTTAGTTACTACAATGGAGTATTATTTCAATAAAACCAGTCCTAGAACTAAATTTTAGAACCAAATTTTGGAAAGTCCCAAAAAAATGTGTCACACCACCGGTGACTACTGTACTGTAATTCATTACATTTTACCTTTTGGTTCTTCATATACCATTTAAATGATTGGTTCTCCTTTCACTGGTCATGAGTTCTATCTTTTTGTACTTGTTTTATTTTCACAAATCCCAGCACCAGTCTGTGGAACAATTGATAAAAATTTCCCGCAGGGATATTAACACCGCAGTGCGTTATGAAAAATTTGGTTGGATCGGTCATACCCTTTGTAGGCAACCTGGGGAAATATGCGACCACGCCCCTGTTTACAATCCACAATGAAGCAGAAAAACAGGATGGCCGAAAAACACCTGGCGGTGATCCACATTTACTTAAAATTTTAGGCTTCATAGTCTTGAAAGAACCTTCAATAACATCGAAGAGCTGAAAGTCTTAGCCGCACATCGACAGAGATAGAGACAACTTATAGATTACACCCCTTAATCAATGACGACGCGCAAGGTTTATATATAAAAAAGGTTGGAAGCTGCAAGGATAAGAACGAGGATCCTACCAAACTCCAAAATAGAGCATCTCGATTATGGGAAATGTTTCGAATCCTTCATTATCATATATTTTGAAACAAATGATATATCAAACGATTCTGTTATGCGTGGATTCTCGAAACATTGAGAAACATTTTTTTAATAAATTTGAAATCCAAACCCTATTTTTTTAAATCGTTAAGCCGGTATCAAACTTTTTAGTAATATTTTTTTAATTCCGCCTGTTTTAAAAAAAGATTTCAAAAACTCATTCATCTTCACCCGGTTTGTTTTTGGAAAATATTATAGAATAATAAAAAATTTCATGATTTTGAATTTTAAATTTGTTTAAATGTAATCCATTTTAAAAGTAGATATTTTTTGCCCAACAATAATCTGACTTGTCTCCTTTATGTCCTGAATTAATAGAAGAGCAAGTGATTTGTATCTCATAAAGAAATTGTCCCTTTTAAAAGATTGAAAAGATTCGATTTAAAATGTTTTTGTAACGGCAACGATTCTTAATGCTTAATGCTTGAGTTGATTCCATGGCTTTAAGTTGACTACTGGTTCTCGTAAATGATATCTGATTAATGTTCAAGCTTACAACACAAAGCTCCTCCTGCTTAAATCACATTTGAATCTTTGTCTTAAATTTAATAATATCTAATCCAATTTTTCAGTAGGGTTTTATTTTTAATATTCTTTAAGGATAATAAATCTCTTTTAGCTGGTTCTAACTTTTGTAATTTAACTTTACAGGTGTTAGTGTGTGCGTGCGTCTGTGTGCGTATTAACAAACACTGCGACAATCTGTAACACTCCATGTTACTCCAATATTTTCGCGTTTGCTCCCTTTGCTAAACATATCATAAAAAAAGACACGCATAAAGAGCTAATGGAAAATTTGTTGATTATCAGCTCCAAAAGTGGCAAAATATGTTGTAAATTGTTAGAAATGAATTATTGCCGTCAGAAGAGAAACATATATATATATATATAAAAAGATAAAAATAATAAGGGGGGATAAGCAAAATTCTAACAAAATTGTTAAAATAAGTACAATTTCCAATTTAAACATATTCCATTCATTCCAAAACAGCCAGAGGCATAACAGCAGACATCAGCTTGTTTGTTTCGCAGCATCATCCTGCCATACAGACACACACTCAAAACCACTTACCTAATTTTTCATAAACTTTAACAAACAAAAATAAAAAAGTAATAAAATATACAATTCTATGCATTATATGAATTATATGTAGCAAACATTCGTAAAACAACAAATAAGTGCGTGTGAACTCTTTTTATTTGAAATATAAAATATGTTTATTACGCATAGTGACATTTGTCTAGGGATGAGCATGAACCCTGCAAACATTTGTGGTAGTTCCCAAGAAAAAAAAAAATTTATAATATTTTCAAACTATTAAAACTCTTGTTCACCATGAAAGTGTCGACGGGATAATAAAAAATACTTCTAGGTTAAACTAAGAAGATACTTTCTTTAAGTGTTTCTAAGAAGTAACTTTAAGTTTAAGGTCATAAGTATCGAAGATGTATCTCCTAGGTGATGAATTGTAATTTTCACTATTTTCAAAATTATATAAACTTTCAAATCGTTTCTGGATTATCTCCTCGTTTTACCTGGGATTTTACAAAACAATAGAGAAAGTAATCAAATCAAAATTAAAATCACTTGCATAAGATCAATTTCGTGAAATTATCATTTGACAAATGTTTCTTTCAGTAAATTGATTGTTTCACGCGCTGTGTGATGTATAAAACTATTCTATTGAAACCGCGCCGGGTGACCGCTCGTCGACTAAATTAGCAATTTGATCTCTTTTTGGCGATCTGAGAGACTTAAATCATATAAATTTAAGACTTTTTTAATTTTGTGGCCACACATTGACATGGATAAAACATTTGAAAGCTTTTTAAAGAATTTCTACAAAATTATACAAATATTAGGGAGATCGAACGGTTACTATTCGACCGGCTTTAACCGGTTATTTTAGTTCCGCCCAAGCCGGTTATTTTAAAATGTCATTTTTTCGAATATCAAAAAAACCGGTTTGTTTTACCAAAAAAATATAATAATGTGTTATTTATATACATTTTCCTTATTCTTGTAAATGTACCCGTAATTTAAGTATTTTTCCAATTGAAAATTGGGCCAACTTAAACTTTTTATGAAGAATTTCAAAACAAAATATAACAAAAGTCAAAGAACATTATGAACAAATCTCTTATAAAAGCGTGTGTTCTTGTAAAAAAAAACAATTCAAAACACTACAGAAAAGTGTTTAGCTAAAAAGTAAATAGCAAATTGTGCTAGAGTATTCTAAATATTAAATATATTTTTATATAGATGAAATCTCTGGAGATATTTCGAACGGGATTAAAAAGACAAAGTTGGTGCTTGAAGTGCCCTTAAATTATAAGTTGCAAAGGTTCTTCCACGTCACGACCTACTAATCACCTTTAATAAGTCCACATGCTTGACATTAATGTACTCCAAATAAGACTTTGCTTCGTTCGAATTAGTTCTAAATAGACGACAAATAACACTTTACTAAAATACGCTGCCAAAAATGAATCATTGTGTCAAATAATAGCCCGTTTGTTGCCGAGGATGGAATGCCCGCTAGGGCACTAATAAGTCTTAAGTAGTTCTAGCACATCTTCATTATCAAAACTACAATTTTCCGGCGGAATCCTCGATATGGAAAAAATCCTTAGTTTTATTTATTAAAACACCAAGAGCTAAAATACAAAATTGAAGAATTCAAACTGTGTCATGGAATATATTTAATTGTGGTCGATGAATTGACAAATATTTCATACAAAAAGCATGTTCACATTGCTATTCGTTTCTATAATGCTGAAACACAATCATTTAAAATTTATAATGGCAAAGAGGTTTTGTTTGCAACTTTTCAAAAATATGGCTGAAGTCTACTGATTCATATAGCCAAACCATCAACAAATTTAAACTCATTTAAAATCAATTTGGGAGAATTTCTCAAATAATTAATTTATTAAGTTCCTATAATTTTTAATTTGCTTTTGCAAAACTTTCTAGGTCAAACATCAAACAACAACCTTTTACAAACAAAGTTTAGTAAATAAATATAGATTGTTAAAAATAAAGCTTAAGTTTGAGCAATTTACTGGTCAGACTTTTCTTGGATTTTATCGTCAAATATTTGCTAGGTTCCTTACCTTTTTAATTTGTTTTGGTTTTATTCAAATCAACGTTTTATTTAAAAAACTTATTTGATATTTGTGTTTTTATGTATTCGAATCAAAACCGGTTAACCGGTTGTTTTAAAAATATTAATCCATCTCACAAAACATCTATCAAAAAACGATTTGAGCTGAAGAAGGGTTGATATGTGAGGAAGGATAATATTAGAAGTATTCTTAACTTTGTACAAATTGCTTCGTTATCAGAATACGAGATCTGTTTTATTAATTTTACTTCAATAGAGGTAGCGAAGCGCACCCGATTAATCTATTTAATTATAAATTTAATGCTTGAATATACGAATTTTTATTTGCTACGGTGACAAAAAGGACTATACTAGACGATAAAAATATGATTAAAAGTTTTTTGCTTAGAAGTGGATAAGGAGCGACGTTCAAACACTGGCATCTAAATGCTTGCAGGGTGTGTGTGTTTTTGTAAAAATTTACTACTTTATGAGTGTGTGTGTTTGCATCGGTTTATATTTGACTTTTTAAACTTCTTGTTGTTGCGTTTTGTAAAAAATCCTATAAAGAAAATATGTCTACAAGATTTTTAATATGTTTCTTCTTTTTTTCTTGTTGTAATTTTGTCTCTTCATTTTTGTCTTTATGTTTTCCCTTTAAGGAAATGTTGTTGTTGTTTCGGGGCTTATGTTGTTGGCTTTAAGGATAAAGATGTGCTTGTTGTTGAGTTTGTAGATGTGGTTCTCAATACTTAAGTATGTTTAAGTTTAAATAAAAAACGTAAAAAAAAATTTTACAATTTGTATAAAATGTTTCTGAAGTTTTATTTGTGTATGAGAGTGAAGAAAAGAAAAAAAAGGGATTTTCTACATCTTAAAAACAGATTTCATGGTCTTAGTTAAAAGGGTTCTTATTATGATTGTTGGCTGATTCTTTATCCTTTTTTTTCTCTTGTTACTATGTATTTGGTTTCTTCGCATTTCTCGTTTTGTTGTTATTTTTTATTTATTTTGGTCTTGGCTTGTTACAAATGTCGATTGTTATCGAAACCATCAATTTGAGTTTGAAAAGTTGTTTATATTTTATAACATATTTGTTGATTGATATTAAGATGTTGATGCCGATTTGTTTGTCTGAGTCTCTGTTTTTTAATATGTGTGTCTGTGATTTTGCTTGAGCAGATGTATTTGAGCCCAAAATTTTAACGTGAACTTTGATAAACGCAAAGCTCGTTTAGCACGGAAAGGTTTTTTTTTTTTGAGATTTTATGAAATTGATATTAAGGTTTAACTTAAAAAGTTAGATTTGTTTTTTTTTCCTTTTTTGGGAATAGGTTTTTTTTAAAGGAAAAACTTTGGAAAACTAACCATTTTTAAAAAATTGTTTTATGCCATATTTGTTAGTAGATACATTTTGTTTTATGTATATGTAAAATAATCGGATGCGTACTTAATATTTTGTATAAAACATTGCTTTTATGCTAAGTAAAGTATTTATTTTATTAATTTGAAAAGTTACTCGAAAAAAAAAGGTTTGATGTTGTACATTAGTATTGCGAGGTTTATTTGATATATATTCAAAAATATGAAGATATAAATTTATAGTGAAAGAATTTTTCTCTTTTGAAGAAAGCGTAATGGCATAAACACAACTGTGGCGAACGACGTAAACCGCATAGTACGGCGAATTCGTCAGCAATAATTCGTTGCGTAAATTTGTTAAATGTGTCACAATAAGTGTGTGAAGAACAGATTTTAAATGACAAATTGTTTTGAAGTTTTGAAGTTATAAAAAAAATAATTTGGACGGAAGATGATATAGGAATCAATTTTTTAACATCTTCTGTAATTATTTCACTGCTGCTATGTACAGGTAACCCTCGACTTGAGTGGTCTGTTGGGGCCGAAGTAAACCACATTCGCGTAAAACCTGGTTCAGGACTGGTACAAATTCCGTTTATGGGAAATTAAACATATCGCGTAAATCAAGACATGAGATACATTTTGCAGCCTAAAAACCGCGTTAAATCAAGAACACATAGAATATATATATATATTTATATATTTTTTTAAGAATTTTATTTTTTACTTTTTAAAATGAAAGGATATTTTTTAATAATGATATGAATAATGCTTTGTTTTTATATTTTTTATATAATAATTGAATTAAAAGAGAACAAAAAATAAATAATTGAAACATATTCGTATTTTTAAAATCAAAAAATATATGTAAGAAAATTATGTCAATTGCAAAATAGTCAAAAATAAACGAAACCAAGGCGAAATGCCTCAAAACACAGTAACATTTTACTGGTAACTGAAAAAATTTAAAACATTTTCAGTAGGATCCCTTTCAGACTCGGCAAGTTACTTGCTCAACTCTTAGCTTGTAGATGTCAGCGGTAAGGTCGGGCTAAGGGGACAATTTTGACTTCAGACTTTGTTATTCTCGGCAAGGGATTTGCGCAACTAACTTACCGAGTCTGAAAGGATTCAAAGCTTTAAACTTTTACTGATTATAGAAAAATTGCAGTTACCTGTTAACATTTTTAGAAAGCACTAAACTTAAAATTTTAAAATGCAGTATGCCCATGTATATTTGACACATTGTAAGTATAAAAAGCTTTTAATCTTTGTAAAATACTCGTATGTATGCAATTGTGCTGTTCTATTTTAGCTCACAGCTGATAGAATTTCTTGAATCACAGAGCTGACTTTCGCGTTAAATAAATATTGCCATAATTTTTTGAGCGTGTAAAAAAGCGCGTAATTAAAAGAAGGTTACTATTATTGATCAGTGTCATATCTAAATCGCGTAAATGAGGTACTGTGTAAATCAAGGGATACCTGTATCCTATTTCTTCAATTTTAAAAAGCACCACTTTTTACTGAAATTTCTTTGCTAACTAATACAAAGTAATATCCACAAGAAATAGTTAAAATATATAGTATTAAATATTCATACAATTAAAAAAGTGGTTATTAAATTTCAATGGTATAAATACTTATAAATTAAAAACAATTTTTAAAGAAAACTTAATATTAATTACTTAAACACTTAAGAAATTTAAATAAAAGGCGGCCACCCTGTCCCATTTTTGTGTCGCAGTTCTCTCTATTCTATATGGATGTCTTCTATTTCTGACGACGAATATTCGTGCCGAATTATTCATCGCTCGTCCCAGTTGTGTTTGTAGCATAAAAACTGTCTTTTACTGATCGGGTTTCTATCAACTTTGAATCATTTCTTAAAATTTTGTTATTAAAACGTAATTTGGTATATTTTTATTTTAATGTATGATTTGCTTAAATTTTTTGGGATTTTTATATTTTTGTTTTCGTCCTTTTAGTTTTTACGACTCACCGTCTATTCCATTCGAACGTTTTAAAATATTTTTTTATGCCCACACCACAATAGTACAGATTTTTGTAAGACATAAAAAATTACTCCGGTCGACTCAGAGTCACTTTCTAAAGATGTCCGTCCATCAGACAGACAGACAGGCTGGTTGTCTGTCCATGTTAACTTTGCACTGAAAGTACACATCACAATTTGCAATATAATTTGATGATAAATATGATGTTATATACGTCTTTATTATCATACGGACAAAGCTTATTGAAAATGGCGAGTTTTAGTACATAAATTCACATATCCCTATACAAACGACATAAATACGACAAGATTTAATTGTATTTTAAATTGTCGTTGTCGCAAATTAGAAATGGCTTGGACAAACATTTAAAACGATTACGAATTTGTCCACGACAATGACTCTCGTAATACGAATCTTATGGATCGATTACAGATGGCAACTGAACTGAAGTTGAGCTGCCAGCAGAGAAATCAGCCAATGTCTTTCATGTTTTCAATATAAATACAAAATGTGTATATTTTAACATGAGCGGCGTTGGCTAATTTCACTTCTGGCAACTCAACTTCAGTTCAGTCCGTAATCCGTAATCGATCCATTAACCTCAAACCATAATTTGGTTTTGACGGGTTTATGATTGTTGCCTGTATATACAGTGTTAAAGGGTATCAAAAGGTTAGGCAAGATCAACTGTACTTTCTTACTGTTTTTGTATTAATTTTTTTTTTTTTGTTATGAGAAATTAAGGATTTTCTTCTTTTTTATATTTTTATTCAAAAAAGAATTAATTTATTTTTTCGATATTTTGTTTATTTAGATTTTTATTATGCGATCCGAAATAAATAATTTTTCGAGATCGAACATTTTGCACTTTGTATTACGATTGTCGTACTCGTTCGAAACGATATCAGAGTTGTATAGGAAACTGGATGAAAAGTTATTACTCATAATACAGAGTTGCTGTCCTGAAAGGGATTTCTTGTTTTCGATAAAGTCAAAAAAAAAAACATCCGTTCATTTACAACAAATATTACGAAAGGAACAAATCGTACGAAATTATTAATTATTTCTTTCGAATCGAAATACGCGTTAACCTCCCAGGTATGTGATAAAAACCGATTGTGAAAATAAAACGATTGTAAATCGAAAATATCGTATTCAGAATCTTTACAATATATTTCAAATATATTTTCCTTTTATTTTCTGCTTATGTTCTTTATGATTTTATAACAATATGTAAATTGAACTGCATTTTGAACTTAAAATTAAGAAAGATAAAAGTGCAATTATTTTCAGAACACCACAAAATCACACGTGTGATTTCAAAAGCACGTGATTTGAAATCACGTAATTTTCAGAACAGGCCCAATAATCAGAAATGGATTTTAGAATCGCTTTCAATTCGTCACGCCTTTTAAAAATGATCTCTTTGAAATCCATCGATTTACTTCATTGTCCTTAATATTTGAATTTTAAGATTTAAGGAAGAATTTTAAGAAGTTTTCTTAAAATTGTTCCTTTGATCTTATTTCAGTTTACTTTGTTTGAAGTTCTCTTGTTAGATATCATCTTAATAATATTATCGAACTCTAGCTGGACAACTTCCACCATGGCTTGCTTGAGAAATTAAAATTCTGTCGCACTTTGATACTTGATAAGAATGGCAATGGGTGGCATTTTGGTAGGAAAAACTTGTTTTATATCCAATTTTGGATCAAAGGAAATTTCTGGAAACTATAATATTAAAACATATTTTTGTTGACTGTTTTGAACTATTAATGAACTAATAGGAGCTCTAACTTCATTCTAAATATATGTTTTAAAGGGCGTTTTAATAAGAGCTCAATTTGGTTTTTTGCGTAGTTATCAGCATTATTACGGTTGTCTTAAACGACTTTGTTGTTTTTTTTGCAGTATATTAAAGAACACAGGTTATTTTTTTTTTAGTTTAAGGTGTAAGATCTGGCTGGCGAATTAGTAATGGGATCGATGTGCATTTGATTTGGTCTTTTTTAAATTCACTTATAAAAACTTTAATACAAATGCATGAGATTTTTTCGCCATTACCCCCTTTGGAAGCATATGGCTTCCACAAAGGATCTCCATCTTATACGATTTGTTGAAGCTATTTTCGCATCTTCCCATGTAAGATTCCACTGTCCCAGTTCTAGGAGTATCGATCAATTCAGTATTGTTATTTTGCCTTGTATCAGTTTCGTTAATCTGTTGTTGTTCCTAGGACCTGCTGTAGCAGGTCCAAGGATAATGGGGCTGCAATCTGTCGTTGCCTAGACGCAACACCCTCAGTATATTTGGTGTAGTGGTGAGGAAATTTGCCAATCTTTGAATCCTTTCTCTTTTTAGCAGGCGTGTCGGCTGTCTGACCATTGTCACGATGTTTTATTCTTTTCCAGGAGGAGAAGGGTTACTGGAGCTTCCTGTATGGATATCATTCATTACTATCTTGAAAGTATGGATTCTTATTAACAATCATTTGCTGAAAAGTTCTATTGCTAACAATCGAATAGGAACGTATAGTAAAGGATTCTTTTACAAAAATTCTTTAGGATCGCCTGATATTGTTAAGTTATTTTTCCTTATTACAAAGTTGTCTGCTGGTAATGAAATTTATTGATGTTTTTACTTATGTATATATTAGTTATTTTCAAAATTTCATTCATACATTTGTTTGAAAATATAATCTCACAAAACGCCCTAAAATGTATGTATGCTTCTACATATGGCTGAGGTCTGTTTGATATATTTGCAAAAAAGGCACGTCCGAAACTTACACAAATACCCAATATTTTACATAATTCTTTCCTTATTGTAAGCAATATGTACATTTTTCAAAATTTCATTTGGTTTTAAAAATACTTGAATGTTTCTTTTTAAAATATTTGTGCTGTCAGATGAAGTTTTTTTTTTTAGATTTCACAAAAGCCAACAACTTTTTCTCCCGGCAGTTAAATCTGAGGTAAAAATAAACATGTTATTTAAAAAATAAAAAAAAATTGACAGGTTTTCTGTTAGAGGGAAAGGTATTTTCTATAATTTTTTCTCATTTTTCTTACGCCAAACCCAAACAAATTACAAATCCACTTACACACATACACCTTGTCAACGGTATTTGATGGGTTTCCTGTTCCTAAGCAGTTGTTTTTTAATATAAATATTTAAAATGTTTTCCCAACCGCTGTCCAAAGCAACAAATGGAGTTTTTCTTATGGCTACACTTTCTGACTTTCAAGGTAAAGGTAAGCAGTGTGGTTTTTTTACTGGTAGGAGGAGCTTTTCAAAATTTTTGATGTGTTTTTTAATTTAGGAAAATTTCCATATTTAGTTCTTTGTTTTTTTTTTTTTTTTTTTTTTAACAGCAAAAAGTAAAAATTAATTTAATTGAAAAAAATCGTTTATTGTTTTTTTTTGTGTTTATAAATTTGTTAAATGCTTGCATTGGCAAAATTTAACAAAACAATATAATGGAATAAATTGGTTAAACAAATAAATTTCTACCACTAAGCCGAACATTGTAAATATGGGCTTTTCCGTTCTGTCGAATTTGACCGTCCAAAAATTTTAAAGTGAAAAAGCCAAAATTAAACGCCAATAATTGACAAACCTGAGGTAATATTTTAATGTGAATAATTTAAGTTTTAAAATTGGTTTTGATTTAATCCAAATAAATTCTTTTCATTGAGTAATTTTAATCACTGTCTCTCGGGAAATGTCGCTTGGCACATTTCTTTCCACCATGATATTTATGTTATTTGTGTTGCCATTTTTACAAAATTAAAAATAATCTAAAGTTCATTAATCAAAATGTCTTACACACCACAAAACAAATAACAAATTGAATTGTGTGCAAGCAAACATAAATTAATATGAAAATTATATGTATCATTATAAAACATAAAACAGTGTGTGTGTTTTTAAAATAGGCGGTCGTAGCTGCTTTTACTTCTTGAACATTATAATAAAAGAATCCCAACTGGGCTGACCATGAATACTTTTTCTTTTCTTTTTATTTTTTCGCTTAATTTTTTTGCAACAAATATTATCTGAGAAAATTACAGAAATGTTTGCACGGGACATTAAAGTAGGCAATAATACAAAGCAAAAACTTAAAGTTACTTGCAGTCGCATAACTTCTTATGAATCCTTTTTTAACTCTTCGTATCTTTAGAAAGATTTATGAGAACAAGACTTAATACATTTAAAAGCTTTTATCGACACAATTGACGATTCTGGGAATTCACATTCGAATATCTCGAAATGGGTTACGAAGAAAGGAAAATGTTGTTTGCATAAATGAAACTAAAGATAAAAGATATGATACGTTCTCCTTCGAAAAAGGGATTTAACGTTTGGAGGTGTACACAGTTTACTTAATATTTGTCTGTATTAATGAACAAATTGTAGCTGCAAATAGAATTTACTAAGTGCATTTGCCGCTACTTAAGTCTTAAATAACTAGCAGAATAATGAAAAGTAAAATATGCAAGACAATGACAAGGCCCGTCTTTATATAGGGTGCCGAAAGCTGGACTTTAACCCCTACAGACGAAGCAAGACTACGGATATTTGAAAGAAAGAATCTTTGCAAAATTTTGGTTTTAAAATAAATTGAAATGCAGAATATGCAAATAGAAACAATGACCAGCTACTCCAACTCTGCGAAGGAAAACATATTGTGGCCTTTATCAAATCTATTCGCCTTCGCTGGACGGCCCACGTTATAAGCACGAGTGAACAATGGCCACAGAAAGCAGTGTATATAGGGAAAAGGAAAACCATGCGTTAGTGACGTTGATAACTAGAAAAACGTTGCCAAGAAGCGAGATATTTGCAAACTATTGTCGAAGATGCCAAAGCTCACACCGAGCTGTTGCGCAATATGAGGATGAATCCAACTGGAGCATAGTGTGCCAATAACAGCTATTATCTATGTATCTGACCCGGCTTTGAGCCGGTTCATTGGTTCATTTCGGATTCCGTTGAACGTCTTCATGCTGTGCATGGCCTGCCGCTTTCTCCCACCATCATGTTGAAAGAGGTGAAATGATGATGAAGTGAAACTTAATTATAGCGCTATGATAATATGAATTATAAAAAGGGGTTTTTCATGAGTATTTAGTTTCCTGATACGAGTTCAGTGGAAATGCCCACATTTTTTTATTTTAAATATTTGATTTTATTTTGTAAAAAAAATTTAATCTTTAAAAAGTTTTTTTTTTCTTCTCTAGATTTTTATTTTCGTTGTTACAAATTGCTTTTTTTCCAATTATGTAAAAGGTTTTTTGCTAACAATAGATTTTTATTTTTGTGGAAAAATGTTTCAGAAAAAATCTGTTAACATATAAATAGTTAAAAATAGCGCTTCAGTATTTAATAAAATCCAATTCGTTTTTTATTTAATTTTTTTAACGAGTTCACTGTCCCTGGCTTATTGTTTGCTGTTGGATATTTTACGATAAAATATCCATATAAATTCTGCAAGTTCATGCTCAAGTTGCAAAATTTTTTTTATCATTTTAAATACTTCATCTTTTTTTCTTAATTAACCAGATGGCACTACAAAAAGAACAAATGACTCGTGCTGATATTTATTAAATAGGCGAATCAAGTCCTTAAAATTTTCAACATAATTATGATTTCCGGCAGAAACTTACCTACGTACAATTTTGTGTATAAATTTGGAACATAAGCTATTTTACCATAAAACAGAATTTATTTCAGATAACAATAATTGTTCCATTATTTCATCTACTTCTACTTTTTTTAGCCTATAATTGCCCATGACTTTTATATAAGTCCCATTTCCGAAAATTCCCTAGAACTACATAAATCGCTTACTGTGAATTAAACGTTTAACATTATGGCAGAAAATTTTGTTACTATCAAAAACTTTTTAATTGATACTTTTAATTCGTTTACTGGTGCAAATTTCATTAATTTTTTAATTCAAATCAACTGTTTTTTTTCTGTGCATAAATGTGTCAGTTTTGTGGAAAAATTTGCCAGACATGACTTTTATGGTGAAACTCGTAGGTTAGTCGAGGAGAAGCTAAGAATCTTTGAGAGAAAAACTATAATAAAGTTTTACGGACCTAAATAGGACGAAAATGGCAGTTGCATGAGGGGAAGCAACTTGTAGATCCGCGGCATAATGGAAGGCAAAGACGTTCAAAAGTTTATAAAAGCCTAAAGATTAAGCTGGGCAGACCATATATCTAGACTGCCGCAACACAGAACGCGAGGCCGTATATTACAAGAGCAAGAGGAAAACCCAGATCCCGATGGCTTAACGATGTGAAACAAGTCTTCAGAAGATCGCTCAATGAAAACAAGCAGCGCAAGATAGAGTAGAATGGAATAGAATTAAGAACAAAGTTAAGGCCCACCCCGGGCTGTAAAACCAAGAGATGATGATGATGTTTGCACGGGACAAGTTGATCAAAAATATGTTGTGTGAAGAAAATCTTTGTTAAATATATTTTCTCTGGACAACGATAAACAAAAAACCATTAAATTTTAATATTACAAAACTTTTAATTTCGGAAATTTTGGGTCCCTAATTTCAAATTTATTTTTCCTAGCAATGCGCGGAAATTTTGTTCTGAATAGGAACCCTAATTTGCTATCATCACTTATAATACGTTTTTGTATTAACTAGGGAGATCGGACGGTTATTATTCGACCACCATTAATTTTATTATTTTTCTAATTGAATATTGGGCAAAATTAAACTTTTTATGAAGAATTTCAAACAAAATGTAACAAAAGTCAAAAAACATTATAAACAATGTAATTAAACATCGCTTATAAAAGCGTGTGTTCTTGTAAAAAAAAATTCAAAAATAATTCAAAATACTAAAAAAAAGTGTTCAGCTAAAAAGTAAATATAAATTTGTGCCCCAAATAACACTTATATAGTTCGAAGTAGTTCTAAAAAACGACAAGTATTACTTTATTAAAATACGTAGCTAAAAATTAATCATTGGGTGAAATATTAGCCCGTTGTGTTGCCGAGGACGGAATGACGGAATTCATCACTTTTAAATTGTGGTCGACGCATTTACAAATATTTCATGTTAAAAGCATGTTCACATTATTATTCGTTTCTTAAGCGTGATCCATTTCGAGGTTCCCTACTTTTTTAAAGAAAAAAACACAGAAAATTCACATTTAATGTGGAATGTTTATTATCATTTGAAAGAACGTTCTTTTGCATTTAGTTTTTGAAAATTATGTCTATCAAATGGTGGCCGTTGCTACGTTGCAGATGGTTCATCCGTTGAGTCCAATTTTCGATGACTCGTTCGAGCATTTCGACTGGTAGCTGGCGAATGACACGCGTGATGTTTTCCTCCAAGGCTTGAATCGAAGCGGGCTTGTCCGCATAACTTAAGACTTTACATATCCCCACATGAAAAAGTCTAACGGTGTGATATCACACGACCGGCCCAAAACGTGAAATTATGTGCTCACCGAAGTGTTCTCTCAATAAATCCATTGATTGATGCGATGTGTGGGAAGTGGCGCCGTCTTGCTGAAACCAAATGTCTCCGAGTTCACGAGCTTAAATTTCAGGCATCAAATAGTCGGTTATCATGGCACTATAACGGTCCGAGTTGCTGCGAACGGCGCCGAATCGAATCTCGTGTACACTCTCAGCTACCGCCGCTATATTTTCTTCACAGCGTGCAGCACGTGGTCTATTCGGTCAAATATTATCCAATAATGAATGCTGGGTCTCAAAATGGGTAATGGTGTTGCGAATAGTACGCTCAGTAGGTCGATTATGTTGACCATAAGTTAAGCGAAGTGCACGAAACTCATTCCTCCAAGAACGTGAATTTTCGTAATAAAGTTGAACGATTTGTTAAAGTCGTTTAGGCGTAAGTCTTTCCATTAGAAAATGCCAAACAATACTAAACTAAAATATAATGACACGACTCACACGTGATTTGTCAAAAAAGGCTATTGAAAAACGTATCTCTACTTGAATCACCCCTTATAATGCTGAACAAAATAATTTTAAATATGTTATCCCGGCTAAGATGTTTTATTTGAAAGGTTATAAATATGGTTGAAGTCTACTGATTCTTATAGACATGCTTAATCAAGAACAAATTAAAACTCATTTAAAATAAATTTGGGAAAATATCTCAAAAAATAAATTAATTAAATTTCTATTATATTCTATTTGTTTTCTAAATTACATTATACAATTACCGTTTTACAAATAAATCTAAGTTAATAAATATAAATTTTTAATAATAAAGCTAAAGCTACATCAAATAACTGGTCACACTTTTTTGGATTTTATCGTCAAATATTTGTTTGGTCTGAACTAGGGATGCCAAACGGGAAATCCCGAATCCCGAAATCCCTGGATTTTTCGGGATTGATAAATCCCGAATCCCGGGATTTATTTTTAACATATCAATTATATTTGAGTTATATTTTTTATTGAAAATAATTTTTATTTTTGAGTTTAATTTTGGTTTTTGGAACACAGCGAGTATTTAAAATTTTAAATTTTTGCTTGATATATGACGACTATGTCCGGATTTTTGTTTAATAAAAACCATTATTTTAAGTAGAAACGAAATTTGCAGACTCACATCTTTTTTTTTTACAATTACAATTACGTTTAGCAAGTTCAGCTTTGGCTTAAGACATAATTCCAAAATAAAACTGATTATTTTTATGCAAAATATAGAAATCAAGAAATAATTGTTATATATCAAGCAAAAAATAAAAATCATTCAGGATCCAATTAAAGTTTTATTCAGAAACAAAAGAATAAAAGTTGATATAATTATAACAATTAAGTCGTAATATTGATGAGATAGCTCATATTCCTTCCGGTCCAATAATAATAAAAAATTTGCTTAAAAAACATACGGTAAATAAAATAATTGTTTTTATATATAAACACTATTTGACGTATTCATAAATAAATTATTTAAACTTAAATTCTGTTTTAAGAAACATTTGTATAAACATTTTGTTTTAACATAAATCTCAAACGTACTTAAATTATTGATAATGAATCTCGCCCTCACCCTGGAGGTGTACTGCACTGCAGTCGACATAGTTTTACAGTTTAAACTCAGCTATGGAGATCGATGAGGGACTACACTTTGCAGTGTATTAATGTCGTCATAACAATTCACATTAAAAATTTAATTGCTTTAAAAAAACCGAAATGAGTTGATCTAGAAAAACTAAGAGATACGTATATTTTTGAAGCTTTTTTCAGAATCTGATCAGTTTGATCATGGGTGAGGCCAGTGTTATAAATATTTGTATAAAATAAATTGTTTTGTTGTTTTCATTTTTAAAAATTTATGTTACGTATATAAAACCTTTTGAATATTTAAAAAGTGTTGTTTATTAAAAAAAGTAGCATTTTAAGGCAACACATTGATCCGGAAAAATCCCGAAATCCCGGGATCCACATAATCCCGGGATTTTCAAAAATCAGTCCCGATTGGCATCCCTAGTCTGAACATACCTTATGTCATATCTATGTTTTTATTTATTGGTTTCTTACCCCTGTGAACGTTTTATTGCAAAAACTTATTTGATTTTTGTTTTTTATGTGATCGAAATAACCGGTTATTTTAAAATGCTTAACCGAAATCCGGATTTTTTAAAATAGCAACAATTCGGAATATTCGAAAACCGGTTTTGGAAAAAAGTCGAATAATCGAACTCCCTAGTATTAACAGAATATATTTAAAATTCTATAAAAAAAATATCGAGCCTCTTTATAATTCCATGTTTTTGTATTGTTATAATAAAATAACAAAAAAAAAAAGCTTCACTATATGAAAAGCTGGAAAATAATAACGGCAGCAATTGAAATATTTTTGAAAATATATAAATAGAATGTTGTATTATAAAGGAAGTTGGCTTTTAATGGTTGAAACAAAGCTTCCATTTAAACGATCACAGCATGCAAGATGTTACTCCAACAACAACAGAAAGCCACAAAATCAATATCATCATCAGCGTGTAAAAATATATCATACATACGTACATATATGTATACATTCTTTTTATATATACTTCCGTATAAATGTTGGATAATGATGTGTTCACGTCAATTTTTCTTTATGCTCTTTGGCTGCTGCCTTTTTTTAACACACAGGGAAATATTTTCTTCTTTACGTTCACATAATTATAATTGGCGTGAACAAATATGTATTGTTTTACATTGACGAGTTTTTTTTTTTTTTTTTTTTTTTTTTTTTTTTTTTTTTTTTTTTTTTGAAGTCACGTACAACAGCGTGCGCTGCTGTGCGTATGAGTAATATTTAATTTGGCACATAAAACAATGCGTATACCATACGAGCACACACTCTCAAAAAAAAAAAACATATATATTTTTGTTTATAGAGATACGACGATAACAAATACTTTTATTTAATAATTTATAAATATTTTGCATCAGAAAGATTCAAAACTAATTGGCACAAAACCTTTTAAGCTTTACATTTTGAATTATTCTCATAAAAGGAAATTTTATCAAACATAATTAAATTGAATTTTTTCTGAATTATAACTCTGTTTTGTAAGCGTTTAACGTAAAATTGTTTCTAACGTAAGTATTTAAAAAATAAAATAGCAAAAATTTAATTTACAAGTATTTAGCTTTTTATCACAGTTGCTAGGAACCATTTCTGAACGTATTATTAGACGTGAGCAAAGTATTTAGAAAATTGCTTGTGTTACATACACTCAGCAAAATATTTACATATATATCAAGTGTAATTCCCTTCTTCCTTAAAAGAACGGAGAAGCGAATGTGCAATGAATATTTTGGATGGTCTTACTAAGCGAAATTTATACCTTCCAGAAGGCATTTTTCTGAAGGCAGGATATCAAAAGAAGCGAATTTTTAAGAAAGGAGTATAGAATCCTTCAAAAAGCCCTACCACTAGCGGCCCTTTCAATGTTAACTGTACAAATAATTTTAAACACAACCAAAATATTCTTCTTGCCGGAGAATATCCACTTGTTACTTAATGCCAGAAATGAAGTATCTCATTGAAGTGCAGTTTATGTTTTAAATTAGGGTAGGGAAACATTTTAATTTTTAATAGTTCAGCAATAAAAATTTAAAATAAAAGTTTGTGTGTATTATAATCATATCGGTTGACATACACAGAAAATATTCTATCCATTTTTTTTTCAATTAAACCACTAACCAAAACTTAAATCAGATTTTATTAAAAATTTATTCATGTGAATTACTTATATCAACAACAATACTTTAGAAAATGTTGTTAATATAAAAAAAATTTAAATTGCTACTATTAATTTTTTTACTGGTGCAAATATAATTAATTTTTAAGTAAAAATCACAAATTTTTATAACCTAAATCAATTTTTTATATTTTTCTGTGAACATATTTAAAATTTTTCTCGTTTATTGGTATACTCAAATGTATCAATTTGTTCCTACTTGGAATTTATTGAGTTCATCTGATTTTCAAATCTTGCAATTAATACAATTATTTTTTATAGATATGCTGTATAATGGTTTACTTAAGAAGCGCAATTTTTCTCACTGAACCAAAATTCTACAGAAAAAAACTTGTCTCAGAATAAAATTTTCCATTTTCATTTAATAAAAGCAAACATCTGAATTGATCAGAAAATTTAATAACTTTTATTATTACTAAAATTTATTGACAGATGTCTGTATTTCTCAATAAAAAAAAATCAGATATCAGTGATGACAATTTTTAAAGCAGAAATTCATCTATTCCACTGCCAACATATAAAACGATTTCCTCAAAATTTGCTAAAAGTCAAAACTTTAACTTAAATTTATTTGTTACACAAAAGATGTCATTAACCCCCAACACATACATACAAACAAGCGAAATGGTAAAAAAAAAATAATCACAAAAACGTTATTGACATTATTTTGTGTGAATTTATATTAAGATTTAAATTAATATTTCAAAAATTAAGTGTTTTTTTTTAAATTCTAATTCATCTTAATGTTTAAATTTAAATTATTGCATCTTTTGTCCTGTGAGAGAGATAGAGAGAGAGACTATTTGTCTATTAAATATTACACTCTCTTTTTAAAATAATTTCGCGAGTGAAAGTATCATTTGAGTGAGTATTTTGTGGAATAAAAAATACTGGGAAATATTTTCTTAGTAGAGAAAAACTTTGAGTGAATTGGTGAAGTCAACAAAAAGCTTTTTGTTTAATCCAAAACCAACATAAAATTGTATTTAGTTTGTCTGCGGTCAGTAAAGGGAGCAAATGGAAAATTATTTTAAATGAAAATGTTTGGTAAAAGTTATAAGTTTTGTAAGACTTTAAGCAGATAGAGGCGTAAATATTACAAGATTATAGAGAAACGTAGGTAACAATAATTTTACCATTGTAACCCTATTAGTGTCTTAATTCTTTTTTTTTTATTAAGTATTAAAATTTATATTCTAACATAATATACAGAGCAGTAGTAATTTACACATTTAGCCCGTTACAGTGGAACAGACAAAAGTCTCTAAAGGGAAATGAGTGAACAACCCTCGCACTGATAGACTAGCTCCTATACCCCTCTCACTATACTCCCTGTTGGGGAAGCCTGGTTTTAGTCTTATTTATAAATAAATGTGCATTAGTTGGGAGTTTTTCTATATCCTAGACAAGTTTCTTAAACCCTAATTAAGGAAACTCTCGATGTGAGATACATTATAAATTAGAACATTATTTTTTTTTATTATGTCCTGTGGTTCCTCAAAATGTATTGGAACTGGCCTTAAATGGAATTTTTAAATGTTCGGTTGAAGGTGGTCTATGTAATAATCATAAGGAAGCGATCGGTTCTGATGCATATTACGATTAAACAAGTCTCAGATGTCAATCATTGCTCTACATGAAATATTTTGACGTTAACATATTAATATTCTCCATCTTAGTTCTGAGTTATATCAATATTAAAATACTTAGAATACTTTCGTAATACTAATTTGATAAATTTTTATGTTCTTAATAAAATATTAAACTTAACTTGTAAAAAAATGTTAAAGTTTTTCATTTAACAGAAATAAATTTAAATGAATTTTCGCTACAATTCCAAAAATTTTATTTTAATCCTTTCACTTAAATTATTTTGTCTTTAAACTTTATGTTGGCAAGTGTTTACAAAAAGTACTTTATATTAATTTATCTTTAATTCAGCAAGCTAAAAGGCCATCCAGACGTTTGCTTGCAAACACTAGAGTATCCTGCCAGTTTCTCAAAGAACATTAAGCACTTTTTTGTTTCAATGTTTAAAGTGTGATTCTTTCTAAAGAGTCCTTAATAATCCTTAACTTTAATGTGACTTTAAACTAAATAAAATATGGAAAAAATACAAAATCATTTAGATTTTAACACACACACACAACTTAACTAAATTTTTTACATTCATACATTTGTAGTTTTTATTTACTTTACAAATACATCTTCATTTTTGTATGTAAATATCTGTATAAGTATTTGAATTTTACTTCTAAAACATTTTTGGCAATTGCCTACAACTACACAAATGCGCACATACAAATTTTAATACATTCGAATGTATGTGTGTGCGTGTGTGTGTGTTTTTATGTAGTTATTATTGTTTTTGTAAAAGAAAATTTTTTCTGGTCGTTTGTTTGGTACAAACTCTCTTCTAAATTGTATTTAAATATTTAGCAACAAGAACAAAAAAAGAAAAGGCCTCGTTTGTACATTTTGCCCATTGAATGCCAACTTTTGTTGTTGGTTAGTGAAAGAGTATAGTTAGAGTCTGTGTGTATAAGTGTGGCTGTAAATGCAGTTTGTGTAAATTATATATATGCATGTGTGCGTGTATGAAATATTTGCACAAAATGTTGCTTTTATACATAATACATACATGGATTTACATACATACATTCATGCTCATACGTTTATATAAATAAATGTGCTTTTATGTGCGTATACCCGAATGAACATATCGTTCGTTTGCTGCAACAGTGTTATAAGTAAAAAATAAGACGTTTTGACTTAATATCACTAAGATATAGTAAATCAGATGTGTTATGAAGTGATAATTATTCCATATAAAGATATTGTAAACTCAACTCTTGAAAGAAGAATAACATTTTCTTTTTCCATTATGTTGTGTATAGATTTAAAACTTAACGGTCGTTTTCTGTAAAACTAATTATTTGAGTAATGACGACGTTGCAGCAAATGATCAATATATACATAAACACATTGTACAAAAAATTGTATGTTTACTTATTAGTGTATATGACTGTGCACAATGTATTTTTCTGGCTGTTGGGCATTTTTGTTGTTTAAATATATTTGCATCTACATGTATATACTACATATCGTTGGTCTCATGTCGAAAGGGCCTAACACGATTTGGTTCGAAATTGAGTTTATTAGTGAACTAATAAACAAGGAACTTTATGCAATTCCATGTGTGCTCTCGCTACTCTGAGACCCACCTTTGTGAATCACAAATTTTTCAGTAAAATGGCATCAATTTCATATGTTGCATCAGTGCATATTTTGCTTTAAATGCATGATTTTGCATATATTGTGTAAATGCATATTTTTCTACATATTAATTAATATTAAAAAAAAATTGGGTTTTTCTTTATTTATTTAATCAATATTGCACAATTGGAAGGGGTGGATCATCCTTTGACTATCATTGGCTGACGCAGCGCCAAACATGGTTAAGTCTATACATTTTGTAAAGGAAGTCAACTCCCCTACAAATGTAACACGTCGCAGGCTAAGGTCATGCTATGCAACGGGTGGCTGAAGAAATAAAAAATCAATTTTATAATATATGCATATAAATTCGTTGATATCAGTGTTTAAAGGAAAATATCCTTCATTGAATCTTCCACCACAACCAACTCTAACTGATTGATGTCAGCTGAGTATTATATCAAGAATTTTTAAAACTTAAAAATGTAATAAAAATTTTAACGAAAATGATGATGTCGCTATAAAAAAAACTAAACAATATTTTAAATATACATAATATAAAGGCTTAATTAATGTTTGTAAATACAATACAAGGGGTATATGCAATCCAAACACCAAAATGCAGCGATTTAAATCGTTGATGATGCCTTTATTTAAATAATGGAATTGGAAGTTCAAATCTGCGTAAAAAGAACCAACCCTGATGTAGTTTTTAGAAAGAATTCCGCATATGAAAAACTGGTACTGTTTTTAATTTACCTTTCTTTATTCTACAAAGGGGTTGACCACTTGAATGAATTTGCGAATTTTGACCGTCCATTTAAAAAGATTGTTGTCCTTTTGACCCCAAGTGCATTTATAGGTTTATTTATTTTTTGTACTGTTTTGTCTTCGCATGACTTTAAATTATTTAAGCTCAGTATTATAGAAATCGGCACAAAAATATATAACATTTCAGAATCCTTCCTTTAGAAATTCCAACTTTGTGAAAATTTTATGATTTATGGGTTAACGGTTTCCGACTTTATCAAAACCTTCAGTATATATTTGAAATTATTTGGACTAAAAACTGCGAAAATCATAATAGTTAGAAAATTGGACTTATTGGCCTAAATATGGCCAAAGAGGAGTTTTTTCCAGGAGTCCAGTTATTCCATTTTTCATAAAAGTCAGATTATAACAGTTATTTTTTTATTTTATTTTTTTGAACCAAAATAACAGTTTACTTTTATTTTTTTTTTTTTTTTAACTATAACAACAGTTGCTTTCTGATTTTTATTTTTTTTAACAAAAATACCAGTTATTTTTTGATTTTTATTTTTTTCGATCAAAAATAACAATTAATTTTTGATTTTTTTTAATGCGCGTAAGAAATCCCAATGATCACACATTTAAATAAATATTTAAAGTCAACTCAATAATTATAACACGTACATTTCGTGAGAGCATAACTTTTATTTTTGCTCGAAAAAAATAAAAATCAAAAAATAATTGTTATTTTCGTTAAAAAAAAAATTATATATATAAAAATAACTGTTACTTTTGTCCAAAAAAATAAAAATAAAAAAAAAACTGTAATTTTTGATCGAAAAAAATTTTATTTTCGGTCCCTGGTTTTTTCCGAAAATCGCAAATTTTACATCGCAGGTTCGGAAAAGCAATTGAAGGTATTGACATAATTTTTTTCATATTTTTATCCCCTTTTATATCTTAACTCAATCCCAATGAGATGTTTAAAAAATTCTAAAACTTGTTAAACAAAATTTTTAAAAACTAAAAATGGAGTTTTGAAACTACCGTACAAAATAATTTTTTTTTTGGTCATACCTGCGAATAGGTTACCGAAAAGAAAAACTCAAATGCAAGGAAATATCGTATATTTGGAGTAAAAATTTGCTCTGATTAAAATTTTTCTCAAAATATATAAATTTTGTTATTTCTTGTTCATGTGGCCTAAGGCACGTCTGGAGGAATTTTAATAACTCTAAAATTTTTTAGCTAAACGATGATTTCGTATTCATTTTGAATCTTTTACATTTCATTGCCAAAGTAGATACATAATGGCGAAAGTTTTACAAAAACTGAAAAAAATTTATTTTTCCCCTTGTAAATGCACTTTAAAATTTCAGCGTCGTTGCGGCGCCAATAAACGTTATCATATTGTCCTAATAAGTATTTTACACAACGTATACTTAACAATTCATAGGGTTGTGCCTTGATATTTTTCGTCCATTCAATATTGGAGGACCCTAATGCACCTATTACATTCGTTGATGTCGAAGAGACATTTTCAATTTTTAAAATTGTTTTAAGACCAAATTTAATGAGTTTTACGTTTGGTAATTTAAGAAAACACTTATTTATATAAATGAATCGTTATCGTTAATTTTACAACTTATAAAGTTTTCGTTGCACTTTAAAAAACTAAATTGAATGTATAATGGTTACATACACCAATTCTAAATGCATAATTTTTTTTTATTTTTGCATATTTTTCGATTATAGTGCATGTTTTATGCGCATATTTTGCGATTTCAAGTCCATGAAATTCCTTGCCTTTATGATTACAAAATGTTTCACACAAATGCACCGCGTAACATATTTTTTTTATTCCTACGCTAATCCCGCGAAGCTATTCGCTTGTCTGCAGGAGACCAGAGTCTGTGGCGGGAATCGAACCTGGAACCCCGGTACTCATAGACAAGCTCACTACCAGCTAGCCTACCGGGGCACCCGGTTTTACAGCAATTTTACATTTGGATACATACAGTATCTATTGTGCTTTTGCCTTCTCCTGAAAATTTACAATTATGTGAGTTACGGCATTTCTAAACGAAGCCAACGATATATGAATGAGTACATACATACGTATCAGTATATGTTTAAGTATGTTAGTAAGTATATGTATATGTATGAGACTGTAGGTCGGCATGCGATTGTATATTTTCAATGAAGCATTTGTACAATATATAAGATCATTCATTTTTCAATATTTTGTATACCCTCCACCACTAGTGGTGAACGAGGCTATACTAAGTTTGTTGTTCATTGGGAAATTATTTTAATATTCATATTAGACCCCATGAAGTGTATATATTCTGGGTCCTTGAACAATTCTTAGTCGATTTAGCCATGTCCATATGTCTGTCCATTTGTTGAAACGATCACATTAATTTTCATGCCAAATTGTTTCTAGTTATACTCGTACTACAGGCTGTTCTACACTATCACACAAGTCTTACGTATTTTGAAGAAAATACATGACTGATCTAATAATTGTTTAAAAATTGTATAATGGCAGGGTTGTGTTTTCCTCAAATAAGTAAGACTTGTGTGAAAGTCTAAAATATCCATAAGCAGTTAAGGATTGAACTCCAGCACAATAATTATTAAGAACAACAACTCTAAAACGTGGACGTTTCTGTTAGAAAAAAAACTTTAATAAATTGGTGGCGGAGTGCACGAATCTCATTCAATTTTGAAGTAGCCTGTTGCACATAACTAGAAATTATACAACCGAATTTCTTGAAATTTAGTCAATAATTTGCCATTGGCGTCATATAAAGTCTACCATTGGAAAACATCTTAATGTGCCTTAAATCGTAAGACATAATGCTATTGTAGCCAAGTTTAGTTAAAGTTTGTGGTGGTCCATATTTCACAATGAGTCCTATATAAAATACCCTCCTCAAATCACTTTAATACGCTGTAAACTAAAACGAACCATAATATTTTATTTAAATAAATACAAATTAAGTTCCATTTTACTAGAAATAAAATTATAAATCTTTGTGATTACCGGCCTATAATTTATCATAGATCACATATAAAGCCTTATGAAATATTCTTACTCTCGGTGGAGGGTATCAGAGATTCGGCACAGCCAAAAATAGCACTTTTACTTGTATTGTTTAAACTCTATTTAATAATTAATCTTTATTTACAATAAAAGAGATTAAGGTAGTGTTGATTTAATAAGTTAATTTCAACTAATAGACTTGGTCAAGACATTTTTAGTTTAAAAGTTTTTGTTTAAATTTATTGTAATAGGAAAACGGATGGTAAAGCAAGTTTAATAAAGGAATTGCTATGGAATTTGCTTCCATTGAATGCTGTATTGTGTTCCTTTGGAATCCAGTGAGTTCATTCTGCATACCAAAAGCATCAATATCTAAAAAGTAGCATCTCTTTTTGAATATTGTATTGCAGGGAGTTTTACTTGCAAAAATATACTTGGAATTAGTCTATTATTTACAACGACGTCCTTGTTTTTTATTTATCTTAATATTTTTTTGGGGAATGTGGCTGCGATAACTTTACTTAGTCGGCTTAAAAATTCCACTCGTTAAATTACACTAAATTGCATAGTACTTTTTTAAATCTCAGAATCCAGATAACTCCAGCTTTCTAAAAGTTTTGCGATCGTAGTTTTAACCCTTTCATGTATTAAACTTATTTGGGGCAGCTTTATTTTTTTTAAACTTAAATAGGAAGAAAAAGGGCATTTACTTATTTGCAAGTTGAAAGCAAAGATAAAGCTGGAGGTCCACTCCACGCATTGCATGTTTGTCATACCTTACTTGCGTTATCTGCTTTATGTTGCATGCAACGTTTTTTTATACGGCATTACCACAAGTAAAAATAAAATTTTATTTGTCAAAATCAGCTGACTTGTTCCAACGCTGCTTGTGACGCTTGCAAAAGTAGAAAGTAAATTTGCTTCTCGCATTCAACGCCCCAAAGCATCCCACGCTTTTGTCCATTTAACTTGATACGTTAAACTACACAGATTCTACTTTTTTGACAGTTGCGTAGGATGCGAAAAAGCGTAGAATGCATTGGTTGGACCTCTAGCTTATAGTAATTTTTTCTTGGAGTATTTTTATTGCAAAAATTACCGTTGGAGATTTAAAATTTTCTTTGAAAAGACTTGTGGTACGCATTATACAAATTTTTAAATGGGTTAACAAGAATGCAAATATAAACTCATAGAAAAATGCATCTTCATATTGATGATGCCCTAACATCAGAATTGTGACATTAATGTTATTACAAATGGCATCAATCAGGCAAAACATGACATGAATCCAATGACGAACGTCATCATAATACTTTTTCATATTTTATGCGTCGTCTAGCTATGACTACAGTGACATCAGATTGATGTCGATGTGTCATCCCATTGATGACATAATTTAAATTTTTGACATTGATGACAATTTGGCCAAGTGCTGGTAAGGCTGACATCACAATGATGAAAAGTGTCAAGGGGTCACAGTACTGATGTTAAAATACATCAGAGTTATGACGCCTTTTCTATCAGTATAGTATTCTTACTTCTGACAATTTCTTTAGGTAATTTCGCATTTATTCATAAAGTGTTACCAATAGATACCCTTATTTTGTACAGCATTGCTAACAGTTAAACGGTGGAGTATTCTATAACGTGGTTGTTGGAAATTCAGCCATTTTGTGGGGCCATCTGTCTTCTTATCTTCTTGCTCAGCCTTAAAATATGAATTAATATAATAAATGTTTTTTGTAAGGTTTTTTCATAAAATTTAATTTTACCCATTTTAGTCACGAAGAAATGAATAACGACATTTTTTTTTAAATATCAAAAAAAAATTTGTTTTAGTTTATATTTCGTTCGGCTTAAGGTCATTTATTATAAATTAAAAAACAATTTTGATTTTAATTTTTAATATTTTTATTTTTGTACCCAATATTTCGAGGCAACTCCGTTGCTCTTCTTCAAGGGATCTAATCAAAAATATGTATACAAATTTATTATTAGAAAAAACACCAAACAACAAATAATAAATAACAATAAAAACATACTTATTTAAATAAAAAACTTTGGATGGCCAGTGTTGTTTTGTCTGACATTTATATCATATTTGTTTATGGTGTGTTTGAAAATCTGAGCTACGTTCTCAGTGTCTTTTTCTCTTCTGGTAAGTTTGTAATGTAAAGCATTTCAAGTGTATGTTTTCTATTTTAATAATTCTCTTGTACAAATACTTCTACATTTTCAAAATCTGGCTAATGTCCACTCAATGCACAGTGGGCTGCCAATGCAGTTTTTTGTTCCAATGGCTTGTTTACTGCCTTTATGTCCGATTTGTGCGATGAAGTCCTATTTTTTAATTTGGATTTGGTTGTGCCAACATATGCCTTTTGGCATACATTAGACTTGTCACCTTTACACATTATTTTGTAAACCAGGTTGGATTTTGCTAATCTAGATCGAGTATTGCTAAATAATTTATAAATTGTGTCATTTGTTCACAGAGCTAATTCATAGTTATATTTGCCATAAATGTCTGAATGTTTTAATCTTTCCGAAAAACCAGGAACATATGTAATGGATTTGAACACTTTTTGTGGTTTATCTTGTGGTTCTAAAATGCTTTTAGTTTTTACGTATTTTGTCAAATTCTTAATTGTTTTTCTCGGAAAGTCAATTATACCTTATATATTGTTAATTTCTATAACGTTTTGTTTATGGAAAACTTTTTCGCTGACTTCTAAAACGGTTAAAAAACTGTTTAGCCGTATTCATTATTATTCTCCGTGGGTGCTTAGAGTGGAATCCTAGTAACCTTCCTGAGGCCGTTGGCTTGTGGTACCAATCTGCATTGATGACATTTCTTATTCTATGTACCATAGTGTCTTTCTTTGGTAATTTATTGTCTTTTTCTATTTCTATCGTGAATTGAATTTGTCTTTGGAAATCGTTGAGAACTTTTAAAGTCTTTTCAACATTATCTTTTTTAATTATTCCAAATATATCGTCCACATATTTGGTTAATATTTTCGGCTTCGTCTTTAAATTGTTAATAGTGACGTCTAAATCCTCCATCCTCCATCACTATGTCTGCTATTACGGGTGAAGCAGGTGATCCCAGATTAATACCTTTCATCTGTTCAGATACCTTGTCGTCATATTTAAAGTACCTGGAATCTTTAATGCAAAACGATTAAAAAACTTTTTTTTTTTTTTTTATTTAAATAGGTTTTGTTACATTTTTCCCTTAACAAAAAAAAAATATATTGTAAAATATAATATTATTTTATCTTTTGTAATTAATTTTCTAAGTAGAAAAGGCTAATTATCGCCTGAACTCCTTAAATTTGTAGTAATACTTTGTAAATATATATCCATGTTATGTAAATAAATAAATTGAATTGAATTTAATGCAAAACGATACCAGTTCCATAAACAAATTTTTTGGTATTTGGGTGTATTCTTTAAGTTTTTTCCATTTTTCTCTAATAATTCTCATTGCTTAATTAACGGAGATACTTGGAAACAGTGATACGGCGTCAAAAGAAATCATTACTTCATCTTGATTGATATATGTATCGTTAATTAATTGTTTGAATTCAGTTGAATTTTTAACGTTATATCGACTCGAATCCTTAGTTAGTTGTTTTAAAATTATATTAGGTATTTGCATAGGTTATAAGGAGGGGAGTTAATGGAGGAACAAGTAAGTCTTAAAGGAACCCCTTCATTATGAATCTTTGGTAGTTCATATAACTTGGTGCAATAGCCACTTTTGTAATTAATATATTCTTTTCAGTTTGGTTGATTTTGTAAAATTGATGTAGGATCTTTTTTTAATCTTCTGCAGGTGCACATATCTCCTAAAATGGTTTTCATTTTATAATCATAGTCCTTTTTATTTACTTCAACAGTCCGCAATCAATATTAATATATCCTTATTTCTATCCAAAAATTTTTTTTCCGTATGTCCCACTGTGTCCAAAATAAATTCATCCCTTAAGCTTAATTTTGTTTTGCTCAAGTGGTCATCTATCAACGATATTAGGTTTGATCTTGAAATCTCTTGTTGTTCTTTATTCTCTTTTGTTCTTACAACTTCTTCCCCCCTTTACAATGCATTTAAACAATGGGAATGACTTTCTAGTATTCGGTAATGCATGTTTGGGACCTAAGGAGAGAAGCCATTGTATGTTTGTAGGTTTGTCTATGTCTGTATTATTTACAAACCAGTCTTCATTAAATCTCATACTTAACTCTTTAGTCTGCTTATTCCTAAGAGCCTTGTTTTATTGGTACTAATGACGTTTTTACAAATAATGTTTTTACTTTCAAAAAATAATTTTGTATCATCTTCTTCTAAAAATCTTCCTATTATCTCTTTTGCTTTCTGTAATATTTCGTTAGACTCTTTAATTATTTTGTGTTTTTGTTGTATTACTAGTTTTAATATTTGCTGGTGGAAATTAGATATTTTTTTATTTAAATCAGATTCTAAATTTGGCGGATTTTTTTTTTATAACAACAAAAAAGGTCAACAATGCATTCTGTTAACAAAAATTTTTTTTTGTAAAAATGTATCTCTTATTTAAAATATTATAGTTAAAATTATAAATGAGTTATATATGTTTTAATTTATTTTTTATTTTTTGCTAGTCAAAAAAGTTTTAACGAATTTTTGTTACATAATTGTAGCCATTTTTCATCTTAAATAAAGCCATTATTGGTCATCAGTACTGGTAACAAACACTGCAACTACAAAAACGTTTTATGTTAAAAAATAACTTTTGCTTCAAATATTCCTTTACTGACTTTTATTTCGTAAAAATAAGTTCTATCCTATTATTGCCGAAAAAGATGTTCTATTATGGACTTATAAGATCTTTGTATAAAAATTAAATTAGAGAAAATTTATCTGTTTGCTGTCTAACGTAAGACAACCTAAAGAAGAATAAAAAAAGAATTATAAATTCCCTACAATTTGTACCAATCACAGTACAATATTAAGACTTACAGACTTTTCCTCTAAAACAAATTTATTTGGATAAAAACTTGGCCTTTTATTTTAAAAGCGATTTTGTGTATGAAATACATTTTTTATTAAAAACTAATTAAGACGTCGATGGCGCAACTTGATTTTTGTAATTTTATAAGGGAGGAAAATAACTTAATTAAATCCATACAATTTTATATTCACAAAAACATATAATGCAATATTTTTTTTTTGAAGGAAAATGGTAGCTAATCAAGCAATTGGTACTCTTTAATGCGTTTGCGCATTTGTCTTTCTCATATTTTTAGTTTTTTTCTTTTCGCAAATCATCACTATTTATTTTATTTAAATTTTCCAATTTCAAATATTTTTACATATTTTATCATTTCACTGCTGTCAATCTGAGCCATCTTTAATTTATATTACCAGTAGGGTATTCATTTAATCGGGCTTTTGCTTTAATCGGTTAATCGCTCGATTAATTAACCGAGGTTTTGGTTTAATCGGTTAATAATCGGTTAACCGATTAATAATTTTTTTTTTATAAATCAAGTAATTTTTATACCTAAAAATGCATAAATTATTTATTATTTGGAGTTTTCTAGTAAAAAAAACCAAAAGCAACAATTTTTGAACTAAAACGAAAAACGAAAGAATAATTCATAAATATGTAATACACATTTTTTAAATAATATATATTATGTATTAATTAAAAAATTACCTATAAGATCATTTTATTAGTTATTTCAATAGTTTAAGAAGATCTTATAAAATAATCTTTTATACAAATAATTTTGTTTAAATATTTAGGATTCAAGCGTTAATTTTCTCTAGTTTGGATAAAACTTGACTTTAAAAAAACTTTTATTTATTGTAGATGTTGAAGAAATCAAAAGCAACCATTAATACAGAATATCTAATTTCTCAGCCCTTTTCCTGCATTTTTCTAAAGATATAAAATCTTTCATTATATCATTAGAGTCCTGTTTTAATTTTTTAAAATTTTTAAACCTTCTCATTGTTTTGGTTAATACTGTTAAAAGATTAATATGAGAAGATATGAAAAGAAAAAAAATAACTGAACGCATACATATAAAAAGTACGTGAAACAAAAAGCTGTTAACAGCAAACCCCTATTTGAAATGTAGATCACTGAATAACTTCTTTGTTTGTATGAAAAAATGTTTTCTAAACACAACCTTTTGTGTATGAGCCGAAACAAATGATTAAAAGCTCAAAAAAATATGTTATAATACTAAAAAAAATTAAAAATTTTTTTACTGCGGTTAATCGGTTAATCGACTGAAATTAACCAGTTTAATCGTTAATCGAAAAAAGGCAATTTTAAATTAACCGCTCAGTTAATCGGGTTTTAATTAAACGGTTAACGGTTAACCGAATGAATACCCTAATTGCCAGTATTGCTTCATTTTCAAAAATTTTGCGAAAGAGATAGAGAGTTCCAAGTTGGCGTTTAGCTCTTGCATCGAAATCGTTTTCGAATCGCAATAGAGAGTAGCCCCCCAGTACTCAGGTGATGACCCCTACTAATGCATTGTATTGTGTTGGAACTAGGAAAATACGTTATGGGATGGAGGATAGGGGGAGCAGTGCTCGTGAACATTCGACTTGAACTTATTCATGAGGGAAGACTTCAGCAGGAAGGTTATTCCACATACGATTAGTCTGGCCAAAAAAGGAACGGGAAAACCCTGTATTGCGTTGTACGATGCTGCAGCCAATCGGCAACAGAAGGATGGGCTCTTGAGAAAAAACGTGTATTAGTGTCAGAAATGAGAACCTTTGCCCTCTCCTACACGCTCCGAAGCACCGGCCCACACATAAGTTGTATTGTATTCCTTTCGCGGTCGGCTATAGGTGGTTAGGAGATCAGTAAAGAGATCAGATGGAGAGTTACGCTTTTATATATTAAGCCATCGATGTACTTTATAATAGTCTTATTTTTCCTTAAAACTAACCGTTTTTGTTTAATGTTTTTATAACTTATTTTGTAGCTTTTGCGGACTTTGTTATTATTATTAATAAACATTTTTTTTAACTTTTAATTCCTGGATGCTTATTTAATCTTTAGAAAGAGTTTTGTATTAAACACATTTATATAAAGCAGTTACCAACCTGGAAGGTTGACAAATATGACTTGAAAGATCGTTAATTGTTAAAATTTTGTAAGAGAATTTATCTAACAAGCAAGAAAGCCGAAGCTTTTATACTCTTCGTCATAGTAGCGAAAATGTAATTTTTAGCAAATCTATTTTTGGTCTATTTTTTTTTTATTTTTTATTTTTAAAAATAGAATGTCGGCATTTATACGACGATTTTTAAATCACGCTTTAAGACATGATTTTTTTATTTGTAGACGAATTCGGTTGAGAAGAAAGAGGGATAGAAAAAAGTCTTGAATTCTGTTCTTTGTGTTTTTTTTTCTTTGCTATTATGTTTTATTTCAAAATTAAATTATTCAAATAAAAAACAATGATAAAAAAACTGGCATGTCTCAAAAGTAATCTTGTAGATACCAAAAGATTTTGGTAGCAGGTTTAAATGCCGCATAAGTCATACTTTAGCCTTACCATTTTGAGTTTTATAACTAATTTAAGTTTTTTTCATTACATTTTTAAATATCTTTGGTATTTTCTTTATAATTCTGCAATTTTTAAACCAAATTTTAGTTTTTCCAGAAAACAAAGGAAACACTTTCTATCGTATATAGAGAATATATGACCTTCAATTAAACATTCAAGCTCTTAGCTTAATAACTAATGGGGATTTCCATGCCATCGTGCGTGACATTTATACGCCTTCAGAAAGGTAGAGAGTTTGCAAAAGTAGGAACAACTGCAAACATTTTAATCATTATGTTAAGCTCAGGTGGTACTTTATTTAAAAACCAAAATTATCACATTCGGAACCTTGTTGTTTAAAATATCGAGAAAAATTTGGTCATGTCGTATGAGCTATTAAACGAAAGTGATTTCAAGGTGAATGTAAAAACATGGGAAAATCTGGAAACCGTGGGAGGTGTTTCATGCTTTTAATTTCTTACTTTTAACCAAATATTTTTCCGTCATAGTCTCTTATATAAAAAATTTTTTTTTGAAAGATTTTATATTATAAACGGTATTTGTACAAAAACTTGAAACAAATTAAAAAAATATGCGTTCGGATGCCATTTGTCGACTGAAATATGGAAATGGAACTGGAGATACAAGGAAAATGCTTCAACCAAGGATGAGTTTTATCGCCACTTTAATTTAACATCGTCTTTAAAACTGTCTTGCTAAAAGTCACAAAGGGTAACAGAGCCATAAAAACGGGACTATTAAGGGAAATAAACGCAAGGAAACCCAAAACATCGTGTATACATGGAACCGCAGCATAACTTTTCCTTCTCCAACTCCAACCGATATTAGATGTAGCACCATTCGTGCATCTCTATTTCACAATTATCACAACTGATGGTTCATCTCAAGACATCACCGATTAAACCTTCATTCATGAGAGATTCGTAGGCAAAAAAGAAGTTGGATTGCATACTTACTCCGGAAGTCGCCAGAACACATAACCAGAATGAGAATCCATTGCAACCACAAGCACACCTGGTCATGCATGAAGCAGGAAGCCTATAATGAAAACTTAAATTTTTTCTCCTCATGAATACGCTGTTCGAGAAACAGGCATATACTGACTGTCATGAATGAAGTTCTTTAATTTTTGTGATGGGCTGAACATTTTTTTCGTTGAGAGCAGAAGCAAACTTTTCAATATCTTTGCCAACAACAGACGAAAAATTGTCTCCTTTGAGATATTTATGACCAAATATATAAAAAGAGAAAGCATTTGTCAATATTATTTTATTTCCTTTCACAACTTACTCAAATCTTTCTTTTAAAAGTAGCCCCTACTCTATTCACTGCATCCTTATAATGGAATGTTGCAAAGAATTTCAGTTCTAAATATTTGCAGTAAAATTCGTTTACAAGAGAAGGAATAATCTTTTCAAGTACTTCTTTATTTTTTCTTTGATCTTTTTCAACTCATATCCTTATTTCTTTGTAGTTTTATAGTTAATTTTGTTTATTTGAATTTGTATTTATTAATTTGATTTTGTAGAATCAAAATATAATGAAATTCTCTTCGTTTTTTAGAAAAGAGCACACAAGTACGTTGTATCTATTTTTTTTATTTTTACACGGATGGTGTTATTAAAAAAAGGAGAGATATTAAACAGCTGAGTTAATTACAAAAGAAGCTGATGCCTACAGTTTTACAAAATTTACAAAAACAACATGAAAGTTTCCAGAGTTGAATTTGGTTGTTTTTGTAATTGTATAAAAATGTTAAGTTTCTAAAATGGATTAGAAAAATAAACATTTACCGACCGCTTGTCAAATTTTGTATTCAATTCTCTTCTACTCCACTCTATAGATTTTGCTTTGACATGATAAGATTATTTCATTCTTCATAATTTTTTCACATATCGTAATACATTCCTAATATAACCAAACAAGAAGACACGAAATCTTATAAATTTAAGTATTACGGTCATTTTTAGGTTCTATATTATATCACATTAATATTTAAAATAGTTTTAAATACAAAATTGTGTTCTTCACTAACCACTTAAATGTAACTTAATTTACACATTAACACATTTGAATTCGATTTAAGTTTCTATTGTATGAACTTAGCAGGTTGGCCTCAATATCAGAACAATACAACAACAACAGGCAAGGCAATAACAGTCAGTTGTTTTTTGAGACCACCTTGTAAATAAATACACTTTTTTATGACTTTTGTTTTGAATAAGACTTTTCAAAAAAACCTGAAAAAATCAATCTGTATTTAAAAACAATTTAATTTTATATGAAAAGTAGAATAATAAAGATTTAAATACTATCTTGAAAATTGGACATTAGAATTAGACAAGTAAAATTATACATTGATAAATGACTATTACGCAAATTATATTTAAATTGAGTAAAGTCAAGGTATATAATAAAAATAAGAAAAAAATATAAAAAGTTTACATTAAAAACATTCAAATCTTTATGAAATATATTTCTTCAGTAATTTTCTAAATCGTATAGCGTTGCTAGTGATTTGCAAATAATTTAGAACTTGACTCCTGAGACGTATGTTAAATATAAAGTATTAACATAAGGAAACATGATCACAATGACGAAATTGTATTTAATATTTCCCTTTTCACTATTCAGAGAACTTTAAAAGTTCATGAAGATATTTTTATGAATTAATATTTAGAATTTTAATTGTACGTAGTTTAAAAATTACATATTGTCGTAAAAAAAGAAACATTTAAAATTTTTATTTGTATTTGGCGACGGACCGACCTCCGGTCCATATGTTATCTTCCATTCAAGCCTGCGAATGTTTAATTTATTTTCATAAGTTCAATAATATAAAAAAATCAGAAAGTATTAATTGAAAAACTAAAAAGTAACAAAAAGTGCCCTCTTATAGTTTCTTAATCACTCTGGACTCTGCATGTTGAATTTTATTCCAAAAAATTCAAAAAGAACCAGTTAAAGACAAAAAAGTACCAAAAAGATGTCTTTCATAGATTTTTTATCTACTCAGGACATGACAAGTTAAATATGTTTGTATGTCCAATATTTACGAAAATTAAAAAAGTACCCATTGAAGAACAAAAAAGTACCAACATTTCTTATCCCATATTTTCTCAAAAACTCAAGACCCTGCACCTATAATTTTATATTTGAATTATTATAGAATATTCAAAACTTACCATAAGCAGCACAGAAGAGTAAAAGAAAGCAATTGAATTCCCATATTTCTTCTTTTTATTTTAATATCGTAGAGAGAGCCCATAATTTAATATGTATATATCAAAGAATGGAGAAAAATATTTTGTAAAAAAGTACCAAAAATAGGTAAAATTTTCACGCATTAAACGTTCGAACGGAGAAAAAGTACCAAATTTATATTATTATTTTTTAGATATGCTACGATTTTTATATAATCTTTATTTCTATGTTTATTGGTTTAAAAGACAGATGGAGTGGTGGTAAAGAGGTTCCAAAATACAGGTTATAACTGTTAAGGCCATTAATGGGCCGAATTTCAAAAAAGTACCACCGCTTTTTTTCTAATGAACAACGATAGGTATTAAATTTTTTTTGTATTTCTTAGTTCTAGAGATATGAGATTTTAATTAAATATATATTGTGTACTTCTGAAAGAAAGGTTCTTTCAAATGGAGTATTTTTCTCAAATTGGTTGACAACCAAAGGAGGAAAGTGTTGTTAACAGTTTTGCCCTTGTCGATTTATATATAAGATGTCTGCAATTTATTTACTAAAAAATTTGCTTCAGAAATATAACTCATCTGTTAACTGCATAAGGTTTTTTTAAAAAAAACTTTGCTTATCTATTTCTTTATGTTTGTTAGTAACTTGGCTGTTTAAGTGCCTTAAGAGCAAACCTGAAAAGGCTTCAATGCAACCAAATGTTCATTCAAAATAAACAATTTGACTAAATAGCAAACATTATGCACACATTTTGCTTTAACTTTTGCAAAAGCATTGCAAAAGTGAAATAAACACAAAATGCAGCAGCCTAAAAATGTTTGAGAGAAAAAACAGAAACAATTAAAATTAAAGCTCCACAATACATTTACAAACACGAGTTTTTGGTTTTGCCAACACAACCATATTGTGTGGCTTACAACTTTGACTAGCATTGAGAAAGGGCCGAAGCCGAAACCGTCGACTACACTTACATTTACAACGAACAATATGTTTAAAAGCACACGTACAGTTGCAACATAAAAAGGGAAATATAAAAAATTTCGAATTCTACTGCAAACAGAACAGCAACAGAAATGTTAGAAAAAAACTATAACCAAAATATAAACAAAACTATAGAAAAAATTCTTTGAAACAATTCATGATGTCCTATTTTACACCGCCATCCACCCTCCCGTCCTCGTCTCCGTTACCAATCTGGAAAAGCCTGCCTTCAGACAGTATTATAGGCTTTTTTTTCGCAAATGCAGATGCAAAAGAAACAGCCAAATAATGAAAGAGTGAATGGAATGGGAAAAAAATCTCGTTTCCTTTCCTTCCTTAGCTTTGAGGTTCAGATTTTGCCAAGTCATTGCCATCCAACATCAATGTTAGTTTTACAATTTACACTTTGTTTTTATGCTTTGAAGGTGTGTGTCTGTCTATTTGTTTGTTAATTTGGGTGTGTATGAGACTGTGTAATTGTGTGAGCTAAAATGTGAATTTGTATGAGCTTTTAAAAATCTTTTTCTTTCTTTGTTTTTGTTTGATTTAGTTTGTAACCCAAACCAGTCTTTGCTTAAAACTTAATTTTAAGTTTACCTCTAGTGCACAAGGATGTAACAATTCCATTAACCCCAAAAAGGCCTGGGGGTATACTTTTTTATACAAAACAGATGACAGATTCTTCTTTAAAGAGTTAAAAATCTAAATTCGTTTAATGTTTTGAATAAGCGCATATTTCCCTTTAGTCATAAATGGGTTAAGCACTTGTATCTGTATAGTTTGTTGGTTTGTCTATGTGTGTGCACTTGTGTTAGTATGCATACATATGTATATGCATAAATACAATACAAATTGTAACCGAACAAGAACATTCTTACCAAGTTTTCACCTTAACCATCTAAACAAACCACCTTGTTAAGAGTGCCAAAACACTAATTTACTTTTTTTCTCTTTCCCTCTTTGCTCCTTTCGATCTTCTGTTTTTTTTTTTCATTGAGTTATTGTAGTATTGTTGCTTTTGGTATTTGTGGGTCTGTTTACTTGTTTTTTTTTCCTCAATTTTTTTGTATTTCAAGATCTCTTTTTGTTATTTTTATTTTGGTTGAGTGTAAGTGTGTGTTTATTTGTCCCAACTAACTTTTAGATAAAATTTAACATTTAGCATCTGCTTGAAGGCAGAAGCAGCAATAACAAAAATCCACAACAAAAAAATTAAGCCAGGCGTTCTCTGTAGTAAAAAATGTCACCTATGAAATGTCCTTATAAACAAGCCAAAATCGGCAGGAGTTGGAACACATAATACATATCCTAATATACCTGCACACTGATATACTCTACATCTACACTCAAAATATGTTGGCACTTTGTTAAAAGTATAAAATATAAACAAACATTTATACCAAATAAACGTTAAAAGAATTTCTAGCTCGAGAACGACTACACAAATATAAAAACAAATACTAAACAAAATAAATAAAAAGAAGAAAAAATTATAAAAATTCTGGCAAAGCTTTAGATTTTTTTTATAGACGAGTATGAAGTTAAATGGATTTTTTATTTAAAGGAAAACTGTATAAAAAACAAAAGCTTACAACAACATGAAAAATGTTAGAGAAGGCAAATAATGGTCAGTTAAGGTGGCATTAATTTTGAAGCGAACAATTTTAAGTTAAAATTCGAAATATCAATTTTAAAAACTTTATTTATATATTTAAGCACGAAAATTACTTTTCGAAAATAATTTAAAATTATATATAATTAAATGCAATGAGTGGCCGCCTTGAATATCGGCACAATCGGTTCCAAAATTGTTTTCCAAAAAAGAAAAAACCCTCAAATATCAACTTTTGAAAATAGATATTTTTGAAATACTTCTTGGAATATGTCATTATCATTAAGATTAACAAAAATAGAGATGTTTGAACCCAAACAACAATAGCGGAGAATGAACTATACGTTTGTGCTAATATGTGTATTATCTTAAAATATTGATCCTGGACCCAATTTTTATCGAATCACTTTTTGAACGATTTAACGATGTCCGGCCGTCCGGCTGGCTATCTTTGAAAACCTTTTGCGTCAAGTACAGGTCTCAATTTTGAAGATAAATTGGTAAATAGATTTATTCAAAATGGTGAGAATCGGTCCGGTCTTCCCAGAATAATCTTTATGCCCATAATCTATCTTATGATGTTGGTATTTAAATCATATTTGGTCCGAAACTATCTTTTAGCAATGTGAATCTATTTTTTAATCGTAGCTCCCATACAAATGCCACTTCCGTAAATAGATTAAAATTCCATAACTCTCTTTAAAATTTTGGCGATTTTGGTCAATTCTGGACACACCAGACCAAAATTTGCCATGACATAGCAGCTCTTATAAAAGTTTTCGTCACTATAAAATCATACTTAATCAGCACGTAAGGCACACGATTTTCTAGCGCCTAGCTTTCTCACTATAACAGTTCTTAAGCTATGCGATATTAAACATTGTCGTCCTATGGGAGGGGGGGGGGGGGGGGGGTAGCACTTCCTCTGCAACTATCTTACTTCAATTTCGGTGCTCAGAAGATCCTACCACAAAAAATTCAAGTAAATGGGTGCAGCGGATCCTATGATATCCGATACTTGATATTGTAATAATTAACAATTAGTATTGTGGTTATTTTATTGAACTGTTTAAGAGTTTTAATCAAAATTTTTAATATTTTATTCAGGCTAAAGTTCATTAAATTTAATTTTCATTAAATTATTTTTATGAAGAACGGAATTTTACAACATCAAATGAATTTAAATTTATTGATAAGTTTTCATTCTTGACTGAGCTGCGAATTGAACCCTGGTTTTCACGGACAGGTTGCCCTGACATGTTTCGATTGTAACCACACAATCTCCTCAGCTCAGTAAAGAATGAAAAATTTAAAATAAATTTAAAGTTGTAAGACTCCTGTCTTCATGCAAATAACTTAATGAAAATTAAATTCAATGACCTTAAGCCTGACTAAAATATCAGAATTTGGATTAAAAACCATTAACAGTTCAATAAAATACCCACATTACTAATTAAAAAATATTCATTTACAATTATTCGCATATTTCGCTATCTCAATGAATAGCTCTCTTCAGGGATTTTTTGTTTAATTTATAACAAATTTTTTAAAACAAAATTTCAATAAAACAAAAAAATGGTCAATTATGAAAAAAAAATTATTCTTAACTTTTTTTAAACTAAAGCAGGAATGTCAGCGTTATACACAATTGTGTAAGCAAAACTCACATGTACGCTTACGCTCTTTTATTTTGCGAGCGTAAAATATAGTTGTTTACTGCAAAACACTCTCATTCAGCGGGAAATATCGCACGGCCTGTTTGAGGCCTCTAAACAGAAATAATATATTTATTATCTTTGTTTCTGTTTTGTTTTATTTCTGTTTTTAACATTGTACAATGATTTAAAAAAAACAAATTGCTTGTGGTTTTTGTACGAGGTGTACTTGTTGTATTATCAAGAATAACTGTGATGAATTCGCCTTGATGTTGTGTTTATTGAGTTTCTGTAAACTTCAAATTTGAATTTTATTAAGTAGTCTTGTAGACATCGATAACGAGCATGCAAGCGGATGAGTTTATTAAAAAAAAAATATAAATGATGCCATATAAAAAATATTTTATGATAAAAATGCATTTAATGATTTTCAATGTCTCTTATGTTTTATATTAGTATATTTTTATAGGCTAGTAAAATCTTCCCTTTTTATAATGGTGGTTAATAATTATAGAATATTTTTAAACTTAATGGGGTTATTATTTGCATTAGTATGTGCAAATGAATTTTCATTGTTGGCATTCGCAAAGTTATGTTGAGCACTAAATATAAAATATTGGAAAGAATTGTATAAGGTTCTAAAAAGCTATTGTCAAGTGCTGAATTTTTCTAAAAAAATAAGCAAAGTTTCTGCGAAATGCAGGTTCCAAATTAAATTTATTTAAATAATAACTAATTGAATCTGTCCATAACTCAAAAGTTTTCGATAATTGAATTATTATTAATTGCTCTAAAGTCTTCATAGCAAAATATGAAATATATCCGCTGGGAATGTAAGAGACAAAAGTAATCGCACCAACACAATCATAATTGACACCACTGAACTAAAGTTATTAAGAAAAACTTTTTAAAAAAATTATGTGTTAACAAAAAGTACCTTTTGTGTTAAATTATAAGCAAACGTCGTAGATATCGGCTAATAAAGATTTATAGTCGTCATGTGTTGTTTTTGGATAGGCGTCAGATTTTGCAGTCGTCTCTAGATAAGTTATTAGACTTCCATAATTCTCACAGCGTGTGCATGGCTTGACGGACCTCTTAGTACGTCTTTATTTACGCCATTTTAAATAATCTTGCTTTTGAAAGGTATATCGTCACCTAAAATGTAGAAGGGCGTTACAAAACGTTTTATCTTTTTTTACAGCAGAAGCAAAAAACTTTACAAATCAATAACAAAAAGGTGTACTTGGCGTTTGAATTTATTTAATAAAGTAGCCATTTTTGATCGCAGGGATGTAAAATTGTATGTGAGCATTTACTTTAATACGACGAACAAAAATCAATCACAAGCCCTATTTCGAATGTTTTTCTTGTTACGCCATTTTGCATTTTAGGTGACGATATAAAAACAAGTTCATTAAAAATCATTTATAACGTTATTTATTTTTTAAAAGCATTTTTGTAAAAAGTATTCCCTTTAATATATTTTTTAAAGTTTTTGTTCTAATTTTTTAAATGTTGTTGTAGAGTACCAGTTTACAAAAAGTACCTTTCAACAAAGTTACTTTTTTTATTGATGTTCCTTTTATTGAGGTACAATTTTTAAAAACTACTCTAAATAATTTTTTTTTATCCTCCTCATTTCAATGGATTCATTTTGTAAAACAGTTTTAATTTACACACACATGCATACATAATCTTAAAGAAATAAGTGCCCGCCTACTGTCAAATACCGTATGGCTGCTTTGCTGGCTAAAGAATGAATGTTAGAGGCATTCAACAGTCAGTTTAGAATAATTTAGTTTTGTTGTTGTTGTTGCTGTCGAGTGGGTCTATGAAATAAAATATAAAGGAATTGTTTTCATTCACAAAACACGTCTAGTGTTTACCTTTTGTTGCTGTTGTTGTTATTTAGTTTTTTTTTTTTTGTTTATTTAGTACGAGTCAAGTCTATCTTTATAAATTTAGTTATGAATTATGGTTTATTTTATTTAATTTTTTTTCTCTGTCTCTCTCTGTGTGTGTCTTTTGGTTTATACATATGCTCCGAGATTTGTATGTAAACGTGTTTTTTTGTTTGTTAGTATATTTTCAGTGATATATGGTAAACACGAATGAAAATCAAGGTACAATTGTATGTATTTTTTTCTTTTTTTTTTTTTGGCACATTTTGAACCTTTTTGGTACCGTGGTACATTAATTTTATTTTGTTCTGTTTAATTTTTATCCGTTTTTTTTTTCTTTTTTTAATGGTGCTTTCTCTTCTACAAAAAAAAAATACTACCTTAATAAAAGGTACATGTATAAAATGTCTTGCCGACCCTGTAATAATGCAATTTTTTATTTAACGAGAACAAAACACAAAATTGTATCGCCCTGTTTTTAACAGCTGACAAAAAGTTTGTTCTTCAAAATATAAAAAAATATACATAAATCAAAATTTTCTTTAGTGTGTTTTTTATAAAATATGTTAACAAGAAAATAAATACCTTTCCCAGATTGCTGATTTATTAACACCAAGTTTTTCAGATGTTTTGATTTGACGTTTTTTTTTCAAAAACAATTTAATAACACCGAATCCACTTAAACTTTTTATCACTGACAACCTATCATTAACAATGTAATGCTTTCTTATGTTTTTACTATTAAATAATAGAAAAATAACTATAAAAATTTACAATTTTTACTGTCCTGATTAGAGGCGTTTTTTTCCCAACTTCGTCCGGTAACCCTTTATATAAACAGAAGCCATCTTTTTACAGGGCATTATCAACACTGGCGATTTATACATGGCGTAAAGTGCAATGCCTTATGCCATTAGTTAGTTATGCATTTTTTAGAATAAAACAAGATAAATTTTTAGAGATCAAAGCATTTTTAAGAAACGAACACAAAATTGGATATTTTTAAATAAAATGTCACATTTTTTGTAGAAAAGAAAACACAAAGCTCCTAAAGTTTGTTAACTGCAAGATTCTTTAACTCCAGTTGGCAACTTCACGTCTGATATAATTTTATGCGGTGCAAAGACTTAAATTAATAACAAATATTGGATAACTTATATTTAATGCACAGCGAGTAAGAAGGTTAAAAATATATTGTTTTAAATATTAATATTTAAGAACAGGTAAGCAAGTGAAGCCGCATGTGGTACCATTCCGGGCAGGGCAAAGTCAAATATGATTCTATGAAAATATCAATAACGGATGGCGTTGCTTATATTTCAAAAATTGGAACAGGAATTCTATCTATTCCACATTCGTAGACCAACGTCAAACGTATTTTTTCTTTCCTAGCCCTAACGAATGGACTATACGATTGTTGCCAGAAGATTTATTGTAGTCAACATAATCGGCGGCATGAAATAACCCCCCAAAATATAACGCCCCAAAAAAATATGAAATAACCCCCCAAAAATTTGTACAGAGAACAACAAAAACGATTTTTGGGGGGTTTTTTCTTTTTTTTGGGGTGTTATTTCATTATTTATTTTAGGGAGTTATTTCATATGAAATAACTCCCCAAAAATCTGAAATGAAATAAGTCCCTAAAACTATTTTGGGGACTTATTTAATTTTTAAATTACATATTTTAAAAGTCATAATGATGACAAATTGTGTTTTGTTATATTCACTGCATACGTTTACCAAACATAAAAAAGGGACTAAGTATCAAAAACCATAATTTCAGAATCCTAAAAAAATTGGGATTATTTTTAAGTTCTGAATTTCAGAACTCGGAATCTCTAAGTCCCGAACTTTATAATTTCGAATTCGAAAATCCCGAATCGCTAATTTAAGCTTTTCTGCATAGCCGGCCTTCGGCCGGGCGCAATGATTTTATCCTCTATGGTATTTCAAACATCGGCTTCGCTTACTAAAGCTTTTCTGTTTAGTCGGCCTTTGGCCGGGCGCAAGAACTTTTTCCTCTATAGTATAACAAACACCGGCTTCGCTAACTAATGCCTTGTGCCCGACCGAAGACCGGGTTAGCAGAAAAGCTTTAGTTAGCGAAGCCGGTGTTTGGAATACAATATAGGGGAAAAATCCTTGCGGCCGGCCGAAGGCCGGCTATGCAGAAAAGCTTTAGTTAGCGAAGCCGGTGTTTGGAATACTATAGAGGAGAAAATCCTTGCGACCGGCCGAAGGCCGGCTATGCAGAAAAGCTTTAGTAAGCGAAGCCGGTGTTTGGAATACTATAGAGGAGGAAATCCTTGCGCCCGGCCGAAGGCCGGCTTTGCATAAAAGCTTTAGTTAGCGAAGCCGGTGTTTGGAATACTATAGAGGAGAAAATCCTTGAGCCCGGCCGAAGGCCGGCTATGCAGAAAAGCTTTAGTTAGCGAAGCCGGTGTTTGTTATACCATAGAGGAAAAAGTCTTTGCGCCCAACCAAAACTGAACAACATGTATTATATTGGGGTCTTATTTCATTTCTGGAATTGGGGAACTATTTCATATGAAATAAGTCCCTAAATATTGGGGACTTATTTCATTTTGATTTTGGGAGTTATTTCATTTCATTAGGGATTTATTTCATTTTAAGAATTGGGGATTTATTTCATATGAAATAAGTCCCTAAAAATTGGGGATTTATTTCATAATTTTTTTGGGGACTTATTTCTTGGGGAGTTATTTCATACCGCCAACATAATCGTGTTGGTGCGATTTTCAAATAACAGAAAATTTATAATCTAAAATAATTTTTTTTATTTTGTAACTGATCAATAGAACTGCAAAGACTAATTTATGTAAATTTAGGCATGTATGTAATATATATTCCTTTTTTGTGTAGTTGTAAATTTTTTGTTAAGTTTTTTGTCCTGGAAAAAAAATGTAACTGTCATGGTCTAAAAAGTACAATTTGTTTTCCTAGTTGTTACAAAATCATAAACGACATTTTCCACCGCTGATGTTAAAAGTTAGTGCCAATTCAAAAACAAAAAGCGTTAAAGAAAACTCAGTATATAAATTATTTTCATTCGGGGTCGTATGTATTTAAAATTCATTAGACTCATTAGAATTTTCCTCTTTTATGTTTTTTTTCAGTTTTGTAAACTTTTTTTTCCAAGTTTATTTTAGATCTAAATGATTCTTTAATTTAAGACAAATATGCATGGGTATTTGTACATGATGTAAGTGTGTTTGTGGGTGTATAAAAAAAATCTATTTTATTGTAATTTGCACATGATGACTGTGCTTCCATGTTTCCCTTTGGGCTGTTAAGCCATAAAGGGAAAAATCATACGAGATAACAATCTACAAACGATGTGAGTAAGTGAGTCTAGACGGGTTAATGTGCTTTTTCTCTTCCAGCAGTTATCCTCATGAAAACGTAATTTTTCTAATTATAAGCCTTAAGTTAGACTAAATTATAAGAATACAATTGAACGCCCTTAAGTAGGCAGTAATAATTTTTATCTTGGATTTATTTTGTTCATTAGAGTAAAGATAAAGTTAAGTTAAAATCTTGATAATAAAATGCTTCAGTAAATATTTCAAAAATAAACTGTGGCTTATATTGTGGCTTTTAATGCGAGGAATATGTCAAGAGTTCTTTTAGCATTTAGCCATTAGGACATGATATACAAAAGAATTTTCTTAACGTAGATAATATCGCTTAGCACTTTCATTGAAAAAATACACATTTCATTTCAAATACAATTCAAAAAGAAAAGTTAATTCATTGAAAAACTAAACCCTTCTTCTTAAAACAGATACACTATGCGTAAAAAGGTCGTACCAAAGACAAAATATTGTTACGTTACTGGCTTTTCGACAACGTTTTGGGCTCCTTTTCCTTTATATTAAACCTCTTGATATCTTTTATTGCAACTTTAATAAAATAATCAAAACACAGCACTCTAAACACTTTTTACAATTCACAACCAGGGATTTCAGATTTTTTTCGCCTTCGTCGCCAAATTATACACCGAAAAACGCCAAAATTCGTAAAATTTTATTTTCTGGAGATTTTTGTTTAGAAAAATTCGCCAAAAATCGCCAAATTTGATTTTTATTAGAGGAAAAGAGTAATTTTAGCGCTTTTAAAAACTCAAATATAAAATTTGACAATCGTACGACTTGTAATCACAAAACGCCAGATTTATTTTATGGTGTTCTGAAACGTTTTGCGGTTGTCAGCAAATGTTCGTATGTTTAGGTTGAAGTAGCAATTTTATTTTAAAACTCAGAGTTCGTGATATTAGAAAACTAAGTCATTTTAATATAAATTCCGTTGACTATTGCAAATATTACATTTGAGAGCTTTTAATATTTAAATGTTTTGATATTTGAAAATTCACTTAGAATTTAAGAAAGCATTAATTTACACTTCGTAAATTATTTTCATATACATTTTGATAAAAGATAAATTCACTGTTTATTCGTATTATTTTGTTTAAGCTCTGATATCGTTGCAAATAAGACTTTTCGATGTTTGTAATTCTCATTTCCTCTGTAGTTTTATCAAGTTTTTTAAGGCTGATTCCAAAAAAAAAACATAAAAAAACTTATCCACTTGTTAATTCATACTATTTATTATGCGCCACCTTGTAGATCAAAAAAGGGTCATAAAAACAAAAAAAAAAAAAAATTCCCTATTGTTAATATTTTCAAATTGAAAAGGTATATGAAGGGGTTTTTTCATATCTAAAAACTACCAAATCCTTTGATTTATCTATAGTCTCCATCACAACATTTTTTAAATGGCATTTGTTTCGAATTCTAAAAAAACCACTTGTCAAAGTGAATACAATTGTATCCACTCATTAAGCGTTCGTGTTTTGTTATATGAGATGACCAGATTGTCCTAAAAGACTGGCAGGCGTACTTCTTCTCACACATTTTTTAAAAAAAGGCCTCTTAGCAATAACAGAAGTCCCTTTGAGATTTTATTACTGTTGCTTTAGCAATAGCTTTCCCTTTTTATTTCCTGCCTTTGAAAGTAATTCATCCTGTTGTTTTAAAATAAAAAAAACAAGTTTTTCTTTCCTTTATTTCAATACATTTCTAAAGAAACTCCTTAAGGGATAATTCAAAGTAAAGTCCAAATCATTCAAAGAAAATCCTGCAGTAATTTTGTTTAAAAAAGAGAAAACGAGAGAGCATTAAAACAATTACCTTTTCCAGCAAGTCTGAATCACGTTGAAGATTAAATAATCCTTGTAAAATTTTTCATATTTCAAGAAAGTCAATACTCCAAGGAGTTGAAATGGTGAATTAATTCACAAGCCCGTGAATTGAAATGGTAAAGAGTTGTCCTGTTTCCATACTCTATTTTCTCTTATTAGGCTTGCATGACGTTTGTTTTGGATTTCTTTTAGCATTTTTCTTTTTTTTAAGGATTTGTAAAACTCTTTCGCTGAATTTTAGTTTATTTAACAACATCAAAGTGAAAAAGTTGTTTAACGTTTGCTGTTTAAATAACACTTAAGTGGTGTTTTATGTAAACAACAAAAACAACAAAAACACAAACAAAGAAATAACTAAACAAAAGCAAAACATCATAAAGGGAAAAGTTAGAAATATATTTTACACTGACATACAAACACACACAAATTCACACATTTATTACTCACATTTGAGCTCACTCACATGCACGCCCACATTCGCTTTTAACGGCTTAACCATGTAATAAAGGACCTCTTAATGATGAAGATCGTTTATATTGTTTAAATGTTTGTTTTTGTTTGCTTGTTTGGATGAGTTTGTGTGTGTGTGTGGATCTGTGTATTTAGTCGTGGAATACACATAACCGTGGTTGTCCTTTTTCAGGATTTTCTATTTTTTTTTGCATGTTGTTATAATCATTGTCCACATAATCTGAGAGTGAGAAAGAGAGAGTTAAGAAAAGTGTATATTCAAATACTGAAACTTCATACCCTGCGGATGTTCCTTAAATTTTATTCACGCGTTGTTGTTGCCATTGTCTGCACAAGTGGCTCACAGTTAAAATGAAAATATGAGTACCAGTAAGAGTGTATTAAGCTGAAAAAAGTTTGTTCATTTAACGCGTATTTTAGTCGTTTATATTTATTTTGGTTGCCCGTATAACGGTTTTCTTGGTTTGAAGTTTTCACATGTTTCCCCCTTGCCCACACATTCTATTGTTGCTTGTTGGTCGCCTGTGTAAAGCAAACATTTGACAAAACTTGCCAATTGGTTTCGCTGGTTAAATGTTTTGAAAACACACGTATAGACCAGGTCGTGATGCATTCAATTAAAAGGCATATGAGAGCAAGAAGGTGTTTTTTTTTCAATATTTGTTTAAGTGTAATGCGTGAACAGATACAAAAGGTTTTAAAATATGACCTATTTACTAATTTCTGTTGAGGTCTTATATAAAAGCCAAGAAGAGCTTAATTCTGTCAAAAAAAAAGTGATGTGTATTGTGTGTTTTGGCGTTAAATTTAACATTAGAAGAAAAGAGTTGATTTGAATTTAATACGTTGAAAAATGAATTTACAATATCTCAAAAGTGTCGCTTTAAAGTTAAATGTTAAAATTCCTTAATTCTTAATTTTATTTTCATTCGAGAAGAAATCATCTGCAAAAACTCAATTCATAACTTGATCAATTAGCCCACTTGTGCATGTGAGTGATTTTAAAACCGTGTGTGGAATAAAACAAACATGTAGAACATCAAATGAGCACAGCTGTAAAGCAATTGTCCGTTAATAAACACATGTATGTATGTACAACCAAACATATTTTTCTCAAACATTCATAGAAACATTATGTTGTTAGTTCCCATAAGAGGCTGACAGTGTTCACATACACTCACTAACACATTTGCGGTAGCAGGCTCACACATAATAACACACTTGTATAACACAGTTTATAGACTTTCGAAAGGTTTTTCTATTCGCTGGATGGTATGTGTATGAGGAATGTTTGTGGCTCGTTAACAACCGAATTCTGAAATTTTGTTTGTTTCTAAATGTCCGCGTCTACACACATAAAGACTAAGACAAATGTACAAACACATGTTTCTCACTGAAGCCATAACAAACACATGTCCCTTAAAGCCGGTTTGTGTTTAGAATGTTGCACGTAGACCTAAGCATTTACTTACCCGTTCATTTTCTTACTTAAAAACCAGGCAGAAGCAAAGTATTCAACTAAACCATTTCTCATTGAAAATTCCAGATGAAATTGAGAATATCAATTTGAAATTGAGAAAATTCCAATTGAAATTGAGAATATCAATTTGAAATTGGGAAATTTTAATTTGAAATTGAGAAAATTCCAAATGAAATTGAGAATATCAATTTGAATTTGAGAAAATTCCAAATGAAATTGAGAATATCAATTTGAAATTGAGAAAATTCCAATTGAAACTGAGAATATCAATTTGAAATTGAGAAAATTCCAAATGAAATTGGGAAATTTTAATTTGAAATTGAGAAATTTTAATTTATAAAGTTGAATTATATAATCTTTTTAATATTCATACAACGAACGTACATAACAAACATAATGATGGAAAAAAGGAAAATAAATACAAGTCGCAGTATTATTGACCAACAGGCATATCTTCCAGAACCAGAGCAGATTGGTAAAACTTTGTAGTATGTTGTATGGCGTAGTATGTACTGCAATCACCAGTAGTTATACATGTCTTAGACGCCTTAATCACCTTTTCTAAAAAGTCAAGTCTCTGCTCTTCTACTCAATTGTGGGAATAACGTTTCGTAAATTCATCTTTGTTTTCACCATACTCTCCAGCTACACTCCTGCGACTGAGCCCCTATTCACCGATGCTTAACCCCATTGAAATTATTAGGTCAAAAATAAAAAGTATTGCGAAAACAAAGATGAATGTACCGAAAGTAATTCCCCCCAATGTAGGAGAGCAGAGGCTTGACTTTTTAGAAGAGGTGATTAATGCTTCTAAGACATGTATAACCACTGGAGATTGCGGTAGAGCCATACAACATATTACAACGTTTTATTAATCTGCTCTGGATCTGGAAGATATGCCTGTTGGTCAATAATTTGTATTTATTTTCACTTCTTTATCCTTATGTTTGTTGTATGAATATAATAAAAATCATATAATTCAGTTTTATAAATTTAAAATTTCTCAATTTCATTTGGATTTTTCTCAATTTGAAATTAAAATTTCTCAATTTCATTTGGAATTTTTTCAATTCTCAATTTCATTTGGAATTTTTTCAATTCTCAATTTCAATTGAAATTCTCATTTTCATTTGGAATTTTCTCAATTTCAATGAAAAATGGTGTAGAAAAAAAGGAAAATTCCCCAACTGTTTGGCCTGGTTTATAGAGTATTTTTAACCTAATTAAATCGCTGTTATTATGTTTGTTCAATGGTACTTGTTCTCTATGTTTGTTTGTTTGGCCAAGGGAATTTTTTAGGGATATATGTACAAGTTTCTGAAAGGAAACCTTTTTAGGTTGCTGGTTTTGTCTTGTTGCAAATTCAACCTGTATCCAAGAGCAGATGTTCGAAAATGCCAGTGAACAAAAAATAAATAGATTTCATACATTTTTATCGCCAAAGTTGCTAAGTTTCCACCACGTTTTTTTTTAATTTCAACGTTTATTTTCATCGGCTTTTGTCGAGTGGAGCAGCAGAAAACGAAAAACATTTTCTCAGGGGAGTTGATAACACAGTAAAGGAGTGAAAATCTATGGCAAATAATGTAAATCTTGTATTTTAAGTCACTGCCAACGGAAGTTGTATAAATTGTGCTTGTTAAAAAGTAAAGAACGTTGTTGTAGCCGTAGTCTAGTATCGTGGTGGTGGTGGCTGATGGTGGTAGAGTCGTACGACGTTAAACTTGTGGAAAATTTTATTAAAATCACTGTGTTTTGAAAGTAAACATAATTTTTCCCCAAATTGAAATATAAAGTCGGGCCATAGAGCACGGGAAACAAAAACAAAATAAGGCCAAGACACTAGCAAACACCCACACACACACACATATACCCAAACTTATATTTGCGCTGACTCTCGTACACTCGCAAACGGATGTAAAACTAGAAAAATAAAAAAAAAAAAGAGCACAAAAATGTAATAAATTGTATGTTCTCGTTTGTAGAACATTCATTTCTTACGCATAAATGCGTTTATAATTTGTGAAATTAGATTTAAATAAAAAATTCTAAAAAGAATTTCATATGATTTTTTGCTTTTAAATGGAGTAAATGGAAAATTTCTTAAAAAGATTTTTTTGTTTTGTAAAATATTTGCTATTATTGTCTCGTTTTAAATGATTTTGTACAAAGTGTTTTATTTTTGCTGTTTAACAATAAAAAATGCAAAATGTTTTGAATTTTTTCTCTTTCTCGTAGTTTTTTTCTAGAAATTCTAATAAAAGAGAATTTGCACTTAAAGCTGCAAACTGTTTATAAAAGGCAACACTTTGCAATGTTGTTTTTATTGTTGCCACATTTCTATTATAGATTTTATAACAAAAGTTTCACATCCTGTTGCATATACACAAGCATTACATCATAATCTTGAGCTTTTCTAGTTTCTACTTGTTTCCAGTTTAAATTATCCTACTTTTTTCTGTTTGTTTTAAGAGTGTTGAGAATCGGGATAATATTTCAAGATATTTGATATATTTTCTAGTCTGAAAGAAGGTGGTAAGAAGTTTTCAAAGGCAATGGAAAATGTATTCCCATTATGTGTATGCACGTATTTGACCTAAAAATCTGGAAATTAAAAAATGGGTTTTAATCACCAAATTCATAGAAACAAACAAACAGTTTGATGCTTTTGCACATATCATCTAATGATCTTGGAAGAATATTAACCACCGGCGGCTCCGAAATGAACATCAGTAATCGGATGAAAAAGCAAGTCAAGCATTTGGAGCCTTAATTATGTTTGGAAATCAACACATATAAAACGTAACACCAAAATACGTAATACTCCAATGTAAAATCTTTGCTATGGTTGTGAAACACAGAATAGATCTGCAAGAGTAATTGGCAAAATCCAGGCATTCGTAAACAGATGTCTTAAGGTTCCCGTAGACGACATGTTTTTTACATCTGACTTGTCAAATTTCCCACTGTAAAATACATACATGTCGTGTGATACCTTTAAAACATTGCATCTGTAAAAGTCAGACGCAAAGTCATCTGACAAAATTTCAATTAGAGCGTGGTCTGTTTTCTTCTGACAAACCATCTGATATCAGCTGTGTCAAAAATCTATGCATGGAAAAAAACCTGCAGCGGCGGTGCACCGCCGAATCCTTAATTGGATTCTTCGAATTTAAAGAAAGATAATGTTAAGATGCTTGAACTCTTTTACGGCGAAAATAAAAATTTTTGTGGCACGATATTTTGAAACCGAGAACTGACTTGAAAAGTTGACAAGTCAGATATAAAGAACATGTCCATTGGCCGAACATAATATCGAACCAACATCTATACAAAAGATGCAATCAAAAGCCAATGTATTTTGAAATTAAAAGCAGAAAGTGCCGTTGGATAGGTCAAACATTGGGGAAGCTTAAAGGAAATATTGCCAAAGAAGCCCTTCAATGGATCCCACAGGGTAGCCGACGCAGAGGCAGGCCCGCTCAAACATACAACAAAGAATGAAATAAAATTGTTGGCATTAAGAAGAAATGATTGGAAACATTTTGTTGGGGCCATAAGTTCCACCTAGGAACTTGGATGAAGTAGTAATAAATAATCCAAGTGATGATATTGGTTTTTAAAGCCTCGTACACAATGGTAGCAACAAATTCGTTTTTTCTTCCATCTTATTTCTTCCCAAAGTATTTCATATATTTTCCTTTCATTTTTCGAACAAAAATGTAATTAAATTTTATTTAAAAAGTTGAGTCAACTTCTACTTCAGCAACAATTTACGAGTATATGAAAATGTGTATGATGTTTATAATAATTTTATTTAGTTTTGAATGAAAATTTCAACAAAATGTTTTAAATAATAATAATCAATACGTAATATTGTTGTGGGCAAAATTTGCAATCGGTTTCTTAATAGATAATTTGTGTGGTAGGAAAAAAAATTGTTGCTCTATTATAAACACCAGTGAAAAAGTTGCTGACTATTGTGTGCGAGGCTTAACAATTGTAAATATTTACAATGGTTTTTTGTTTCAATACATGACATTTTAAATTTTGATTAAAAAAATTATCAAAAAACTTTGCCAATTCAAGCAAGATGTTAGTTGATTCAATTAAAAAAGTAATAAACATTAAATCTACATAATATTCAATTAACTCTGGTAATTTAAAATAAATAAACAACAATTTATAAAGTAATCGCATCAGGAAAAAGTTATTAGAAGAAGTTACCTCTTAGGTTCAATTAAAATTTTTATTGAATTAATTTATATGTATACTTATGTTAGGTTAGGTTCCATGGGCAGCCATCGAGGGACAGCTCACTTGGGTCCTTTAGCGGTCCCTTTGTGATACCCAGCGCCAATGCCCATCCCGAAGAGCAGTATACTTAAAAATCTTAATCCAAAATTAATTAATTTAGTTTTTTTTTTAAAATAATGCTATGTAATGTTTTGATCCAAATTAGTTTCGTTAGACTAGAAATCTGACCAAAAGACTTCTGTGATGATAGGTGGAGATTTTACCACAGGTTACATTTAAGGCCTCCTTCCAAAATGCAATTTTTACTAGTGTTTTAGACGATTTAAAGTGCTTTTGTTAAATTTTTGTATTGAAATTTGGCCCAGGTTAGTTTTTTAGTACGATAAATTACTAACAAATTTTGTAATGCTCGGCCCATAATTTACCTAAGGTCGAATATAAGATTCCCTTCCGTTAACAATACGCCTAAAACGAAAATTTAAACATAACAGTTTATTTCATACATACATACATAATAAAATTTAATATTATTACCGTTTTAATTAAATTTTTTTATGGGTCGATTACGGATGGCAACTGAACTGAAGCTGAGTTGCCAGCAGCGAAATCAGGCAATGTCGCTTATGTTAAAATATAAAATAAAAAAAAAAATGTGTATCTTTAAACATGAGCGACATGACTAAATTTCATTGCTGGCAACTCAACTTAAGTTGTTTTGCCATCTGTAATCGACCCATTCATCTAAAAAATTTAATGGCAATTTCTTAGATATTGTATGTTAATAAAGACATACATTTTTTTTAAATTATTTTTTTTAATCCAAATTTAGACATTTTAATTAGGCTTAAGTTCATTGAATTTAATTTGCATTAAATTATTTTTATGAAGAAAGGAATTTTTACAACATGGAAGATTAATTAAAAATTGTTATTGATAATTTTCATTCTTGACTGACCTGGGATTCGAAGCCAGGCTGTCCGGCGTGTGATTCGAACCCAGGCGGCTGGTTACCCTGACATGTTTCGACCTCAACCACTAGGTCTCCTCAGAGGGATTTGCCGTCTTACACTCGCAGCCATCGATGACTGCTGACGTCAGTAGTCAAACATCAATCCTTAAACCAAATTGTATTTTAACCTTTGGTAGATCGAAATTTGCTTTTTGAATGATTATCCATTTTTAATTGATCTCACATGTTTTCCTTACTTCTGTTTTTTCGTACTTTTGTCAAGAATTCTTCTTGAAGTCCAAAGTACATTTTTTGTTTTTCCTGTTTTTTGTCTTTCTTTTTTCTAGTTGACCTTTTTCAGCACAACTTGAAGGACAAATGTAAACATAGCTCGTGCCTTAGCTGTTAACAATAATTAGTATTGTGGTTATTTTATTGAACTGTTAATGGTTTTTAATCCAAATTTAGACATTTTAATTAGGCTTAAGTTCATTGAATTTAATTTGCATTAAATTATTTTTATGAAGAAAGGAATTTTTACAACATGGAAGATTAATTAAAATTGTTATTGATAATTTTCATTCTTGACTGACCTGGGATTCGAAGCCAGGCTGTCTGGCGTGTGATTCGAACCCAGGCGGCTGGTTACCCTGACATGTTTCGACCTCAACCACTAGGTCTCCTCAGAGGGATTTGCCGTCTTACACTCGCAGCCATCGATGACTGCTGACGTCAGTAGTCAAACATCAATCCTTAAACCAAATTGTATTTTAACCTTTGGTAGATCGAAATTTGCTTTTTGAATGATTATCCATTTTTAATTGATCTCACATGTTTTCCTTACTTCTGTTTTTTCGTACTTTTGTCAAGAATTCTTCTTGAAGTCCAAAGTACATTTCTTGTTTTTCCTGTTTTTTGTCTTTCTTTTTTCTAGTTGACCTTTTTCAGCACAACTTGAAGGACAAATGTAAACATAGCTCGTGCCTTAGCTGTTAACAATAATTAGTATTGTGGTTATTTTATTGAACTGTTAATGGTTTTTAATCCAAATTTAGACTTTTTAATTAGGCTTAAGTTCATTGAATTTAATTTGCATTAAATTATTTTTATGAAGAAAGGAATTTTTACAACATGGAAGATTAATTAAAATTGTTATTGATAATTTTCATTCTTGACTGACCTGGGATTCGAAGCCAGGCTGTCTGGCGTGTGATTCGAACCCAGGCGGCTGGTTACCCTGACATGTTTCGACCTCAACCATGTATATTACAAACTGAGAACAATTATAAACGCCGTTACATGCTCGAAATGCTCCACATTATTAACTTACCTACAGACAAGAGGATGAATTTTAAAGTCGATACTCTCAACTGTGCTCTTAGTTACAGACATTTAGTTAACAAAGCAAAGAGAAGACCGTAACAATAATTGTTAAACATAACCAGTGTAGTTTTTGATGCTGAAACGTAAAGAGCTATTACTCCTTTTTTTGTAGTTTATGTAAATTTTCATGTGAGTGCTATGTTTTCGTCGATCTACATTACATTGTGTTATGTATATTTTATTTTTACTATTTTTTATAATATTTTAATCTGTTTTATATTGAGTATTTTTGTATTGTTTTGTTATTGTTAAATTTTAGTAACCATTCCCTGATGATGATATTCAAAGAATATCGAAATATTGGAAGCAAATAAAGAACATTTTACATACAACAGACCTCGAGCTTGAGTATTTTCATTTAATTTTGAATTTTAAAGGTCGAATAAAAATATAACTTAAAGAAAAAATTAAGTAATTTCAATAAATAAAAAGGCATAAATTGTTTATTATTTGGAGCTTATTAGTAAAAAAAACAATAACATAACAAACACAACAATTCTTGAACTAAAATGATCAAACAAAAAAGTAGTTCATAAATATGTAACAAATATTTTTTCATTAATACATAAATGTTGTGTAGTAACTAAAAAATAAATACTATAATTTTATTAGGTAATAAAAGTATAAGGAGACCTTAAAAAATTATCTTGTAGAAAAGTAATTTAGTTTAAATGTTTAGGATTTAATCGATTCTTATCTTTAGTTTTGATAAAACTAGACACTTATCGTTGATGATGTTGGAGAAATCGAAAGCAAATTACTATACAGAATATCTAATCTCTGAGTCCTTTTCCTGGATTTCTTTAAACGTATAAAATCTTTCATTATGCCATTAGAATCCTGTTTCAATGTTTTTAAATTTTTAACTCTACTAATTGTTCTGTTAAAAGAAAATATGATAAGAAAAAAAAAAAAACTAAACACATACATACAAAAAGTACGTGAAACCAAAAGTCGCTGACAGCAAACACATATTTAAAATGAAGATCACTGAACACCTTCTTTGTTTGCATAAAAAATATTTTCTAAACACATACCTCTTGTACATGAGACGAAAGAAATGATTAAAAACACAAAAAAAATATATATTATAATACCACAAAAATTTAAAAATTTTGTTACGTTGGTTAATCGACTGAAATTCATCGGTTTAATCGAAAATTAAGCCAATTTTAAATTAACCGATCAGTTAATCGGGTAGTAATTAATCGGTTAACCGATTAACGGTTTACCGAATGAAGACCCTAATATTTATATCCTTCACCGAAAGCAAAAGGCTGAACTAATTTTAATTAATTTCTTAAAAAAATAGTTAAATAATATTTTCTTTTTCAACGTAAAACTAACTTCATTCGGACTACGTAAAAATATGATGTAAATTTGAAGGGTGCTCTAATTTCTACAATTATTCAAAGATTAATACAAATTTTGTTTAAAGATACAACAAAAAAAAAAAAATCTGTAATGGAAACGTTAATTTTAATAATTTACTGCACGGTTTTATACGTTAAATTACATATCAAAGCTTTACTTGGCCCAAATGTAACGGGGTTTCGTATCATTAACGATACAACGAAATGTAAGAAAATGCCCCTTTCGGAAGTTTTATAGTATAAATGAAAATTTAGTTACTGCAACGAATAGTTTAGTATCAGTAATGAACATATTCATTCACAGAAAAAAGTTTTTTATTAATTAAAAAATTGCTTAAAATGTATTTAAATTTAATTAATGTGATAATTGAATCAATTATTTTTTTAGTTGAAAGGAAATCAAAAATATAATTTTGATTTAATTATTATTTAAGTTGTTTTGAAATACATTTTTAATTAAAATATTAATTAATTATCAAAAAATATTAATTGACTTTTCCGTTTAAATAACATTAATTAAACTTGTAGAATTGTTGTTGGGAATTGTCAATATTTAATTAAATAAATTAACACATTGTTTGAAATGGCAAAGTTTTTTGATCATTTTTTTAATTAAAATTAAAAATATCATTTATTGAAATAAAAAATATTCACAATTTTATAATTTTTAGTAATCAATTTTCAAAATCAGATTACGTTTTTATGTTTTTTGTAACAATATATTGTTGTCGTACACAAAAACTTGTTATTTTTATTGAATATCATCAATATTATAGTAACTGTAAGCATGTCAATGTTTATAGCAATTATAAATTTAAGAATTGTTTACTAAAAAATAATCATTTTTATAGCAACTAAATAATGATAACTTTAAAAACATATTATATTCCTCACAATCATTTAATGATATTAAATAGCCATAACATGAGAACTTTCTACACGTGTACCCATAATATGTTTAAGGTGCAATCAAAATATCTTTACTCTAATAACATCGCCATTTGTAAATTAATTTTCATCAGTTGTGACGTTTGTTTTACATGTGCCTATTGAATTATTTGTTATTCAGTGGTTAAACAATTTTAAAAAAAATACCCATTAAAAAATCGAAGTTTTAAGAAATTAAAAAATAAAGAAATTGTGTGTACATTAAAAAAAATTGTAAAGTGTCACAAAATAAGATATCAATGCTAAAATATTTCAATATTGTTTGAAAATGGTGCAATATTATTGACCATTGTTTTGTGTTATTTCAGAGAAAAAGAATGAAAATTCTATAAAATAATTTTTATTTTAATAGGTTAAAAATATTATGTTTAAAGTTGTATCATATTATGATGTGAAATATCTTTAACTAATTTACGTTAAAGTTGCCAGTAAGTAACACACAACCATGTTTTTTCTTTGCGTGTAGAGACAATTTTTAAAATGGTTTCATTCTAGCAATTAAGCGTTTTTTTTTCAGTGCAAAGGCAAATCTTAAATTACAGCCAAAGAACATCGAGTGCCAACTTTTGCGCCACCTTGTGTGAGATATAAAATTTTATTTTTCCCAAGTAAAATTCTTTTTTATTACGAGTATTTGAATTTAATACACTTTCAATATAAAATTTTCTTCTTCCGTTAGTGTCTGCTGTTGTTGGGTTCAGGGTTAGTTGAGATGAGATGAGAAGAGGAAGAAAGATTTATTATAATTTAACTTTTTTTTAATATTTTTTTTTTTAAGGATATATATTTTATTTTTCTTTCATTTTTATTTTTTCAAAGTGGATTTTATGTATCAAACCAAATGAGGTATAATCGTTTGAGTAGTTTAATGAAAAGCTGCTTTTGTTAAAGTTAAATGTTTTGAAAATAATGATGGTTCTTTTATGTGCAGAAGTAATTTAAAGGAGTTTGAAAAGGAGGAAAAGGGAAACGTATTGTATTGAATAAAAGAGCAGAATATGGTTTCAAACATAAATTTTAAAATGTGATTTGTCTGTTATTACATTTATGGTTTTATGTTTGTTGAATTCTTTTATTCGTTTATTAACAAAAAAATCAATAATTGTATGAGATTTGTTATTTATTTGGCTATAATTTGTGCATTATATTTAAATATTCCAGTTAATTATAAATCATGGATAAAATTATTCTATTTAATAGTTTTGTTATTTTGAAATAGTGAGACGTGTTGTTAACAAACATAAATTTTAGATTATATAGAATTAACAGGCATTTAACTTTCTTTCTTTTCAAATAAAATTAAGTAGTTGAGCAGTTGATTGCATTCGTCAACTTGTTTGGACGGGGCGACAGCTCGCACGTCATGTCTAGGTGTGATCCTTATGGTAATTTTAACCTACAAATGTACCAAATTTCAGCAATTTATCTCAAAAATTGCGACCTGAGCTTTGAGCAGAAGGTTTACGTGGACATTCAGCCGGAAGGATGGATATTGTTAGATCGATTCAAAAAGTGATATACACCAATTTATTCCTTCCTAAATAATCCATCAATAATGACCATTTTTTTTATTGTATTTTATTGATAAAACACAATAAAAAATTATGTAAGATTTTTGAAGTGGGTAGATATGACCACTGTTCATCGATTTCTTGCATAAAGTGAAAATTGAAATTTTTTGAGTTGACTCTCTTTATAGGAACCAGTGCGATATGTTAAGTAGACTGGTCCTTATTTTCTGACTTCAAAATTTTTTTATTTTGAAAAATTTTAGAGTTTTTCTTAATATTTTGTACCGAAAAATTTTGGAGTCGGAGTCGCGAGCTTTTGTGGGTACTTCACTTCGACTCCGGTACAAACACCTCAACTTTGAATATACAGCTCCAACTCCGACTTCATAGCCCTGCTTAGTCTTAAACCTAAAATGTACTCAAAGAATTCCGATAAGTATTTTTTTGTATTACAGATCTTTCGCATGCCAGTAATTAAAAGAAAATCTATGACAGATCTACATACAGTCATTCGACAAGGCTTAGGAACAACACGCCAGTAAAAAAACTTTGTGTTTTTTGAAGCACTTAAGAGAAAAAGCGCACAATCGAGCGCTTCAGTAAGAGAGCTCTTATACAGCAGTAAATGATAACGAATAAAATATACAAAAAAAGCTGATATTTAGGTGCTGGCAACGAAGAACGTTTTAAAGCGAAAAAAAAAATATATTATGGTTTCCGAAAATGCTTGGAAAAAGGCATTTAAGCCACTAAAAGCAAAACATTGATGAATATGTTAATATAGTTATCCCTTAAAATAAGCCCTCTAGGAGTGCTTTATTTGCATGCTTATTGTCTGCAGAAAATAGTCCTCCGAACTCACCAGGTTTGAAGCGATTTGAGGTAAAAATTCATACATAAAACCTGCTCCTATTGGAGCACATTTCTTACTGGGATAACTTTCAAGAGAGATTTTGCTGTTTTCGCCAATATCGAGAATAATTTTTTGCATTTTAAACTCGGCTACTGTGCCATTAACTTTTGCAGAAAAACGAGTTAACACATGCCAAAGTGAGAAATTATCGTTACAAAAGCAAAAATGTCATACATACAGAATGTGCTTGAACTGTTTTATGTGAATTTCCTTTTTTGTTAGCTTTCAAAGCGTTGTATCCTAAAAATTTTAATATATGAAATATTTTCGCGTTAAATAAACAGTAAAACGATTAATCTATAAAAAGAAATTAAATAAATTTTTTTAAGTTAAGCGGATGTAAAGTTATTGTCAGATGTCTTAGGGTTGTATTTGCATTTGTATTTGTATTTATTTATTTAATATGATTTTCTAATACAACAAGACATAATATCTTATAAATTACAGTACTAGAATCTGACAACTGAAAACATACATTGATTGCAATAAATAAAAATAATAATTATGTAATAAAATAATGAAAAATTAAAAATAAAAAAAATAAATGAAAAAAGATAAAAAAAAAAAATGTATGTAGTAAAACTTCGAAATTACAAATATTTCAATCCCCCAGTCAAGAATAAGAATTATAAAAAAAATTTTAATTCATTTCTTGTTGTAAAATTCTTTCCTCCATTAATAAACTCGTAATTAAATTAATGAAAATTAAATTTAATGAACTTAAGCCTGGTTTAAAAATATCAAAAAATTTCATTACATAAATTGTTCTTCAAAGTAATTAAAATTTTTACTCCAAGAATTAAGGAATACTGTTATACTCTCTACTTCATCCTTTAATCCTATTTGTACAAGAAACTTATACATTTTTCTTTACCTTGAAATTACGCCTTAAATAAATAAAAATATTTAAATAATTATAAAACTCCTTAAAATTTCAGGTTTACTTTTTCATAGCAACCCCGAACAAAGTAATAAGACAACAGTCATAACATCAGTGATTTAGAAATGCTTACGAAAAAGCTTTTAACCCTAAACAAATAAAAATGATGTAAATATTTAAACTTTCTGTTTTTCAATTACTGGTTAAACTTTTCGCTTAAGTGAATGAAAAAATGTTTTACCAACTTTAAAGACATTTCATAATAGTCATTTTCAAACTCTAGAAACCGAAACGAAACGTTTTAAATCACGCGCAATCTGAGTAAATGCATGTTTGCTTGTAGGTGTGTACGCGTGTGTGTGTGTGTGTGTATGTGTTCGGTTAAGAAACAGTGTTTTAATTCAATTAATTTTATTGTTTCACTAGACAAACAAGCGTGTGAAAATGAACCAAAAGTGTCGTCTGTGGGACCAAAAAATGTATGTGAAAAAAGTCTTGGGTACAAAATGAAAACCAACAAAACCAGTCATTACAGAGTAAATAATTTTTGGTCCCTTTGTAATTGTCAGTGTGTTTTCGTGTGTGTTTGTGTAAGGAAATGAGTGTGTTTGGTGAATATCATGGTAATTAAAATAAATTTAAATTAAAATTCACATTAAATATTTACATAAATTTCTATTTACACACAAAAAAGGAATTAAATAACAAAAAAATTTCTGCCTGCCTGGCTGGCTGATTTCGTTTTTCGCATGATAACACATGTTTATAGTAATGTCACTGGTACACACACACACACACATACATAGTCATATATAAACTTATAAATGTATGTGTATAAACTATGAGAATATGTATTTACTATTAAATAGGCTTCAATTTACAAAATTATTAAATGTAACCGTTCGTCTGTCTGTTTGCTTGTAATTTCATTAAATTAAATAAGTGTGAATTGGGTTTTGCTTGTTTGTTTGTGTGTTATATTTATAAACGTTATAAATTTAAGCTTGTATTATGTGTAAAAATTAGAATTAATTTTTATATTTAAGTTAATTTTTATAAATTAGTAATCTAATTAATTTAATAGTTCAAATCCTGCCTATTAATGTATGGCTTTTTTGTGTTTCCTAAAAAAAAAATTTCAATTTAACAAAGTAAATTTGTTAGACAAATTTAAAGCTGGAAGAGATCATTTAAATTTAAAAAATAAACGGTCTTAAAGCTTAATAATGGGAAAGTGCAAATTGTTATTGTATCTTCTATAAAAAAGCAACAACTGAATGAAAGTTTAAACGGCGACAGTTTCCAGCACTTCCGATTATCAATGAAAGTCTCTCTAGTCCTTTAGAAGTTCATTGGAAAACCCCTTGTTGGTATGTGTAAATTTGTGTGACGCCTTTTGTTTTTATGGTGCAGTTGTTGCTACATTTAGGATTATTTCATTTGTTTGTACTCACACTTTTGTCTACAACACGTATAAGCAGACACTTACACAAATATGTTAAGACCCTACAGTTCTGACAACAGCCCATGAATGGTTAATTTTAAAAACACAGTTTTGTGTCTTTACTAGTTATTAAAAAGCATTTTAGCATATTTAAAAAATGCACTTCAGTTAAAGTATTAAAGTTTCCTTTTTTATTCCAACCTCACGAGCACAAAAAAGTAAAATTCGATTAAGAGCTTTTTTTGGGGATTATCAGTTATCAATCTTTTTTTTGTTGATGAAATTTATTAGACCTACCATAGATAACAGAAGGATAAGCAAGTGACCTGATGGCTATATGCAAGTGATTCTTTTCTTATATCCAGGTAATCTATAGAAGAAACAAGTTCCTTTTCTATTGCATTGAGCCAAAATTAAAAACAAATTACTCAAAAGATTATTCACCCCTTATCGCGGTTGGCGTTTTAGATGAAAATTTCAATACGCTATAAAAAAGACTCAACGCCAGTTTTAGCATCAAATACGCCAACCACGACAACCATTTTTGTAATAGATTTGTAAACAGTGTCGTATTTGTTGTCGTTTGCTAACCACGATACCATTATTTTTACAAACGCCTAAATTTCGCCGTAAAAACGCCAACCACGATAAGGGGAACTATTTATTTGATAAATATTTAATTTTTTCTTAGGCTAGCGAAAAATGTTGCCCCCAGGACTCCAGGGTTATGGTTGGGTGCATGTGTGTAAGTATTTTCTGTACAGTTTTAAACACTCAATAATCGTAAAGTTCTTTTAAATTATCCATCCGTTTTAAAGCCAATTAACTAGCAGCATAAACTGCAAATGGAATGAAAATTAAATCGAAAATGGTAAAAGTAAAGGTGTGCCAACGGGGTACATGTGATTTAATAAAACAAAGTCTATGTTGTCTTTGTTAACTTGTACGACCATCTCAAGGGAGGACATTATGCGTTCTGGTTGGTTTTTGTCCAAGGCTCACTTTATTGGTATATGAACCGAGTGAAAATCATTACCGAATCGAATACTTTTTCGATTCGAAAGTAATTTTATCTATAATTCTTTTAGTCGATAATATACGAATCGAAATTATTTTTTGTAGTGTTGTGGAATCTAAAATTAATGCTTTTCAACACGGAAATAATAATTTTGCTTGGTAGTTTTTTGAAATAAGTACATTTTGAGGACGAAAAAGGGAAAATATATAATTTTGGTACCTTTTTTTTGTACTTCTAAAGCAGGGATGTCAGCGTCATACACAATTGTGTCAGCAAAACTCACATGTACGCTTACGCTCTTTTATTTTGTGAGCGTAAAATATAATTGTTTACTCCAAAACACTCTCATTCAGCGGGAAATATCGCACGATCGCACGGCCTGTTTTAAGGCCTCTAAACAGAAATAATATATTTATTATTTATTATCTTTGTTTCTGTTTTGTTTTATTTCTGTTTTTAACATTGTACAATGATTTAAAAAAAACAAATTGCTTGTGGTTTTTGTACGAGGTGTACTTGTTGTAGTATCAAGAATAACTGTGATGAATTCGCCTTGATGTTGTGTTTATTGAGCTTCTGTAAACTTCAAATTTGAATTTTATTAATTAGTCTTGTAGACAGCGGTAGATAGGGAAAATATTATTGAGTTCTGGAAAAATTTAGACGGGGCACAAATGTTTGTAGCTTTTTTACCTCAATATATCTTTGCGAACAACTATTTTCCGATTTGAAATACATTTGCTCAAAACAACGCAATAAATTAACGTCCGCAAACCTAAAAAATGTTTTGTTGTTTCGAAACTGCAATTTAAATTTAGAAGATATTATTGGTAAATAAAAGTATATTTTTATAGGCTAGTAAAATCTTCTCTTTTTATAATGGTGGTTAATAATTATAGAATATTTTTAAACTTAATGGGGTTATTATTTGCATTAGTATGTGCAAATGAATTTTCATTGTTGGCATTCGCAAAGATATGTGGAGCACCAAATTAAAAATTTTGGAAAGAATTGTATAAGGTTCTAAAAAGACTTCAAATATTGTCAAATGCTCAATTTTTCCAAAAAATAAGCCAAGTTTCTGCGAAATGCAGGTTCCAAATTAAATTTATTTAAATAATAACTGATTGTGTCTGTCCATAACTCAACATTTTCGATAATTGTATTATTATTAATTGCTCTAAAGTCTTCATAGCAAAATATGTATGTTAATTAGGCTCGTAATAGGCCTCGCAACCGCAGATTCCTCCCGCTGGTAATGTAAGAGACAAGAGTATTCGCACCAACACAATCATAATTGACACCACTGTTCTAAAGTAACAAAGATAGAAATAAAATTTCAATTGTGTTCTCCTCTCCTTAAGAAGCTCCCAGCTACATTTGGGTACTTTTCAGAAATCCGAATATATAAATCGTTTTGGTACTTTTTTATACAGCTATTTATGTATCGTATACAAAAATAAAATACAAAATAATGTTTATAAAATAATAGTTTTATATTATGCCAAATAAGACACATATTTATTATATTAAGTGATGCGGTTGTGGATACAGGGGAAGGAAAATTAGATATTCACAATCACGTTTCATAAACAACCTACAAACATATTACAAAGCCTTGAAAAATAACCAACTTTCGGCTGCCGAAATTATATTATTTCTAAAACAGGCACACAATTTAGCAATATCGAAAAGAACCAAAGGGGAAAACTAATTGAAGAAATTAAAGAAATTAAAACATGGGAATAGTACGAATCATTTACTTAAATTGAAGAGGAAAAAAATAATCAATATGTTCCAAAAAAGGAATTACGTATTTATGCAAATGATCCATTTAGTCGACGCAGCATTAATAAATTGGAGTATTAGAACGCAAGTCCATTTAGCAATTTAAAGGCAGTAGCAATGAAATTTCTGCCAGAGCCACCAACGAGTGTTGCCTTCAAGCAACTGTTTAGTGCAGCTGTGCAGTTTTACTTCAATCGCCGAAGTAACCTAAATGTTGTCAATGTAGAAAAATTATTTTTCTGCCACCACAACATAAAACTTAAGAATTTTTAATATAAATAAATATAAAGCACCTACTACGGACGAACATTTGGATATACATATGTAACTACTTGTTACTAAAAATTTTTTTTTGCTTTTTCTTTTTATTTCTAAAAATTTTAAAAAATTAATTGTTGTTTCTGTTCAATAAATTAATTGATCTCAAATATTTAAAATTTTTCTTTCTGAATTTGTATTAATTCGGTTCTTCCGAGTTTAGCCAATCTGGCCTAACTTCAGCTTCGACTTTGGCATCTGCCTTAAAAAGTGAATATGGTCGGACACTTGTTTTCATACAAGTAAACTTTAATTTTTCCAGAAGAAAAGTTCTAATATTTCTTTTAAAAGTGCATTTTTAAATTTAATGCATTTTTTTTAAGTTCGATTATCAGCAGGGAAACCGGAAATATGCACCTTGAAAAAGTGTGCAATAAATATGCCACAAAAAATGCTAAAAAAATATGGCCTAAAACCAAAAAGGCCTATTTGAAAACAAAATATTTAAAAATGTTAATAACCAGTTATGGTATATGGTTAATAGGATTTTTACACTGACGACATTTAGGTGAAACGTATGGAAGGAAGATGTAGAAAATATGACACATGCGTTAACATTGTTCACATCAAACATCTACCATCAATCAAATCTGTAAATGGTACAATGTACATAAACACACACAAAAAAGTAATACAGAAATAAAATTAAGCAAACAAAAAAAAAAGTAAATAAAATAATAAAAAAAAAAAAATGCATTTTCCTTAATTTGGTCAATAATATAATTTGTTGGCACTTTTCTACTGATGACACTAAAATAATCGAAATGTGGAATGGAATAAAATGAGATGTGTACATCTTTTAAAGATGTTGATTTTTAGGCCAATGTATTTCTTATTGGAAGATGTTAACGTCTTCGCAACTGGATGATAGATGTAAGATGTCAATCAGTGAAAAAAGGCTATACGATTTATATAAGAGTTATTCGTACCAATTATTACCTAGATATAACCACATACAGACGATTTTTTTGTCTTAAGGAGATTTAAGGCACGGTCCCTAAATTTTATATTAAGAAGAAGTTAAAGCTATTTTCGTTAGTGATTTTTGTATGAGCGTGATGAATGGGATCCGATTCCAAAAAATATATAAATCAGATCGTTATTAGATGGTTTATGAACACAAGGAGTCCATTTCGGAAAAAGTTGGGATGAAGACTACGTGAAATTATAGACCTATTATTTATATTGGGTTCGGCCTAATAACAAACGTATTTACCAAATTTTATTAAATAAACTACAAAATTGCAACTTGCACTTTAGGCACAAGGTTTACATAGACAGACGGACGGACATAGACAGATCACTTGAGAAACAGGGTCGATTTTTTCTTAATTTTTGCTTAGGTGTAAGGCTTTAAAGTTTTGAATATCATTTATTTTTAAAGACAACTTGCTTTGGCTTACAATTGTACACTGGAAAAAACCAAAAGTGACTTCAATTAAAAAATTTGTGATATTGATTAATAAATTTATTAGTAACTGTCAGTAAACAGATATATTTTCTTACGTGCTGCAGTATGTTTTTTGATATAAGTAAACGTTAAAATCACTTGATTAAATTTTTAATTAAAACTGATTTTATTTTTGATTAATGGTTTAGTTGAAGATAAAATGAAGATGTCAAAATTTAAGCAAATCCTTGGGTAAAAGCAGGCATCACAAAGCAATGCCTCAAAAAGGTGATATGTATATTCAAAATATGCAGCAAAAAATGTATGCCAAAATTTATAAAAAGATTCTAAAACGCTCATGCGATAGTGTATAAGTATTCTAAGGACCTTATGGACCACACAGTATTTTACACCTCTAAAAATAAGGTTACTTCTTGCAAAAACGTTTATATTACTTACTCTTTTATATTCATCAGAGGTTTTTTATGGTTGTAATTCAAAGGACACGTTGAAACTCAATACGACTTTTAATAACTTTGAACGGTACATTTACGGCCTTGACAAATTTGATCACATATCTCAGTATTGGACTCGTATTTTCAATATAACATTTATTGCTTAAAAATCTTGTTCTGCTTCACAAAATTATTATGACAAAAATGCCGAAATACCTTTTTGACCGCCTACAGTTCACTAGATCATCGTGAGGTAACGGCATCATCCAATTTTGGCATAATGATACGGCATTTGAAAAGCATTTTTTATATTAACAATTCGTCTCTGGAACCAACTCCCTGCTAATTTGCAAAATACAAGCAACGCAACTAAATTTAAAAATTTACTCTTGCAGTTGTATGGTAACATACTGTAACTTTTTCAATCTTTCAAACTTTTAACACAATCATAAACAAATAATATTAATAAGGTTTTTTTTTTTTTTTTTTTTTTTTTTTTTTTGTTTTGTTTTATTTTTATATATGTATATATATTTTTCATATTATTTTCATATAATTTTTTGTTATTATTATATTTATAAATTGTTTAATTTTTTTAATCATTTACTATTTATTAATCACATTATGTAACTAGTCTGATTCTTATACTTTAAATTACAAGATATTATGTCTTGTTGTATTAGAAACTCATATTCTTAATAAATACAAATACAAATACAAATACAAATACAAAACGAATAAATATATTGTTTTTGCCTTCAGTGGACGAACAAAGGAAAACATGCATAAATTAAGATTTATAATTTTTCTTTAAATTAAAAAAAAAACGTTAGGATATTGATTTATTAAAATCAAATTGTCTTTTTTTATTAAAATGCGACTACAAGTCTGAAGAGATTATTGAAGGAAAAAAAAATCGAATTTTTTATAGACTGTGTTGGTATTTTTAAAAAAGTTTTCTGGCAACACTGATATCAACAGCTTTTTAGATTGCAATTTTTAAAAAAAATAATTTCTAGTATTTTTCTTTTAATGTATTAAAATATGTTTGCACATATGTGTGTACATATGCACATATGTTTATATTTTGCTTTATTTAATATCTACGGTTAATGAAACAAAATATTGAAATTTAGTGGAACTGACCCAAAGTTTAATTATACTTACAGCAAAACCATTCACATCCTTCACAAAAGACTGCTCTAAAGAGTTTTTAGTGTTACCTTGGCTTAAATGGAGCACTACAATTTATTTATAAATATACACATTTTTACGGAATCGATTGTCGAGTTTTTCCCTCAATTGCTACAGTCTGTGACACTATTGACATCAAACGATGATGGCATTGGCATCCGGTGCACTTACAGCGAAGAAGTCATCAACACAACAGTATTGAAGTTGGAATAAAAGAGAAGGTGAGTCCAATATTGCTGTTTGGTGCGACACAAACTATTACTTAGTCTTTAAAATAACAACGATAACGGCGTCAACGATGGCTACAAATATCAATCTGATTGTCGTTGTTGTTGTTGTAGTAGTAGTTATCATTGCTATTGTTATGGTTATTTTCTGGTGCCATTGGTGTTGCTGCTGTTCTTATTGCTTCTGTTGTCGTGGATGCCGTTGTCCTCTTACTAAAGCTAGCTGATGTCCACTTGTTATCCAATATCGAGTGCTGTACAGTCCTGATGTTATATTTTGTTTGTTTTCATTTCTAACAAATGCACTCAAAATACATGTTGTAATCCTGTGTGCTATGAGATGTTGTAGTTGTTACCTTGAAACTGCTCCTTTTTTTGTGCTTATGATTCACATACCATGATAACGGGCCAAGTATTTAATGTGTCTTTTGTAGTCATCTAGTATTTGTTGTCTCCACTTTAAGCCAAATTGGAATATGTGTGTGTGTGTGAGAGAGCAACGAGATGTAGTTTACTGGAGAGAAGTAATTACTTTCATACAATTTGCTAGAAGGAGAAGCGTTTCAAATTTGCTTAAACCATTAACAGAAAATACATTTTCGCAAAATTTTTTAAAATAAAGTTTTGTTCGAATGCCATTAAAATAGTTTACAAAATTTCTCTAATACGAAATATATTAAACAAATTTTGAATTTTGATGTTGTTTAACTTAATGTGGCCATATAATCACTAATGTTTATCATTTTTCGGGGTTTCCAAATGAATTTTAGTGGGATAAAAGCAATTAGTTTATAAAGAATTCCCCCTTAAGGCCATAAAGTGCTCACATTCCCTCTGTCTCTCTCTCTCTCTCTCTCTCTATCGAAACCTGCATTTTTTCATACCTGTTAAACTTTTTACATGTGTACACATGTATGTATTTGAATGTTATCATACCTATAGTTAGAATTTTCATTATAGATACTCCAACTCTCATTCTTATAGTTTTAACAGTTTTTCCCTGTACATTTTTTTCATTCCAAGGACATTGACGTTATTATTTGGCTTTCAACTTGGCTTGGCTTCACTGGATGGCTTTGGCCCATTGGCACTGTATGAGAAGTATATTGTCATGCATATTCCTGCAATATATATATTAAAGTGTGTATCAGCATAACTACAAATATGTGTGTGTGTGTGTGTGTAAAAGTATAGAGCAAAATGAATGATATCCTTTCGTTATCATAATAATCGTCACCATACAATACAGCGAAAAAAATACGAATTACAAAACAAGAAGAGGAAGAAGTAAAGTCGTCGCAGTCGTTAGCAAAAAAAACAAAAAAATAATAATAAAAATTGTTGTGCTATTTTTAGTTTTTGCACTTTTTATTGCTAATATACACAGCCTCGCACACACATGTGTTAATTTTTATGGCAGTCTATGTATGTATATGTGTCACGTTTATTCTTGTTGTGTTGTTGTTGTTGTTAAAAATTTATTAAAGCAAAATTATCCATAAGAGGGTTTGTTTGAGTTAAGCCACAGTGTTGCCAGAAGTTAGGAAAAATTCCCTTACTAAAATATTAGAGTAGGGATTTTTTCAAATTCTTTAAATTAAAGATAATTATTGTATTAAAATTTTGTTCGAACGAAAATGCTTTAAAATAGAACTGTCATTTTCCGAAATTAAGAACCAAAGGGTGTTCAAATTTGAGGTATCAATGATCAATGGAAATTGCTACAGGGAGATGATCCGAAGCTTTTTCTTGCCGAAAATTGATGATGTTGAAACCACATATCCACACAGCAAGAGAATCAATAGATCATCCCTGCGGGCAATTTGTGTCAATTCGCGTTAAGCACTTATTCCGTGACCAGTGTACACAATATTATAATATAAACGAACGAATTGTGATAGGTGAAAACAAGACATAAAAGTTTAGTAAAGTTTAGTAAGTCCAGAGGAAAGGTTATTGGCATATAACTGTTCATTTGACTGGATTTTGTGCGAATAGTGGGTGATTCTTTCTGATTCTATTACTTTATGTGAAGGTGAGCCATCATATTAACATGATTTTGGCCTAGGAGGTGGTAAACTGATATACTTTGTGCCCTTGGTGATGGGCCACAAAGTGGAGGCAAATTGGTCACCAAAAATTAAAAGAATTTTTATCAAATTCGTTTTAAATTCATTGAAAAATAATGAAATTGTTGTCATATTTTCTGCGATTGGTATAATTATATTAACCGAAAAGAAATGTGTTCATTCAGGTGGATTCTGTGACCTGTTACAAAGTATTAAAAAGGACATCGCCATGTTAAAGTGATAAGTCCCCTTCATATAAAGTGTTAGAGCAAGAGCCGGTCCCAACCACCTTATAACTATCACGTGACAAGTTTGGTGTTAGTTCCCTTTCCCCTAGGGTTTTGAAAGAAAATTTCGAAAATCGCGTTATTTCTCGTAGAGGAGGGGTAAGTTGCCCACCAAGATCGTGTGATTTGACACCTTTAGATTTTTGAAATCGAAAGTCTACAGCAATAATCCCACAACAGTTCAAGACCTTTAAACAACATTATCGAGCAGATATCAACTATTGAGAACAGTCTTGTTTAAAATGTTGATGGGCGTTATTTGTATTTTGGCATTTTCTAAACACTCAACAATTAAAATTTAAATTTTTTCACAAAATCTTTAGAAATTTATAAATTTTCTTAAATAAAGTTTCAATTTGTATTAACTTTTTTGTACAAAATTTTTTGGGATTTATGTGGGTAAATTCGTTCGCCATACATTAAAAAATACATATGGCAATATTGTGCGGTAGTATAGAACTGCTAGAGAACTTTTCAAACGGGATGTTGTTGAAGTGTATACAGACATATGCATTTGTGTGTGTGTAGAATTGTATTTGGATGTGTTTCTATATTCATGTTGCTTTAAGTTTATAAAAGTTTTCGCTAAACAATAACGAAAGAAAACAAAAACTAGTTTTGACTAAAAGCATTCTTCGTTAATAAAATGTTTGAAGTTAATTAATGTACGGATGTTGAAATATGATTTTTTTTTCTTTTTAGTTGACTTCATCAAAATAGAAACTAAAGTCGCATTGCGGCTATAAAATAATATTATTATTCATGAGATACATAATTTTAGACTTAATATATTTAAAAAAAAAGCTACTTTTCTTAAAGAAATGCAAGTTCTAGAATTTTATATTAATTAACTAAATATAAAGAAAATTGTAAGATACAAGCGATTTTAGGGGCTTATGGCTGAATTAAACAGCCATTTGGTTGACAAGTCCGAATTAATTTTTTATATGATTTACAATCAATTGGTTTTGTCATTTTAAGATGTATGCAATAAGAATTGCAAATTGTAAAACTCTATTTTGAAAGACATTATTATACCCTTCACCAAAGTTAAAAGGGTACTTAAAGGTTTGTCTTTCCGTCTGTAGCTTCCACAATATAGATCATAGACCCTTTAAAGTATGCATATCCTGTATGATTATGAGAAGACAAGTTCAACTCCGGTTGACCCTCGGTCCGCCCGACTGTTGAGGTAGGTTTTCCTAAGACCACAGATGTGATGTGTACTTGGTTGGTATATGTTTATTATATATATAGTCAGTTAAATTTTGCTATTGAAACTCAGCCAGATTGGTTCATAAATGACTGAGATATGAGCAAAAAATCACAACTGCATCTAATTTGACCTAAAAATCCCTTCTGGTTATTGCTAGTTTATTTTCTGTACATCTGGTGAACGATATTCTGGTGAAAGACAGATTCGAGAAGTAGTTTTTTTTAAAAAAGTTAAAAAGTTTTTTTTTTATATCTAAAGAACAGTTAGAGAAAAAGTGTCCAAATTTTGTACATTTCTTATATCTAAATAACGGAAAGAGAAAGAACGGGAAAGTTGTCTAAATTTGGTATACATAGCTGGGTTATTTATACAAAACCTTTCCAGAAATATGGGCTGGATTGAGGAAAACGGTGTTGCACTTTTCCTACAAAGAGATTACAGATTTTTGTATATCTGGAGTACGGCAAGAACCAAAGTTCTAAAATCGGTACCAGCATATTAGTTATTTGTACAGAACATGCGAAAAAATGTGGGAGGGATTAGTGAAGTGGGTGTGGCCCAAAAAAGATTTTTCTTATGTATAAAGAACGCTATTTATATAACTTTCTGTTCTTATCGCGCCATGGTGAAGGGTATATAAGATTCAGCAATGCCGAATATAGCATTCTGCCATGTTTTAAATCAATATTGTTATTCCATATGTAATTTCTGCAATATTGATCTTATACCAACATATTATATTATGGAGCCTTATGTAAAGTGGAGTTGATTGGACGATGTCCTTGTATGTCCTAGTGTGTGTTAAAATGGATTTTCTGTACATCCCAAATATTATAGGGACTAAATTGTTTAATACTTATAATGTATAGATCAATGGTGGGCGCTCCATAGCACAATTGTGCTGAGAGATTTCACACGTATTCTATGCCTCTTTAATTTAGTTTTCGATGAGACAGCGTCGAATGCACATGAGGCGGATGCTTACATATTTTCTTGTATTTTTTATATTATTTTTTGGTGGGTACTTATCACTAATACTAATAAGCATCAATACAAGCACAGTTTTAGTTGTGCCCACTTCTGGTATAGATTGAACTTGATCGGTTCAGAATTGGCTGAGATATAAATAAAAAACCAAGATCACCTCTAATTTTTACCCCATATATCTCTAGTTTGTACTTATAGTCTGTGCCGTTTTGAGGCCTTGTTATAATCATTGACCTTTTTTTTCTTTTACACCTGAAAAAAGCTTAGTAGAATACCAGTAGGAAAAATTAGCAAAATCGAGTTAAAAACAAATGACTCCTTTTTTCTTCCCAAAATAGTGGTTTAGGCACAATAGCGTTCATAACATTTGACTTAAGTGGGCCAACGTTTGCTCAGATATAAATATAAAATGTATTAGGTATTGCAAATTAAGCAAAGCAGTTCATAGTTTGGCCTGAGCTTAATACAAGTATACTCCCGAATTGAAGGCTTTGGTACGATTTTAAGTACTATGCTGAAGGATATATAAGTCCGCGTTTACACGGTTCAACATTTGATGCTCAACTTTTGAGTTTTTAGAGGAAACAAAGATCGTTGGTACGAATTGATTGTGTTTTTATTCGTTGGCATATACAAATCGATGACGCATGTTAATTTGTATACCCTCCACTACTATAGTAGTGGATAAGGGTTTACTAAGTTTATTATTCGATATAAAACTTTTTTAATATTAATAAGTCCCCAAAAATATTCTATTCTAGGTCCTTGAGCAATTCTGAGTCGATTTAGTCATGTCGGTCCGTCTGTTCAAATCATTCTCACTTACGAACGACTAAAAAGAAACCCTAGACGCAAGCGAACTGACACTAAAATAGTCCCGTGATAGGTTCTTTAGTGACAGAGACCGGTTCTAGTTCTGACACTTTTTATGAATAAAACCAATTGTTTTTACATGGGGTTGGTATTGGAGGGCGTTAATTGACCCCTAGCGGAATTGTTGCCAATGAAAAATTCCGAAATTACACATGACCGTGTCCTAAATTACCCATTTAAAGCAAAATTACACACACAAAACTAAAATGTTTTGCCACTCGATATTCTTAAAATTAAGTGCACAAATACTTTTTTGTTAATAAAACATAAGGAACAAAAATTTAAAAAAATTACAAGCAAATTTAACAGTTTATCTTTAAAATTTTTTCTCAAATTATTTCTGAACAACTTTTCCGCAATATATGAGCACATAAATGTTTTTGCGGTCTACACATGGATATATGGAATTGGCAATGAAATTTGATAGGTGAGTTTATAAATTTTTTCAAGCTTATTGCTCGGAAAGACCCCATGTGACATTTCATTAAAAATTTGTGTTGTAAAGTAAAATAAAATGAAAAAGTCAGGATTTAAAAAACAAGTTTGGCAGTGAAGGAATCGAAAAAAATTACAAATAATCAATATTTGTAAAGAAAAACTTGGCTGTTAAAAATAATTGAAGGAATTTGACTCAAAGTAAAATTACACACAGATTACACATGATTCTACATGGGCGTAATTACACAAGGAATAGCAACACTGCCTAGCAGCCACCATTTTACCAGTCACAAATCTATTCTCAATAAAAGTGTTAAGTGTTAGTTACTACAATGCCAGTCCTTGGCATTTTTAAAATAATAAAGTCCTAGAATTAATTTTAAGAACACATTTTGCAATAGTCCCCAAGAAATGTATCAGACCACCGGTGAATACTGAACCTGTTATAAGAACGGTCTTAATACATAAAAAAACATTTATACAAAAAAATTATTAAAACTAAATTAAAACAAGAGTAATACAAAATTAAAAAATCTACCCTTTTGTTCTTAATTGATATACCAGTTAAGCGATTAGGTCTCCTTTCACAAGTAATTAGTTACTTCTCTTTGTTCTTATTCTATTTACACAAATCACAGTACCAGCTCTGTTGCAACAAATAACACAAATTTTCCGCAGGAAAATAACATTATTGGGGTTAAATTCTTGTTATGGTCCTCCTAAGCAGTTTGGGACTGAAATGCAGCACAATCGGTCCAGAAGCAAAAGAGTTATGAATGCAAATGTGAAACAGCCTCCCTTAAAATCCATAATTTTGTCAAATCCATTGTTTTAAATGTAAAAATAATTGTTTGCTGAAAGCCCGTATTGACGTAAGATCTTGCACAAATATATTTCATGTGATTATAAATCATACAACTAAGATTCGTGGTCATCGGTCCATTATTAGCCATAGGAATCATATAAAGCCCACTTGAGGAATATACTTCAGTACTCCTATGCTTTTGTAGTAAAATTTGGTCTGTCATAGACTTATAAGACTAGAACCAAACAATTAAATCTTGAGAAGATATAGCGCTCTTGCTTGTTTTCTTTTCTTTTTCCCTGTGATTCGCTGTAAATAAAACAGTTGTTGTTTAAAAGCAAATCTATTCAGAAAATTCTGTTTATAACCTTAATGGCAATTTTACTTCATTATACTAATTTAATAAATAAGAGTCAGTACAATGATAATCGGTTATGACCGATAAAAGAGTTCTATTCTATTTCCTTACTCGCTATAAAAATGCTTATATCTACAAAATAGAATTTTATATATTCGACACTTTCGATAGATTTACTACAAACTATCGAAAATACAAAATGGGGCAGTTATCGATAGTTTTGCAACTTTGTAATACACCGTAAAAAAAGTACTTTTTGATAACAAATTTGAATTGTTTTTAATTTTACCAACAAAAATTTGAAACCGTATCAAACTTTGTTGTCTCAGCTTGAATTCTGGGAGAAATATAACAATAAATTGCAAACATATGTGGCAGGCTATAAAAAATATTTATTAGGCCTTATTGACATCAATTTTAATTGACCATAGACAGCAGCCAATTTGATTTTAATTATATTTTTTTTTTACATACAAATCATTTTAATGGCTCAACAGTTGTAATTCAATGCTGGAATATACTCGTAAAACATGCCCTTTTGTCTTTTGTGTCTGCCTGTGTGTGTATATAAATTTTTTAGATTTTCTATAAACAAACAATAAATCAACATGTTGTTTTCATTACTCAATCCAAAATGTCCTTCATTTCTCTATATATTTCCTATAAAATATAATTCACTCAACTTGATATGTCGGCTTATTCACATATACATACGTTCGTACTTGTATGTAAACAGGATACTACAACAAATACAGTATGACACACTATAAATTGTCTAAATAATAAACAAACTCACAAGACTCACACAGACACATTTCACACATTGTCAAAAAACAATTTTTAAAGGAAAATCTGGTTGTTGTTTTAAACGCATTAAATTCATTCAAATTGGCAAAAAATTCAAAAAAAAACTTCATGCGCCTGTTGTGTTTTAGATAAATTTTAAATTATTTCTGAATTTGTTATTTGCATTGTTTGTTTTTGTTGTTTTAGTTTTTTTTAGATTTGGTGTTGTTACCAACAAATAAATTCTCCTTCTTATACACAAATGACAAGCAAAACACCCTGGCAAAAATATTTGCATTTGGTAGATACCGAATCAGGGTTTTGGTTTGTTAAATGCTTGACTTGGTGCCGTTTTGCAGTTTAACATTGAAACACAAGTGTTTAGTTGTTGTTGGCATTGGAAACAAAATGACGACTGGGTTTCTCGGCCTGCTGGTAACTTTCTTAATGCGTGTGAGAGTGTTGAAATCTTTGTTGGCTGTTAGTTTCAAATGGTTGGTTGCATTTTTAAAAGTATTTTGTGTTGGTATTTAGTTGTTTGTCGTTATTGCTGCTGTTGTCTGTTTGACTAGTTGTTGGTTTGGCAAACCCCGCCAGCAACAACAGCAACTGAAAGAGTTTATAACTTAACATTTTTTCATGTTCTTGTGTTTATTTTTGTTCTTGTGCTGCCAGTTGATATTGCTCTACATAAATATTTTTGTTAATATTGTCGTTGGTAGTCTTGTTGTTGTTGTTGTTTTTTTCTCTTCTCGTATTATTGTAGAGTGTTTTTGTTCATAAATTTTCAAGTGCAAAACTTTTTGATTTAATGCTAAATACTGTTATAAATGTATTTGTTTATGTTAAAACGAGAATAAAAATTATGATTGAGTACAACAACACATACAATGGAAACTTGTATGTATATGCGTGTGTGTCTGTATAGTTGTATACAAACAAAAAAACTAATTTAGTTATTTGGTTTGGCTTTTTCTATTTAATTTAATGCGTAAAATTCTAACACAATATATGAGAATTAATAAAATATTTTAATTTATTAAAAAAGTTTTGTTTTGTTCAAGCTTTTAAATAAATTACTTATAAACTATAAACGGGTCTTAAATAAAAATATTTTAAAAGGGGCCTGAAAAAGACAATAAAATAGAAGTGAAAGTTTGAGAATTTTATTATAATATGAATTTTTATTACATTAAAACTGTAAGATTCATAACAGATTTCATATATTTCACATATGGTTTGTGTCTTAGATAACTTAAATGAAAATTTAGGGTTAATATCTTTGGTTTGTTATATTTACTTGTACTTTGTCCATGTTTTGTAAATCGAAATGACGTGAAATTGAAATCGAACAAATTTTGAAAACTCTCCCGCGTTCAAAGTTCATAAATATATTTCCTTTTATATACCTCATACTTTGAGGAACTCTTTTCTCTACCTAAACTACTTTTAAAATCAGTGAAAGCTGCGTTATTTTTACAAAAACTCAATTGAAAATCTTCATCGATTTCAATTTCACGTGAGTTCGATTTTCAGAACATGTCCGAAAATTACTACTGAAATAAAAAAGTGTTTTTCGCTTTGCCAAAGATTCATTTGGTAAAAGTTTGGCATTTTTTTCTGAACTTGAGAAAAAAGTGCAGCTGAAGCTGAAGTCAACTACTTATCGAAGCTTTTTCTGAATAAGTTCCATCGATTTTGATGTATGTGTTATGGTTTGTGCAGCTCGAAATGGATGATCTTGATACGAAGACAGAGACAGCCCATGTTATCCATAAGAAATCGAAGATGGTGCTTTGTAGGCTTTACTCCTTGAAGATTTTTGTCGAGAAAATCATTGGAAGCCACTCAGGTAACAACTTAAAAACATTTGTACGCCACTAATTTTTCATTTCGTATATATTTTCCTTTCTGGACTTTCCTTGTCTTCAACATTAAAACCCTTTTTTAAGTGCTAGAATCATATTTCAAAGAAATAACGTTTGCTATAAAATTCCAGAAGGACATCATCAGAGATCATATTATTTACTTTACACTCTAAGTCAAAATACATATATCATTTAGTTTAACGATGAACATTTTGATACTTGAGTACACATTGATAACTTTTTTGTGCACTTTGCGAAAGACAATATCTTAAAAGTCTACACGTTTGCATTGCAGAATGCATTCCAAAAAGCGTGTTGCATTACAACTGACGCTTTGGAACTCACCCTATCTGCAGAGTTTTACCTGATAAGGCAACATTTTCATAAACACTTTTTACGAAAACGATCTGAAACCTTTTCTATGAAAAAGAAATCATACCAACTTTAACGAATTCCCAAAGTTGAGAACTCTGCAGTCAGACTGCAACAACTTTATTGCAATGGCAATACTTATTTCTACATCAAAAAAAAAAAAAAAAAAAAGATAATTTAAAAAATGGACTTTTTGTTAAACCGTTTAGTAAAAGAATAAAAAGGGATCATTTTTAAAAATATTTATTATTACAGAGAATTTCTTTCCTTTAAAAAAGAAATGAGCCATGTAACGGAGAGAGCATGTCATGTATATAATTCAGATCACTTATTTATCTGTATTTAAATTATAATGAATAATGATGTGTTTTGCAATCTGTAAAATAATTTAAAAAAACTACAAAAAAAAAATAGCAATCAAACAAACAACACACAACGGCATAATTTATGTTTCTGTCGCACTTTCTTTGATCTCACTCCAATTAAACAGTGCCACCAGTGCTGCCACATGAGAGATTTCAATATTTATCATCGGACAGATTTTTGTAGAAAAGAATTTAAGGATTTTTGTGAAACGTGGGGTTTAACCTTTTATTTATGTATGTCTTTTTCCAAAACAAAAAGTGATGAAACAGAAGAACTATTTCGTTCAAATTAGCAAGGGCCATTATTTAATCCACGGCAGAATCTTCAAATTTTCTCTCATTTTATTGTTTTAAGTTTGTTTCGTCATTTCCTTGCGGTTTTTATTTTTTCTCTTTCCTAATCTTTTTATTGCTTTTTGAATTTTAAATTGTAACTTTTAACTGTCATTTTTAGTAAATTTCATTTTTAACGTAATTCCCTTTTTTCCCAACTGTTCATTTAACGTAACTTTCTTTCTTTTTCTAATTGTCAAACTGCTTGGGAAATTTGTAAAACTTCTCTTATATTAAGCTAGATTAAGGATCCATTTTTGAAAAAATAAATCATTCTTGTGTATACTGAATACCACCGAACGTGTATTTTTTACAGCGAATTGTTTTTAAATCGAGTGAAACCCGTCCTCCATTTTTATAAAAAGAAGTAAAAATTTAACTCTTCTTTTTTTTTTGGTTTTTAAACTGATTTTCAAAACCAGTCCTCAAAAAATATTGAGGATAAACATTTTGGCGCCCGAGCAGGGACAGTGTTTTTAAATAAATTAAAAAATTAGTGAAATTTTTCGCACATACCGCGCTCGTATATTCAGAAAAATATAACAAGACTCTACCGTGTGTGTTAATAAAACCATCGGGGTAACAAAAACGTTTAATAAAAACAAAAACTTTAAAATAGTGCGTCTGTAATTGCTACAACCACAACAACTACAAAAATCATCATCATCAACATCCCATACCTATTGAAGGAAGGAAGCCATCGGAGTAGGAATCCATACTACACAAATGCCGAAGTGTAATTGCGTCTTGTGCCAAAAGGAAAGTGCCGAATGTCAACAAAACCCTAACCAGGTATTCAAGAACCAATAATTAGTGTGAGACTTTGCGTTTGTTTTCTAATAAAACTTTTATTAAAATTTCAATTAAAAAATTTAATTTTTGGCAAAGTTATAATTCCACACCTGAAATTATTCGTTCTTTTAATCAAATTTTCAAATTTATAAACCACCCGAAATTTATAAATCACCCTAATAGTGAAACACACAAAAAATATAAAAGTGCTTGTTGTTAAAACTTAATTATTATCAAAATACATCAAACTTCCTTATAGTGTTGAAATATAATTAAGAAAAACCACAAAAGGTTGAAAAAGTTACGCCTCCTCGCTTCACCTACCGTTCGTTCTCTCTTTTTTCCGGTATCTCTCGTTCATTTTCCTTTAAAAAAAAAAAAAAATAAATATTTAATTTTATTAAATTGTAAAATATTTACAATTTTCCAATTTTTACCTCTTCTCGTGTTTGTCTTATTTATTCCACAATCGCGTTTGTCATTATTGTTTGACATTTGCTTTATTTATTTTCTTCATTTCCATTTTACTCGCTACTTTTGGTAATAATATCGTTTACCAACACTGTTTTTTTTTAGAGTGTACTGATCGTATTTGGCAACACCATCGATCATATGGTAAATGCAAATGTAAACAAATGGAAAATAAATAATTTGAACATTTGTGAGAAAAGTGAAAACAATATATAAAAACGATTAGTAATAAAATTGAGAAATTAAAATAAATAAAGAAAAAGTGAATACCGGTTGAATTCATAATATAATTGTGTATAATTTACAGTGATACCGAATTTGTTTACAAAGAAGATCGAGGTAAAATTATAATAACCGGACGGACAATTATTAGGTGTTTGCGAGTAATATTAATTGATAAAGAGGCTGTGGTAAATAAATTAACAATAAAACATATATTTTATGGAAAATTATATATCAAATAGTGGAAAAATTAAAAGAAATTCGAAAACATTTTCTTGTTCTTCTTTGCTGTATTCTTGGTTGTTTTGCATCCATACAACCCAGCAAGCAATTTGAGTGAAATTTGAAAGCAATATTTTGTGTGTAATTTTTTGTTGATTTTTTTATAAAATTTAATTAAATTATTTAAATTTCAGAAAATTACAATTGCTAACCCAGCAAACAACTTTTTTACTTTTCGGGAAAAATAAATAAATTTGATTTTTCGGTAAAATTGTGCGAAAAATCTGTGATTTTAGTGCAATAATTGAAGTTGATACTGAAGATTTCACTACAGGCAAAGAATTGTATTTTCAATTTGATAAAATTGTGTGAATTGTGATAAAAAATAGTTGAGACCAGCAAAAAATTTCTGTACTTTTATAAAAGTGGTTTTTGAAATTGATTCGAAACCGAAAGTTGATCTCGGAAATTATTAAAAATTCGTTTTTATTTGTCTAAACGACAAAATCATTTCAATTTCCTTGAGATCCTTCCAGAAAATTTCCTTAAGCGTTTGTTTTAAATTGATTTTAAACCGTTAGTTGATTTCGGAAATTATTTGAATTCGGTTTTATTGTCTTAACGACAAAATTAATACAATTTCCTTGAGATCCTTACGAAAATAAATATTTCTAAAGGAATTTATAATCGCTTATTGGTTTCCTATATACTTTCTGTGATACCTACATTTTTGTGAGAAACTTTATTGCAAAATGGCTCCAAGAAAACATAAAGGTGCGATCACAATCGAAGGCTTATATACACAAAAGAACACAGTAATGACCAACATAATGAGGATGAAAACCTCTATTGAAGAGAAAACTATTTCATTCTCTCAGAACAACCTACAGTGTCGCCTTGAGATTTTAAACTGTTATATAGATGATGCGATGGACATTCAGTCCGAGATTGAGGTTCTGGATCCCACAAATGGTGATCGGGCCGAAGTGGAAGATTTGTGCATTGACACAAAGAGTCTTTTTTTGAGTTACTTAACTCCGAGAAACCCAAGCGTGGGTGAAACTTCATTTGCTTTTCAGGGTCACAAAAGCAGACTCCCACTTATGAAATTGCCTAAATTCAGTGGCAAATACTCGGATTATAAAAACTTTATCAGTTTGTTCAATAGTTTGATTCATACCGATACGTCTCTAACTGATATTGAAAAGTTTAATCATCTCATATCATGTCTCTCAGATGAAGCGCTTGGTACGGTAAAGGCGTACCAAGTGACTGAGCAAAATTATTCCAAGGCTTTAGAAAGTTTGAAGAAAGTTTACGATAATCCGTGTCTGATCTTTTTTGACAACATAAGAAAATTGTTTGATCTTTCGGAAATGTCTAGGGCCTCCTCTTCAGCCTTGAGGAGCATGATTGACACGGTGTCGGCGATTTACGGTTCACTTTTGTCGATTGGTAATGAAAAAGACATTGTTAACGCCATGATAATTCATCTGGTTATGTCAAAGGTTGATCCAGTCACTCGTACAAAATGGGAGGAGCAACTTGACTATCAAAAGTTGCCCTTGTGGAGTGATTGTGAGGCCGCATTAAATAAACGTTTCCAGCATATCTCTGCTGAGGAAGCCTCGAATACCAAACCGAATCACCGTTCACAGGCTTCTACTCAAAATGCCCCCGTGTCAAAAAAGAGCGATACATTTTCAAAGAAGAAAGCTAAGTCCTTTTCGGTTCAAACGGGAACACAACAAACTTCCTCAAAATGTATATTTTGTAAATCGACACAACATTTTGTAAACACTTGTCCGTCTTTCTCTGCAATGCCTGTGCAGCAGAGATTTGATTTTGTAAAAGGCGTTCCTGCCTGTATTAATTGTTTGAAAAAAGGACATACAGTGACAAAATGCAAATCGTCAAAGTGTCGAGTTTGTAGTTGCGCACATAACACTTTGTTACACATTTATGCTGCAAACAATGCACAAGTACAAAGTAGTTCTAGTTCTGACCCCAATCAGCCATCAACTTCGACGGCATTTACACATCTTTCGTCTTCTAAAGACAATGTGATATTGGCAACGGCTTTGGTTAAAATCAAAGATAAATCTGGTCAGTACATTCTGGCTAGAGCTTTATTGGACTCCGGTTCACAAATAAATTTTGTAACTGAGGAACTAGCTCAGCGACTTCAACTACGAAAAGAGGAACGAAATCTTAGTTTAGTTGGAATTGGAAAAACGAATGCTTCCGCCAAATTTAAATTACAAGCCACGGTAAAATCTCGAATGAACTCCCACGAATTTTCTTCGGATTATTGGGTTCTTCGATCGATTTCTTCTTACCAACCAGATCAGGTTATTTCAACTTCTGATTGGAATTTGCCTGGTAACATAGAATTAGCTGATCCATATTTTTTCAAACCTCAGAAAATTGATATGTTGATCGGCGCTGAGATCTTCTTTGAATTGCTTTGTGTTGGTCAAATTAAAAAGAGTCCAAACATTCCAACTCTTCAGAAAACGCTTCTGGGTTGGATTGTTTCGGGCAAATACAAAGAGTCGAAGAATTTAATTAAAAATTCATGCCATTTAAGTACTCTAAATGAAAACGAATCATCTTTGGGTTCAATAGTTCAAAAATTTTGGGAATTAGAAGAAATTCCCCAGGAGGCAAATGTTCTATCTATAGAACATCAACAATGTGAGGAACATTTCACAAAATCTATTCGACAATTGCCGTCGGGTAAATTTGAAGTGGCGCTACCTTTCAAAGCGGATCCAAAAACGTTAGGTTTCTCTTTTGAAACAGCCAAGCGGCGATTCCTATCGTTGGAACGTCGGCTGTCAAAAGAACCACAAACGAAAGAGATGTATAATTCTTTCATGAAAGAATACATTAATCTGGGGCATATGTCTATTGCAGACAATAAAGTGCCTGATTTTCCTCATTATTTCATACCACATCAGTGTGTATTACGCCCGCAAAGTTCTACGACAAAACTTCGGGTGGTTTTCGATGCCTCTTGTAAAACCTCTACGCAACGTTCTCTAAACGATCTACTAATGATCGGCCCTACTGTTCAGGAGGAGTTGTATTCTACGTTGATTCGTTTTCGGCTGCATAAATACGCAATGACGGCTGACATTGAAAAAATGTACCGTCAAGTTTTAATTGATGAAGCCGATAGAAATTTTCAATTGATTTTGTGGCGTGAAAAGCAGTCTGATAATATTGAAATCTTTAGACTGAATACAGTTACTTATGGCACGTCTTCGGCTCCATTTTTGGCAATACGTTGTCTAACGTATTTGAGCGAATTGTTCGCAAAATCGTTACCGATCGGATCTCAGGTCGTGCGAAAGGACTTTTATGTCGACGATCTGCTAACTGGGGCAGATTCAATTGAGGAGCTTAACGTGATAAGAACTCAAGTTACTGAGATATTGAAATCCGCAGGTTTTAATTTAACAAAATGGTTTTCAAACCACTACAATCGAGCTGACGCAGCTATAGTAGAGAAACCTGTACAAATAGATCCGGATTTCACTAAAACTTTAGGCACATATTGGCGTCCGAAGAGTGATGTTTTTAAATATCATTTAGACGATTCTTTTCAGAATCTGAAAGCCACGAAACGTAACATTTTATCTGTTTCGGCTAGGCTTTTTGATCCTCTCGGACTTTTGTGCCCTTTGGTTGTAAAAGCTAAAGTTTTACTTCAAGAACTTTGGCTGCTGAAGTTAGATTGGGATGAATCAATCCCCACGCGCCTTGACAGTTCTTGGGAGAATTTCAAATCCAATTTATTGAAAATTGATGTGATTGAGATTCCAAGATATGTCTTAACGACTTCAAAAACCAAATGCCAAATTCACGGATTTTCTGATGCCTCCATGCGAGCATATGGCTGCTGCATTTATATCCGGAGTCGAGTTGCAGGTGATACTTCGTGCCGACTTTTGACTGCAAAATCGAAAGTTGCTCCTCTGAAGACCAAGTCACTTCCTAGGCTTGAATTATGCGCAGCCCATTTATTGGCCAAATTGTGGTCCAAAGTTAAGTCCATGATTGCATGTGAAATCGAAACAGTAACGTTCTGGATTGATTCAGAAATCACCTTACACTGGATTCAGACGCATTCTTCTACGCTTGCTACTTTTGTTTCAAATCGAGTTTCTGAAATCCAAGAACTATCAGGCCAGGTCGAATGGCGACACGTTCCTACTAAGATGAACCCGGCTGATATAGTTTCGAGGGGTTGTAATGTAGATGAGCTAGTTGACTCAATTTGGTTCAATGGCCCAACTTTTCTACTCAAAGAGAGTAACGCCTGGCCAATTAATGAACATTTCAGGCTAACCGCCGAAGAGGAGTCACTGGAAAAAAGGAAATCTTGTGTGTTTTTCGCTGTAGAGGAAAAGGAAGTCAACTATATTGTGAAGTTGATGGAAAATTACTCAGTGTACACTAAGATGATACGAGTTTTTTCTTATGTCTTTCGTTTTCTTGACATTGCTCGGGGACACCAGTGTCACCATTTAGGAGTTCCTACAGCGAAAGAGATGAATTGGACGTTTCTTAAATTCGTTGAACTTATCCAGAAGCAAGAATACGCGGATGAACTTAAAAAATTAAGTAAATCACAAGTTTTGCCTTCCAACCTACAACGGCTGAATCCATTTGTCCACCAATTTAAAGACGAACATCGCTCGTTTTCACTTATTAGGGTAGGCGGGCGGTTGCTTAACGCACCCATCTCATATGATGCTAAATTTCCCTTTTTGATGGCGAAAAATTCACATTTTGTGAATATTTATTTGCGACACCTACACTTTAATAACTGTCATGCAGGAGCGAAAGCGTTAGTAGCTCTCCTCCGAGATAGAATTTGGCTCATAAACGCCAGAGAGGAATGTTCGAAAGTGGTTCGGAAGTGTCTGCATTGTTTTCGTTATAAACCTAAACTAATGGGTCAAATAATGGGAAATCTGCCCGCTGATAGGGTGAGAGCTCTACGCCCATTTAAAATATGTGGTGTAGACTTTTGCGGCCCAGTGAATATAACTTTAAAGTTACGTGGCCGTCCACCCGTAAAAATGTACATAGCGATATTTGTGTGTTTCACTTCTAAAGCCGTACATATTGAATTAGTTACTGATCTGTCTTCAAATTCTTTTATTCTCTGTCTTTCAAGGTTCGTCGGCAGGAGAGGTCTCCCAGAGAGAATTTATTGCGACAACGCAACGAATTTCGTAGGCGCCAGTCGAGAGCTGCGAGAGCTGCAGGAGGCGATGTCCAGCCATGCCGAAAAAATGGTGTCGTTCGCTGCCAACGAGGGGGTCAACTTCACCTTCATTCCGCCTCGAGCTCCACACTTCGGCGGGCTGTGGGAAGCAGCAGTGAAGTCCGCCAAAGGGCTTCTTATCAGAACCGTGGGCAAAGTGCTGCTCACAACGGAGGAGCTTCAAACGGTGCTAGTAGAAGTGGAAGCTGTGCTGAATTCCAGGCCCATTGCACCCATCAGCAGCGATCCCAACGACGGCGAAGCACTCACTCCAGGCCATCTGTTGATAGGCGAGAGCCTACGTGCGCTGCCGCAAGAGTCGCGTCAAGACGGTCAGGACAAGCTAACGTACTGCAAGAGATGGCGGCTTATCTCCACACTCAAGCGGATGTTCTGGCAATCTTGGGAGAAAGATTACGTCCGCAGCCTCCAAGCCAGAACGAAGTGGGCAACAGAAGAGCCAGATCTCGACGTCGGCGAGCTCGTCGTGGTCCACGAAGACAATCTTCCGCCCCTGCAGTGGCTAACCGGTCGCATTCAGGCCGTTATTCGCGGCCAAGACGACAAAGTCAGGGTAGCGGAAGTGAAGACTAAAAACGGTGTTGTCAAAAGGCCGATACATAAATTGGCTTTGTTGCCGATTAATTGAAGACCGTCGGTCCTTCAATGGGGCCGGTGTTTCGTCATTTCCTTGCGGTTTTTATTTTTTCTCTTTCCTAATCTTTTTATTGCTTTTTGAATTTTAAATTGTAACTTTTAACTGTCATTTTTAGTAAATTTCATTTTTAACGTAATTCCCTTTTTTCCCAACTGTTCATTTAACGTAACTTTCTTTCTTTTTCTAATTGTCAAACTGCTTGGGAAATTTGTAAAACTTCTCTTATATTAAGCTAGATTAAGGATCCATTTTTGAAAAAATAAATCATTCTTGTGTATACTGAATACCACCGAACGTGTATTTTTTACAGCGAATTGTTTTTAAATCGAGTGAAACCCGTCCTCCATTTTTATAAAAAGAAGTAAAAATTTAACTCTTCTTTTTTTTTTGGGTTTTAAACTGATTTTCAAAACCAGTCCTCAAAAAATATTGAGGATAAACAAAGTTTTTGATTTAATTTTGTTCTAAAGTGAATGAAAGTATGGTAGCATTGTTGAGAGAATGAGAATGAGAGCATGGAAAATTCATAAAAACCATAACTTAACAAGGGCGGGAAGAGTTTTCTAGCTGTTTAAAATATTCATTCCCATACAATTTGTATGTATCATACTGAACAAGCGCGGCGGCTCCGCGCGTTTAATAGTGAAGTTAAAAAGAAGTGAAGAATAATGGCAATTTAGTTGTTTTAAGGGCAATCTAGCTTTCTTATCTCTATTTCTGATTTCTATTGTGTGGTTTTAATTAAACAAGTAACTTAACATTACTGTTCGTGACACAACGTTGACGCTCTTGTTTAGGTTTGGCACATCAGCGTAAAAGCTATCGGAAGAAAATGTTCCGTTTTCCGTTTTTGTTTAAAATAGGCTGTAATAGGTACACTCGCCTCAATTCGCTTTAGAGAAATTCCTACTTTGAATGTAAGAAAAGTGTTTCGTTAAATGCAAAATACAACTATTTTAAACAATAAAAAGGGTGGCGCATAAGTAACGTTATGAATTATTTAATACATAGAGCAATTCCATATGAAAACGATCAAAATTGGCAAATTTTTGGACGACCCCTCTCCGATTTTAAAATAAATAGTCTCAATCGATTGCCCAGCAAAAAATAATGTACCTACATATTTTTTTTTTTTTTATAGTGACTGGTTTAGTGGTGGTGTACACCACTGTCATGTGACAAAATTGAAGAATTCTTCATAAGGGACCTCATTGAAAGTTGTTTTAAAAAAACTACTAAAGCGATCGCAACGAGTGATAGCTCGTTGGAAAGGTATTGAATCAGGCTTTAATTGAAAAATAAAATTTTCCTAATTTTTCTTAGAAATTTACCTTTAAATTTTCCCAAGAAAATTAAATTTTCCGATTTTCCACAGAAGCTCCTAAATTTTCCGGCTAATTTTTTTTTTTTGGATTCCTCATAATTTTTTCTTTAAGAATCAGCAATAAAAAAATGGGCCCCGACTCCTTGTTTGGACAGGAGAAGAGCATTTAAGAGACCACCTTGTTAAAAATACATTTTAAAAATTATTTTACAGTTAAAAATACATTTATGAAGAAAAAATCAATTTTTTTTTTAAGAGCCCCAAGTTGCGTGTGTAGTGAATATGGTCTGCCTGCCTTCACAAGATCGGCCATAAATCCATGGATAATAGCAGCAGTGGCATGTAATGGCACACCAAACCCGACTGAGGCTACAGGTCATAAAATATTTTGTAAATTTTTTAAATTACCAGGTAATAAATATTTCGCCTAAAATGACACGTTCAGAAACAAGTCATAAAACACGGATTTTCCATAAATATGGCGAAATATTTATTACCTGGTAATTTAAAAAATTTGCAAAACATTTTATGACCTGTGGTCGGCTTATTGGCAGTAACCAATTAAGTCCCTTTTAAAAAACATTTTATGACCAGTAGTTCACGCAAATTTTCCTATTAAAGAAAAGCAAATATCGCTTATTTTTTTTTTACCTATTTTTTTACCAAAAAATAAATATAAATACTTCACACACTCTGAGTCAAATTTCAGTTGAATACTAAACGTGAAAGTGTTAAAGTGTTTTTTTTTGTAAAGTAAAGAGTGAAGCTGTAAAGACAATTTAAAGTAAAATGAATAAATTTTGCTGCAATCCGTTTAACAAGAGTGGACATCGTTCGAAAAAGATAAAAGTATTAAAATTAACTGGTGTTTCGAAGCGATACATGAATGAATTAAATATACAATACGGTGAAGAAGCAGAATTCATTTGCCCCAAGTGTAAAATCGATTTGTCTCAACAAGCAAATGCATTGAAACAAATGCAGCCACAATCCGAGAGTGAAATGACAAGTGAACAAAATGTTTCATCTGATAGTGAGGCAGACATTCCGATGGTCAATATGTCTTTGAGTCCTTTGAATGAGGCTATTACCATTTTAGGTGAAACGCCTATTAGAAAAAGAAAGTTGCGAAGTGAAACATACAGGAAAGTGAAAAAAGGCAAGGTTATGAGTGCAATCGCGACAATATTTGATGAAGGCTCTGATAACGAATGCAGTCAAGCAGATGACGTTGATGACGGCAAACAAATGATTGAGCAGTTGAAAAGAAAATTCAATTTAGCGACCACTTTTCCGGAAAAATATCTCATTTTATCTGTGCTGCCTCAATCATGGTCTATACGCAAGATTTCTGAACAGTTTCAAACATCTTTTTACATCGCGAGAAGAAGCAAAGAATTAGTTCGACAGAAGGGCATATTGGCGACTCCCACCAAGAAATTTGGCTCAAGGACCCTCAGCGAAGCAACGGTAAAATTGATTCAAGATTTTTACTGCAATGATGACAACAGCCGCGTCTGCCCAGGTACACGTGACTATGTTATCACACGTGAAGATGGAGAAAAAGTACACAAGCAGTGCAGATTATTATTATGTAATCTATCCGAAGCATACCATCAGTTCAATGAGAAATACCCAGCAGAAAAAGTGGGATTTTCTAAGTTTGCCATCCTACGACCAAAAGAATGCGTGCTGGCATTAGACAGGCACGGAACGCATTCAGTCTGCGTTTGCATGTTTCATCAAAACATCAAATTAATTTTCTTTCCATGCAAGAAATTGAAAGTATTTCACGGTGAAATTGAAACATATAGGGACCTCCTGTCGAAGTCGTTGTGCGCATACCCCACGGAAAATTGTCATCTGTCCAAATGCGACAAGTGTCCGAAGATTGACGAGCTAGAGCAATATTTGGCGGAAAAGTTTGAACAGCTGTTAATTCAGGAGGTGCATTTCAAACAGTGGATAATTAGCAGCGGCAGATGTTCCCTTGAGACCGTGGTAAAGCAGATTCCGGAATTCATCGAGGAATTCGGATTCAAGTTGAATGAACTGAAGGCGCACCATTTCATATCCGAGATGCAATCGAAATTTCTAAAGGAAAGTAAGGAGAAATTAGCCCAAAATGAATTCAGTGTGATAAGCGACTTTGCCGAGAATTACACTTTTCTCGTTCAGGATGAAATTCAGGCTTATCACTGGGCAAACGACCAGTGCACGGTGCATCCTTTTTGCATTTATTTCAAAAACGAAGATAACGAACTACAGACCGTAAGCCTTGTTGTTGTCGCGGAGAGTTTAGCTCATAATTATGTGTCCGTTTATTTATTTCAAATGAAACTGTTTGAATTCTTAAGATTAAAATTCGATGCAATCGACAAAGTAACGTTTTTCTCAGACGGCGCGGCTTCTCAGTACAAGAATATAAAAAATTTTTACAATCTTTGTATAATTGAAGAAGAACAAAACTGCAAGGTCGAGTGGCACTTTTTCGCGACGTCCCACGGTAAGGGCCCATGCGATGCGTTAGGGGGAACCCTAAAACGCATGGCGACTAAGGCAAGTTTGCAAAGGCCATATCCAGATCTTAAATGTACAACATTTGTTTTCGTGGATTCAAAGCAAGGAAATTGCCATAAACACAGTTTTATGCACTCAAAAAGAACACGATGCCATGGAGCGACGAATTCAAAACAGATATAATAATGTCAAAACTATAACTGGAACGCAAACGTTTCATTGCTTCATACCAAATATTTCTGATATGTCAATTAATGTAAAGCGGTACTCTTCGTCTGCCGACGTGCGAAATTTAAAGTTACTTTAATTTTATAATGATGCCAAGACAATTGAAATTTTTAATAAATATTGTAATTAAGTATAAGCAGCAAAATAAGATAGATTTTTTCTTCATAAATGTATTTTTAACTGTAAAATAATTTTTAAAATGTATTTTTAACAAGGTGGTCTCTTAAATGTTCTTCTCCTGTCCAAACAAGGATTCGGGGCCCATTTTGTTATTGCTGATTCTTAAAGCAAAAATTATGAGGAATCCAAAAAAAAAAAATTAGCCGGAAAATTTAATTTTCTTGGGAAAATTTAAAGGTAAATTTCTAAGAAAAATTAGGAAAATTTTATTTTTCAATTAAAGCCTGATTCAATACCTTTCCAACGAGCTATCACTCGTTGCGATCGCTTTAGTAGTTTTTCCTTCAATTTTGTCACATGACAGTGGTGTACACCACCACTAAACCAGTCACTATAAAAAAAAAAAAAATATGTAGGTACATTATTTTTTGCTGGGCAATCGATTGAGACTATTTATTTTAAAATCGGAGAGGGGTCGTCCAAAAGGTGATCGCTTTCATATGGAATTGCTCCATAATTTTTTCTTTCTGACTTTATTAAAAATTGGAATTTTTTAAAATTAAGCTGATCGGCTATGTCATGGAAATTGAAATGACGTGAAATTGAAATCGCACAAATTTGGAAAACTCTTCCGTACTCAAAGTTCATAAAAAAAATTTTCTTTTATATCCTCACACTTTGAGGACCACTTTTCTCTATCTAAATTACTTTTGAAATCAGGAAAAGCTGCGTTAATTTTTACAAAAATTCAATTGAAAATATTCGTCGATTTAAATTTCACGTGATTTGGATTTCCATGAGATGGGATGATGTTCACATTAAATGGTGATCAATGTTTGCTTCGACCTGACGTCCTTTTTCAGGTCTCATCACCCTCCATTCTTCTCGGATATTCGCCTTAAGCTGTTGGATGGTTCTTGGCTTATTGGTTTACAATTTAGATAGCCCCGAAGAAAAATATCGGGAGCCATTTAACCTTCGCCTTAGCAATACCCACCCGGGTGACCTTTTCAGTTTTATTTCTTTAATAAATTTCTTAAATTTGCTTCAGTTAAATGGAATTTTTTTATGAGTTTTTAAGTTCTTAAAAAAAAAACTTAAATCTTTTTATGGATTAATATTTTTTATTGCATTTTTTTTGACGAAATCTTCTTTATCGCCACACTATTGAAAATCGTAGAGTAATTATTGACAACCAAATCCAACTTGGTCATGTTATGTTTAAAATGTAAGTTTTTTTGAAAGAAGACCGATAAATAAATGCAATCTATTGGTTTTATTTAAATTCTCTAAAAAGTTAATAACAAGAGATGTGTGAATAACTCAACTGAAATAAGTTTTCTTCTAAAATATCAAATTTTTTTATATTTATACCGGAAACTATTTTATTATTTTCTAGTAAAGAGGTCCCGGTGCGTAAAATCACATTCTATTAGCTATAGGTCTTATTGCACGAAAAGGACAAAAAAGCGATTTACCAACTAGACTTAAAAATTTTGGTACAAGGTGTAACTAGGCTACTATGTACCATTGTCAAAAGAATGGGCGAAATTGGATTACTGCCACGCCCACCTCCCATATAACTGCAAAAATTTATATCAGATATTATTCGCGTTGGATAACCAAAAAGTAAAAAGGCGGCGAGTATGCATGAGAATGTTTAAAATAAATAATAAAGAGGTAGAAGTAATAATAAGTGTTAAATTTTTCTTCATTAATTTTAAATTAAGAATATATTTCATGTGTATATATATGTATATCATAAAGTAAGAATAAAATGTTAAAATTAATGATTTTCCTCTGGTATTACTGGAGATTGCAATAATCGAACTACTTCAGTACTTCCACAAATATGATTTACGGAACGGTCAAGCCTTTTATTTTCGGGTGCTTTAAGCCATATATTAAAAATATCGTGGTATGTGGTATAAACACTCATTATTTGTTTCTTTTTTTTTTAGAATTAGAATTTAATAAATAAAATTGTTTATAACTAATATTAATAACTATTCCGTGTCTGGGTGATGATTAAAAATTGCATAGAAAAATGGATTTTTTTAGTGACTTGAAACCTTAAAATTGCGTTATAAGTCTTTCGACTTTCTGGCAACACTGCATGACACCCACAATGTGAACACAATTACAGCAGCAATTTTCCTTCATAAATATTCATATTTTATTAAAAAAAAAGAAAGAAATCATAACAAAAACTTCAACTGAAATATAAAATGTTTATTATTAAATAAATGTTCGCACACACACACACACACACTTACACAAATACCAAATCCAAGTGAAAAATTATGGATTTGGTAATTTCTATTTTCTACGATTGTGTGAGTTGGCTTCTTTCGGAAAATTTATAAATTACAAAAGCTCTTTTATAATAAATTTTTATAGTCTTTCGCTTTTTTATATTTCCTTTTAACATTTGTATTCGGTATTTTCAAAATATTTATTTGGATTTAATTTTTTTTTTGGCAAATTTTATTTTAAAGATGATTAATAAAGTGAAATTTATTCAAATGTTTGCGTGTTTAAATCAAATATTTTATAAAAGTTCAACATTATTTTATGCAAAACTAAGCAAAATATTTGAAAAGAAAAAACAACCCATCTGTACAAATTTATTATTTTGAAGTCATACCTTCTGTTACTCACCCCAATTTCATTTTAAATAACAACATTATTACATAATGTTGCTGGCCTTAGTATGTGTATGCGTGTATGTTTGTAAGAATGTAGAACGATTCTTAAATTATGATTTGTGAAAATAATTTATAATTTTTATCCTTTTTTAATGATTTGGCTGTTTAAAATGATGACATTACAAAAATATTTTAACTCAAAGTATGACTGGCTTCTTATAAATTGTTAAATCCTTTAATTTTTCAAACGCCACCCATCCTTCATTGTTGTAAATATTAGAAAAAAATTTAAAGGATATTTTGGTTTAATAAAGGGCTTGTAACAAGATTTATTTATATATAAATTTGTGAAAAACCCATGTGAAACATGTAAATTCGACTTGAGATAGAGCCCGTGTTCAGTGAGGGATGAAACATTATCAATAAATTCTAATTCATTTCATCTTGTAAAGTTCCTCCTTAATTAATATAATTTAATGAAAATAAAATTGGATGAAATTAAGCCGGATTTAAAAATATTAAAAATTTCAATTAAACCATGAATATTTCATTAAAAATTTTTGATATGTAGAAATTTCAAACAGAATTAACCACATTTTATGGAAGAGGCAAGAAATGAAAACTTTCAATCAGATCCAAAAATTGCCATAAAACATTCAGAAATTTTAATAAATTTATTATTTGTTGCGACATTGTGCCATAAACTCTTCATTTATGTAATAAACTTTTTAAATCGCTTCCTGTTAAGTCGATGTGTATCGTTCACAAAACTTTTGTTTTCATTGTACAAATTTCACTTTTTAATTTCCCTTTTTTTATTGCTGTTTTATTTTTCTTTTTTGTTTTTGTTTTAAATGTATTTTTTATTAATATTTTTCCTTTTTTTTAAGTATAAAATTTTCGTTGTTAAGAAATCAATTTAGTGAAATAATTAATTGTTAATTGAGTTAAATGACCGTTAATATTAATTATGTTTTTTACTTTTTTTATCGGACAGTGAGTACTAAAATCTAAACAACATGAAAAAAGATGAACGACCTTAGAAGTTTGTCACGTAATAATATTAAAAATTAATTACGTTTAATGAAATAAGCAAAAAAAGGAAAAATATAAAAATAATGTATAGAAATTAATCAGGGAAATTACCGGATTAACCAACCGATTCGATTATTTAAAAGTTTCTTTTGTTGTATTTCATTATTAGTGAACGTCTCGGGGGGTTTTTTATACACACGCAACAATAAGGGAGAGGGTATTATGTGTTCCTGATGATGTTTGTAACACCTTAAAATATTGGTTGAAACACCTTTTGAATCGATCTTATGATTTCCGTCCGTCTGGAAGGCTGGCTGAATGTCCATGTTAACATTGTGCGTAAACTAAATAACAGATTTTAAGAGATTTAATTTAAATTTTAATTTTTTAAATAGCTTTTAATTGAAACAAGGACTTAGCCTGATGAAAATGGTGAGAATCGGACCATAATATCCATAGTCCCACATGCAAGCTTCTTTGCAGAATAAAGTCTTTGTACCCGTATCGTATCTGATTATGTTGGTATTTAGATTAAATTTGGTTCAAACCAGATTTCAATCCAAATTATCCTGCCAAATTTTATTGGAATCGGTCTATATTTGACCAAAGCTGCCATACAAGTCCTCAAGAGAGTTTTTAATGACATAACTTTTTTATAAATGGTGACAGTAACTTTTTTGATAACTACTTCGTAAAACAGTCTTGCGGTGGTATCTTTTTTAATTTAGGACCTACCTAAATTAAAAAAGGTCCCATATATACCCCCTTCCTAAAATCTCTTAAAGGCAAAAAATCTCATGTAGATGGAAAATGACCATTTGAGATTCATCGAATGACGACTATTAACCCTATATAACCCCTAGAATGCATAACCGGGTGCATTGTTGTCCTCCTCGCGATTTTAAATGTTTGTAGATGTCAAACTAAAGCTACAAAAGTATTGAAACTTCGTATCTAAGAAACTAACCCCCATAGCAGGTTTATGAAACGAATTTTGTATAAAAATTTGTGTAATAAACCTTTTATTAATCAAAAATATTTTTTATGAATATGGGGGTAAGGTTTTTTGTGTCGTTTTATTGATTCTATACTTTATTTATGAAATATATATTCAATTTATGAAATTCGGTTCAGTGGTTCCATAACTACTACTCGTAACCGGGGTACCCGTGTACCCACAGTAATTTTTATATGAAAAGCTAAGCGAATAATAGGCAGTCCAAATAATTTTTTTAATTCAATATATTCAATTATTTTATTTTATATTCTTAATAAAAGGATTTTTAAATCCACATTTTTTTCTTTTTTGTTAATCTGAAAATTTTAATGGGGCGCATGTTTGAGGGGTTCTTCTCTGGTTATGTGCTTATGAGATATTTTTGGTTATAAATTCTACGGTTAAAGAAATAAAGCTTGTTTGTTTTCTTATGATTTACAGAAAAAATTATTTAGATAAATTAAATTAAGTGCTGAACAATTTTTTATTTAAAATATTTTCTTTATTCTTGTTAAATAAGAAACACTTGACAGAAAAGTGTTGGTTGTTCGCCTAATTAGATATTGTAAACTACTGAAATGAAAATTAATGAAACTTTTGTTTGTATTAAAAACCATAATTTCATAATAGAGTGTTTCCAAATTTGAGGTATCCTCGATCAATTGAAATCGCTAAGGGAGATGATCCGAAACTTTTTGTGGCGGAAAATTGATGATTTAGATGTAGAGAATATGTGGTTTTAACATGATGGTGCCACTTGCCACACAGCAAAAGAAACAGTGGATATTTTAAGGAATTGTTCGAAAATCGCATTATTTCTCGTAAAGGAAGAGTGAATTGGCCACCAAAATCGTGTAGTTTGATACCTTAAGACTCATTTTTTTTGTGGCAGTTTTTGAAATCGAAAGTATATTCCCAATATTCCCACAATAGTTCAAGAGCATAAAAATAACATTATCAAGCAGATATTAATCATTAACAACAGTTTATCGAAACGTGATTGGAAATTTTGTTAAAAGATTAGGAGCCTGCCGAGCCAATAGGGAGTCGCTTAAACTGAAATAAAAATATTTTTAGTATCTCAAAAAAAAAAAAAATCTTTTCTTTTATTAAAATTAAAATGATACCATTTTTGTTTTCCAAGAATGTTCTCAATTATATTTCTAATTAAGAGTAATTAAATAAGAGTAACGGCCTGTTCATCGATTTCGAACGAAGACTTCGTTTGTTTAACTTACATGTAAAACAGAAATAAATGTTGAGATATTGTTTTTGCTTTCGTTCAAAGTCGATGAACAGGCCTTAAGTCAGTTGTTTTAGTTTTTTTCGTAAGTTAATTTAGGATAAGGGATGTTTACCCTTAAATGAGGATCATATTTTCATATATTTAACGCACAATTCTTCCTTCGTACGATTACATTTGGCAGAAAGGATGAATTATGAAAACAAGATTTGGCCATGCGTATAATTAATATTATTTAATTAACTGTTAATCATACGCCACAGTAAACATCTATTTGTGAGAGTTAACAAAAATAACAATAAATAATCAAAAAATTTGCTAAGAAAAAACTTTAATATGCTATAATTGTAGACAATATGCAAAATTTATTTTAAAGAGAAAAACCTTTTGTTTTTATGAAATTTTGTTATTATCTTTTCAAAATGTCCGGCTGGACGACCCTCCTCAAAAAGCTGTCGAACAACCAACCTAAAACTTCATGTCGACAGCTAAGACTTCCGAATTCATCCTTTATAAATATTAAAAAGTTTTTTTTTTGATACTCCAACGGTGCGATTCTAAAAGTTTGATCGAAGCGAATGTTAAATGATAAACTTCAAAAAACTCTATCGAGTTATTCAACACCAAAATATTAAGCAGTGCGGGCTAAAATTAACAAATTAACAAAACTCATGTAAAGTAATTTCTTTATTATACAAAATTACAGTGTATGAGATTATAAATATTTAAAATTGATTTTAATAAAATCTCAAAAACAACGAAATGGTAAAATGAATTAATTTTTTAAACAAAAAAAAAAAAAAAACAGTGTAAGAGATTATAAGTAACCAAAATTTATATTAATATGAGTCTTGCTAAAGAGTCTTTTGCCAAAGTATGCTCAACTTTTGTGGTGATAATTTCGCAACTCCGTTTGAAGCAGACCTATAGTAAAAAATCGTCTCTGAGATGTGACTAAACTCATTTGAAAACTTAAGTATTTCTGCGCCATGGTCTTAAATTTTGAGTATAACATTTAATTGCGCCAGTAAACAAGCGGTTCACGGCTCTACAAAAATAAGCAAATCTAAGGTATATCTTTTATATATATTTTACTGTCGATACGCCGATACTTTTTTTAATAAATTTTTGAACAAACAATTTAATTTTCAATGCTTATTTTTGCTGAACAACTAAGAGCAAGAAGTCAAACAGAATAATAAATTGTTACTTTTAATTCTTCAGCTGGAGGCCCACACCACGCGTTTTATACGTATGTTTCTTTTTTTACCTTTTTTACGAGACTTATGGTTAAGTAGGAAGTAATCGTACTTCGTGCTTTCGATACGTTTATGCATTTTACGCGTTTGCTGTGTAACTTGTCAATAGAATTTTACTCTACGACTTTTTAGACTGATGCATAAAAGCATTGAACGATTGGTTTGGACCTGCAGCAGAATTTTCTGCTAATTTTTAATGATTTTTGTGAAAATAAAAATCACTTCGCTACATATTTTGGGTTACTTCGAAGAGACTAAAAAATACATAAGCAAAGTCACTGCTACATTTTCTGACGCTATTTCGCTAGTTAACTGTCTTCGAACATTATTAGAAAATACTATAAATGAATAAACTGAGATTCAGAGTTCGAAAAATTGGCGACATACGAAAGTGGAGAATTGTACGTTATCAACAACTCTCCACCTTCAAAACAAAGTTAGAAAATTTCAAAGATCGAATAATCATCTTATTGAGCTACTCAACATGACTCTACATTCCAAACGTGTTGAAGACATGGGAACCCCTACACATAGTAAAAGTTTTAATAAGTTTACAAGAACTGACCTTTGGCGTTGGTGCATATCTTAATAGAAAATTTGAAGAAGGATGATAATCTGTCGATCCTACGCTATGGCTCAGCTAAAGAAGAAGTCTATATATCGGCGAACGTGAAGTATCGCCGAGATACCGGTATCGGTATCCGCTACATCCCTAATAATAAAAGATAAATTCGATCATTTTAACGCTTTGTTGTGTTGTTTTAGCCTGCAATAAAAAACAATTATATTACAGAATAAAAAAGTTGTATCTGTTAAACATTTATATGTCTTATTGTGTCTAACTTTTATTTAAAGCAAACATTTCCAAACAAATGGAAAAAAATACAAACAAGATTTAATTAGAAAAACTCAATAGTTTTCTTAAATGAAAAGTGAAAAAATTATATTTTTACAGTGAAATTGAAAATAAGATATTCAAAATCCGAAGTTCAAGGTACCGAACTATAAGATCCCGAATTTCGAAATTCCGAATCGCCAACTAAAAAGCTTTCTGCATAACAGGCCTTCGGACGAGATTTTCTCCTCTATGGTATAACAGGCACACATTTTGCTAGCTGAAGCTTCTCAATTCGGGATTTGATATCGGTAGTTTTTAATTAAGGGTTTCAAAATTTGGAATAATTAAGTTCGGGATTTTGAGATTCAGAATTTTGAAATGCTTGATTTAAAAAATTTCGGGTTTTGACATTTCGGGATTTTGAAAATCGAAATTTTATTACCATCCCCCTGCGTAAAAACCACCAAAAATAAGGGTGATTATTTTTGCTTAACTAATTTCCTGGACGAATTACTTTTATAGCAGCTAGTGAAATACTGCCTTGATATAAGGTAAACACCCGAATAACTCCAAAAATTAAAATTTTCAGCTTAAACTCAAAAATACTTTTTTAAAAACTCATGCGAAATTTTTGCTTTTAAGAAACTTTTAATATTGCAGTTTTATTTCTTTAACATTTAACAGCTTGTTTTTTTTACAAAAATTCGGGGGTGTACTGAAAATCGAAAACGTAAAGCGCAAAAATTTTAAAAGCCGTTTTCAATAAGATTTATAATAAGACAATTTTATATTTGTCATAAAATTATAATATTTCTATATTTTTTTTTTTTTTTTTTCTTCAGTATTTATTTATTGAATCTTCATATATTAAATATGAACTAACAATAATTAATCAAATATTATCCTAATATTTGTTTATGTCCTGCCAGTGCCAGACAAAAAAGATTTAGTCATCACGGTTTCTGTTCACATGTGTAGGTGTTTATCGCTCATCTGATTGGGTGAGTGCTGCAGTGTCTCTTCTTCTTAAGCGAGTGTGGCCGAAATAATTTAAAATATTTCGAGCTAATGGATTTGGGTGCAGTTCCAGCCTTTTTAAATATTTTACTGCATATTTCGTTATCATAGTTTTTACCAATGGCACATTGAGATCCTTGTGGATATTTGAGTTTTTGACATACCAGGGAGCGGCTGTGGTTATTCGAAGAAGTTTATTTTGGCGCCTTTGAATTTTTTCGATATTAGAAGCAGAGGCAGTGCCCCATAACTGAATACCGCAGCACCAAATTTCTATATTAAACAGAATTTTTTTATAAAAAATTATAAAAAATTTATTAAAAAAGAACTTTCAAAATCTTGCGTTTTCCAGCACACCCCTGATAAACTTTGAGATAATTCAGGTTTTAAGAAATAATTTTTTTGTAATGTTTTTAAATTAAAATAAACAATTAAATAGATATCTTGAATTTTATTAAACTTTTTGAATTTCAGTGTTGGTTTTTAAATGCTGCCGTGTTTTCTTCTTCAGTCATTTTTGGATTTAAAATTGCCTTAATTTTTGAGATTTTAGATGTTTATATAAATTTTATTATAAATAACATGAACACTAAAAAAATATCAAAATTAAATATTTAAACAACAATCCTTATCTTAATTTAAGATTAAACTATTTTTGTTTCCTCACAAAAATGACAAAGATATAAATATCCCACGCATTTTTCTAAATAATAAAAAAAAGTACCTCTATAAATTGCGTATGATTAATATTATTTGTAAAATAAATAAATCATACGCCACATAGACTGAACTATCCGACTATGTATATCAACAAGCACGTTTCAAAATAAGTTTTATTGCTTCTCTGTGTCATCTAACCAACCAAAATTATTTGTTTAGCAAAAAACCAATAAAATCAAATCTCCATTAAATATTTAACTCATGATCAGACAATGCAAAACAATAAAATAAAATTTATCATCTTCTAAACTGTGTGAAAACAAAAAGAGATTGCTTTGTTTTTTAATACACACAGACACAATTATTTGCCACATTCAACAGACCTTGTGCACAATCAATTTCATACTCATTCATTTACACAGTCAGGCAATTGAAAATCGATGATAAAGAAAAAAAAAATAAGAATGAACTGAAATAAAGTTTTCACATAAATTTGCAAAAATCAGAACACAAAAAAAAAAAAATTTAAAAAATATATAGAAACGCAAATCCTAAAATACGCATAATGTCTAGCAAAGTGTCCTTCAAGGTGTATGTGTTAATGTGCGACAATGTGTATTAAGGTCTTTGTATAAACAACTAGAATTCTGTCAATCGTTTGTCGATATAATCAAAATCGTATTCACAAAGGAAGACAAAGAAAATTACATAACAAATGAGGAAAAAATGAATTATAAACCAAAAAAAAAAAATTAAATTTGTTTTATAGATTTTGTGGAAACATTTTTGCTTCTTTTAACTATTTACACTTAAAGACCACGTAGCAATCTAAATTGCAAAATAGTCGTTCAACATGGTTACTTAAAAAGGACACGTTAAATATGGAACATGGTAGTACAACATTTTAATATGGTAAAATTTTATATAAACTAAAAAAAAGAATAATCAAGAAAAATATGTGAAAAAGAAAAAACACCCTGAAATTGTGACAGTTTTCTGCAGTGACACTTCATTAAAATAAAGAAAAAAAAACCCTCCGACAAAAAGGAGAGAAAAGAACCGCAAAGAACAACGAAATATATGAAAGTTAATGTATGTGTGTATGTGTAGTGTATCCACTTAATAAACCGACAGCAACTATTCAATCACACACACACATATCCATGGAAACATACATCCAAACTTTCATGCAGACACTGAATTATATTTGTAACGGAATGAAGTACTCAATGGTAATAGAATGTTAGAGTAGATAGATAGAGTCAAACTAAACAAGCTCATCATCAAATCAACTAAACGAGGCCAACAACAACTCTAACATGACAACTTACACGGTCTTTTCCAATAAAATCTTCAACACACATACACAAACATACAGTTCCACATAAATATTTTAGTATTTTAGTGTTTGAGTATAGTAACCAGATATTCTCTGAGGAAAAACTACAGTAAGTTGCAAAAGAAATTTTTTTTAAATAATTTTGGAAATATATTCGCATAATTTCAAGGAAGTAAAATTTACTTCGAAAATTATATTGAGAATAACTGTTACATATTTATGCCGCAGGATGAACCAATATATTGTATTTTATTGCATCAGTGATCATATCAGTCGTTTCCCATACGTTAAACGCAAATACCAGGGGTCCTTTTTGGTTAGTCCAGCTACGCCTGAAACTGAGATAAGATAGATTATACACTAAGGTGGTGTGCCTGCCACATCCTATAATGAAAAATATCTCCAGGCGCTTTTAAGACAAGAAACTAAGTTTTTTGCCAAGTCCCAAAATACAGCTCTTTTTGTTTTTTATATAGCGCTGCCGTTTAAAGTCCGATCTTGTCACATCGCATATCGTTGCTCATGGCTTGACTATGGCTTCGTTTTATCCTTTTAACACTGATTTTGCTAAGGCATTTGATCACACGCCACATTATCTCCTTTTATTAAAGCTTGCTCTACTTAAAAATGTTAAGCTGATTTCGTTACTGATCAATTAAAGGATATTTATTCCGAAAAATGTGTCTGAGAGAAGTAGTCTTGGGCTTTACGTTATAATCTTCATCTAAATGACATTCAAACTTGTTTTAAGAACTCCAATTTTTTATGCCGAAGATTTTACAATTTATAAACATAAGTATATTTTCATCTACAGATATACCTGATATTCAAGAAGACTTAAAATAGGTCTCTCGATGACCTAAATTTAGTAGCCAGCCATTCAATATTAATAAATATTTTGTTATGGTGTATCGCAGATGTCGTCATAATCTAGTCAGTCTCTAATTTATATTAAGTGTAATTTCTTTTATTGATCAGATCTTGGAACAACACCTTAAACTTGTGACACTAAATTAACATTTTATAGCCATTGATTGTATGTCATTGCAAAGCTTTGACTATATTTAGCTTCATTCAACGTCAGCCTGATAAAAATCTTGGTCGTTACCCTAAAAAAGGATTTTACATGTTTTTAAGATCTTAATTAGAATACTTTCATACATACCAATCACATGGAGAGAATTAAAAAAATGTTATTAAATTTGCTGTTTCTTCTGTAAATTTTCCCTCATATTCATCATCCTCTGCTTTGCATAGTGACCAATGTGCTTTGCAGTCATTTAAATCATTAGAAACAAGAAGACAAGTTCAATCCTTATTTTTTATATTTATTATAATATTTTTATAAAATATTTTTATGGCTACATTGATTGCAGCTATTTTCTGGAATCAATAGAGATAACTTTCTCGTAATTAGAAAATTAACGGCAAAGATTTCTGACGAGATAGTGTGATTACTAAAGAAACATGTCAAATCAACCTGTCCGTGAATGTGATTTCAATTTCCCGGTCAGTCAGGAATGAAAAATTATCAATAAATTTTAATTAATTTCATTTTGTAAAATTCCTTTCTTCGTAAGAAAAAATAATTTTATGAAAATTAAATTTAATAAACTTTAGCCTGATAAAATATACGAAAATATGGATTAAAACCATAAACAGTTAAAGAAATTAACCACAATACTAATTATTGTTAACAGCTAAGGCACAAGCTCTATGTTGACATTTGTCCTTCAAGTTGTGCTGAAAAAGGACAACGAGAATAAAGAAAGACCAAAACATGAAAAACAGAAAATGTACTTTGTACTCAAGCAGAATTCTTGAAAAATGTATGAAAAACAGAAGTAATGGCTTAATTGAAAAAAAAATTGGCGAGAATTTATTTCTATGTAGTGATCTGTATAACACTACGACGCAAATTTCAAACGATTTTTATTTTGAGAAAATATTAGAACAATTCTTCGAATTTGTTATGCACGTGTAATACCGAGAAATTTTGAAGTCAGAGTCGAATGTTTTTATAGGTAATTCGGAAAAAAAACACCGCGACTCCGGCTCAACAGCCCAGATTTTTACGACAGATTTAGTTTCGAAGATTTTTAACGGTTTCATTGTGTACTCGAGCAATAGTTAAGAAAAAAAATCTTGTCACCAATTCCGTTTCTTTTAAAACACACTGTAAATATCAAAGTCCATTTTTTACTTTATTGTCGTCGTCTTTTATATAATCGTTACATTTCTACTTTGACAGTTAATTTTTTTTTTGTTTTTTAGTTTTCGTTTGTTCGTGTTCCTTCCTTTCTTTGGTGTGTTACGTGAATGACAACCATTTGGCTATTGTTGCTGTCATTTTGACTGTTAAGGTGGTTAAGATATGCCACAATTTATTCTAGCCAAATACACATTCATTTATTCATTCTTTCATACATTCATATGTATGTTCTATGTATGTGCCTTTATTTCCTCTATCATTTATTTGTATGTCTGTATGAGTTCATTTTTAAGAACAAAAAAATGATGACTCTGTAGAATGTAAGTGTTGTACAACAAGTTTCCAACTACTTTTAGTGGATTTGATACAAGACTTATTTTTTCTGGGGTTTTTCCTTTCTTTATTTTTTTTTTTTTTTTTGTTTTTTTTTTGGTGTGAGTTAGTTAACAGGAAGTGTGACGTTTGTTGATACATGTGTCCATTTACCACTAACGTAAGCTTTATTTATTGCACATACACATACACATATGCATACATAAAATTTTTAAGCCAAAGTCCGAAAATCAAAAAAAAAATATATTTTCCTTTGTTCTGTGTTAAGACAGTCGTATAAATTCCGTGAATTGATTTTTTTATATTTTTCTGTTTTATTTGACAAATCTCTAGGCTCTAAGTGGCCTTTGAATTGGCCGTGTTTGGTTTATTGCATAAACATATCGAGTGATTGAAGTTTTGTTGACTTTGGCTTTAAATGATTTTTTCAAATTTTTTCTGTTTTCTTGCTTCTTGCCTTTAATCCAGATGTGACTCTGATGTTATGATTTGTTTTTGTGTTCTTTAGCACTCTTTTTGACAGAATGTTGAAGTTTTTTTTATTTTTTTTTTTTTGTTTGTTGTTGTTTTGTGTGTGCTTGTATGCATTTGCGAATTAAGTTGATGCTTTTTATTTGAACTTTTTGTTTTTATTACATTTTTATGTAAACGGATGTTGGGCTGCACGTGTGGCATACATGCATTTCCGGTTTAATTGATTTTCCCACAAAATGTGTAAAATGTGTTGAAAACTGCACAAAAACCTTATAGAATATTGAATAAGCTCGCTGCTCTGCAAAGTAAAGCCCTAGACCAAAGCATCATATTGTATTTTGAACTCTGCTATCATGGACAAAAAAAAAAAAAAAAAAATAGGAAAAATAAAAATTGTAAAATGAACATAAAAAGATCAGAAGTTGTATTGGTAGTTTTAATGAAACATTTGCTTGTGGTTGTTCACTTGAACAACAAATAAAAAATAAAAAAATAGTTGGAGTAAAAATACAAGTGCGATTATTTACATGAAAGTTTGTTTTATTAAACTATTGCATTCATTTGTCTATGTCCGTTAGTTCATTTGGTAAAACTCATGTTTCAGTTAGTTTTCTTAAAAAAAAAAATTATATATCGCGAATTTAGGTGAACTTTAGGTGCAAATAGAACCTTTTTGTCCTAAGGCCGCTATATATTGAATAGATCAATTGTCATATAACATTTCTCATATAATAAAGTTCGCAAAACTTTGCACCGTGGATCTAAAACTTTATAACTAATAATTTATTACTGTTGGACCTTGTATTTTCTAATTTTTTTAGAGCAACATGAAGTCCAAGGGGATCGTGGGGGCAGTACTGAAAACCCAAAAAGTGGTTATCTCATCTTATTTACCTTAAGCATAAATTTCGGTTCCAGAGTTACTCTTTTCTGGCAGAGTAGACCCAGACTTGCCACTTCTTTGGGACCAGTTGAAACCTTACAATTCGATGCGAATATACTAACATTTTCAGTTGGTTTTCTATTCCTCCCCAAAATTACAGGGCATATTATTACTCACACAAACACTTTTGTTTTACATGCAAGTGTTAGTAAACATGCATGTCTAAAGTAAATTTTATATAAACGCGTACAAGTGTGTTTGTGTCAAGTACAGTGTGAAGAGCGGAAAAATATTGCGAACACTTTGTTTAACTGAAAGTGGTGTGAACGTACAACTGCTACAACATCAGCAACGTCTATATCAACAACAAAAATATATGTTTATATTAAAAGTACAATTTGTACTTAACGGAAATGTTTGCATGAAGTGAACAATCTCGCCTATGATCCATCTTAACCCGCTCAAAGCCAGAATCAATAAAACACTCTGACGAGCTGTTCACGTTTTATTTTGTTTGCTCAACAACATTTTACATCATATACATACGTAGTCAGTGTAGCAACGTAGTCAGAAGGTACATTTTATATTAATATTGCCTCGAATTTGTTGTTGTGGCAACAAATGATCAAATATTTAATCTGTGCACCATTTCAACGTGTTGAATTGTTAAAATTTAAATGAAGCTTTTGGGGGATTATTGCAGACTTCCTGGAATGTAAAATTTTGGGAAAAAAAAATTTAAGCAAAATAAAGAGGTGGCTATTTAAGTCAGTTTTTAAAACAGAGTCAGATTAAAATAAAATTAAATTTTGAAATGTTTAATTATTACACTGCAAAGCAAAATGGAGCCTTTTAAAAGTTTCTTAAATATAAGTTGCTGATCCCTATATATTTTCATCTGCTGATGCCAATGGTATCATTAGGTTTTTCCTAACAGTTCAAGTTTTAAAGATATAGTGACATATAGGCATTTCCTCCGAATGATCAACCAGGATGGAAAAATTAAATGTTGATAATCATCGTGATTTATTATTTATAGCTATAAAAAAAGTCTATGTTTTTATAAAAGAACGTTTTCGTAGCATACCTTAGCTTTTTTACTTGAGGACATTGGGCTGGAAACTGGAAAATTTAATATATCTTTTTTAAACTGCTTCTAAAGACATTGTTATATTCAATTATTTAACATGCAAAAAATATGTTATGTTATTCAAAATCTTTCTTTTTCAATCAATTAAGAAGAGAAAAGTGTAACGAGAACAAAAAAAGTTCGATTTACTGTTAATTAACGGTTTTAACATATGAGAAAATCGTAAGTTCGCGACCGTTACTAAAGCCAATTAAACTAAAACCAATAGAGATATTTTATTCTGTAAAACTTGGTAGAGACCTACATTAGTACACTTTTAAAATAAATTAATCACCATTTTTAATTTTTCGAATTTATTCTATGAGCTAGATTTCAGTTATGTATTTTATAAAGCTTTTTTGTAATAGTTCAATCCCTTAATTTTTAGGAATGAATTTATACTCTACCAGACTAAAAATTTAAGGAATAGAACTATTACAAAAAGCTTTATAAAATGCATAACTGAAATTTAGCTCATAGAATAAATTCGAAAAATTAAAAATGTTGAGTATAATAAAGTAGCTTATGAAAAGAAATAATTTCCAGATTCTATAAATTAATCACTTTTGAATATTCCGTTCCATTTCGCAGATTTTTACATTTCACTACTGTCAGCCAAAATTGACTTCTATTTTGCGTACGTTCGTGACCACATGTTTACAACTATCATTATGAAAACTTAAACTCGATTAAATCCATATTTTACACTAAACATAAAGCTACCAAAATGCTATCGAATCGCAAAAAAATGCTAGGAAAAGTTTCGTTTTCTATATTATTTGTACACCAAACGCGTACGAACTTACGTTCGTGATTCCAAAAAATTCCCATATATTATTTGAACTATTTACACCATTTTCTGTTTTATTCGGTCAATTTTTCGCGAACGGTCCTTTAAACCTTAAATTAATCTACACAAAAATCTCTTTTAGTTGAGTAGAGTCACATTATTGAATATATCAGGATATCTCACTTTTATTGCAAGGATATTAAAATTTTTGTGATTTTGGTCCTTAAAATTTTTTTTATGTAGATTTGAAATATATATACTGAAGTAAAAATAACAGATACTTATGTATTTTTGGCCGCTAATTGCGAATACAACATTAGTTTATGTGTACCACCTCTTGCTTTAAAAATATCCTTTTTAACCCCATTCAAAATAATTTGGTTTTTATGTCGAATTTATCATCAATAAATTTGTCATCTTTAGAAAAGACTTTGTATAAATAATAGAGACAGTTTTGTGTCAATATATTTTGCACAGTATTAAATATTTTAAAATTAATATTTCCAATTTAGATAAACAACAGGTGGTAAATACTGTTTGACAAAACTGCGCAGTTTCTTAACGTCGATGGTAAATTATGAAATGACCAATTATAAAATTTGGGACATCAATGATCTAGAGGGAGCCTGGAAATCATCCTTAAGAGTGTTATTTTTGGTACTATTGTAAATTTGTAAAAAATAAGATAAAATGTGAAGAGGTTCTTAATATTTCTGAGCCGTTTTTATGGGGTTTATTTTTTTTTGTAAAATAAGTTCGTTGGAATATTTAGTTCGTGCATACATTGAAAAATGTGGGGAAACTATTGAATTTTTCAAAGTTTTAAGGACTAATCTAAAAATACATAATTTTGAACATCCTTGCAATACAAGTTAGATACCCTTATATACTTACCATCGTGATTCTATTTAAATGCAAGAGATTATTGCGTAGACTAATAATCCAGAAAATATTTTAAAGTTTGTAGGGTCATTCGTGAAATATTAAGCGAATAATACAGAAAATGGTTTTAATTATGCAAACACTAATTGTCTTTATATCTTTTAACTAAAGCTGCTGCAGCATTCTTAATTTAACTAAAAATAATGGACAGAAGTCGGGAAACCTTTGGTGTATAAACAAGTGTTATCGTACTTTTCGAATATAAAATATTATTATTGTATTTTACATCATACGGGTCTGTTCGGAAAATCACGTAATTTCAAATGTTCTGAAAATCACGTGATTTCAATGCTTTTAAAATTACATGTGTGATTTTGTGGCGTTCTGAAAGTCATACTATTTTTGTTTTTCTCTGTGTGCTTTCGGCAATTGGAAATCACACCGAAACATACAAAAAACGGAACACCAAAATATCACACGTCTTATTTCAAAAGGCACATGTGATTTGAAATCACGTGATTTGAGTTAAAGTGATTTTCAGAACAGGCCTGATAGTTTACTTTACGAAAAACTCTTAAAATTAATATAATAATTTCTTAAAACATTTGTTAAATATGCCTGCAGCTGCAGGCATTAAGAAGCCTAAGTTTTGTAGAAATTTCCCATTTTATTTAGTTAATTAAAAACTCCTTCCCCCTAAAGGTTTAACCGATATTTTCAATTCCATTTTGTTCTTTATTTGTTCGTGGTAAAATTACAATTACCTTGTGATTGTACAACGTGAATAACCACATTTATATGCCGAGTAAACAAACCCAGTTAACTGGAAAAATCTCTAGCAAATCAAGTGAAAATATTCCGCACCAAATAGTAAAAACGCTAAATAAATAAAAGCGCTCAAAATGTTTGTAATAGTAATCGCAATACAGACAACGTTCAACAGTCAGACAAACTAAGAACCGCTTAAGAAAAGTAAACATTTGTCGACTTCATGTCTGACATTCGTGCAGTCGCACGTTGGCAATATGCAAACATTTCTGCGACAGCCACAACCACAGTCATATTCGTATTTGAATTAATTTACCATTTCATTATTATTTTATTCCATTTTATTTCACAATATTTTTTTCGGGGTATATTCGTTCAACACGCTGCAAAGAAATAAAAAGAAATTAAATCAAAATTTATGTTCACACCAGTAAAATCACGATGGCATTTTTGCGCGTATTTTTGCAAGACTCTTCACCCTTTTTAAGAATTTCTGTTGAAAGCCTTAAACCGGAAGTCAAATAAATGTTTGTTTAATATAAAAGACTTTAAAGGTGGTTGGTTTTAGAAAAGGAGGCAAGCGGGATTTGTAATTCATTTTTGTTACACTCTAAAAATGTTTGCATGTTTTTGTTGCTGTTCTATATTTTTATAGTTAAATGCGAACGATTTGATTCTCTTCCTGTCGTATTTCCCTTTCACATCAAATCACATTCACTCTTTCCTTCGCCCCTGAACTTAATGCACTCATCATAATCATCAACTCCATCACCATCATCACGGTACTGAATGTTAACGTTCAGGTGGATAAAGTGAAACTGTATCTATAAATATACATGTACGTATATGAGCATGTGTATGAGTGCGTGTGATTTATTCTGATTCAATTTTTTAACCTTGCAAGAATGTAAAAGTGTAAATTCTTTTTATGGTTATTTAGTTTATCCAAGGGAATAAAAAATGAATTAATCTTCATTAATCGAGTAAGTTTAAGAACATTGAAGCAAACCCTCATCACTGTGGAGCTAAAAGTTGAAGAACTAATTTATATACGGTTTAATCTCCATTAACAGATTTCATTTTTAAGCGGACACACTTTGTCAGTGTTTATTGCTACCTGATCCCGGTACAGTTCCATACTAAATACAAGCATAGAGTTTGTTTTAAAAGACATCCCGTTTGCACGGACAACTTTTAATGGTCCCTTCGTTGCCCAGTCATAAGATATTCTACTGTATTAGAAGTTTGTTTTTAAATTCAACCGAACTTTAGATTAATCGGATGTAATTTTATCATTTTTATACTGAAAATGTAAAACATCTCATTCTCCATTTTAAATTAAAAGTTTTTTTTAAAGGTTTTTTAAAAACAATTAACTTTTCATTATTTTAAAGTGACTTAACTTCTTCTGTTTAAATTCCTTTTTTTTTTTTGGAAATTTTAAAAAAATATTTTACAAATTCCTTAAAATAAAAACTCTGCTTGGCGCAAACATACACGCACACATTCACCTACAAAATTCCTTGCACATCTCGCAGTAGACTTCCAAGGGCAGTGTCTGTGTGAGTCTTTCTATCAGAATTGAATGTGCATGTGAAGATGTGTGCGTATGTGTGAACATTTTCACAATCGAAATGCCAATCAATTTTTCACGATTACCTTCAGTAGAAGTGTTTGAACGTAAATTTCACGCTGAGTTCCTAGGATTTTTTTTGTTGTTCTTTTTTGATACAATTTGGGGGTTTTCACCGTTTCTTTTTTGTTTCTGCTTCATCTGAAATTTGTATTGACTGCTAAAAACCTTTGCGCTGGGTATAAGTTTTTATTTTATTTTTCCCTCGATTATACCCCGTCAGTTGCAGAGTGTTTTTTCCTGGCTTGGATACGTTGAATGCCAGTTGGGTTGGCTGTTGGATTGGTGCTGGCAAATATTGAGATGACAGACATATTTTATTTATCATCATACTTATTTAATTTTTCTCCATATTTCCTTATTTATTTATTCGTTTACTCAGTGTTGAACTATTTATTTTATTGTTCTGAATTTTTTGGTGTGCTCTTTCTTGACTACAGACTTACCCGAAGTATATGGTATTTGGTAAGTTTTGGATAAATTAAGCATAAGTTAAAATTTTATACAAAAAGTGTAAAGAGTGTTGTTTTGACCATAACACAAAAAATTTAATTTGAATCAAAAATATTTTTCATATTCAAAAGATCAATTACATGACATTAACACTTGAAAATGATTTCGAGCATATGCGGCTGTTCTTGACCACGCTGGGCCACGCTTTGGAGCATTGCTGGCAGTATGTCACGAATAACACAAGCAATGAGAATTTACGTTAATCGAAAGGAAACAGGCCAAGTTTTCATGTCAATAAATCGATGGTTTCGGTCGCCGTTTAGCAGTAGTGTCATCAGGTTGAAGGCACATCTCGCCCGCAAAACACCTTTAATCATGGGGATCTCCATTAAAAAACGTGACCTCCGGCCTAATTTTTGAAGAAATAAGGTCCGATGATGCCACTATGCTGTAGACCGCACCAAACCGAGCGTTTTTCTGGATGGAATGGAGTCTTTAGGGTCTGTTGTGAATTGATCTCACTACATGCACAGAAAAAAATCTCCAAAAGTGTTCACCAATTAAAGCATTTATTAAAAATAAAATCAATTTTAATTAAAAATGTAATCAAGTGAATTAAACGCTTAATTGATACTATTAATTTGTATGATGATGCAAATTTGATTAATTTTTTAATTAATGTCACAAATTTTTTAATTGAAATCAATTTTTATTTTTTACAGTGCATGCGAAAATTCAGTTAATTAGCAGGATTATGAAGCCAAATATGAGCCGTGCCCCACGAGATGCTCTAGAAGTTTATAATTGATTTTTCAAGAAAATTTCGTTCATACGTGTGTGCTAGGGAGATCGATTATTCAAAATTTTTCAAAAACTGGTTTTAGAATATTCCGAATAGTTGCTTTTTAAAAAACAGGTTTACGGTTAAGCATATAAAATATCACCGGTAAACCGGTTTTATTAGAATAAATAAAAAAAAAATGCAATAAAATTTTTTGGAAATAAAAAATTAATTTAAAAAAAAAAAACAAAGTACAGTCATATTTATGACTTGAGGTCAAATTAAACCACATAAATGGCTTCCGTCTTGTCTTGGCCAGTAAACAGCACAAGATATTTCGTAAAAGTATTAATTCATTTATTAATGATGTGCTAATAATCCCAATTTTTGAATGAAAACACTGAAATTTATTGTTGTGGGAAAGCTATTTTCTATGCGCATTTCGCTGGTTGCTTAGGCCAGCTCGTCAGGAAACTTTTTCCAAATACTTTAGAAAAGCTAAAAATATTATACAAGTAAGACCATAAAGTGAATAAGTATTTTAAACACTCAGGTCTTACTTATAACAATATCAAAGCTTCAACAAAGTCACGACAATAAACAGTGAATTTATCTTTCTTACATTCCCCTACAATTGGCTAGTTTTTTTCCAACACGAATTGTAGTTGTAACAGGATAGAAAGAAAAAAAAATAAGAAGTTGCTTAAATAAAGCAGCTTTCCATTTCAGTTTCAAAGTTTCCTGACGAGCTGGCCTAAGCAACCAGCGAAATGCGCATAGAAAATAGCTTTCCCACAACAATAAATTTCAGTGTTTTCATTCAAAAATTGGGATTATTAGCACATCATTAATAAATGAATTAATTTATGTATTAATTTTTAATTCTTACTTTGTTTTCAATGAATGCAGACGACGATAGTGCTGCAGCAATTTCGCTGCTATTTGTTTGAAACGGTGATGAAATTCGAACTAAAGAGTGGTTTAAACAACGATCGAAATATTAAAATTTTTTAATAATTCTACAAACATACTTCAAATGTTTGTTCAAACAACAAACACCCCAATTGACAACACAAACTATTTTTAAAAATGAAAATTTTGACACGTTTGTCAAGCAATTTGTGTGGTTCATTTTGCTCTTTGGAATTTTCAAAAGAACTTCTGTCTTAAAAATTAAAGGAATTTAATAAAATTATTATTTGAGATATTCTCTCAATTTAATTTTAAATAAATTTTAATTTGTAGATGACAGCTAAGCATGTCTATAGGCAGCAGTAGACTTCAATCACATTTTGAAAGGCCTTGATTTTATATTTCAAATGACTTTATTTCAAGATTATAAAAGCTTCTAGTAATATGAACACATTTTTGTACGAATTATCTGCCCATTCGTCGACCACAACTAAAATTCTTTCTTTTCTTCAATTAAGTTTTATAGTTCTTGGTGTTTTATTAGATAATACTAGTGAATGTTTCCCATATCGTTGATTCCGCCGGTATGTTGTAGTTTTTTACCATGCAGATATGTTGGAACTTCTTACGATTTTTTAGTGCCGGGCATTCCGTTCTCGGCAAAGCAACGGGCCAATATTTTACCCAATGATTCATTGTTTTCAGCGTATTTTAGTAAAGTATTATTTGTCGTCTCTTTAGAACTACTTCGAACGGAGTTAAGTTTTATTTTGAGTACATTAATGTCAGGCATGTCGACTAATTAAAGGCGAATAATAAGTCGTGACGTCGACGAACGTTTGCAACTTATCATTTAAGAGTACTTCAGGCACCTTTCTTTGTCTTTTTAGTCCCGTTCGAAATATCTCCAGAGAGACATCTGTATAAAAATATATTAAGTGCTTAAAAAAGTCTCAAACAAATTACTAGTATTTACTCTTTTAACTGAACACTGTTTTATAGTTGGGTTGTTTACGAAAGGCGGATTATCAGGTTATATGATTATGTAGTTATATTAACAGCAACAAAATATATTTAAAAATTTAAATAAAAGTATTTTGTTGTTATGAATATAACTAAGTAACCACATAACCTGATAACCAGCCTTCCGTGAACACCTCAGGTATTTTGAATTGTTTTTAGTTTTTTTTTTTGCAAATGTAAGGAAAACGTATATAAAATACACATTATTAAAATAACCGATTTATTCGATATTCCAAAAATGGAAATTTACAAATAACCGGTTTGAGCAGAAGTAAAAAAAACCATTCGAACTCCCTAGTTTTATGCACACGCAAAATTTTTTATTTATTTTTTTAAAATTCTGCAAATTAATTTGTTTCATCATAATTTTCATTTATAAAATTCGCAATTATTTGCTCACATACTTACACGTCAATGCATCCATAAACACATTTTATGAAATTAATTAGAAAATAAATTGATTAATGAGAATTATGACAGTCAATGTTTAAGTTTTTCTTTGTGTTGACATAACGAAAATTTCCATTATATTATTGGTTTAGAAAGAGATAAATCTACAATTCGCTTTGCCGTAAGAAAAGTTTTTTTGTTGTTTTAACTTAATTTTTCAACAATTCTAAATTGAATTGCACATTTTACAATACAGAATTAAATTTTTACAAATTAATTTTAAGCTTAAAAATCTACGGAAAGAATGTAAAAAAAAATTTATAAAGTTACTTCAGCCCCGAAAAATTATATCACTGGAGAAGTATCTTCAGGAACTTGATGCATCTCCATAATCCGACTGACTCGTTAGCAAAAATCTTTATTGCCAGGTAATTTTTAAGCCCCCTTGCGAAACCAAATGAAAGTTGGAAAAGAAACGATGTTGAAAAAGGTAATCTGTTTGTGGAATATATAAAAAAAAATTTATTTAACCCTCATTTGCCTACCGCTATACCTGTCAAGCTACCATCCGTCGTAAGTGGAACAGTTTTACACCTAAGATTAAAGATAAGGAAAATTGAGAAGGCTTTTGCTGACTTTAACCCCAAGAAAGCAGCTTGTACTGATAAAAGAAGCAACAAAATCCTCATGGAGGTAACCCCAAACAAAAAAAAAAAAAAAATGAGTAACAAAACAGTGGGTCATTGAGTAAGCGAATGAATAAATTTAGTTTTAAAGGATTGTACTTTTTATGTCCTTCACCACAATAATTAAGAGGATATTATGCATTGTCCGTTTAGCTGCCTGTTTGCGTATGCATGTCAATGAAATTTAAAGATTTGCTTGATAGATATCGTCCATTCAATTGGTCTTAGATCGAAGCCTATTTCACCTAGCCTTTATATAGTAGTATGTAAGGCGATAAGCACCACGACGGAAAGGGTCTTTTGTGCAACCCGTGTATCTCAATATGTCAGGTTCAGACCCCATATAGAGCCAAATAAATTGCCTGTTGGAAGACCATAAATATCAGGTTGGTTCATCAGTCGCCCCCCTGAACAATTGCTGTTGTCCCAGGGCGGGACAACAGCAGAGAAGATGTTCTGACACTTTGTCATCAACCTCACAAAATCTGCAAACAAATAGCCTAAGTTCCCCCCTTTTCTAGCAGAAGGTGCCTGCCTCGCTTTGATCAGGGTCGCAAATCTTTTGGACTTGGTCTTAAGCCAGCCTTTTTATAATTATACTCCTGTAAAGGCCCTTAGCAGCCATACATGTTTTAAATATTTTAATATTTTAGACCAAATTAAATTGCAAAAACAAGTAAGAAAGTTTAGGCGGTCAAGCCCGACCATATGAAACCCAACATCTCAGTATTTAAACACAAATTTTCAAGAGTGTATGGCTATATGAAAAATGATCTATTTTTGTTTTAAATTTCATTAAAATCTGTTAAAGAGTTTCGGAGAGGCAGAAATTGCCCCAATCTCCCTCGTGATCCCATTTTATAAAAAATTCATAGCTTATGTGCCCATATAAATTTGGATCTATCTATGTTTTAAATTTCATTGGAATTGGTTTGATTGTGGGCACAAAGACCCTATTCCGGAAAGCAGCTTGTAAAGGTGTTATAGGAAATTATGGACTGATTTGCCCCAATTTGAATAGGATTGATGCCAATTAGAGCCTATGTACCGAATATCCTCAACCTATCTTTGCTGTTCCTTGCGCACAAGGTTACATGGTCAGCCGGCCAGCCAATCGAACGCACATCGTAATACTTCAAAGTGGGTATTGGACTAATATTTTAATGTGTTACACACATCAGCACAAATTCATAATACCCTCTGCACTATTGTGGCGTGGGTTTAGAGAGTTATAAAGTGCTACTATCTGAATGATGTCGCCAATATTTCCTCAAAAAGTTTCATATTCAACAATGTACTCCGTACAAAGACCATTTTTCAGATTTTGTTTCATAAATCTTTAAAAAATTTTGAAATCGAGCTTCGGAGAAACTTGACAACAAGGCCTGTTGTTCTTTTAAACTTTTTTCCCCGAATTTAAAAGTAGGAAATAAACTGCAGGCTGTTGGCACTTTCTGCTTCTAAGAAATCTCCTCTGATTTTTGCAGGGTAAAGGGGATACTTATCAAAATTGACATTTCTAATTTAAGATTACAGTTACGAAAGCCTGTTCAGTCGTACGATTTGCCAAAAAATTCGTGTGTGCTTATAAATTATAAAAGCGTGACCTAAAGAAGAAATGAATTGACAGATGTTTTTGTCCGACTTGCAAATGTTTTTGAAAATTTTCATCAAATGGTAGATTATATGCAATCAAAGTAGCATTTTATTGTAAAGAAGCTGAGTCGTATGATTTGGCATCTTTCTTATTTGATAGTGTGGCATTGACAACAGATTTGGCAGATATTTTTTGTGTCGGATAGAATTTTGTCAAAGTTTCGTGTGAATTTGTAGAAAATTTGATCGGAATTGCATCAACGGAAGTAAAAACCACTTTGATCAGAATGTATGAAAGGCCTGCTTATTACGGGAAATAAAATACACAAGAGAATTTTGGTAAGAGTCGGGTTATCTTTAGTTCAGCTGAAGATAAAGATGCTCACCTGGGTAGAGTAACTTGTTAGAGTGTTATATTATGCTATGCCGAATCTTATATACCTTTCAATATGGTGCGACAAGAAAATTTACAACAACCGTTCTTTAGATATAAAAAAATAAATTTTGTCATACGCCCAAATTTTGTCGGATGTTGTGTATTTGTAACCAATATGCTTGTACCAAATTTGGAAACCGTGGCTCCATCCGTTCTCCAGATAAACATAAAAAAATTAAGAAAAAAAAGCAACAACAAGCGATTTTTGGGTAAAGATAGGAGCAGTCGTGGTTTTTTGCTGGATAAACGGATATCGTTCAATTACCTTTTCTACTTATAAGGATGCTAAGGAAGAAACAGTAATTTTTAAGTCGGTTGTTCAATCTAAATTATTTTTTAAAAGGCCAGATGATGATACTCAAAGAGTATCGAAATATCGCCAACAAATAAAAATAAAAAATTTATTTTCACTACTGACCTCGAGCTCGTAATAAAAGCATTTATATTGATAAATAGAAAAGTAGAATATAAATAACTTTAAGGACCAAGAATATATACTTCTCATAGGAGCTGCGGTCAATATTGCAGAAAGTACAAACGTTATGAGAAACTGATATATGAAGGGTAAAAGAACTTTAGTTTTTTGTTAATAAAAATATATTTGCTTCTATATGTCTAAAACTTTTTTGAACAGTTCGTATCTGGATACAATTCGATTAGACTTACCCTTAAATACACTTCAATCCAAAAATCCTTTTGGGAAAGGTCCATTTCAAATTGAGGCACCCATATAGTTTCCAAAATATATGTGTGTATATTTGCTTTTCTCGATATTGCCATAAATTTCGCCACTAATGTTTTTAACTGACTTTCTGCATACAAATTGCCAATTGGCCATTATTTTTAAAATCACTCTGTATACTTACAAATTGTGTAGGGCTGGCCGTATTCGTATGTTCCTGAATATAATTTCTGCCCTAATTTACAACAATTCTCGATATTTGAATCAGCTATTAACAACGAATTAGATTTTTTTTTTTTTTTATTCTCTTCTTAAGAATTTTTAATAGAAAGTATGAATAAAGATTATTAGTTTACACATTTTCTTTTCATTTAATTTCACATATATAATTCTCTTTCAATATGAGAAAGTATTTAGGCCTCAAAAATCTGCTTATTTTCCTCCTGCTTGATTATGAAAACATCTCTTGAATCTTGTAACAACTAGTTTTCATTTTCATATTACACTTTTGCCACCTGCAAACATTATTCAGTTAGATTACACACGAGTATCTACAAGTACGTCTTCAATTTTTTTTCTTTATCGTTTATCCTTCAACATCTCCTTGCCAACATCTCTCTTGATTTTATCAAAAACGTATTAGTTGTGCTAATCCGTATGTATGCATGTGGGTGTTTATATATTTGCTTTCCTTTTTCTTTTTTACAATTCACATCCTTGACTTGTATAAATACATCTGCAACTTTAAACATCCATAAGATATTGATATGAATTTTTTATAATATTCTCTGAATTGTAATATTTTGATAAGGTATAAAAGCAACAAAATAATAATTTTAGCAAATTATTTGTGCTCATTTCGTTAAAATTTAATAAGAAAAACACAATTTCGATTTAAATATTAAATGATAAAATACACAGTTACATATAGAAATATTTTAAGGTGTGTGCCTAAAAGTGTGTGTTTGTGTTGGAAAATTAGTTAGCAAATAAAATGACATCGTAGAAAATTTCAATATTTTATGAATTGTCAATATTGAAAAATTAAATACGTGTTAATGCTTAACAAATATTTAGAAATTTAAATAGAAAGTAAAAAGTTAAATATGTTTTATACAATATTCTACATACAAATTCGACTAATAAATATTAAATGCACCCATATATGAATTTAGTTATGTAACAATTTATTTTATATTAAAATTCTAATATACTTTTTAATATATTTTTAAATCAATATTGTTTTCGTAACATTAAAAAAATTAAACATAACAAAAGCACATGTATATGTTTTCCTAGTCTGATATCTGCTCAACAGAAAAGACTAATATAACAAGCACTTAAAATAAACAAATCTTATTTAAATCAGTTTGCAAATGAAATCACTTTAAATGCAGCAATTTTACAATTGTATAAATTATTCATGTCATAAAATGTTAAGAGAGATCCCAAAATATAAAAAAATCATATATTCCCATATTTTATATTCACTATTAACTAGTGTTTTTGTGTCTGTATGTAAATAACAAATACAGTTAAATTTGTTTACTTGTCATAACTTTAACACTCACTACTCAAATATTTTCCATCCTTTTAAATGTGTTTGTATTTGATGTGTGTGAGTTTTTTTTTTTTTTTGTGCATGTGTACTTCTAGGATTGTGTGCGTATAAATGTATCATTATCATTATTATTACTGTTATTCTTTGTCTGTGTGTTTGTAAAAACAACAAATTGTTATTATCCGTAGTTGTGCTAGTACATGTGTTTGTTGCAAAACAAAAAGAACTTATAAAAAAATATACAAATACAGACATTTACATGTTATAACTTATACTTAAACGAGGGTTGTTCGGAAAGTTCAAGTGTTGAATTAAATATAACTAAACGCGTGATTGTTTAGCGTAAAATATTAAACCTATAGATATTGTATGCGTTTGACGCAGTCAAATATAAAATTACCACTACCAAATGTTTTCCCTTTCGAAATCAGGAAAATATAACTCTTCTAAATCAATTCCACTTAAGGAGTTCTTGCTCTCTTAAATCCATTTAATGTCCACAAATCAATCCCTATGGCTCTAGTTTCTTTTTTTTCTTCAATAGTACTGCTCTGCTACATTAATACAGAAAATACATTACTACTCCTTATTATTATTGCATTTTAATGCAAACTCAACATGTAAATGTTGTAGCCAGAGTTTTGTGTTTCCTGTTGAAAACATTGATTGTCATAAGATAGAAAAAGAAATCTTAGACGATTGATATTATCTACACAAAACTTTTGCTTTTGTTGCAAATTGTCTTAGTGGCATAAATAAAATTGGATTCCATACGAGTTAAAACCACCCAGCGGGAAAACTGGAAAGGCCTTCTTACTTAAGGCCTTATTAATGGCCTGCTTAAAAATGTTTTTAAGACAAAGACGGCGTCATAGAAGCTTTCGGCTCTTTTATATAAAATATAAGATACACATTCCCCACTCGCTTCTATGAGAAGGGAGAAGAGAAGTAGTAGCTTTTTTGTTTTGTTTTTGCCAAAGCAAAAGTAAAAGAATTATTTGTTTATCCAGTTGCCATTCTTATGTTCCTGCCAAAGTAGCGAGAACGGAAGGCCTACCCAGCAATTATAACGTGTGTTAAAAATATATGAGTATGAAATGGAGCGAACAGGCCTTGTAACTACAAAAGAAGAAGTACAGAGGTCTTCTAGAAAGCATCTTTACTCCTTTTTTCCCCCGCTGGGCAGTAGACGTTGAAAAACGATTTTAAATCCCGTTTGAATGCCATATAAGGAAGTCATTTTTACATCGAATCATTACGACAACCCATAATATAAGAAATCCTATTAAAAGCCCATTCAACCAGCGAATCAATGCCACAACTTAATATTAATGGCGCCAAGGAAATGCTCTGTATTTGGTAGCACGAAAGCGTTCCATCTAGTATGCCGCATACAATTGACTACACAGAAAGAAATGAAAATTTGTGATATTAATAAAAACTTTAATTAGATTTGCACCAGTAAATAAGTTAATAGTATCAATTAACCGTTTAATTCACTTGATTAAGCGTTAAAGTCACTTGATTAAACGTTTAAATCACTTGATTAAATTTTTAATTAAAACTGATTTTATTTTTGGGCAGTGCTTCAATTGGTGAAAACATTGGAGAATTTTTTCTGTGTAATTTGAAGCGATAATGGACAGAAATATGCCAATAAAAAATTTTCTTTTTTTGCGAAGCACTAATGGCACATCGTAAGCACACATTTATGCGCTACCCAATAAGACATACGGAGATGCAGAAGGGTAGTGAACGAATTCTTAATAAATTAAAAAATATATATATACAATTTGTAAGGGAGCATATTAAGGAATAACGGTAACAAACAATTCAGTGTGCAAAGCTGATCGTTACGTTCACTAATTTTTATATGCGCTGAATAAAGCGCTTTCTGTGTCAAAAATGTATTGCTTCAGGGTGGGAACTCGCCATATAAAATTCATGACTTCCGTAAGCCATATGACAAGCGAAACTTTTACGTTTCTCCCTTACAAACCAGTTTCGTTGGAAGATCCATTTTTTATTGGGATGCAACTAAAGATCAAGCCGAAAACCTTCATAAAAACTGTTGTTGGAAACTTTTGGCCCACCCGCATTATAGTGAAAAAACTTTTACAAAAAGGAAAAACACAATAAATTGATTAAAAGGAAATCAATACTATTTAGATTCATATAGTAACTTAAAAAAAATAAATATTATAAATATTATTAAAACTTTACATAACTTAATTAAAAATAAAACATGAAACCTACAATAACAGGTAGGAGTGCTATATTCAGCTACGCCGAATCTCATATACCGTTCACCATGGTGCGATAATAACAGATGTTGTGTATTGATAACCAATATACTTGTAACTAATTTGGAAACGTTGGCCCTTGCCGTTCTCCAGCTATACAGAAATCTGTAATATCTTTGAAAGGAAGGTGTCACGCCCACTTCTCTAAGCCCACCTATTTTCTTAAAAAGGTTGTGGATTTATAACCCAAGTATGTGTACCAAATTTGGACAATATTTCTCATACCGTTCTTTAGTTGTGAATAATTTTTTTTGGTTCCATGCCCACTTGTTCACTCCCTCCTACATTTTGTCGTATATTGTGAATGATAACCAATATCCTCATACCTAATTTGGAAACTTGGAGCCTTGCCGTTCTCCAGATATACAGAAATCTTTAATGTCTTTGTATGGGTAGTGCCACGACCACTTGTCCAAGCCCGCCAACATTTTGTTGGATGTTGTGTGTTGATTACCGTGATGAGTGTACCTTATTTGGAAAGCGTGGCTCTTGCCGTTCTCCATATATAAATAAAAAAAATTAAAAACAGCTACAAAAATGGGATTTATAGGTAAAACTAAAGGCAGTTGTGGTTTTTTACTCATATCTCAGTCATTTGTGGACCGATTCGGCTGAATTTCAGTGGCAAACAAATCCAGTCCATATGTGGCACAAATATATAACTACCGTGCCCACCATATCTGGGGTCTTCGGAAACCTATTTCAAAGGACACACGGGCAAACAGATGGATACGTGATTAGAACTTCGCTTCTCATAAGGATCCAGATTATATAGTTTATACAGTCTAAGAATAATATTGTAAAAATTGCAAACGGAATGATAATTTTATATGTACCCTTTTACCTTTGCTGAACTTTAGATTCTAGTCAATCTTATAAGGCGGTATCTTACCAAAAATATGGGAAAAGTCCATAACAAACGATGATCAAGACTTTGAATGAATGATTTTAAAAAAATCTTAAAAACTTAAAAAGGCGTAGGCGATTAATCTTTTCCAAATAGATTTCCATAGTTCATAAATTTTCTATTCAGGAAACATCCATGTTAAAAAATTTCTTATAAGAAAAGTCGGGCTTCTTAAAACCAATTAAAATAATGTTATGTATAAATCCAAATTCTACTTTACAAGACCATTTCCGGAATACAATAAGATCATAAGATCGCTTATAAAGCCGTATTATGACATTTTTTTATGTATCTATTAAAAACTTCATGATCCTTGTTGCATTTATTGGCCTTTACTATTATCCTTATAATGCTTTTAATCTTTCTCTAAAATATTTATTGCCTATTTCCAGAAGTTGCAAATATTTTCCACTTGAAATTTAAATTTGATAAGAATCCAAACCCAATTTGTCCAACGACCTCTGTAGACTCAATTATTTAGAGTGTTTGAATGTGAATTTAAAATATTATGTTGTCGGTCTTGTTAGTTTTGAATCTAAGAAACATATAAATGATATCAATAGTGTCGTATTAAAAATCCAACTTTTGAATGATGTCATTGAAACATCAATCATAAAATATTCTTTACATATACATACACAACGATACATACAAACAACTAAATGAAATTTATAATTTTATAGCGACATGTAAAAGAATATAATAAATAGCAATAAAAACAAGAGGAGAAGAAAACACAGCATATAAATTGTTCTTATCACAAGTATAAAAAATAAGATTGCGTTTAAATATTTTTCTGAAAATAAAGAAAAAAAAAAGGAACCAGGACGTAGAAAAACTAAAAATAAAGTTTCCTCAAACAAACTCACACATGCCAGTAATTCGCGCACAAAACGTAGAATTTAAAATAAGGACGTTTTCTAAACTAAACTGGCAGGATATAAGTTACAGTACTCGTATTTACTCTATGAATACTCAAATGTGATTTTTTTTATAAAAAAAAAAAAAACAAATAAAAAAAATATCGTTTTTTTAATCGTCAAGCAAAACTATTTTTGAATTTGACAATGTCGTCTTTAACATAAAAATCCAAATGACATGTGAGAATACTCACACAAACCCGTACACACATACGCTAACTTGCCTTTCACACACTTACAGAATATCTGAAATATGGAACAATAGAAACAAAACAATGAAGTAAACAGATCAGACAGTTTGTATATTTTGGAATGAATAAACGTTAGAATGACTGACTTTTAGAATGAATGAATGACTGGAGGAAAAGTATACTCGTGTGCCTAACTGCCACTCGTAAATCGTCAAGTTTGTTTTTTTTTATTATTTTTTTTTTTGGTTTTTTATTTCACTGTTTCAAGGCATGTCTTTCAACTAGAAAAAAATCTTCGGTTTTTAGGCCTTTCAATGGTTTTGTTGTTGTTTTTTTTTATTTGTATTTTATATTGAAGAGAACTGTATGAATGTCAGTTTACAAACAGTGATTTTGAGTTGTTACATAAAAAACTACATGATTTATATCTTTTTTTGTTTTGTTTTGGTTCTGAGAATTGAGATGAGACTTTGGAGGAAGACACTTCTGATGTTTAACTATAAGATGCGTTTTAAGTAGCGAAGTAACCGATATATCGAAGATACTTCAGGTTTGCCGATTTATAAGACGGTACTTTGACGATACTTCTTACATTTTGTTAGAGTTTTTAAAGGAACAATTTAACTTTCAATGCTTATTTTTGCATACCAGATAAGAGAAATAACACATCAAAAAGCAGAGCAGAGAGCAATGAAATTGTTTCCTACATATCTATCTTAGCCGTTTCCTTTGCACCATAGTAGTGAAACGATCTCTCATTACTAAAACTTAAATGTATTTCTATGCTTTAAGATTTCTTTTACTTATTTTTCTGATAAAATTGTTTTATGAACATTTTGGGTTACTTCAAAGAGGCTTCTTAATCCATAAGCAGAGCCTCTGCTACATTGTCTGACGCTATTCCGATAGGTAACTGTCTTCGAACATGATGAGCAAATATAATAAACGAGTTACTGGATATGGAAAATAGTTCAGAGTAGGCTTTCGAGATTTAAAAGTTTTTAAATTTTTACAGCAGCTGACTTTGAGTATTGAAAATCAGTGTTGTTTCCCTTATTGGAATTCAAAGAAGATTTAATGTTGAAAATCGCTACAACCGTAGTGAATATCGCTTATTAGTATACATTTTTCATTCAACATTTGGTACGCTAACAAAACTTTAGTGTTGAGTGTAAAACGTAGATATTATTTTGTTCCATCGTAATTTAGAAAAATGTATAAGTTTGTATAATGCATTATTATTTTTTTTTTTAGAAAAGAAAACACCATTAATTATATTTTGACTAATTTCGATTTCCCTGAAATTTAACACCAAAAAATATCCATGTATAACTCGATCAAAACCGATTATTCGCGTTTAAATATATCCAACATCATCTTTAGTTCAGTTCTCTGTTCTATTACTTATGTGTCTGAAAAAAGAGACTATTACTTTTATACCTAACGAATTGTGAGGTTTTTTTGTCTTCTTAAAATCTTGTAATTTTTTGTTCTTTTAGTTGTTGGATCTTTCAAGCATTTTCTAACGGATCCCTGTTGTTCACTTCCTTTTGCTTTTTCTTGAATTTGATAACAATTGAAAAGCGCTTTACAGGATAATAACAATAAATTTTTTATTGTAATGTATTTTTTCTGTTTTTTATTTAACTTGTATTTTGTTGTTGATACAGAATTTCTTTTTTTCTTATTTTCTGATGTCTTCTACTTACAAACTGTGCACGAGTTTAAGATAAAATGTATTTTTTTAAGCGAAAATAGTTTTTTTGTGTTTTTGCTTACTGAGAAATTTTTGTTACATTATTTAGTTGTTGTAGTGGCCCATGGGCAATTCCAACGCACAGAGGTGCATTTCGGCCAAAACTAAATAATTAAAAAAATTCTTTGATTTTTCAAAAACAATTTATGGAATTTTGAATCTAAGACTTCAAAACATGTAATTACAAATTCTGATAACAATGTACAGTCTGCTTTGACTGCAGGAGTGTCGGAAATAAGCATATTTCATTATGAGTTTTTAATACAACTATTAGCCTTTGAGGTAGGCTAATTTTTTATATTTTTCATATAAATAAAAAAATTTTTACGTCCTTTAAAAACTTATTTTATTACTTATTTAGTTATTTAGCGTATGGATTTAAAATACAGAGAGAATATGTATATATTTATATAATTTTTTTCATCGAAAATAAATATGTTCTACAAGTTTAAAGAATTTAGCCAGCATATGACGTCGGGTGTTAGGTTCTTAATTTCTTCAGTGTTTCCTGGGAAAGACAGAATTGGGCAGTTATGTATTATGTGGTCCACCGTCTGTAAAGGATGGCCACAAGGACAGCTGGCGTCATAAGTAATACCCCCCTTGGTTATTGAGTCCAAAGTTCTGGCAGTAGATGTGCGTAAGCGGTTTAAATTACACCAGGCTTTGCGAGGAAGATCAAAATCGGTGGTCCTATCGTCTGGGTTGAATAAGGGACTGCTTCATCCCGAGTCGTTCCACTGCAATGTCCAAGCAGAGTGTAAATCAAAATTATCTCGTAGTTTTTTAGCCAAGAGCAGGGAAGGACTTCTAGATATTAGCCTTGCATCGTATTGGATGGAAAGGTCAGCGTTGAGTGGGATGTGCGGGCTTGTGCTGATCTTAATGTACTCTCGAAAGAGTGCTTGGCTTCGTCTTAGATCAGGAGGATAGAGGTTTGCTAGCATTGGCAGCCATTCGACAGGTGTAGCTTTTAATATACCAATTATTATTCGCATCGTGGTGTTTAACTGAGAGTCGATTATTTTCACGTGGTGGCTGTTCAGTGTAGTGCAAAGGCTCACAGGTAAGAACTATGAGTTTTACAACCATATATAGCAAACTTTTCTTTATTATTAACTTTTTAGTGATCGCTATAATTACCAATTTAAAACTTTTTTTATGTGGAAAGCACATAAAAATAAAAACTTTATGAAATAGTAACAGTTGTTATTGAAAACATCCAGCAAGTCTCTAAAATAATGAAATTTTTGTCCAATTCACAAGATTGCATTATCATCCCAGCAAAAACTTGGTAATGACTTGCAATTACTGAACAACTTACTTTTCAATGACAACTTCATACCATCTGCATTACATAGAAGTAGTTTAGTAATGGCTGACATATAATCTGATACATAAGCACTTGTTCATTAGCTGATTAACGAAATTTATAATTAATTCATATCAAAAGGGCATTTAAGGTTTTATTTATTTAAATCTAATACAAATTGATTTTAAATACACATTTGTTCTTACAGTTGGTTTTTTTTTTATTTCTTATAAATGAAGAAAAATTTGTAATAGATTTGAATATAAATAATTTAAATACTTAATTGATGTCTTTAATGCAGATTAGTCAAATTAGAAAGTAAATTAAATTAAAAACACAATTTGATACCAATGTAAAGTACCTACTTATTTTTAAGTGAACGTGGTAATGACTTATATAACTCCTTATTTGTAAGCGAGGGTGGTAAGTACTTGCCTCCAATGACATCACCATGTTAAAATAATGAGTTAAAATGCCAATGTATAAGTAGTGAATAGTAGTTATATCAGCTTTTTATCTCATTATTTTTCAATGTAAGTTTTTGCTGGGATAGTATTCGTTTATACAATGTTGTATTTTTGTTCTTGGAAATTTACATGCAAATCTGTGGTTTAACTATACGATTGATTGTTTATATGTTTTATTTATACCACGCCTGGAAATGCTCGATTTGTTTGTTGAATTTATAAAAATATTTTAAGAATGTAATAACAAACACCACAATTTTTCTGAATGATCACTTTATGTTTAATTAATTTCAACTTGTTTTTTTAAAGTATTTTAATTAATATTTCTTATCAGTTAATGTTTATCACAATTTCACAACAAATTAAAGCTCCCATAGCTGGTTTAATTTCATGGTATCGAATAAAGTGAATGGCAATTCCTAAAGAAGAAGAAATAAATAAAACCAAAGAGTGAAGTAAAAAGTTATTATAAATTTTTATAAATATTAAAACGAATGTGTATTCTTGTCAAATTATAATAAAAAAGCTTTTATACTTTAATATTCTTATTCCTTCAATATTTTCCAGGAATATTTTCTATGCACTATCACAATTTTGTTTGGTTGTATATTTCTATTACGAAATATGCAAACAATAATAGTTGTATAGAAAATGTATACAAATATTAGATACCAGCAGAATTTAATGCATTTACTGGCCCGCTACGGCCTTCGTCAGCATTCATTGTTTCTTATAACTGGATAGTGCTTATTGTAAATTTTAATTTTTAATTTTGTTAGTTTAAAATTTCATATTTTATTTTGTCATAAGGTAAAAATAAATTTGTCGATCTTCATAAATAATTTACTCAGAGTGAATTTACTATGCATATGGAATTGACATGTTCCACTTTTCACATTTGGCAATACGATAAAGTAACGATAGAAAATATTTGTCTGTTCACAAGTACCAAAAACAAAAGTCGTATGTACATATATTTTAAACGATAAGCCATACGGCGGAGTTAGTGAATTGGACAATATCGCTGTTGCCATAACTTTTTGATGAGAATATGCCAAACTTTATGAAAAAATCTGCTAAAACGTAAAATGAAGACAATATCCAAAAAATCTGCTTAGATTAAAACCTAACATTTTTAATTTACTAATAATAAGTTAAATTTTTACAAAAGAAAATATATGATAAAAATCTGCTGTATTTTAATAAAAAAAAATGCTTAAAATCTGCTAAATGAAAAGAATTTTAACATATATTAAATAACACTTTTATTTTTTTTTTTTAAATATGCTAAAAAGTAAAAATATTCTGAATAGTAAAAATATGCTTAAAAAATCTGATTGGCATATGTTTTCGAAAAAAATATGAAATTCCCCAACTCAATATGCTAAAGGTAGCAGAAAACCTGCTAAAATGGTAGCACTGAAAAATTAATTTCTTTTGTGTTAATATTTTTTTTATATGAAATAATAAAAATAAAATAAAGAAACACTTATAAAATGTGTTCCTATGAAAAATTGGTTTATTATATTAAAATAAATACTGATATCGCGACAGGTTTCAGAATAAGTTATCGGAGAAATAAAGACATCATAAAACCATTTTCAATGATGAGTGTCCGGTAGGCTTGTTGATAGTGAGCTAGTCTATCAGACCGGGGGTTGCGGCGGCTGCCATATACTCGGGGGTTGCCATATACTCTGGTCTTCTGCAGACAAGCGTAGAGCTTTGCGGGATTAGCATAAAAAAAAAATTTTTTAAAAATATCTTTAATATTGGACAGAAATAAGGGGCGCTATTTATGAGCGGGGAAAAAATCTTAAAACGTCAGTTCAACGGTGTTCACCCACGTACTTAGTTTTATTGCTTTAGGAAAAGAAATATCAAAACTATAAGATTTTGAGCAAAATCTCCCACTGTGCAATGGAATAAAACGTGTATTTTCTTTACCTCTTAGCTAAAAATTGGGATAGGATTTTTTTGTTTTGTTTTCAGCAAATTCTTATGTTTTTGTTGCTTTTGTAGCTGTTTTTTTATTCTTGTCATTATATGTGCGTTGAGTTGTGAAAACAATAGATTAAAATGAACGACTTTAGTGCTCGGCAGTCAAAAACGAACCCAATTCATCCACCTACCAAACCTTCTTCTCTTCCTGTATCCACTATCCCCTTTGGCTTATGATGGAAACAGTGACATGTCCCTTAACTATTTCGCTGTTATTAGATCATTTAGTTGTGCTGCCTTTCTTCTTAGAGCCATTTTAAAGGCAGAAACATAAATAGTTTTTTTAAGAGCCATTTTATATACAAAATAATATTTGTGCCTTAAACAATATTTTTCCCATTATTGTTATGGCCGGGTATTTACTAGAGGAGAAATTCATATTCGCTTTCAAAAAACGTGGTGGCTATAAATTGTTTAAGTACCACGTGGTTTAGTATGGACAATGAGAATAGTACTTACTTATGTACATGTGTGTGTGTGTGTATGCGAGCCTGAGTGCTTCCTTTTATTTGAGCATGAATCTGTGTTAGATGCACTGATGTGAAAATATTTAATGGGGTTGCGGGGTAAGTTGAATTTTTTTTGGGTGGCAACCTATTTATGTGAAAAAATTATTTCAAATGCCTGTCAAATAAAGTGCTGTCTGTTAACAAAACACATAAATTAAATTTGCTATTCGGCAAAGTCGATAATATTTTCGATATTTTTAAATTATACAAACATATTTTGCACAGAAAAAATTCTCCAAAATGTTGCAACCATTAAAATATTAATCAAAAATAAAATCAGTTTTAATTAAAAATTTAAAATTAAATTTAAAATGACTTAAATATCTAATTTAACGTTTGATTGATACTATTAATTTGTTTACTGGTTTTAATTAATATCACAAATTTTTTAATTGAAATTAATTTCTTTTCTGTGTGCTGAGCAATAAAGTCTTAAACTCATACACAACTTCAATTAAAGGCATTTATAGCTTGCGAGTTATTTTTGATGTTTTTTAATCTTTATTAACTTTAAGGACAAACATCCGTATAATTTTGAAATCGTAAATACATACATATCGCCATCTAAAAGGCGTAACAACAACAAAATTCGAAATAGAGTTTTTGATTGAGTTTTGCTCGTTTTATTAAACTACATTCTTACAATTTAAATTTTAGATCCCTGCGATCAAACATTGCGACTTAATTAAAGAAATGAAAAAGCCAAGTACACCTTGTTATTGATCTTGTAAAGTATTATGTAAATGTTATGTATAGAGTACATGTTGAATCTAGTTAAGTGTTTGTTATTTTTCATGCCAAAGATGTTTTGAACGCTGCACTTGGCTGCAGAAGTTATAATTCATCTAAGCACAGATTAAAGTGCTCAGTCAGAGGAGTGAGAACAAGTTTGCTGTGTTTTGCTTGTAATATTTTTCGCATATAACAAAAAATCAAAAAAAAAAACAGGGACGTGAATTCTATAAATAATACGTTCTGAATCGAATGAAACTAATTGGGATTCGTTTGGAGCAAATGAGTGGGGTTAAATTCCATTTTTTGTAAAAGTTTATGATATGACCCTCTTGGTCTAGCCAGACCAAATTTTTGTTTTTCCTTAAAAGATATTTCAAATAGGACAAAATATTAAAAAATAGTTACGTGAACTCTAGAAATGAAATATTCTAAATTGACTGAATCCAGTTTGAATCAAATCACAAAACTACGGCCCATTATGCGCTTAGTTCAATCTAACTACAAAAACCGAACGCAAAACTCGTTTCAGCTGTGGTAGATGCGAAATAGCAATGAGCGAAATTAAAGACTACATTTTCGATGACTTGTATACGGAATAAAACAATGAAATAATAAAATTATATAATAAACTAGCGGGCCCGTTGCCTGCTTCGCACGGCAAAACAAAATAAGAAAAGAAACACACTTGTTTTTAATAAAGTTGGGTTTGTTCCCTATTATTCAACTTTTAATTCTAGTTTCTTACAATCTTAGACTATGTACCACTTAAACTATCTTAGAGCTCTTTCGTAGACAACATTTTTGGTTTTGCCATGAGTAGTTGTGTAGATAAAGAGAACTGAAGGCTTGCCAACACGTGAGCACGAAACATATAACTGGCCGTGTGAAAAGCAAGGATATTCTAAATCAATTCCGCACAATTCCAACGATTGCCCTTGCGCTTTATTTATTGTAATAGCAAATGCAAGACGTATTGGAAACTGTAGTCTTTTGAATTCAAAAGGTAAATCTGATGGAATCATTGGAATTCGTGGAATCAATACATCTTCACCTTTAAACTTCCCCTTTTAAATTGTTGCTTCGATCAAATTGTTCATGACCTTTTAAGCCAGCAATAGTCAATGATTGGCCTTGTGCTTTGTTGATGGTAATAGCAAAGGCAAGACGCAAAGGGAATTGGAGCCGCTTGAATTCAAATGGTAAATCGTTGGAATCGGTCATGCAGCTCTCCAGTTATGCGCTTAATAGAAAAAGTGGGCGTAAAAGTAGGCGTGGTAAATTTTTCTTTCGATGAAAACTTAAAGTTGATTAATACGAACATTTGAAAGAAAAATTAGTCAACTCGATGGAGCCGTTTTCTGATTTTAGGTAAATCGAAAAAAGTGGGCGTAAAAGTGGGCGGGGCAAAATTTTCTTTCCGTAAAAACCTAAGTTGGACCATTGCGATCATTTTAAAGAAAAAATCGTTCAAATCGGTCAAGTCGTTCTCAAGTTATGGATTTTGCCACGCCCCTCCGCCCCTGACCGAAAATTTCAACCAAACTTCATATAAACCATATATGGGCCACTACCTACGTAGTGTATAAGTTTGGTTGAAATCGCACGACGCGTTTATGATTAGTTCGGCGACGTACATATACGGACTTATTTTTATATATATAGATTTGTATAACCTAAAGTAATTAGCATACGTTCAATAATAAATGTATATGTTTATTTTTTATTTAATTGGAGTTTTTAGATGTACAAATTGTGCTCTGGCCAGACCAAGAGGAGAACTTAGTGGTAGCAAGTTACCGAGAATCCTAGGGTTAACACACCTGCCTTTCATTGGTCAGTGTTTAACTAAATTTTCACTCAATCTTTGACATTTTTATTTTTGCTTCAAATACTATTTATCGATATATTCAAGTGCATTGCCTTTTGTCAACTTGCTTGCATTTACACATTGTTTGTGTGTGGAAATATTATCGATCGTAATATTTCAAGTGCAATGTCTTGAGTCAAATTGCTTGCATTGACATATAGTTTGTGTTTGGTAATATTTCAAGTGCAATGCCTTTTGTCATTGCACTCAATGTATATGAGTCTTATGTGTAAAAGTTTTTATATTTCAATACAATAATATGGGTGAGTAGTTGCGATGTGTTTTGAAAATAAACACCACAAAAGTTTGTTGCTTTTTCTGTAAAAATATAAAAAATGTTGTTATGCCCTTTTGCATTAATAGGTGAATTCTACAAAGGGTGTGTTCTTAAGCCCGATTGGACTCGAAAATGTAAAATATCAGAAAAATAATTAAAAAACTTTTTTTGTTCTAAAGATGCCATTTATATTTTGAAATGGTTTCGAGCATGTGGACACCGTGACTCTTCCCTTCGAACCGAAACGCGTTCTGTACGTCCAACTTCCACTTGGACCACTTTGCGTTAACATTACAAGCCGTATATCATGAATAACACGAACAATGTTGGCCCCGAGTCTTTTCTAGCCATCCTGTTGAAACCACACATCACCCAGATCGATGTCTTCCATATTTTCAAATAAAAAAATCATTGATCAAGTTTCGGTAATGATCGCCATCTTTTACAGCCGTGTTTACCACATAAAACGACTAATTTTTATGGATGTAATGGAGTTTTCAGTGCGTTCCACATGTAGAAATTTTGTTTATTAACAAACCCGTTAAACCAAAAATAAGCCATGTAAAAATCAGGAATTTTCAAAGTAAATTTAAACAATTTGGTAGCGTTGTGCAAGCGGAATTCTTTTCATGATGATTTGCCATAGCAAATGTCAAAATGTGAGTGCAGTATGACAGTGTGTTTGACAGCTAAGCCTATCGGGCTTAAAAACAAACCCCATTGATAATTTTTATTATACATATTTGTTCTAAAATAAGAGTCCTTTTTTATGAATTACAAAAACTGTTTAAAGCATGTTTCATTAATCACGTTTAATGATATGATTGGCGGAACCATATTATAATTAAATTAAATGCGTTTAATGGCCCCTGTAAGCACATAATGTCGTGACCAAGAACAATTTAAATACTTATTGCAAATGTTTAATGATTGTTTTGCGTGTGTAAAGATTGAATCAATTATAAAAGGATTATTTCTTAATCAGGGTGCCTATGAACGTACCAATAGTTAATTTGTTTTAGAAATAATAATTTTTTCCCTTTGGAAATATCCGGCAAAGTAATTGAGAATTCTCAAACTAAACTAGATTTTCTTTACAAACTTACTATACTTTTTCCCTCACCTAATATTAAATAGAAACAAAAGATATTTTAAAATTAAATTTTATCTTAAATGTGTTTCATATTTGTTTGTGTGAGGGTTTGTCTTAAATATGAATAAAATACAAAATATTTTAGATTTATTCCAAAAGTTGTTGCTATTGCTGACAGCAAAAAAAAAATCAAAAACTTTTTTTATTTTAGCCGAAAATTATTTAAGCCTCCTTTTCAAATTCCTTTTCGTAATCCGATAAACCTTTCGTTACATATTGATGTCTTGATTTAATAAAAGAAAGTTTTATTTTTCTTTAAAAAGGACAAATCTAGATTTTTTTTGTATTTCTTGTGTTCTCCTTTTTGGTTATTATAAATTTGTTAAACATTTTAATCTTTTTTGGTTTCTTTGAGAATTTTTATTCATTAAATGTTGCCATTAGAAATATTTGAAGGTTTGGAGAATTTTTTTGTTGAATACAACATAGAAATAATAACCAAAATTAGGATCCTAAATCGATTGGTTTTAAAAGAGTGAAGTGGCATTAAAAGATTTAATTTTTGCCATCTTAACTTGAGAAAATTACCTCAAAATTTCAAAAGTGTTTTTAAATTTTAGACTTTTTGTGGGGAAGTTTTTCTATAATTCGCTATGAACCAACCACTTTTGTTTCTAAATGTGTAGTGAGTTATTGCCTCGTGGCTCTGATTTTCATTTCTTTGGAAATTTCTTGAAATTCATAGCGTTATGATGTGAGTGTAGTCTATCATTTTTTGCCGTTTCGCTTGTGGCACCGTTTCGCTTGTAGCAGCCACTATGACATCTGCCTTATGCAATACAAAAACGGCACTAGACGTTACGTTATAATGAAACTACGACTTGCATCCTTATCCATAAAGAAACGTATGTTTTCTGATTTTTTTTTTACACCTGAAAACAAAAGCTTTGTCTAAGGATTTTATTAAAGTTTTGAATTTGCTCCAATAAAACATAAATTTAAGTCAGTAGTGCCCAATACATTTATAAATTTAATAATCTCTTCACCCAGACAATTTGATTGAAAGAAAGTGGACTTACTTAAAGATAGATATCCATAAAGTGTAATTTATTTATTTTGTTAATCCGCCAATGAAACAATTGAACCTTAAGTATATGGTACTGCGATTGGCAAATTCGGGGCCCCGCATTTTCTTTTTTCTCTCTTTTATTTCGGACGTGTGCACACAATTTGAATTAAACAATTTTATCTTACAACAACATATGTAAAATGCACACAGCGCATACAATCGCAAAATATTATAGAATAGATTGCATATCGCAGATCCATTATAATGTAAAAAAAACACATATGGCATTTACTGTTTTAAAATTATTTCATGTTAATGATCGCCATGACTACATCGGAGCTGGTCCATTCGCAACGCCCAATTTTGAGCGACTCGTTCGAGCAAAGCGACTGGTATTTCGTGAATTACACGAGTAATGTTGGCTTCCAAAGCGTCAATCGTAGCTGGCTTATTCCTGAAGACCTCAGACTTTACATATCCCCAGAGAAAATAGTCAAGAGATGTGATATCGAACGATCTATGTGGCCAATTAACCGTAGAAAAACGTGGAATTAAGAGCACACTGAAATTATTTCCCAACAAGGTCATTACTTCAAGCGCTCTATGGCTCGTAGTGCCGCCTTGCCAGAGCTCACCGAGACCATGCGCTTGAATTTCAGGAAGCTCGTAGTTCGTTAACAAGGTGCGATAACGATTACCATTGACGGTAACATTCTGAGATTTCTCAATTTTGAAGAAATATGGAACCGGCCAATAAACCACACGTTGTTTTTAATGCATGTAATGGTAGTTCTTGGAACTCTTCGGGTTGCTTATCATCCCAAATACAGAGATTTTGTTTTCCACAATGTTTGATAAGCCCTATTATTCCGTTGGCCTTGTTGACGGTCTGCGATATATGCGGCAATAACACGCTATTTCTTCGTTAACCAATTAATATATTTAAAACTCTGCCACAGATACAGCAAAAATATACAATAATTAAATACATTTTTATTTTTTTATATATTTTATCATAATACTTAAAATTCTTCGTGTATAAATGGCAGAAACTAGCAAAGAGAAAACTTTATTTTTTATTAATTCTACTGCGATTTCTTTGAGTAATTTGTCGAAATTTCCTTTCTTTCGTTTTTTTTTTAAAGAAAGCTAAAGGAAATTTTTGTTAAAAGTATGGGAAAAAATCATAAAAAAAGTAGAGAAGAAATAATAAGAACACATTTTATTTTCCGGACAATCGGTTTGAAAGCAACCACAGCCAATTTAGCTAAAATATCCTTAACAGCAATTTTCGGGCCTTTTTTCTTGATACAATCATGTTAAACACACAAACTAACTAAGCCGCTTACATTTAACAAACATAAGTATGCCAACTACCAGTCCTCTAAAACACACACACACACACTGTTGTTTTATGAAAAAAGAAAAAAAAAATATTTCTGTAGTAAGTATTCGAGAGGTAGTGTATATCAGCATCCTTTTTTGCTTGATAACAACAAAAATTATTAGAACAAGTAAAAAATAAAAATAAATAACTACGTGCTAATGGCGAAATAAGAAAGAATAAAGTGTACTAAATGACATTTTCAAACCCTACTCATGTTAAGTGTTGCATTGTTTTTTTTTTTGTATTCTTTTCTCTATTTCAATTTCAATTTTCCCATTTTTTTCGCCGAAGTTCATTTGTTCTGGGCTGCTGACCCATTTACTCGCTAAACTTTTCTCTTATTATTTTTATATTTTACTTTTGTATTGTGTGTAAAGATTTCATAACAATTTCCGTTGAGGTCAACGTCATACATGTGTATGCCAAAAGTTATAAGATGATGACCCACTCAACAGTGCAATTCTCTAACGCTAATGGTTTTTGAAAGTTGTTAATTTTTCTTTGTGTACGCTACAGATGGTATAATAACACTGGTCGGCAAAAAATTCTTTTAAATAAAAATGTATGGATTACAAGGATTTTAAGGCGCTAATTCCAAATCAGTTTTCAGTTTTTTTTGTCTATAACGTCTAGTTTTTTATGGGCACGACTATTATTTCGCCCGTATGTTAATATATTTGATCATAACTTAAGAACTATTTGTCCGATTTTGATCAAAACACATACAAATGATTAGGAATAAATATGAGTCATCCAAATAATATTTTTTTATCTATTCAACTATTTCGGAGTTATTCAGAACTCAGTGGCGATAAATTTTTGTTTTAATTCCAAATTAGTATGAATTTTTTGTTTTGAAAAATTAATATTAAATATATAAGAACAAAAGTTTTACATTTTTATCATTAATCAAGTTTTAATAAAAAGTATTAGCATAACCAACCTTTTTCAGGCGAAGTATAAGTCTACACAATTTTCAGCAGTAAAAAAAAACTAAATTTAATATGAGACTAAAGTGCTATATTCCAGATCTAAAGGGTTAAATTTAAATCCTTAATGTTATTTTCTGAAATAGAATTAAAAATTTTAATTTTCAAATGTGTTTTTCTTCAATCGAACGGAAAAATTATTATTTTCAATTATTTTTTCTCAAATCCGATCAAAAAGTCTTAATTTTAAATATTTTATTCTCAATTAAAAATGAAAGATCTTACTCTTAAATGTTATTTTCTAAATTCGGATTGAAAAATTGAAATGAAATAATATGAAAAACTCCCATTTTCACTTGAAAATGGTATATCCCATAAAGAAAAAACAAGACGTGATATGTAGAGTCAATCTGTAAACAGATTTGGACTTAACACGCCCAAGTTAAATATAAATCACATAACAAAGTTCTAGTTTGCGATTTTTTTTTTTTTTTTGCCGACCAGCATAATAATTATGTTTTCTTAAATCCGATCAAAAAGTCTTAATTTTAAATATTTTACAATATTAGTATTGTGATTATTTTATTGAACTGTTAATGGTTTTTAATTCAAATTTTAATATTTTAATTAGGCTTAAGTTCATTGAATTAAATTTTCATTAAATTATTTTTACTCACTCCGCTATTGCCGCCGGATGAATTTTAATTAATTTCGGCTGAATTTTAATTATTTTCATGTTGTAAAATTCCTGTCTTCATAAAAATAATTTAATGAAAATTAAATTCAATGAACTTAAGCCTAATTAAAATATCTAAATTTGGATTAAATATTTTACTCTCAATTAAAAATAAAAGATCTTACAGGCTGTTCGCCGATATCGAACGTTAACGTTCGCATAGAAAATTACATTTACAACAAAAACAATTTTTGAAATGTTTTTTTTTTTGTTTTAAATGTTATTTACTGTGCGAACGTTAAAGTTCGATATCGGCGAACGGGCTGTTACTTTTAAATGTTATTTTCTCAAATCGAATTTAATTTAAATGAAATACCCCCATTTTCAAGTGAAAATTCTTGTTCAGTTCTATTTCAGTTCTAGTTGAGTTGTAGTTCAGTTCTAGTTCAGTTCTAGTTCAGTTCTACTTCAGTTCTAGTTCAGTTCTAGTTCAGTTCTAGTTCAGTTCTAGTTCAGTTCTAGTTCAGTTCTAGTTCAGTTCTAGTTCAGTTCTAGTTCAGTTATAGTTCAGTTCTAGTTCAGTTCTAGTTCAATTCTAGTTCAGTTCTAGTTGAGTTCTAGTTCAGTTCTAGTTCAGTTCTAGCTCAGTTCTAGTTCAGTTCTATTTCAGTTCTAGTTCAGTTCTAGTTCAGTTCTAGTTCAGTTCTAGTTCAGTTCTAGCTCAGTTCTAGTTCAGTTCTAGTTCAGTTCGAGTTCAGTTCTAGTTCAGTTCTAGTTCAGTTCTAGTTCAGTTCTAGCTCAGTTCTAGTTCAGTTCTAGTTCAGTTCAAGTTCAGTTCTAGTTCAGTTCTAGTTCAGTTCTAGTTCAGTTCTAGTTCAGTTCTAGTTCAGTTCTAGTTCAGTTCTAGTTCAGTTCTAGTTCAGTTCTAGTTCAGTTCTAGTTCTTAGTTCGAGATCTAGTTTTAAAAAAGCACTTAAATGGCAGTAATGCTTAAGAGTCGTTTATTATTAAATACGATAACTTTTCTGATATCTTGTAAGTTCTTTAACTTCATTGCACAAAGAGGAGAATAAAACGACAAAAAGAGAATGGTTGTATAATAAATAAAATGGCCTTCAGGGAATCAAGTATTTCAACAAAACTTTAACGCGCTTTTAAATGTATTTTTAATAAAATAATATTTTACAACATTCAAACTAATTCCTAAAAGGACCTGATGAGATAAAAGTTTACTTTTAAAATTTAATTTAAGTAAAATCAGCTTAACATAATTTAATCTCTCAATAAAATTACAAAAAAATCCTTGAACAATCAGTACTACAGTGAGTATGATTATTGTTAGTTATTAGCCAAATAATGGTTGTCTACTGAAGCGTATGATTAATATTCTGAATAATATTAAATCATTTTCGTTTATACAAAAATATAATAAATACATCACAATACAATGTGTGCGACTTACTATTTATTATATTGACATTTCAAAACCATTTTCTCTTAAACACAAATCAATTTATAAAAAATTGTTTTTTGTTTTGCTATTCTGTATGTTTTTGTCATGTTAAATTTGTTTTGTTATAATCAATACGTGTGTTTTGATTAGTTTTAATTTGTTTATTTTATTTTTTTATATGGAATGAAAAGTCTTCACTATTCCAGCAATTTACGTCTGCTCAAGTTTAAATTAACGACACACAATGACTTGCAAACGTATTAAAAGGATTTTCTTCTTTTATATACATAAATAAAAACATATTAATGAACCTTCTCATCCCTTTTTGTATATTTTCTTCAATTTTTTTTTATATTGTTATAGTTGCTGTAGATGAAATTATAATCATTGTGTAATAAATAAAGCAATTTTGCAGTAATAAGAAGAGTGCATAAGAGAGCAAAAAAAACTTCCTGCCATCCACTACTATTCAATTTATTTAACATTTAATTTATTGCAAAGCTCCTCAGTCAGTCTGTCTGTGTGTCTGTCAGTCTGTCTGTCGGGCATGACGTTTTTTTCTTTAGCTTCAGTCTTCTAAATACATGCCATTCATAACTTATTGAAATTCCTCGAAAGACTTGATGGTATTTTCTATATAAACTAAACATACTTTCTCTTTTTTTTTGCTACATGCACACTTAGACTCACAGATACTCCAACACGTGGGATTGTACATGCATCCTTCTCATCCTTCTCGTAGTGCTTTGTGTTACCACTAATCTTCCTTGCTCGGAGTTATGACTAACGGATACGTGTTAGTTTTTAAACGTATTCAAGGAAAATAAAATAAAATCTCCCCTTAAGTGAATTTTATGATGCTCAAGTGGAACTGCTGAGATACCCCAGGAACAATGGGCTTTAGACATATTTTCTCTTGGCCTTTAATATATTTATTATTAAATAGGAAGCAAATTATAATTAATAAAAGGTTGATCGATTAATTGGTATGAAAAAAGAAAAAAATCTATTGTTTAATTTGCTTGCCACGCATATTGTTTGGTAAATGATGCAAATGCTTAAAGGGACACCTGCTAAGGACGATTATAATTTGTAAAGAGGAAATTAAAGCAAGCGGAATTACCTTATTAAAGCAAAAGCTGAGTTTCGAGCACGATTGAAAAATTCGACGATTTATCTTCATCTTGACGATTTTTGGGTTAAAAATGGACTATTGACGATTTCACGGAATACATCCTAAATTTGACGATTTTTCAAATTAAATTGTTTTTGCAAATTTACAAAATATTTTAATATCCAACATTTTTATTTTTCGAATAAATTCCATGAGGTAAATTTATTATAATTATATATATTTTTTTTTTTTTTTTTTTTTTTTTTAATAGTTCTATTCCTTCAATAATACACATGCTGCTTTTGCTTAAGCCAACCTTTTGTTAACATTGAAGCTTTAAATATGTACATATATTAAGGAATAATTATATACACTACCAGTCTCATGGAATTCATTCGAAAAATAAAACTGTTGAATATAAAAAAGGAAATAATTCTTTGGTATCGTTTTATTTGACCCATTTTTATTCAGTTTTTTGTCTAAAGCGCTAAAACACGATTTCCGGCGTGAAAAGTAGGTGTTCAATATCTCTCGGATTTGGCTCATGTGCTACCTAATTTTCTTACTTTTGAAACATTTTCCATGCCAATGATGTTGGATCTTAATTAAGATTCATCTCCAGTTCTAGAGTCTCAAATATTTGTAACCTTTCGATTTATAGAAAAGTCAGTTATTGACAACAATAATTTACTTATATGTTCTACCAATATTTCAAATATTCTTCTAATTTGAATTCAGCGAGATTTTTATCTTAGCATTTTTTTAATAATATAGGCTGAGTTCCAAAACGTCGGTTGCAAGGCAATTCTATTTTTTAACTGCGTGTTACAATGCAACCGCGTGGATTATTACAATGTAATTTGTCCCAAAGGGCACCAGAGAAGTATTCGATGCATACATAATAAGAAAACAGTGCATAGTTAAACTCTATGATACATTTTTGACTTGTACTAAAAGGTACATAATATGACGTTTTGGAACTCAGCCATATTTGAATTATATTAGAAATGGTTTAGTTTCCATAATAATAGGAACACTAAATTTTCAAAGCTTTAAAATAAAGTGTTATTCTACAATGGCGATTTTAGTATTGATTTAGAATTTTGACGGTTTCTTCCTTACAATTTGACGATTTTCAACTAGTTTTTTCTGGCAACTATGGTCACGTGCATATTAATATAATAAGATAAACCAGTAAACAGAATAATAAGTCTGTCAAGGGACTTGCTCTTTTTTTACAATTTTCTAATTAAATACAAAATTTACTTTCAGGTATTTCGAAGCAATTCCTTCCATTGGAAATATCATGTCAACAATTGAAATTATTCTCTTATATTTGAATAAACTTTCCAATTTTTTAACGAGATGTTAAGATTTTTTACGTTTTTGACAATATTTAAACAATTAAAATAGCAAAAAATTTTAGAACTCTAAAAAAAATACTAAAATTGGAAACATTGTTAAAGGCTTTTAACTATATTTACATCATGTAAACATTAAAAAAAATCAGGGACATAACGGTTATAACCAATATTTGAAAAAATCCTGAAATAATAATTTATCACGAATTTTTAAAACCTGCTCTCAGAATAATAGTTACAAATAACCAATATTTTTTTGGTCTTTGATAACCGTAATAGTTTGTTTTTGTTTTTTTGGGCTTCCATAACCATTACAAAAGATATAAATTTTTTTTGGTCTTCCGTAACGATTACAAAAGACTTTTATTTTTTTTTGGTCTTCTATAACCATTATAAAAGATTTTAATTTTTTTTGGTCTTCCGCAACCATTACAAAAGATTTATATTTTTTTCGCTCTTCCATATCAGAGTCCACATCTTAGCTACTACACCAACAGCACTCACTACTCAATGGTATATAAATACAATTTTAGTGCAAAGTTTCGTGTATATAAAAAAAAATCGGGAAAATAGCCTAAAACTGGGGCGATTTTATGTATACTCAGCACCCTGATTGTGTGGCATAATTTGTTTCTATTTACCAAATATGAAAAAGATATAAAAAAATTTGCGGATCCTAACCAAAATCAGTTAAAAAAAAGTTCGTCCTTGTGCAAATATAAGTCAGTGTGCGAAATTTTATAAAAATACCTTAAGATTTGCGAACTGTAGCGTGGTTATAAAAGACAGAAAAAATAAAAATCTTTTATAATGGTTATAGAAGACCAATAAGAATAAAAATCTTTCATAATGGTTACCAAAGACCAAAAAAATTAATAATCTTCAATAACGGTTATCAAAGACCAAAAAAAATAATAATCTTTCATAATGTTTATGGCAGAACTACAATTTTCTGGGTAATTTATAATTATTATTCCAGGACCAATTTTTTTTCAGTTATTTTTTCCATAACCTATTGGATATTTAAAAAATAATAACAGTTATTTCGGGTCCCTGAAAAAAATATATTACAAAATTTTACAAAAATATAACCGATTTTGATATAAATTACATAAATATTTTCGTTATCTTTTATTATTGATATTGTGTCATTAATGATAAATAAAAGATTTGTCTTTTTGTTTAATGAATTTTGGCATATTCTATAAACTAAAAAAACTAAAATTTAGAATATTAAAAAATGTTGAAAAAAAAATTAAAAATTCTAAATAAGTAAATAGTTCTACTTTCTTCTTAAAAGTATTTTTTTAATATATTTTAGAAAAAGGTCGAAGAAACTGCAATAATATTACTAAATAGTTTTAAAAAAATCTCTACCGAAATCATTGTTCTACATTGTGCAGTCTTATTGTATTTGGTCCTTTTTATTCACCTTTAAACCCATTGTGCAATAACTTGAATTGAATGAAAGCAAAACAAAAAATTAAAGAAAAGTAAGAACTGCATAGTAAAATAACAATCTGCTTTGTTAAACTGATTAATGTTCATAGATTCTTTCGCACTAAATGCAACAGGGATGCCGAACATAGTTCACAGTGTCTCTCTGGCTGCCAATCCCCTTTAGATGCCGTTTATCACCCCCTCACTGGGAACAGGTTTCTATTTTTTCTGATTCTCATACTTTCAGTTCTGTTTTTCTATAAGAATAGAAAAATGTTATTGTTTCATTTTACGCATAAACGACAACTACGTGAGTGCAGTGGATGCGTGAATATAAAAATAACAGTAACAACAAATACAAAAACTCAATCCACAAGATGAATAAGAGATGGTCTATACCAGCACCACCACCAATGCAACCAAACTATTCTTTATATGCATTAGTGTAGTTAAGCATCCTCTCATGTATTCATTCGCAAAAAGGAAGGATGTGTTTGTGTGAATGTGTATGAAGTTGAAGGAAAGAGCAGTGTTGTCATTTTTGAAATGTATAAAAGCGTCAAGTTTATTGTAAAAACAGGCAAGAAGAATCAAAAATAAGAAAAAAAGTGCAAAAAGAGCCAAAAGAAAAAAGTGATAATATGAACAAAAATTTTTAAAATGTGTTGCTTTGCGCTGCAAATTCCACATTTCAAAAAAAAAAACAACGATATTAAAATTTTAAAATAAATGATTAATTTTTTTATGAAATCATTTAGTTTGGGAGTAAACAGAAACGTATATTAAAATTTATCAAAAAAAAAAATAAACAAAGTTATATATACCCTTTTACCTTCGGTGAAGGGTATAAAAATCAACGGGCCACAAAACGTTATTAACTCAGACCTTTTCTAATTTTGATTTGAATTCATTTTTAGGTAAACACTTGAAGTAAATTTTTAATTGCAGCAAGAAACTTTTTCTTCTATTAGACCGTATTTAATTTGCAATAATAAATTAGCTGAGCTTAAAGAAATTTGATTTATAATCTTTGGCTTAGAAAAATTAATTTAGCTAAATGTTCTTTTGACTGCGGCATTTGTGTAAGAAAATAAAATTATATGAATGACAAAGTGAGCAACTTCTTGAAAAGGATTTTTGCCCAAAAAACTTTTTTTATTGTAGACTTCAATCCAAAATTCACCAGTTCCTTTCTAATTTTTCCATTTTCGCAATGTTAGATTTTTAAGGGAGACTTCTTTTTTATTTATTAGAGGCGAATCAACAATGAAATTTTGTATGAAATCAATAATATCTGCTTTGATATTTTTGCAACAATTTAAAATTTAAAGAATGAGATATTTTGTTGAAAAAAGCACTTAAAATGCAAAAAACCCAAATCACATGTTTGTAACAAAAGGCGTGGAAGGGCCATAAAAATGCAGAAAATGTCAAAAAAAATCCCCTTTATTAAAAAAAGATATTCGGCAAAAATAAAAGGGTAACGAGATCAAAAAAGCGTCATAAATTATTCGAAAATCTACAAAATGGCACCACTGGCAGGAGTGAAAAAAAAAATTAAAAATAAACTAAAATTACGTAAACAGCCTCAAGTATGATTAAGCTGAATATACATGAGAAATACTAAAATATGTATATGTGTATTCACCAGTACCATGAAAAAAGAATAAAACTAATAATATAAACTAGAGTGAAAAATACACGCAAAAGGAAGTTAAAGTGGCTTTAAATAGGAAATCCTTCGAAAACATTTCATGGGTTTGTTTGCTTGTTTAGTTTCCAGGTTGTAAATAGAAAAGAATGGGCTTGAATACGTAAATTATTTGCAAATACACTATTTTTGTTATAAAACTATTTTGTTTTTAAAATTTTTGTCGCTGCTTTTAAATTAGCACACAAGTATGAGTGTGATTTGTGTATGAGTATATGAAGAGTGCTTCCTTTAGCTGCTTATACAATGTCGAAATAAGAATAATTAAAAATTCTTGAAGTTTTTTATTGTTACCCATAAAAACAACACACAAATTTTAAACACAAAAACATCTTAAGCATTCAAGATAAAATTTGAACGGCAAGATGTTTTTTATTCTTGTGTATTCATGAAATGTTTTGGCTTTTATTGTCATTTAAAATGGGTAAACAAAATTCCATTCAAAATCTTTTCATTAGCTTAATATAAGCCTTTTGTTTAGGCTATGAAAAATGGTCGACACTCTATATAAAGATGGAAAATAAGCCTTGATTTAGGCTCGTGAATGTGTTTATGAAATGTGTTATAATATGAGAAGACGAATAAATGATGAAGTGCTTAGAACGAATAATACAAACAGTAAATTAATCTAGCAAGATTTTCTTAAAATGGAATAAAATCTATCCCTCAACCAAAAGCTTGAAATAAAAATGCAAAAATCAACTTAAGCACCATAAATGCGATCAAGTACAAAAAGAGAACATACAAAACTTGAAATTTTAAGTTTTCAAGCGAAAGTAGTTGGGAAGCAACAACATTTTCACTCAACACATTATGTTTTTAATATTGAAACCAGGCCCAGAAATATTTTTTCCCCAAAAGGTGCAGCATCATTGGACCAGAATGTGCTCGATTACAAATTACAAGCCGGATGAATTTTGGAGTCGAATATAAGTAACGTTAAGTCAACTCATAATTTTCTAGGTCAAAATAAGATTCGTGGTCTTTCATTGTTCTTTAGTGTTGTCTTACTGGCTAGTGTCTATTATATAACAAAACAAAAAAAAATAAAAAATTAAGATTTTTTAAGATATTCAAGTGGTTATTTTTGATGCCAATAGGATCAAAGAAATCAATAAACGTATAAACATTGTCAAATTCAGAACTCATTTGCATAATTAGAATGATAATATTGAAGTCTGGAGGAATGTCATTTTTAGAAGGGCGAATACGAACAGAAAGCTCAACATTACAAAGTAGGAATTCTGAAACAATTTCACCCATTAACAAGTTCAGCATTAAGGAGAAATTAGATTTACCATATTTAATAGCATATTTTTTACAGTTTTTTTTAACCTTAATCAGCAGTGGTGTATGAAGGTATACTAAATTTATCATTCCATGTGAACATTTAAAAATTTTTTTTTTGCAAGTGCACGTGTATAAAAAACTGAACTTACAAATTGTTTTTATTTTGATTTTTTGCGAAAACAATAAAAGCAATTTGTTTTTGTTTTTAATATGTTTTTTCTTTACCCACTTACAACTACAATTAATGTTGGCGACTAATTGTAGTGGGGAATGTAAGAATGTACCTACATACACTCAAGACTTTTTGAGTGTATGTAGGTAATTCTCATACCCTCTGTAGTCTTGTTTGTTGATAGCTTTGGCTTTTCTAAAATTATTTAGGAGAACATTTCCTGATGATCTGGCCTAAGCAACAAGTGAAATGCGCAAAGGAACAGCTTTTCCTTCAACAATAAATTTCAGTATTTTTTATCAATTATTAAAAAAGGGGAATTAAGCACAAAGAACAACTTTGATAACCAAAACAATTTTTTTAATATTCATCCAAGATCCCATAAAGTTACTGGGTCCTTTATTAATTCTTAGCCGTTTGGTCATTTAGTCATTTGGGTTTCAAATTGTTTCTAGTTCTTTAAGGATGTTTGGGATTGAATTCCAGTAGAATCGCTTCAGCAGGGAAAGACTTGTGCACCCAAATGTGGAAAAACTTAACAAAAACTTATATAAATTTGTGGCAGAATGCAACGATTTTCATTCAATTTTTACAAATGGCTTTTATATGTCACCAAACATCGTAACGGTAGGTCCATAATTTACCTACGGCACTATGTAAAGACCACTCTCGGAAAGCGTAACGAATAATTCAATTTAGAATAATCTTATTTCACAAGAATCAAAATGCCCCATATAACACACAATCTCGGAAAATACTTTTCTACGTCAATCACTGTAAACCTTGATGATATTGCTGTTACATTTAGCCCACCACAGTTGCAAGGACAAGAAATAAAATTCCGTGAATATACATATGTCTATAATTTCTTATAGGCCCTATTAAAAGCTCATTCTCAAAAATTAGCTTAATCAGCCTTAGACTCCAGAAAATTTTAATAAAGTGTTAAAATTTAGTTTGATACAACAACGAAAGACACCAGCCCCAAATAGATTTACTGAAGTTTTAAAACAAGTTTTTATTCAAAATTTCCTGGGAATCCTGCAATAAATTCCGAGGAAGAAACTCTAGGTTCAGCCCTATTGGTTGGTAAACACAAAAAAAAATTTATACTCATGCTATTCATGTAAATTGGCAAGCAACAACAACAATACTATCGAGAGATGTTATTCAAGTTTTTTGGTTACTCATTCCTTCAACAATGTAGAAAACCTACTAAAGAACTTTAAAATATAAAGGATGTCACCAGGATCACTGCAATTATTCTCTTTTTTTAACGAAAAACAGAACACGAAATTTATTTGCAAATTGTTAAAATTTTACGTTTGTACAAATATTTTGTGTTGTTAATTGGGGTGTTTGTTGTTTGAACAAACATCTGAAGCATATTTGTAGATATAATAAAAAATTTTAATAGTTGGCAGACATGTTGGATATTTGTCAAACCGCCTTTGGTGTCTACTGCTAAATGTCATTATTTCAACAAAAACTTTGCAGAATGAAGACGATGATGAAGAAGCATTAAAATAATTTTCAGTCATTTTGTGGGTTTGTTTGTTATAAAATAGATGGTTAATTAAACCACTCTACTCCAAATTCTTTCGCTTTATTTTATATTTCGAAAACCAAGCAAAAATTAAAAATTAAAACGTGTAAGAAATATGGCTTGCGTTGTTTATTAGTGAACACAGAACGGAAACAAAGTGTTTGTTTTCATAGCAATTTGTGTGGTTTAACTTAATTTGAAGTCATAACTATACACACAAAAAAAAATACCAAGAAAAAATAACATTGCGGATGTTGATTGAAAATTATAGTAAATTTCTGCAAGAGTATCGGCTTTATTTAAAATTATCATTGTTTCATATTAATTTTAAATAAAAAAAAAATTAAAATAACATTATTCAGATGAAAAACATACATTTTATTATCATGTTTAAAATAGTTTATAAAAAGAAGAAAAATTCCCGTATTCTTTTTGTTAAAATTTTTTAGTTAAATACCTCAAATTTTCAAAGTAAAATGATGACGAATCATATGAGGCCATTCTGCTGGTGTAAATAAAGGGGAATTCAGCAAATGTGAAACATGTTGTAACAGGAAAAAAATAATCATATTCTGTCTTTTTATGGTTTCCTGGGTAAGTGTTTAGAATTGTTCTAAAATCAATACATATATTGTGTTTAAACTTCTTCTCACTGCTATTTCACAATCAAATCAAATTTGTGGTACATGAAATTCACGTTTTTTAAACTTGCAACATCTTTCATTCAACGTGATTTGTAGTTTTATTTAAATATAAATGTTACTTTGCTTTAACTTAACTTGAAGTTAAATAAACATAAATTAAAGTTTGCTTGTTAAATGTTGCTCGTAAGTTTTTGCAAAATCATGCTGAATTAACATGAAGCAAAATCACTAGCGAAAAATAGAAAATCAACCTTGTTTTTGAAGATTTTACATTGATTTTCTTCTGTGTGTTTATTTTGTCAAATTAACTCTTTTTTCAAAAACTAAGAAAAAAAAACACGAATATCAAGTGTTTTTGTTTCTTTAAATAAAACAGGTTATTTTTTAAACACTTACCCGAAGACCGAGTTTTTTTCAATGGCAACTATATAAATATTCAGAATATTTGAAAAAAGGTTTTTGAAAAAAGTCAAATAATCGACCTCTCTAGTGATGAGTCAAATTTTTCATCCGGCAGTGTTTCTTTATGTTTTGAAAAAATTTTTATACTATGAAATCTCTTATGATCGCACAACGAAGGCACTATTAAAATGCGTTCACTCCAAATTACTTAATGCTCTCCGTTTGGACGTTGCCGGGGGTTTACACTGTTTTTGCATTTTAGATTTTTAAAGTTTCCCGATAAATCTGGAATTTGTGTATTTTCGATAGGTAAAATATTTAAAACCAAAACTTGAGTTTGAATTAAGATTTAATAATCTGAATACTTAAACAGAATTCTTTCAACACAGAAAAAATTATCAGTAGATTTTTAATTATTAAAGAAATTGCTTTAAAAGTATTTTTATTTAATTAATGTGATAATTGAACCAATAATTTTTTTGTTGAAAGAAAATTTAAAATATAATTTTGATTTAATTAACATTTTAGTTGTTTTGAAATAAATTTTTAAATAAAATATTAATTAAATGACAACAAATCTTAATTAAATTTTTCGATTAAAATAAAATAATAGAACATATAGAATTGTTGTTGGAAATTGTCAAAACCTGAGCTATATTTTATTTAATCAACTAGCTTATTGCTTGAAACGGCAAAGTGATGTAATAATTATTTTAATTAAAATTAAAAATATAATTAATTGAAAAAAATATATTCACAGTTTTATAATTTTTAGTAATCAATATAATCATTTTGGTAATGGGTGCAAAATCAACAACTTGTTTTCTTGATTCTATGAATTTGGTATGAATTTGGTAATTAGAGACAATTTTTAATTTTTTCTGTGAATATTTTATTTATTTTGGGTTTTTCTTTTTTTTTGCTTTTTAACCAAAAATTTATTTTCATTCCGAAACCTAAAGGTTTTTTTCTGTATTAAATGATCAACATTTGATTTTTTTCACTAAAGAAAATAATATAGTTTACTTGATAAATTTTAGGGCCTCAATTGATTCAATATGATTTAAGAATAAAGCCCCTTTGAGGTTTGTATTAAAATTGTAAAATTTTTGAAAATAAAGATAAGGAGTTCCAAGCGGTGGTAACCAAATATTTAAAATATTTTTCAAATTAGTTGGACTTTAAAATATGTTAAAGTTTAAGTGTTATGTAAAAATTATGTTTTATATTTCAATATATTTTTATTAAGCTTTAGGTCACTCTTTTATAAAAAACAATTTAAATATTATTTATTTTTCGATATTTCGATTTCCTTTGGAAATCTTCTTCAGGAAATTTTTAAAATTTTATTTTATTTATTTATCTATTTTCGATGTTCCATACACAAGACTTAATTAAGTCTTATATTGCAGTATGGAACTGAGCATATGCAAATAAAATCAATCAAAACTTAAATTAAAAATAATAAAATTGCGTTAAATTTAATTAATAGCCAATAAAATTTAAAATTTAATAACATTTAATTATATGAAGCTAGCAAGATTTAATAAAAATAAGCTAAAAAAAAATAAACAAGAAACGCAAAATGGAAAATGTGAAACCAGAATAGTTTAAAACATACATTTTTATACTTTTATATAATCAGAAATTATTAAAACGAATATATCTGTATTCAGAGTGAAAAATGACAAAAAAAAATACTTTTCCTGAATTTACGTGCGTTACTAGTGGCTTGTGATGTAAAGGGAATTCCGTTCCGTAGACTGATTGCATGAATAAAGAAATGGTATTTAGAAATCAGTGTTCGATGACCAAATGCTAGAAGTCTTTTACCTCAATTAAGTGTTGAAAAATTTAAACGTGTATAGAGATGCCCAGGCTGATGTGTGTATTTAATGTTGTGCAAAAACAGTAAAATTTTTAAAATAATATGATATTATTTTAAAAATTTTTTAATATGATATTATTTAAAAAATTTGAAGAAATATCGAAAAATAAATAATATTTAAATTGTTTTTTATAAAAGAGTGACCTAAAGCATAATAAAAATATATTGAAATATAATATTTAATTGAAAAAAGGTGGAAATAATAGGAATATAATTGGTAAAAATTATGGTAATCAGTAATTCAGTTAAGCAGTGGAAAAATAACTTTTTTTTACTAACCAAAAGTTTTGTACTCCTTCTGGAAAGCACCATTACGAGGTACTATGCCAATTAGCGTGCTAATCCTTGTACTGAATTTATATGAACTAAATGGACAAATCAGAAACGAAGTCAGTTTTTCAAACTAACTATACATATTGCGATTAAAGGTTTATTTCCAAAGTTGGAATTGTTCTGGCGAATGTGTTGTTAATCACAGATTTGAGGTCCTTATTTCTTCATACAAATTAAGTCCTATTAAAACAAATGATTTTTCTTTTAATTTATATATAACAGTTACAAACATATTCTTTTAATACCTTATATAACTACTAAAGTTTACGTGTCTCACAATCTGCTTAATAAAAAGTTTATTCCCTTAACTTCCTTTTCCTACTTTTGTAGACAACACTTTAAAGTCGTTACAAACCAGTTCGTAATTTCCTTTTTCCCCATTTAAATTATTTTGTTGCGGTTAGTTTTTCTTCATCTTCTTGTTTTATTCCTCCATTTTGGTTTAAATAATATTGTTCTTATTTTACACGACATCTTGATGAACTTAGAGGAGAAGACAATGTAAGAATTTTTATTAGCCACATCAAGTAGAATGCTGATGCACTATAAACGACAACAGCACATCTCTAAAACTGCCACTTAAGGAAAATCTCTTTTCAACGCGTGAAATAAAAAAAGCACAAAAAACACAAAGAAAAAACACACATAAAACTAAAAAATAGACAAATGAGAAACAGAAGGAAAGAAGAGTGGAGTTGGAGAAGAAAAACGTAAGTAGTACGCAAACTATGTTAAAAGGATTATTTCTCTTACCCGGGGTTTTAGCAACAAATTTTATAATACATTGAAAATCCTAAGGCGAGACTTCACTTTTTAATGTATGCAAGAGAATGGGGTGAGCGAAAAGGAAAGGCAGGAGTTAGAGCAAAGAAAATAAAAAGTTTACGCGTATGCGTTAGTTTAAATGCGTCATTTTGGCATTTGCTTGGAGGAGAATACTGTTCCTTTAGATGTTTGTTTAGCTGGTTTGTATTAATCGAGTTGAGTGCTTGTGTTTATTGTTTGAACATACAATTCGTTTCACATCATCTTCTTGTTCCTACTCAAGACTCCTTGGGAAGTTTAAGTTTATGGCTGTTAAAGTAAAAACGATAGTCGCTTCCTTTTCATGAGTAGCGTTCGCTTCCTTTTTGTTGGTCTGCTTATTTTTGTTCTCACGTTTTGTCTTCTTATTTATTATGTTGAATTTAGTTGGGGTGTGACAAGTACGTCTTAAGCGGAAATCAAAAGTTGACTGTAATTTTTTCAAAACATCCCTATTTCACCCTTCAACGTAATAGCTGGAGAGGGTATTTTGTGTTTATGCTTAAGTTTGTAACGCATTAAAAACGGATAAATTCAGTATACCGATCGACTCTGAATTACTTTCTGAGTCTTAAATATTCTGTTCTTTTGATTAGCAGGCTGGCTGGCTGTATGTCCATGAACAAAACACACAGTATAATTTCGAGCCCTATTTGCGATTGTATCGTAAGCGACAAAATGCAAATTTTACTGTAAAGGGCTTTTATTACTTATATATAAGATTTTGTTAAGCTAATTGGGCCTAATGTATTAATGTAAATAAAAAACCTTTTTTACATGTTTCGTCAATTATTTGTTGACATCTTCAGGGGTTGTAATTACTAAGTAGTTTTTCACATTAAATTATACATTGAATGTTACACAGCTTACATAAAACATTTAACATATAATTAAATTAAACACACAACTTAAATTAATAGCACAGTTTATCTTTTCTATTTTATTGCCTGTTTCCACAAAAGTGCAGTACTTTATTCGGCTTCAGTTATGCATTTATTTATTTTTTAAATTATAATCGCGCATTCAATAGTTTTCAAGAGCATTCTGAGATTCCATTTATCATAGTACCTGTCGCTTAGTGTAGTTTTAATGATGTCGCTTACGACAAAATCGCAAAAAAGAGCCAAGGAATGCCCTCCCTCCATAGGGAACGTAGGGAAATATTGTTAAGAGATTCCCCTTTGGCGATCTTGTGGTGATTGTGGTTTGAATCCCAAGTCTTGGCAAGAGAGATATTGAAAAGCCTGCGCAAAGCTCGATATACACTCATAGAAAAATGCATCTTCACCAGTATTGTAACATCAATATTATTACAAATGGCATCAACGAGGCAAAAAGTGACATCAATTCAACGACGAACGCCATAATAACATTTTGACATACTGTGACATCAATTCGATGCCACATTTTGTGTATTATTCAAATTTTTCATGTTTATAAAGTAACATAAGGAGCAAAAAATTCTCATATACTATTTTTTTAAATTATTAATTTTAAATTTTTAAAGTAGAATGATAACGAAAACCATATCGGGCATGGGTATCTTATAATTGAGGGTTATTCTGTGAGCAAAGGGCGGAATACAGCAAAAGTGAAATAAACATGTTTAAGGGTAAGTAAATAATAATATTCTCTCTTTTTGACTTAAGTCAATCCCAATGACTTAAGATAATGACACACTGCGTCCTTTCTAATGAGCCCTTTCTGCGATGTTAGTGATTGCGAGGACTTCGCACTGATGACATGTTTTATTAAACTGATTCCGATTCGTCATATCTGTGATACCGTTGTGTCATCCCATTGATGACATAATTTCAATTTTCGACACTTATGACAATGATGAAAAATGTTATGGAGTCAAAAAGAAGACACTTGTAATAGTACTGACGTCAAAAGGCACCAGCGTTATGACGCCTTTTCAATCAGCGTACTTGTGGGAAAGTTTGGCCGACCCACATATGGCCCACAAAATATTTCTAAAATGATGGAAACCGGCACCTGATTTCACCAAACCCCAATGCAAATGTCCGTTCGGTATCGATCTTTTACATCCATAAGCCTTTTAGTTGTTTAAGAAGTTTGAAATTAATGCACTCCTAAATTTGCTTTATTGTAACCTTTATTTTAATGAAACTGATCTGGGTACCCTGGTATGCTAGTTGGTAGTGAGCTAGTATATCAGCACCGGTGTTGCAGGTTCGATTCCCGCCAGAGACTCTGGTCTCCTGCAGCAACGGTAGAGCTCCTATACAAGTATCCCTTTCTGAAACTACTTTAACTGTCATAAAATCCATCCATATACATAAAACATTTGAAACATTAAGATAAAATTACTTTTATAATTATAACAGTTAAACAAGAATTGACCACAAGTCCCAAATAGGCTGCGGTGTAAGGTATCATATGGTTGAGCTTGCCAGACAATTTGCATTTTATTTCCTTGTTTATGAACGTCAATTTGTTTTGTTGAAAAGTTGTTCCGTAGGGCGTTCCTGGCTTTTGCTTTTAAAGATTTATTCAGAATCGTTTGAATAAAACATTTAATTTTATAGATTAAATTTAAGAAATTGAAACACAAGCAAAATTCTTTAATATGAATAATGATTTGGTTTTTTTTTAGGATATCAAATATTACAGTTGTGGCGCTATTCATTAGTAAATGATTTTTACTATCTAAATCTTTCCTGGGCATAATTCATATTGCTGTTAAACACATTTAAGTTAACTGAAGCTTTAAAAAACTGCCAATTAAAGTGGTATTCACTGTAGCCTTTATCTCTCTACTCCACTGTTGTCCTTTGTGATTTTGCTGTGGTCTGCTATGGTTTTTGCTTTAAGCCACATTCTTATATTCATTCATATATTGATAGTTATCGCCATAAATGTTTGTGGTTCGTTTTGGTCCAAAAACCTCCCCCAAATAGAATCCCATTTGGTTTGGATTTGGTTTCCTTTAGGAGTGCAGTGTACATGTGTGTGTGTTTGTGTGTTGTGAAAATATGTATGTTGATGTCAGAGGGTCTTTTTTTATTGGTTTTGTTAACTATTAATAGCTTAATTTTAGTGTTTTTTTGTTTTTGTTTTGATGTTGTTCTTGCGTTGACATAAAATATCAACCACTAATTTTTTTCTGTATTGCCGACCTGCCCTATAAAATTGCTCGGAAATGAAATGTAACGATACCCGTTTGACATACCAACCATAAAATAACATTTTATTGTTTCCTGCTAGTTTTATCGTTTTGCAAGAATCTCTTAATTCATGTGAGCCTGTGAACATACATATATAGCGGGTGATGCATCGTGAGGTTTGATTTAAATTGTAAAATAAAATACATAAATTTGAAAGTGAACTGAAAATGTTTATTATCGGTAAAAAGAACAATTTATGGCATTTACTGTTTGAAAATGTTATCATGTTAATGTTGGCCATGACTACGTCTAAAGGGGGTCCATTCGGAAGGTACAATTTTGGGCGACTCGCTCGAGCATAGCGACTGGTATCTCGCGAGTAACAAGAGCAATTAATATTGGTTTCCAAAGCGTTAATCTTAGCTGGCTTATTCCTGAAGTTCTCTGACTTTACATATCCCCAGAGAAAATAGCCCAAAGGTGTGATATGGAACGGTCTAGGTGGCCAATTTACCGTAGCAAAACGTGAAATTAAGTGCTCACCAAAATGATTTCTCAACAACGTCAGTCGGCATTAAAGCCGAGATCTCAACGTAAAATACGTCGAATATGACTAGCCCAGCTGCTGAGAATGTCGACGAATCGATTCGTCACGGTCTTCGCTTAGACTCTCAGCTGCAGCTGCTATATTTACTTTCCTACGTGCTGGATGTGGTCTAACCGGTCGAGTGTCATCCACTAACGTATGGTGTTGGCAATAGTGGTCTCAGTAGGTCGATTATGCGCACCGTTAATTCCTCGAATCACACGAAAAACATTTCTCAAATAACGCTGATCATAATGCAGCTGAACAATTTTGAGACTGTGTTGTGGTGTGAGTGAGTCTTTCCGTGATGACTTGATAAACGATACCCAACAAAAATGGCAAAGCAGTTCGATATGAGTCTCGCGTAATCTGGAAAAAAGCATATTAAAAGTCAAACCTCACGATGAACTACCCTTTACATATATATGTATGAATTAATGATAAGTATATTTATGTGTGTTTGTTGGTTCAAGATAAAAAACTGTAGGCTCAGGATAATGTGTAAAATATCTTTAAGGGCTTTTATTTTAACTTAAGAATATTTTAACGTTTGTTTCTGTGTGTGTATGTGGGTTTTCCAAACCACTTAGTGTTAGTGTTAAAGAAAACATTTGTTGTGTATCTTTTCCTTAATGTTGTTATTGTTTTATCCTTTTTGAAATATCTATGTAACTTACTTAAAATTGTTAACACATTTATATTATCGAAATTCTTTTGAAATGGAAATAATCGTTATACACATTTCAAAGTGCTTGAGCAAATTAAATTGTGTGCCGTTAATATTTTGTTCAGCCACGCATCAAACTCGACCCGCGAAATTAATTTAAAGGTTGTTGCAAAATAAATAATTTCTATTTTTTTGTTGGAAAATATTTAGTTATTTGGAATTAATAATATTTTATAAAAAAAAAAAATTTTTAAATGAAATTTGAAGAAATAACATGATTTTTAAGAAAATCGAAAACATATTAGTTTTCGTCAAAATCACATAAAACCATACGTTTATGTTTTTACCTACAACAACAATTACAAAAATGACAGCTTGCTGAGACAATTTGATGTGTGACAATGCCGATTTAGATTTTTTAATTTTTTAAGTTAAAAGGTGCAAATTAATAAATTCAGTTTTTATGAAGTACTAATGCAATACATTTTTTCTTACTTTATATATTTGGCATATATTTTCAAATAAAATTATAAATGTCTAATATTTTACCCGCTTTTTCATTAGCATTTCCCTTTCTATCGTTGACTTATTTATATGCCAAAGTTTTTATTTCTTGGGTTTAACAATAAAGTACCAACATTTTTTATTTTATAGGCTCTTATACACTACGGACCCTTTACCTATAATTTTATGTTTCTAGGTTCAATATTACAGAAAATTTTAAAAAGTCCCACATGTAGAACGGGAAAGTTAAAGAAAGAAGATTAATTTATTTCGCCTATCTGATATTTATTATTATTGTTATTTTCAGAGCAAAACAACACACTTTAAAAGTTTTTGTTCAAATTCTGACTCTCTTTTTTCGCACTTTTTTTCCTACTTTCGTAATTTGTCAACCATTTTACCCGTTTTTACAACACACTTTCCGCTTTTCTCCATTCTTAAAGTAGCAGCACTGCTTACAATTTTCAAAACATTTGCATATTTTAGGGCTTAAAGATGATAATGAAAATGACTGCAAAGATGTCATATTTTACAAACTTTGATCGTTTTGATCGTCAATGGCAAAATTGCACCAAATTGACATAAATTGTACCAATATATCGCTGAAGAAGTGATCGATCACAACTGGCAGAACTAGCCACCAGGTCTTATATTTGAATAAATAGTTGGCTATACAAAGCACTTTTCAGAGTTGATATTCAAACTGTTTTGGCAGCTAAAAATTCGTTTTAAATAAACTCTTTGATAACTCTTTGCTTAGTCTAATCGGTCTGCTAGTTAGCAGATCGTTGTGTGTGATGTATAACCAGTGACTAAATTTTGTTTCTAAATACGGCCGTTGTTGTTTGTACGGATGAAAAAATACCTAATGAAAATTTTTTAAAGCAAAGCCAACTAAAATGTTGAACAAGGCAGGGCCGTTGCATTAGTTATCTGTTTTTTTTTTATTAAATAAGGACAATATTAGAAATAAAATTAAAAGATATATGTATGAACAAAAATATCTACTCGCCTTTTGATAATCTAAAGATTATTGTCAATTTGTTTCAAATACAGAACTTTTACTTTGTAGCCTCCCTTCGAAAATGTTTGCTGGGCTAACATTAGAAAACCGTTAATTCTGCAGAAAGCTTCGTTAAGTTTTTTTAAATGGCGTGTTCAGTTGTCCGACTTTTTTTTTTTTGCCGAACGTAACGGTTTATGATATCTACGAACAATTTTATTGAATTTTTCATTCAGTTTTTCTAAACCGGAGTTCAGTAAAGAATAATTTATTTGATTCTAAAAAGCTGAACAAAAAGTTTCTTAACAAATAGATATTGGGAATTATTTCTTTTTCATAAGCAACTTTATTATATTCAACATTTTTTATTTTTCGAATTTATTCTATGAGTTAAATTTCAGTTATGTATTTTATAAAGCTTTTTGTAATAGCTCTATTTCTTAAATTTTTTTTAGGAATGACTTTATACACTACCAGACTATTATATTGTATTTTCTTGTTACATTTTACCTTAGCTTTCCGTTGGATAGCAATGAAGTATATTGTATGTACAGAAAAATGTACAATTATTAGACACCAGCAGAATTTAATGCATTTTCTGGCCCGCTACGGCCTTCGTCAGCATTCTTTGTGTCACACTGGATAGTGATATAATAGTCTGGTAGTGTATAAAGTCATTCCTAAAAAAATTTAAGGAATAGAGCTATTACAAAAAGCTTTATAAAATACATAACTGAAATTTAACTCATAGAATAAATTCGAAAAATAAAAAATGTCAAAAAGTTTCTTATTAGAAAACTCTATTTTTTACAATGTTTCCTTCAGTCAATCGATAGTCTGGAGTATTTCGAGCAGAGCGTCGCGTAGTAAATAACCAAATACGCGTTCAGAGGTTAGATTTCGAAATAATAAATAAATATGACAACAGCTTTCAGTGCGACTTTTTCTGAATGTTGCGTTCAGCTTATTTAATTTATTTTCTGTAGAAATATATTGAAAAATGTTGCCCCTAGGGGGATCAAGTAAATGACCGACCTCCATTTATTATTAGTCCTTAAAATTTTCTCAAATATACTTGACCTTTATATCCAGCCCTTATGCGTGCTCCCATAGAATTAAGGCGTGTTATAAATTTCTTAAATTCATCTTTTGTGAACAAAATCAAAAGTTGCAGACATATTTGTATCATTGACGGCTTGTTTTGTTTGGAACTTTGTTTTCTATACGTGTAAAAAAATTAACATCACAGCTGCCTTTTTATAATAAAATATTTTTTTTTGTCGTTTTAAGAAAAAAAAATTCTAAATTTTGCTAAAAAGTATATTTTTTTTTTTTTTGCCAACAAATATTTATATTTCTAAAACGACAGAGCAGATTAAAAAAAATTAAACAAAACCGTTTTGTGTCGAACTCGAGCACAGTGTTATCAAATTTTTTTGGAAAGTGACAATTTTCTTAATTAAAATTTGAAGTTAAAATTTAATATTTTATTCCAAAACTTTTAGGAATTTATCTAGGGAATATTTTTTGACGTGCAAGCAAATCAGAATTTTTATTGGCTACGTGATGTTTTTCGCATATCTTAAAACTTCCTGGCAACGCTGGATTTATTCCTTCTTTCAATTAAAAAGACTTTATAACAATTATTTTCATTTTCTTTTGTCAAATTAACACAGTTTTAATCATTGTTACTTAAATATGCTCTTATTTTAAAAATAAACATTTAAACACTTAGTCACACATACACAAGCATATAAATACTTACAAACTTTCAAGCACCCACACAATTAAATCAACCTAAAAATTTTTTTTAATGTAAAACTTGAAATGGTGTGTTAACTAATTGCTCAATTAACTTGATGTTTAACATCTGTTGACTATAAAAAAAAATAAAACTTGAAGCTTTATAACAACCAACAAAAAGAAATTTGAATTATTTTCTTCATATTACTTTTCATTGTTGTTGTTCTTGTTGTTGCTAGTTAATATAATTATGTTAGTAAGGAAAAATTACTTAAGTTGTTATAAAATAAACTGAAGAAAAACCAACTGTAACAATAATACTTCTGACAGTTACTCAAATAACAGCAAGGAAAATATTTAATTTCCTCCAGTTAAAGTAGTGCCACAAAAACGACATCCTCATGTTCGCTGCCTTTTTCCACATCATCGTGGTAACACCCAATTATGGCAACAACATGGACAACACACACAAATTCAAAACGCCAAAGAAATAAATTTTACAAGCTGTTTCTTTATTTTCTATTTATTTTTCACTTGGAACCGAATACTTGGGCACCGAAAAGAGTTTAAAAAGTCAATTGTTGAATATTTATCCTTTTGGGAAAAAGGAGCAATAAAAACCAATCCCTTTCCAAAATCAAAAATATTTTTTTTAAAAATTCAAGAGCCTACTAAATGGATTAAAAACAAAGACGGACAAAATTTTGCTTTTGTTCGTAAAACAACAGAAAACAAGGAAACAATTAATGCCCTTTAATTTTTGCTGTGTGTGAATGGTGTTTTCTGTTGTTGTTGTTGTCGTTTTTGCTGCTTGTATCGTAGTTATTATAAGTGGGGTAGTTAAATAAAATTAATTGTAATATTTTAGCATTTTTATGACCAACTTAATGAGTTGGAATTTATTTATTGTTACACACAAGTAGAAGAAGAAGAAGTATTGGCCAAATAATCATTTTTGTTTATTTTTTTTAAAAGGCACAGCTCTGAAGAATGTTTATGACTTTGAAATTAGTGCAAATAATATTTTAATTTATTACCATTAAAGTAAATGTTATTTATATTTCGATATAATTTATAATTTTGGTATTTGGCAGCGAGTGGTAGAAAACACGAATACAATTTTCCAAGTAAATGTTCGAATGTTAGAAACCAGATTAGATTTTTTATCATGTAAATGGCGTAATAAAAAGAATTTTTATTATTTATAAGTTGGGAACAAGAATACAACTATTCTGCACTACTTGGATGTTTCAGTGTTGCCGAGGAAGATGTCATTAGAAATTTTAATTAAAATATTTTAAATATCATTTTAAAAGTTTCTAAAATGCTGACAACTTTTAGTATATTTATGTGAAATTTTTAGAACCCCATTTTATTTATAGAAAATTTTTTGAAATGTGACTATAAAAGCAAGCTTTTTATACAAGTCTTCTATGTATAGGAAATTTTCTTGAAATTTTTCACTTAATATAGGAAATGCTTATGGGATTTTTACAGAATTGCGGTAGTGAAAACAAAATGTGCAACGTATGGAAATAAAAACTGTGATTCTCTCTAAGGGATGTTTGGCCATTGTGGACAAACTGGGAGACCCATAAGGATGAAACATACCTTATTTTATAGATAATTTGCCCAATTTGGTGTTCCGTAAGTTTATTTTAATCAAATTTACGAATTGGCTGCTTTTGAATTCTTTTTTAATGTTGTAAGGTTTTGTCCCAGCTGTTTTTTTTTTTTGATAAGGTTGAAATTTTTCAATAAACAAATAATATTAAAAATTTTCGAATTGTAGCAAATTTTCTTAAATTTTTCAAATGAAATGCAAATACTTTGAGAATTTTCCAAATATATAAAATTTTCTCAACGTTTCCTACAATAACGTAAAAAGTCATACAGAGACAAATTTAACTTAAAACAATTCAATTTGAAATTCAGAATATTTCTTATTTTTCAAATTCCAAAAAAAATTCAATTAAATTAAATTAATTAAATAGTGTTTTCCAAAACTTTTGAAATTTTTTTTAAACATTTTAACTTCGGTGAAGGGTATACAAATATAGAAAAAAATTTATTAGAAAATTTAAAAAAATCTTATTTTTATGATATGTTGAGAAAATTTTGTTTTATTAAAAATTTCGTGCATATTTTAAGAAATTTTTAATAGTATTTGCCATGTTTTGAAAATTTTAAGAAAGTTCGCTACTTTGGATATTAATTATTGAAAATTTTTAAAAATCTGCTAATTTTAGAAAATTTTTTGAAAATATTTTGCTTATAGTTAATTAGTAACTCTTCTATAAAAGTGCCCACATTTAGCTCCAACAAAAAATGCAATAATTAACAAAACAAACTTCATCAATGTCGTTACTTTTCTTTAAACACCAAAATTCACACAAATCAGATTTAATAAATACTTATTGCTCAAAATGACAATCTTAAATTTTATTTTAGGACTATTTTTTTAAAGGTTGCAAAAGAAAAAAAACACCTCCTTAAAAGTTTCTGGATTTTAAAACATTTTTAAACAGTTTAAAGTATTATATAAAACAAATCAGCAAAAAAATTAGGTTGTTGAATTAGTCCATTTTTTAAATTTAATAATGTTAAACTTTAAAAAAAAATTATTTTTTTTAATACTCGTTTACTGTTGTAACCCCAAGTATTTTCTTTAAAATTACATACAAATCATATTCGTGCGTGCAGTAGTTTTTGAGATATTGAAAAAATAAACTCAACACATTCTGCTAATTCGGGGACTATGACATTTTGAATATGACATAACTTTTGAAAACAGTTAAACATCTTTTTTCGTTAATATATGATTCTTATAGGATGAAAGGAACCATTTCACCAAATTTCATTCAAATCGAAAGGGATCGGGTCCCACTCTTGGTCGATTTCACATAGAATTACCCTTATTATAGTAAATAGGAGATTTGTTGGAAATTTTAATTTATCCTCAAAAGCTCTCTGGTGCTTTGAGTCCAGGAACTAGACTTGTAATATCACTAAAGTAGCAGTCAATTGTATATAATGCTCCTCAGAGCAACGGTTACATATCTTTTGTTTTATGACATTCAATCTCAAAATCAAGTTATTTCCTATAACGATACCAATATCCCAAATTGGTTTTTCTTTAACGACAGTATTTTCTTTCTAAAGTTTTTCTTCAGTTATTTTTCAGATTAAATTCTTCTCAGTCTTATCTTCCTTTTGCCATTCATACATTAAAAACCAGAACTTATAATATTTTAATGTTATTTTTTATTTGCCATACAGTGAGTAAAATATAAAAAAAATATTGTACAAAAAAGAAAATGTTCGTTACATGTATAATTCTAAATTATTGCCTGTGTTTTTTTATAGAATAAAATTACTACTACAGCCATGTATATGAATTAAATTACATAAATTACATTACTAAGACTTACATGTATAAAAAAGAAAAATATAGTTTTATATAAAAAGAAAAACCCTACCGAAAAAGAGAATAAAGATTTGAAACCTTAATAAATTAATTGAAGTAAAATGTAGTAAAAGAAAGAACTCAAAATAAAGACGACCTTAAAGCACGAATAAAATTGTTAAAATAATTTTTAAAATTTTTGAGAAAAAAATTTTATAACAAAAACTTTAGCGATGTGCACTGAGAGAAACTTCTAGTAGTTCTTAATGATACAAGAAGAAAATAAAATAATTGTTTCGGGCTTTGAAATTGTATAAATAAAACTATTTCGATAAAGAATCTAGTAAAATATTTCTCTCAGTGTTTCATTGTTTCTTTTTTCATTTTCATTTAAAAACCTCTGTATGAAAATATCTACGAATAGCTAATTTTACTGCTACAACTATGAACTTTAAACCCTTAATGAATACCTTAAGATACTTAAATATTTAAAAGACGACTGATGACTTCTGATTTTAAATTCATTCTCAACTCTGGATTGTTATCGTATTTAGCAATTAAAACCTCAAGATTATAATTTATAATGTCAATAGAAAGTTGCAAGAACTGAATGTTAATTTTATAATGAAATGATAAATTATGTTAAAAAAAACTAAATATTTAAGAAAACTACTTAATACATTTATTAAAGCAAAAAAAAAAACGCAAAGTTTTTTGTACCCAAAACGGCCACTTTATTACTAAACTTAACCCCTTAACCTTTTTTGAATTTCAATAGTAAAATGGTCAGTATTAGGAAAACTAATACCCACGATGTGATTGATATGAAACCATTGTAAACGGAAGGATTGGAAATATCCCAACCACGCTGTAAAATAGAACGTAGAGATTCTGTGGGTTTGGTAAGAGGCAAGAAGACGGTGATGAATTGAAGCAAAGGAAACATCCCTTCCACAGGCCATATAATACCACACAACATGACAATAGGCAGAAAAGAGCCCATGGCTACATAAGTGGCTGTCCGCTCAGTGTCCACAGCACAGGCAATAACAAAACCAAAGCACATGCCACAGAGGCCATTTAAGATACACAAACCCACTACCAACCAAATACTGCCCACATTTGTCAATTCAAAGAAATAAAAGCTGACCAGTAAAACAAAAGCCGTTTGAATGAACATCACAGTGAATTGGGTTAAAACTTGGGCTAAGAGAATTTCGGGCCCTGTAATGCCCGCTACCAAACAACGTTCCAACATGCCTTCATTTCGATCGATCAACATGGCGCCCGAAGTGATGGCCACCGATAAAAAGAATATAATGGTTAGAATAACACCGGGTGCAGCAAAGTCTGTAAAGTTTGGATTATTAAATCCATAAATGGGTTGATTCCACTGGACAGGAATACGCCCTAGTTTCGGATTTAAATCACAATCTTCCAAAATATTTTCCACAAAACTGAAGAAGGCATACTGCAAGTCACGGTACAGCAAAGTAGAGATTTGCTGGTCTAAAAAAGAATGAAGAAATGTTAGCTAAAAGAAACTAGTAGTTTTTTCTCTTCTTCTTCTCAAGCTTACTTGACCAATCCAGCCTAACATTTAGATCAGAAGACTCCACTGTCGCGTCATCTGTATATCGACCACTTTCTGTACGTTCCACCAGAGATTCCGTGTAATTATCGGCAAATACCAAAGAACCCCAAGCCTTGCCTCGTCTTACCAATTCATTGGCTTCCTCATCCGTACCGGTAAATGTCTGCAAAGTAAAAGTTATAAATTTGATTAGATTAGTAAAGATTTCATTGAGAAGTATTTAATATATAAATGCACTGATCACAAAAATTTCTAATTTCCTACACGCAGAGAAAAATAGGTTTAAAAATGGTCACCTCCAACAAAACTATTTTTAAAGAAAATTTTTAAACATATTATGTTTAATGTAACCATATTTTTGTCACCGACAATCATATTATTGTTAAATTGATCCTCCTTTAAGATTCCACAACCATATTATGGTTGTCTTTAAACATGTTTTGGTTAAATATGGCAATAATTTGTTTTTAAATAAACAATAGTATTTTCCCCTTTTCCAAGAGCAACATGCTATGGTTGAAAACCAACCATGCTATTATAAGTGTTAAGCATATTTTAGTTATTATTAACCAAAACATATAGGGAAGCAACCATCATAGGGTTGTGGCTTCTTGATGGAGTACAAATTTAACTAGAATATGTTTGTCGGTGACAAAAGTATGATTAAATTAAACATAATATGTTTAAACTTTTTCTCTTTTAAAATAGTTTTGTTGGAGGTGACCATATATAAACATGTTTTTTCGCTGGGTGTAGAAAGATTTAAGTTTAAGCTTTCAGACAGGAAATGACAGCGAATAGTAAAAAAATTGGCAAATAATTGAAATTAGTAGTCAAAAAAAAGGGGTATTCACTTGAAAAAAAGACAGATGTTAGAGCAATTATATTTCGATTATAAAAATTTCGCATATGTTTTTTTTTTCAAATTTGGTTAAATTTTAAAAAAGTGGTAATTTTTAAGGTCAAATTTTACATTTTGGCTCTATCTGTGAAAGCTTGTTGGCATGTGTGCCGATGGTCAATTTAAAATTAAACCATTTTATATATCACATCAAGACCACGTACAGGAACTGGATGTCAAGCAACTTGACAATGTATTGTGCCCTTTACGAATTTTTTTTGGAAAATTTGCTTGGCAATAAATTAAGGAAATTATAAGATTAGCACACAATGTCGAGCGCTATTACTCGCTTGAATTTTCAACTAAAAACAGCTGTTTTGTGCCCCACTTGAAATCGTCAGCACGACAAGTCGATCGAAATGCAAGCGAACAAAAACGCTATAGTTTTCATAAAAATTTGCACCCACTTTGAAATATTACGCGACCAAAAATTTCAAAATAAGGATCTTGTGTTGTGCTTGTCTATTGAGGGATTTTGTTGCAATATTTAAGGAAATTATTTCTTTAATAATACTTGAAACACCATCAGTAACTAATTTTTTATAACAATATTTCTTTAAAATAACACAATTAAAAAAAAATTTATTGTTTTATAAAATAACTAGCTGTCCCGGCAAACGTTGTTTTTCCTAGAAAAGTATTGTTTTTGTGTATATTTAAAATACAGATACAGAATCAGGTACAGGTAATATTCGGTGCAGATAATTTATCTTTATTTACAAAAAAAAAAAAAAAAAAAGAATATGAAAATATGAATTATAAGAAAACTATTGAATAAGTTAAGAGAATATCATTGAAGCACTTTGTGATAAACAATATTTTTCGTTTTGTTGTCAGGTGCGAAAATGAACAAAGAGGATGGCTTTCCGACACGGGAACATGCGACATAGAGTTGACCGTGTAAAAAACAGTCGTTCTCCAAATTTAGGACACAAACACTCAATGAAATCAACTTAATTTAGAAACCTCCGTCGGCTCATGCACAACTACTTTGATACAGATCAAAGCATGATCAATTGCATAGCTTACGATTTGATTCATTTTCAATGGCACTTCTTGTCGGATATTTTTCATACCAACATATAAACCTTTGCCGGCTCATGCGCAACAACTTTACTAAAGACCATAGCATGATCAAATGATATAATTTATTTTGAGTAATTTTCAATGGTGCCGCCTATGGGAAATTGGTCATACCAACCTAGAAACCTTTGTATGCTAATGCTCAACAGTTGTGCTAAAGATCATAGCATGATCAAATGCACAGTTTATGATTTAACTCATTTCGAGTCATTTTCAGTGGCGCCACCTGTCTGAAATTGGTCATATCAACTTATAAACCTTCGCCGGCTCATGCTCAACAACTTTGCTAAAGATCATATCATCGTGCAGAGTTTACGATTTAATTCATACTGAGTAATTTTCAATGGCGCCACCTATTTTAGATTTTTTGCTATTCTTCTTACTTGGTCAGAAACCATTCCGAATTGGTACGAATCATCGAAATCGGCCCAGCCGTTCTTTAGTTATAAACGTGTCATAAAGTCATATGTCTTAAAATAATAACATGAAAAAATACGACTGTTGTGGGCAACCCCTCATAATTTAATGTGCTATTAATTACGACAGCACAATAAACATAGCAAGCAACGTTCTATTTATTTAAGACACTTTTTGTTTACAAACCAACAACAATATTTTTAAACCATTGTAAAATGTTAGAACATTATGACAATAAACCGTGATAGCACACCTTGTAAATACCCCAATAGATTCTCACAAAATTCAATTGTTAAACAAGTTAGAGTGCTACATTCCGCTGTGCCGAATCGTTGATACACTCCACCTACAGAATGAATTTTTCCGGAGTGGCCTATATGGCCAATAGTAAATTGTTGGCTGATCTTCACGAAATTTGATAGTGGGATTTCTAGTCATATAAAACTGTGACGGACCAAAATTTGTTACAATAGCATTCATTACACAGTACAACATTTTTCAGTTAATTGATTGCCAACTCAATTCTGTGAACTGTATGTGAAATTAGACCCAAAAAGAAGAATTTCTGCATCATTCGTTTTGTCTTCTTACCTGCGATTTGAAGTTAGTATCGATTTGAAGTTAGTACTATCGTATAGGGGAATTTATCACGTTTTAGGCCCTGTTGTTTGACATAGCTCGACAACCACTAGCCCAATTTAGTTGAAATAAATTTTAAAAAATTAAGAATTACAATTCCCTTAATCTGTTCATATATTGTTTTCCTATACAAGTAACACTTTCGAAGTTAAAAATGAATGTATGAAGGGAAAAAATTATTTTTTGCCTAAAAATTTAAATTTTTTTTTTTAAAAATACATAAAAAATGCAAAATGGAAAAAAGTTTCAAGTCTAGTTATTTTTTCGCAAAGTCACATAACCTATGAGCAAAATGAGACAAAGATCATAAAAATCGATGCACGCGTTTCGCTTTTATTCGCAATTGAGTAAATGTATGAATTTCAAAAATTTGCTCGAGATATGCACAACATTATTTGGAGAAAACATTGACACCTTTTTCTTGATTCTGAGAATTAAAAAAAAAGGAATAAACAAAAGGTTATTTGATTTTTATGATTGCGGTAATAAATGTACGTGGACAATTAAACGGAAAGTGGACCTTTTTATTATTTGGGTTTTTCCGGTGGCTACCTATATGATTTTTTTACAGAAATTGCACCCACATTTAAGGGTGGTCATTATTTGGAAAGTTTTGCACAGTTTGAAACGTACAAGTGCTGAATCAGGTATATAGCCAGCCGCCCTTAAAATATGCGCCCATTTATAAGTACCTGGCAGTAAAATATTCAAAAATACGTAGTATTTATAGGTGTGCATTGATCGATTTTTGGCATTCAGCCAGTGCCGACGAACGCGAACAGTAAAAGTGATTTTTCTCCAGTTTTTTAAAAGTGAATAACACCAAACATAAAATATATCAATATGGAAAACAACAAGTGCCCATATTTGGATGAATATTGTTACGTTTGTGGTCATATCGTCCGAAAAATACAGAAAAAAGATCGAAAAAATTTGTTTACTGAGCAATTCAAAACCGCGTATTGTAATTATTTCGATGAAGCAGATTTAAGTGGTGCAAATTTTACGCCGAACACAGTGTGCAACAGTTGTTATACTACCCTTCTAAAATGGATTCACGGAAAAAGTAGAAAGTTATCTTTTATGAAGCCAGTAATTTGGGTGGAAGACACAACTGGACATGATGAATCCAGGTGCTATGCATGCATAAATTTTCGTCCTGGATTAAACAGACAACAATTGAAAACAAAAGTATACACTGCTGCATTTACTGCCACACTTCCAGTGCAACGCCCTGCTGATACCGATGCACCTAAACCTCCGAGTGCGGATACTGTGTCCCTGCTAGCCGAAACCGTTTTCACCAATCCGACCGATTTGGATGATGCTGATTGGATACCCGATATTGAAAATAGTGCACCACAACCGCTACCACAAATCGAAATGGATTACATTGTGGCCAAGCTGGGACTATCACAACACGACTCCGAATGGCTGACATCATTTTTGAAGAGAAGAAAACTCACACAGCAAAATGTCAGCGCAACATCATACCGACAACGCCAAGCTGATTTTCAGAAATTTTATTCCGTTGACGAAGCAAATACGTTCACGTACTGCCATGATATCCCAGGTTTAGTGAAAAAATTGGGAATGGATTATATCGCTGGCGACTGGCGTTTATTCATCGATGGTTCAGTTACTAGTTTGAAGGCTGTGCTGCTGCACAAAAAAAATAAAAAACCATGCATTCCATTGGGATTCAGCACAACTATGAAGGAAACGTATGAAGCATTGGGCGAAATTTTGAATAAAATCAAATACGATGAACACAAATGGAACATTTGTTGCGATCTGAAGGTGGTCAACATACTACAAGGGATTATAGAAAAGGGCGGATATCCAAAATACTTCTGCTTCCTTTGTAATTGGGATTCACGATACAAAGGAAATCAATATCAATGTAAAGATTGGAAAGGAAGAACTCCCGAGCTCAACAAACAATTAAAATTACGCAATGAACCTATGATAAAGGACCTGGATGATATTTTGTTGCCACCGCTCCACATGAAACTGGGAATAGCTGGGAAATTCGTTGAAGTGGTGGTCAAAAAAGTTAACGGCGCCTTTGACTGTTTGAAATCCATCTTTCCGAAACTCAGTGATGAGAAAATTAAAAACGGTACGTATCGTACTCTGTATTTCAATATTGTCATATCTAAATTTGTTAATTTCTATACATTCGCATTACCAATAATTTTTTCGTTTTTCTTATGTATTTAAAACAGGTATTCTCAATGGACCTGATATTCGGAAATTGATCAAAAGTGATTCTTTCACACATTTGCTTTCAGAGCATCACGACCACCAACATGCATGGAACGCATTGAAAGAAGTAATAGAAGGCGTTCTAGGAAAGAACCGTGTCCAGCGAGAAGAGATACAGCAACGAGTGGACAGGTTGCTGTTTTATTTCGAAAAAATCGGTGCATCCATGACGCTGAAATTGCATTTCTTGCACCACCACCTCGATACTTTTTTGGCACAATCACCTCAGGAATCAGACGAACAAGGAGAGAGGTTCCACCAGGTGACCATGCCATTTGAAAAGCGGTTCAAAAGCAAAAAATTGGATGCATTGCTTGCGGAGGTTTGTTGGTGGAGTTCCACAATTATGCAGTTTGAAGAAAGCACCGAAGATGAAGACATTGAAATTGGTGGACACAGTGAAAGAAACACGCCCTTGAATAGTATGTGTATCTCGGATGACGATACAGACTCAGACCATGAATATGAACAACCTACGAAGAAAACAAGATCATCAGAACCACAAGCGTCAACTTCTACAAGGATGGATATTGCCAATAATTGAAAAAATGTTCTAAATTTTGTTTTTATGCATATTATAATTGCGTATTAATTGCATATTATTTTATTTTCATTAAGTTTTTATAAATAAAGTTTTTTTTTGCATGATAATTTTTTAATTTATATTTTTATTTTTATTTTAAGGGTGGTGGCTATAACTGATTTTTGAAATTCATACCTTTACTCAATTGCGAATAAAAGCGAAACGCGTGCATCGATTTTTATGATCTTTGTCTCATTTTGCTCATAGGTTATGTGACTTTGCGAAAAAATAACTAGACTTGAAACTTTTTTCCATTTTGGATTTTTTATGTATTTTTAAAAAAAAAAATTTTAATTTTTAGGCAAAAAATAATTTTTTCCCTTCATACATTCATTTTTAACTTCGAAAGTGTTACTTGTATAGGAAAACAATATATGAACAGATTAAGGGAATTGTAATTCTTAATTTTTTAAAATTTATTTCAACTAAATTGGGCTAGGGGTTGTCGAGCTATGTCAAACAACAGGGCCTAAAACGTGATAAATTCCCCTATACGATAGTACTAACTTCAAATCGATACTAACTTCAAATCGCAGGTAAGAAGACAAAACGAATGATGCAGAAATTCTTCTTTTTGGGTCTAATTTCACATACAGTTCACAGAATTGAGTTGGCAAATCATGTGTTGTACTGTGTTATTCGTTTTTCGAGAGTGGTCTTAATATGGGACTTATCATAAATTATGGACCGATTTGCGCGAAATTTGGTATGATTTCTAGTCATATAAAATATAAATAAGTACATTCCGCCACTATTTATTCTATTTCTTTAACAAAATTGGCAATTTTTTAAGAGTGATTCTTCTACATTTTGATGTATAACTCTTTTTCTACTGAACCGATGTTGCCGGATTTTTATCCAAAACTGCTTTGCAGAACTAGACACAATTCGACACTAATATTTATCTTTTGAGTCATTCGAAAGTTTCAACAGACGGACAGATGGACATGGCTAAATCAACTAAGAATTACTCAAGTACCCACAACAAATGTGCTTTATGGGACCTAAGATGAATATTGAAAAGTTTTCACACGGAAAGACACCTTCAGAACAACTATTTAGTTGTGGTAGTTTTTTAATTTTGAGAAATTTTGCAAAAATTTTCTATTTTTAGGCATTTTTTCGAAAATATTAAATTTTAAAGAAATTTTGTGAAAATTTCTTATTTTGAAAATTTGGCAAAAAGTTTCAAGGAATTAATTCAACCCCCGAAAGGGTAAATGTACCGTCTTCTCACTTAAGGTAAGTGGATCCGTAAGTACACCCTGAACTCGTCTGAGCTACTTCAGCCGATGAATAAAACCACGTTACAATTTTTCTAAAATATTATATTGAAAGAAAATTTGCAAAAATGTTTTATTTTTCGAAAATTTGCATTGTTTTTGGAAGTTTAGAAAAAATAATAACTTTTGGTTCAATTTGCGAGAATTCCTTATTTTAAGAAAATTTTGTGAAAGTTTCGTATTTTTAGAAAGTTTTGCAAAAAAATTTTTATTTCTAGAAATTTTTCGAAATTTTTTTTAAGGAATTTTTTTTAATTTTAGGAAGTTTTGCCTTAAGCTTAAATTTTCAAGAAAATTTTACAAATTCTGTTATATTTAAGACATTTTTTAAAAGATGTAATTTTTTCTGAAATTTCAAGGACAATTCACTATTTTTAAGAGTTTCTGCAAAAGTTTCGTGTTCCTGGCAAACCGTAAAATTATTCGCCAACACTTTCCTCTCTTTTTTTACAGCTACAATTGCAATTATTCAATGGCATATCATAATCCCTTAAAGATCTACGGCCATAAGCAAATAGTTTTGGCCGTTTGTTAAGTCTTTTGAAAATTAATCTGTAATTGTTAAGGATTTTTTCTATTCCCTCGGCCGTGTATTAATTTTTCCCTAAAACTTTTTCAATACGCCAAGTTGCCACAGCACAGTAATCAAGTGGCTGGCGAATTTCCTTTATGCCGAGGAACTTTTGCACTCGTACATTAAATAAATTAAATCTCTTTTATTTCATGGTCTAGGACTTATTTTTTCCCTGGCTTGTGCTTTATTTAATTTCAAGTATAATCACGAGCCGGCATTTTTTTATATCGTTTTTCCTTTTTACCCAAAGGAAATTATACTTTTATTTAAGTGACACTTCAAGAAGCTCAAGAGAAAAAACATATTGCAAAAGGAAAAAAATTCGATTCGTTCAATTAATAAATATTCTTTTTCTTAGAAACAAAGGCAATTTTTCTTGGGGTGTATTGATTACCATGCTGGCAAAGCGTTACTTGGCTTTTCTTTGGAATAGTTTTGCTATTGGCATTATAATAAAGTTAACACCATTAATTGTTGATTGGTTTTCTGGGGTTAAAAGTAAAAGTTTTTCTCATTACTTTTTTTAATTTTTTGTATTTATTTTGTGGTCTAGTTTTTCTTATGTATGAACGAGTTCTTCTGCAAGAGTGCTGAAGTATTTCCGGAAATTTGTTTTCCTTTCGCTTTGTTTTGTATGTGTTATTTGTCAAACAGAATTGTTGCAACGTTATCTTCTGTTTCTCAGGAAAAAAGAATGAGTTCGGGAATTGTGCTGTAAGTTAATGCGTTTAATTTTATTATTACCTTCTTTACTTAAAGGCACCCTCTTACATGTTTTCTTTTATTAAAGTTCTTTATATAGTTTTTTCTTTGCTAATTTTTTCATTTATTTAGTAATTTATCTTGTTTTCAAATGAAGACATACAAGAAAAAGTTATTCATTCATGTTGAAAGAATTGAGGATTAAAGCTTAATATTGTCATTTAGTTGCTACAGACAACGAACAGCATTAGAAGCAGTACTAGGGCTGCGGCAGTAGTTGTCATGGTGTCATAAGCGAAACTTTTAACAATGCGAACTGACAAACAGTCGATTGATGGCACCACAGAAGGTGCCAGATGGAAGACAGTCATTCAAGCATACAACGAATATATGAGCAAGTTCTTTTGTAAATGTGTATGAAGGGGATCTACATAAATGGCTATAAACTGCAGTAAATGAAGTACTTAAGGTGCTTTTAAGTTCCCTCTACTTTATCGTTACCTTTTCCCTTCTTTTGTCTGCTCCAATCCTTTTTATCTTTTGTTTGTTGGGTATAAATACATATATTTTCATCATTGGCTATTTGTCGATGTAGTCGTTGTGTGGGTGTGTGTGAGCATTCTATGGTCCGTAACAACGTATTAACATTTTGACAAATTGAATCAAATTACTTGATGCTTTAACATCTTCTTTATACACCTCAAATTGAAAATGTGATATTTTCTCTAAACAAACACATGCATACAAACATACATTAAAATACGCATCCATTTACCCCAAAGCGTTCAAGCCTGACACAGGACATTGTTAATACTACAACAATAACGTTACGAGATGAAAATTAAACAAATGTTCTGTCATTGTATTTTCTTGACAATAAGACAAAAAAATGTGTCATTCTTCCACAGAAATTTGGTTACCTAAGAAGCCAAAACCCCAAAAATACAAAAATTATACAGTAAAATCTCTAAAAAGGAAAATTTCCCTAAATTAAATTGTTTTGTTTTTGGTTTGTTTCAACTGTTGTTGCGAATTCTGACAAGTTTATTAAAGGACTTAAAGAACATTTTAGAAAACTGTCACCAGCTGACATTTCCCATGGGTAGAAATGATCTATTTAAGCTACAACGAGCAACTTTGTGCATGATTACTAAATTTCGTCCTTAGGACACAATAGACAATTTATTTCTAAGAAAAATTGTATATTTAAATACGTTCACCTATTTCAAATCCTCTAATAGCCACTTTCGAAAGAAAAGAGAAAAATGTCAAAATTAGTTCACTAAAATAACTAGTCAAGCAATAGTTTACTATTGAAGAACTTTCGGGGGAAAAGTTCACTTCACAACTAGTTAAGTAGATATAACTATACACAAAAAGTTTACTTAAAAGCCGTGAGAGTGCTCTACCAAATAGTACTATTAAAAATCGTACAAAAACCTTAAATTCGGGACTACACTATTATTGGACCAGGTGAAAAAAGGCTTATTCAGCACTTCTTGTGTATAAGAATTATCTGAGCCAAATTTGGTCCTCCTGTCTCATATCGAATGAACGCTATTGAGCCAAAACTTTTATTTCAGAGAGGCAATGGTAGTAATTTGGCTTTAACTCGATTATTTATAAACCAATTATTTATTATACTAAGTTTATTGAAGGTGAAGGATAAAAAATAAAGTTCATGTATTACACAAGACTTAAAAAGGTAAAGGTTTATGGATTATACTGTGAGATTTATGAGTAAAAATTAGAGCCAGTCGTGGGTCCCCATAACGTATGGAGTTTACGGAAAACCCATTTCAACAAACAAACGGGCAGACGGACATATAGGAAAGAGAATATAGGGTCTTACTTAGATCCCTATTGTAGAAATTACAAACGGAATGACAAACTTTTATATACCCTTTCCACCATGCTGCCCTCCTAAGGAAGAAAGTCACATCTCCATTTTAGTAGTTTAGTACAGAGGTGCCCCGGTAGATTTGTTGGTAGTGAGCTAGTCTATCATCGCCGGGTTGCTGGTTCGATTCCCGCCAGAGACTCTGGTTTCCTTCCTGCAGACAAGCGTAGATCCTCGCGGGAATTGCATAGGACCAAAAACAAATCTTAAGCGTCTTAAAATTTAATATTTTTGAATTAAAAATATATTATTTGATTCGTTTTACTATAGTAACAGGCAGAGGAAATTAAGATGATAAGATACAGAAAATGAGCTTTTGACTTTTTTGGCGAGTAAAGACTCTAAAAAATATCTTGTGAAAACTAAATTGTACAAATAAGTTAAAAATCTTGAGATGTTGTGTATATATTTATGTATATATCTTTAATATATTATATGAGGAGTTGCTTTTCAAAACTTGACTATTCCAATATTCGTATTTTTGTGTTGTTTTTAATTGCTAAAAGTGCAAAAATTTTTTCTCGATTGATTTTCTGTTTTTATTATCATATACCATAAATAACGTATGACTTATAGTTACACAAATAAAAATTAATAAATTTCTCAAAACCAAAAAGAAGCAACAATTTTGAAAATTAAGTCTGCTTACCTGCAGCTTCAAAATGTGTGTATGAATTTATAAATGAATGTATTTATGCGTGCAGGCTTGCAATAATTCACAACGTTAATTTTTATTTCCCACCGACAGCTCAATTCAAAAGCAAGCTAAGTCGACTTAGCATGTTTTCAATTGGTTCGCATTTTTGAATGGCGTATTGTACAATTTAAATTATGTAAAAATTTGGTATTGATCGGCTTTCCAAGCCAAAATTATGAACAAAAAAGTTACTTAGCATACAACTAAATGTTGTATCACCTGTAAGACTTAGCATGTTTCGGAACTGAGCTGTCGATACTATTTTTTGCTCGCTCTGTATTACTCTTAAATAATATTCGCAGATCCAAGAACAAAATTCTCTGGTTTCTTGAAGGTAGTCGTACTTGTCCGTAGTATTGCACACACAAAGAAGAAAACTCATACTATCCAAAAAAAAATCATAGATACTAAGTAAAAAGTCTTAAGAGCTCAACATTTTAGTCAATGTGCTATTTGTCATAGTATGTGGTAGATAATACTTTTTTGACAATGAAAATCGCTAGAGGTGGTAGATGTGACCATTTTGCGCAACGTTACCGAAGAAAATATGTCTCTTAAGCGTAACACAGAAATCAGAAACACACTCACGGTTCCGAATCTGACTATATATCAATTTTGGAATTTTGGCACTTGTGACTTTTTTTCTTTGGAGGTGAAGGTTATAAAAAAACAAGTTTTTTTAGAACGTGGTTTTTAAAGACATTTTCACTAAATAATTCCTCTGTGTGTTTTTTAAGAAATAATTCACAAAAATATTTGGATACGGCTATGCTTAGAAAGACTACTTTTTTTTCTTTCAAGTGAAAAGGTTCACTTAAAAAGAAATTTATAAAGAAGTATATTGAGGAACTTCTTCGCTACGAGCTTTTTTAAAGGAACTTATTTAAAAAAAAACCAATGCCCAACAAGATATGTTTAGAAAGTGGGTTGATTTTAGAAGTTTGAGCAATGACAGCTGTAGTTCACATGTGAAAGATCTTTTAACTTTACAAATTATTTTTTTAGTAAGAGTGTTTCTGTATATAAACAAAAATACAACAACCGCAAAACTGGTTTTCTGAGTTAAACAAAATATTTATTTTCTTTCCAATAGAAAAATGAAAATAAGTCCTTTTTATCCACCCTGCACCGTAAGTATCGTTCATTAGCAAATTTAATTTGAAGTTTTTTCATTTCTTTTTTTTCTATTTATGTTGTTCAAAAGCTTTTCAAACTTACCAAAACCATACTTTTATTCTTCACCAACATATCGAGATAACGACAACTCAACATTGTGTGATTGCAGCCCAGTCGTACAGGACAATTTTGTTGCATAATCATTTCCTCGGTCATTTCATGGTTGGACACAGCTATTTTGAGGCCGGTCGGATCATGGCCAATGGCATAGCAAAACAATACAATCTGAACGACAGGTAAGCCAACAATGAACAACATTATGCTAAAATGCCATAAAGTCATAAAGAAAAAAAAAATTAATGAACTGCATAATCAAAGTCGTTGGACAACGAGCAAAAACATACCCCACATTACGCATCATCCACAAAAAGTTTTTCCAAATTAAGGCATGTAAATGGTGAGAACTCATCACATGCAGATTGTACCAAAATGAGGCATGTATGGCTTGTTCTGGTGGTAAAGGTGGTGCTGGGGCAGCTGATGAGGTTATGGGATCTCGTACAGCCGAAGACATTGATATGTTGTCACCAAATTCACCGGAAATTTCTGCTGGATTTTGTTCGTCTGACAGATCTAAGGCTGGATTGGAAATGGCTGGTACAGCCACTTGTTCGACAATTTCCTGAGCTATGGATGATCTTCTACGCTTACCCATGTTTTGTAAGACAGATAATTTTAAGAAGACCTCCTCCAGAGATTCAGCATTGTATTGTTGTCTTAGAAACTGTGGTGATTCTTCTGCCAACATTTTGCCACCACGCAATAAACCAATCTGAAATGGAAAACAGAGATGAAAAAGAATAAGAGATATTATTAATATTTTCATCGGTTTCCATCTGTATGTGAGAATGAATGTGTGTTGTTATAGGAAAACATTTATTATAATCCTAATTCTGTAATCACCATCATCAGCATGTGGCATGTGTATGTAAGTATGTGTAAGTGTATTTGATTGTGATTGTGTTAGTGGGTGTTTGTGGATATTTCATTCAGTTTCGATGCTCTTGTCTTGTGATATAAATCACACAACATTGATTAACCCTCCCACTTTTATGCAACAGCAGAATAAAAAAAATGACTTTTACATTGAAATATTGCCAACTTTTATGAACTTTCGCTGACCCCTTCCATCTTGCTGCCTGCTATCATTCGTTTACTACATTCTAAACAAATGCTAACTTTTTTTCTTGCTGCCAATTGCTATTAGATTGTTGTTGCAACATCCATCGCAACATTTACTATTTACAATGCCAAATTCATACAAACATACACGAACTGACTATAATCATAGTTTTGCATAACTTTCCAACACCCTTTATGCTCCTTGTTTTTTTTTTTTATTTTTTTGCCGTTTTTATTGCGAAAATAGTCAAGTTTAACATTTTCATCTCTGGTATACGATATTATTTTGCTGCTACCGTCGCCTCGAAATGGAAGAGTAGAAGCCGGAAATTTTAGTCGGTAGCAGGCGGAAATTGAGTTAATTGATTTATGTTCGAACATGACTAGACACATCGTCATGCCTTTACTTGTACAGTGTTCCATGGGGAAAAAATACTTATTGTTCGTATTTTTTTTTCTCTTTTGACTAAATTAAAGCAAAAAAAAAAAAAAAAAGAGAGCAAAAAAAATTTTTTTGTAGTTTTGTTTTTTTCCCCAACACCAAAACTCTTTTGCGTTGATTCATTTATGTGCGAGTGTTTGAAGAGGGCTTTTGTTTTTATTACAGTTTAAGTGTAAAAACAATGGGGAACCTCTTCAAACATGAACAACAAACACAAAAAGTACTTGTAAGTATTAAGGTGTGTAAGCATCTATTTAAGAATTCTAACATCCATCTGTCCGTAAATCTGTCTATCTTCTTGCCTGCCTGCCTGCTAGACAGCCTCCTTGCCTGTGTAAATTTACGAGCAAAGTTTTTCACTCTTCCCTTATAGCGGCGTTGGTGGTCAGTCAGCTTTATTTAGTTCGAGTAATTACATCAAAATTGTGGTTACGTGTTTGGAATTACCGTAAATTTGATTTTTTTTTTCTTTCTCTACCTTTGCCCTTGTCTCTCTCTCACTCGTCTTTTGTTCTTTGCCTTTTCATGTTCTTGCTTTTTTCTCTCTTTTATATATTTATAATGCTCAAGTAATTAATGAACTTTATTAGAAGATTGATAAACTTAAAGTTTTTCCGGTTTTATGTTCTTCTCTGCGTTTGTATGTCTTGTAGCTGTGGGACCACCGCAATTAAGTCACAGCGACGTTGATGCGCAATTAAATAAAAATTTATAAAAAAAACAATAATTTTATTAAAACAAAATTTTTTCCTTTTTGGTTTTAATTAAAAGAAGTTAGAATTAAGGTAAACCCAATTTGGGCATTTTTAATTAATTATATTAAGATGTGGTTTGTTGTAAAAGGGACTAGATAGTAAAAGTACTTTACATATTTCAATACAAAGAACATTATGTTTTTTTTTTTAAAATAAAATGAAAATAATAGTCTGTAAAAGCCCTTCAATAAGCCAATTAAAGAGTTCTGTCTTCCAACAGCTCCACATGTAAAATATAAATCAGGCGATCTGGGATTTCTTTAATTAATTAATTTAATTAGGTTGCAAGGTACCAAGAAAGCCACTGGCTAATTTAAAGATAACCAGGTTATCCCCACTGATTCTACTTCTCTTCCAACATCTTTACAAATGAGTCAATAGCAGGCAAGTTTTGAAAACTTTTGACTTTAAATTAAGTTTTTTTTAAATTAAGCAACAATTTTGGAAGACAGTTTTATTCAAAAAAATTGCATAATTTGTGATTTAGCATTTACTTTTCTTTAAAATTAAATAATTTTTTTCTATAGACTACAATATCGGCATCTTAAAGGTAAACAAGCACATCGGTTATCAGGATTTAACACATTTTCCATCCCAACTTGTGCAGTTCTAAGGGATTTTTGATTGAGAGGCATGCAAAATTTTGGATCCAGATTCAATGGACCAACCAAAATTTTGGCATTACTGACTCACAAATTTCATGAAATATTAATTTGTAAAATAAGTTGTGGCATGGCAACCGCGACTACGCGTTATGAACGCCATCCTGTCGGTCCGATTTTGCACTATTTCTAATGAAGCCGGTCATATTGTGCCAATGGTGCATTGAATTTTGGCTTCTTAATGATCAATCGTTGCATAGTCTCACAAAAAGTTGTCCAAAGATGTCAGAGCTCGCGAACGAGGTGGCAATACACAGGTCCATTTCTTTAGATAATGCGGTCACCAAACGCTTGTCTCAACAAAGTAATGGTTTCACGCGCTGTGTGGCATGTTGCGCCGTCTTGTTGGAACCATTTATCCTGCAAATGATTTTCAATGACATGAGGAAGAAAAAATAAGTACAAATCATTTGACTGCAGCGTTCGCCATTCGCGGTTTTATTGGCACCAGTTTCGGATTTAAAGACGAATAGACCGATGACGCCTTCTGAATTTAAATCAGTGATTTTTTCGGAATATAATGGAGTCTCAACAATCTCATTAGGATTGCGGTCTCTCCAAAAACGTCAATTCTGCTTGTGTTCATACCAGCTTTTGCGCATAGTAAACTTAACGACGAGCTCTATAAGTTTGCCGAACAGAGCGCTAATTTAGGAAATAAATTCAGATGAGTTGTAAATAATGTTCTGGTGTAAGTCTACGCATGGTGATTTGCCAGAGTATAATGAAAATCGTCAAACACACTCCCTTAGTATGACAGCTAGTTTCACAGTTATTCCTTTCGGAAGTTCAATACGTCTAAAAAAGTACTTTTTAATTAGATATTTAAAGTAGCTAAAATTATTCAATCCCGTTTTCAATCAAGAATAAAATTATAAAAAAAATACAAAACTTAATTAATTTCATATTTAAATATTTTCCTTTAGGAAAAAAAAATCAATAAATTACAGTACTTTTCGTTTATAGCCACTACCGTTTTAAGTCACATTAGCGATATAGTTTATTTTATCTGTTAATTCTGCCGCTATAAGTTAATTTAATATAAAGTATTTACGTTATAATATATTTAGCGATATAATCACATTTGCCATTTATGCCATCTCCGAGCGGCTAGCAAAGGCAAACGTGAAGAATATTACACTGCAGTCTTTTTGTGGCCTAGAACTTTATTGCAAACTTTTACTAATTTGAGGTCGCTAATTTCAAATCTAATCGCCATTTTTCTCTATCAGGTCGACTTTTCGAGATATACCATTATGTCCAAAATTAAGGTACTTTCACTACATATATTGGCATAACTTGAAAACGGTTCACCAAATTCTGTTAAAAAAAATCCGAAACTGGGCAAAAGTAATATCTTTAAGTCGTGCTTACATTTGTTTTTAAATGTGCCTCGTAGTTTTAGTGATATCGTTGAAATTTTGAAAAAACTACAAATTTTTTTAAAAAAAGTAATTTTTTAAGGGATTTAAGGCTGAAAATATTAAATATTTTTGCAATAATTGTGCTATACGTACATTATGTCCGAGTATAATTTTAACATTAAATTCGCTCCTTTTTTGTTTTGTTGACTTAAAATACCTACCAATAAATTTTATAATGTTTTGCTTATGTTTAAAAATTACCCTTAATAAGCTTGAAAGCTCTATTTAATTTATAAAATTAAATTAAAAGTTTTTTTTATTTTTTTTTCTCTAATGCAAAAAATAGTGTATTTGTTCCAGTTCCGATTTGAGCCCCTGTATATCTTGGAGCATATCTATTTATTTTTTTGAGCTTAATTACTCGTATATTTTTTAAAACTTATTTGGACTTAAAAGGGAAGAACAGACTTCAAAAGTAATTTTTAAAGAACAAATCCTTCATTTTCCTGAAAAACTATTCTTTTTTTCACCCAATGAAAAGTTTTTGATTTAATTTAAAAAAGTTAGAGTTCCAAAAATAATTCCTTCGCTTTACGAAATTCAATTTAATTTAATGAGACATTTTTTTTTTCAAAAAAATAATACAGAAAACTTGCTAAATCTTTATGACGCCGATGGTTTTAGTTATTTTATTTGAAAGTGATAAAAAGGAACCCCTTTCGAAATGTCAAACTCATTTTAAATTTAAAAGAACATACAACTACACTTAATGTTCTTACAACTGAAACTTTTATGGTGTACATCGTTCTTTTTCTTCCACTTAATTTGATAAACAAATTTATTTAACTTTGTAATAAGATTTTAAACAAATTTTGTACAAGACAAATAAAAATTGATGTTTAAAATTCAAATATTTGCGAAATATTCTAAATGATAACACAGACACTCACCACAACTCTTCTATGAATATGTTCAATGTAACAACGCGTAATGAAATCCCAGCAGTTTTGATAGTGTCTCTTCCGATTCTGGTCATACTGACTCGTTTGTCTTTTTTATAATGCAAAAATTGAATAAATTGTCACTTACGAAGGCAACTTTGTAGTAGGAGAAGTAGCAAATTGTCTTCTAGATAACTGTCTGACTGTAATTTACAGGGTACACATTTAACCCTACGAGATTGAACCAGGTCTGTGTTAGAGACAAATGAGTCTCTGATTTCCTCTATAACCTGCTACGGTGAACACAATGAGCTCAAAATCAGACCTCTAATGTTCATACTTTTGTGCAATTTAATTTGCGATTACAAACGAAATAGTTAATACGCACTAAACAGATTTGATCAGACCAGTTTTTTATTTGGTCACCGGTTTGATAGTAAAACGCTTGGCAAATGTAGGAACTACACGCAAAGATAATGCCTTTATAACGAGATATATTCAGCACGTTATTCCCTTACCACATCTGTGAGATTGATTTACATGACCACTTGCACTATGGCCTAGTCTCATGATGGTTTTCAACTACATGGTGGTTCATATATGCATTTATATGCCCCCCGGAAATGCGAGGATCATTTTTCATTCACAGGTTGCAATTTGAGAGTATAACCGCAAAGTAAGACCTTCCCATTCTAAAGGAGCTGGAGCTATCTAACATCCACTGCCAATATGATTCAAGGCAGTACTAATACGTACTAATTGCAATAGAACCTTATGATGATTTAAATATCGCAGCTGGTGCCACTCAACATGGGTTCCCTACGATTAATGATACCATTTTTTTTACCTGCGATGTGAGTATAACCACAGCCACTAGTGCTTTCAGAAAGTGTTCCTTCAAAAAAGGACAAGACCATCTTCCGAGTCCTCGGGATTAAGGAAGCATTCTCACGAAGACCTCACCAATAGTCAGAACGGTTTGCCAGGCCGGGGTTACTGATTCCCGGGGCACTATCAGTTAAGTACTGAGGTACAACTTTGCACTCCTTAAAATCAAAAGAGCCCAAAGAACCTTATCATTTCGGATGTTGGCCGCATCATAGGTATGCATGCACCTTATACGTTCATAGATTCTCAATGTCTGGGAAGGAATACAGACACAAATAATAAACTGTCCTGCTCCTTATATCAGATCAGCAGAACTCAATGGAAGTCGACTATAAAACGAATAAGATAGATCTGCCGATATCTCTCTGTGGCTTCTCTGTGATACGTTAATTGTTGTTAGTTACCACTGATTGGTCAAATTTTAATACTTGTGACCTGGGATGTAACAGCAATAGGTGAAATAAATATTCTTTAGATGATCCCTACAACCCCCGGGAGACTCATGCCAAGAAAGGAAAAAAATATACTCCTTTGCAGTAAAACATAATTCTAGGCCATCCGTCTATATATTTCCATACAATTCCCAAGAAGGCGCCAAAAAATCCTTGAACATCCTTGGATAAAGATAATTAATGATTAGTATTTGGTTGCTAATTCAGAAATTGTTTTTAGAACTGTTGGGATATGTGTCAGTAAATTGCGGTTCTTTCTTTATTTATTTTACATGTCAACTAATCCCTTTAAACTGTTGGTGTGTTAACTGACATGGAAAAACATTTTATTGATTTATACGATCTTTATCAATGCGAATTATTTTCTACCCTCCCTGAAATCGTGCGCAACCAATATGAAACGACGTAAACATTTTTTTTTTCTCAGCATAAAACAAACACCAACAATAATGACAATGAAAGCAACATCAGCATCAGTAAACATCAAATCAAAGTGTTACAGTCAAATAAATCTAATTGAATACACAAGCGACTGGCGACGATGGGAAAAGAATAATCAAATTTAAGAAATTTTTACAAAAAAAAAAATATGAAGACAGAAATGAAAGATGTCATATGTCCAACCACCAAGCAATCAAATGACAAACACATTTTCTTTGGATAAAAAAGTCCAGTAACGAAGCTGAAGTTTTCTAAACTACAAATATCCAACGTCCGTAAATTTATTTATTTTTTTCATCTTAAAACTAAAGTAAATCTGATTTAATTTTTCTCCCCTTTTGCAAATGTCCTTTTATGCTTGTTGATAAAGATTTACAAGACTGACAGCTTATTTGAATACCAAGAAATCTCAAGAAAACATGGGGTAACAAACAAAAAAAAACTTCATAAAAATTCCTTTTCCTTGGAATTCGTAAGTGCTTATAATAGAATAGACGGTAGGGAGTGTTTATGATTTAATTTAAAATATTTATTCTTCCTACTAAACTCCTTCGGTTTCCATATTGTTAAGGGAAAACCAAACTCTACTTATGAAAAAGTTATTTTCATTCTTATTTATTAAAGAATTATAAAATTTTTAAATATATTTTTTTTCCTTTGGAGGGCAGACAGCTAAAGAGAAAAAGTACCTAAACAAAACAAAACGTTTTCATTTGAAATTTCATACTTTTCATTTCATTTTTCTTCTTTTGTAGCATCAACGTCAAAAACCATTTAACCTTTTCGTAAGTTATGCATTAACCTTTTGTTGCATTTTTATAAATATTTTTTTGTTCTTGTATGGGAGCTGTTGCTGTTGTTCTAGCTGCCACTAACAGTATCAAACATCAACTGATGTTGCCACTACAATAGCTGCCAAACAACAACAACAAGGCCAACCCAAAACATGTCTGTAAGACAAACATCCACAAGAGACAATAGAGATGCTATATGGTTATTTTACATATTTTACACTGAGAGAAAAATGTTTAAATGATTTCTTTCCATAGTGCTGTTGAATATGTAATGTAATTTTTTTAGACAGATCCGAATTCACTACTCGTTTGAAAAATATATAAATTTTTATTGATTTTGTACAAATTGCACATGTCAATCCTAAAACCGTTCTCATTGAATTTATTAGCTCTTTTATCCTCATATTTCAATTAGTCATTTTGAATTTCCTTATTGCTGACAAGTAAATCAAACTTATAATAATTCGCGTCGACTTAGTTTGTGCCTGAATAAATTTTTTCCAAGTTAAGTTTCAAATAGTTTGACCTTTTTAAGAATTCGACAAAATACAATAACGAGCTGACGAGCTGGACTACGCAATTAGCGAAATGCGCATAGATACCAGCTTTTCCTCAACAATAATTTTCGGTGTTTTTATCAAAAATAAAAATTGGGAATTTAGCACGTTATAGATAAATTTTATTGTATTCCCAAAAATAACTCTAGATAACAATAACTCTTATTTTTTTCATTACTATGATTAAACGATCAGGCGTTAACTCTTTTTATGATACTGTTCAAGGCGAATTTTTAAGGCGATCTCATTCCATCAGCAGCTGTTTTATTTATCTTAATTTAAAATGTGAAATAATGTGCATGAATCCGTGGACTTAATTAACTCACAAATAATCAGTTTTTTTTTATTTTATAGGCAGACGTTTTTGACAGCTTGAAACAAGCTGCAAAAATAAAAAATTAAGAGTTACCCCAAGGCGAATTCATTACATGTGGCGGTAAAAAACCTGCTAAGTTTGACAATTTTAACCAATTAGTTTTTGTATGGTTCACAGAAAAATTTTAAAATTGTCTCTAATCTGCAAACTCATACCAAACTCATAGAATGAAGCAAAAAATTTTGCAGCTATTAACAAAATGATTATATTGATTACTAATAATCGTAAACATTTTTAATTGTGAATATTTTTTTTTCCAAAATTAAATTTTTAATTTTATTTCAAAAAATAATCCAAAAAAAATTCCTAACAACAATTCTTCAAGTTTAAATTATTTTATTTAAAAAAAAATTCAATTGTGATTTTTTGTTATTTAATTAATATTTTAATTAACAATTTATTTCAAAACAACGAAAATGTTAATTAAATAAAAATTAAATTTTTAATTTTTGTTCAACTAAAGAAATAATTGATTGAATTGTCACATTAATTAAATTGAAATACTTTTTAAACAATTTTCTTAATTTTTAAAAAATTACTGATTATTTTTTCTGTGTTCAGAAATACAATACAATGCCAAACATCTCTGTTTTTTTTTTTTTTTTGTTGCTTTGGGTTTGTTGTGATATTTCCGCCACTTGTAGGGAATTCGCCTTGAGTTTACTTTAATTTGATATGCCTTGATATATTTGAATCTGAAAGTAAAAAGTCATAGAGATATCTTCGTAGACCTGTAGGGCTATGACAATTTGTCCTTGTACAGTATTAGTGACCGAAATAATATTAAGACCAACCATTTTTTTAAGTGTACTTGCATTTTTTTTTTTTTTTGCAAAAAATCTTGTGCTGCCTTAAAGAAGCACCACAGAGGTGAGATTTTGAGTTTGTCAGACTGACGGAAGGACGACTGACACTTTTGCAAAAGTAGTAGAAACCACAAAAATGTCAAATGGGAAAATTGTTGCACCCGTAAAAATAAAATAATTTTTGTTGTCTAACTCTCTTATCTTAAAACGTTAAAAAGGGAAAAAAAGAAGATTATTACACAAACAACTTAAAATAAATAAAAATATATAACAACGTGCAAGAAGTTTGCACAATTTACATTCTCAGGCTTTAGTCATACATGCACTTCAGTAAGAGTGTGTACTTTTTTATAGAAAACACATACATCTATAAAGAAATATCACATGAATAAATATTATCCTTGTAAAAAAGTTTTTGTTTTTTATATTTTTGATTTTTATACACACACCACAATAGTGAAGAGGGTATTTTGCATTTTTGCTAATGCGTGTAACACATAAACATTTCGGTTCTTCAGTATAGCGAGTTAAAGTAATGATGTCCATCCGTCTGGCCGTCTGGCTTGCTGGTTGTCTGTCCATGTAAATCTTGTGGGCAAACTCTCAAAGATAATTTGATGAAACTTGATATATACATTTTGATTGTAATAAGGACAGAGCCTATTGAAAACGGTGAGAATCGGTCCATTATTTCACTTAGCTTCTTTCCGGAATAGGGTCTTTGTGCCCATAAGCCATCTTTTTATGCTGGTATTGAGGTTAAGTTTCTTCCAAACTTAACTTATTGCTATTTAATAATTTTCCAAAATTTTTTTGGAATCGGTCTATATATAACCATACCGCACAAACTACGCCCAAAAATAGCTTCTAATGCCATAACTTCCTTACAAATGTTGGTGTTAACCATGGTAGAATAATGCAAGGTATAGTTATTAGAAATTTTGTTCTCAATTTTAAAACCCATATAACTTCAAATAAAAGAAAATAAGGAAAAAATTAACACAAGCGTCAAAAATCAAATAAATTAATTTTATTTTTTGAAAATTTTTTTTATATGAAAATCGATATGACTAATTTTTCTTTCAAATGTTCGTATTAATCCATTTTAAGTTTTCATCAAAAGAAAATTTTGCCACGCCTACTTTGACGCCCACTTTTTTCTATTTATCTAAAATCGGGAAACAGTTGTACCAAATTGGCTAATTTATTTTTCAAATATTCGAAGCAATCCAATTTAAGTTTTCTGTAATTTTAAGAAAATTGTTATGATATTGAAATTTTTTAATTGAACAGTAGGGATTTATTTTTTTAAATAAAAATGAAAATATAAAATTATAATAATCAATTGTATAAAATTGTAATGTCGTCGATAAGAAGGGCTAATTAAGGGCGCCGAACTCGCAACGCTTCGATCCAAGCGTATCTAATTAAACTGCAGAGCAACTCGAAGAGTGGAAGTCCATTAGCATTAACAAAAATTTTCGTATATCACAAAGCATTGCAATGAATAAAATTATGATATCCTAGCAAAGCAATCGGAATAAAATTTTAATTTAAAAATACTTTTTTCCCTCTTTTTAACGGATTTTAAAAATCGAACGCAAACCTTTTTCCTAATTTGGACAGGACAGCGTCTGTCGGGTCAGTTAGTATTGAATAAAATATAGTTTTATATAAAAAAGAAAGTTGGAAGTATCTAAAAAGTGCAAAATACTTTTAAATTCATATATTTACAATTGAGTAATATTTCCTTGTTTTCTTACTTACTTATTATACTAACATAAAAATTGTCATGACAAAATGTTGTACTGGAAGGTTCGAAATAAACCATTGGTTCCATATAAGCCCCATTTCGAAAATCACTTGAAGGTAAACAAATCTCATATAGATAACGATATCTAAATATATTCGGCACAAAGATCTATAATATGAACATGAACTTCATAAAACTATTTTATTCTGGCGTGCCCAAAACTGCCATGGGTCCCAAATAGAGTACACTCTTGAAAATTGGAAATTAAATATATGGTCTGGGGTTCTATATGGTCGGACTTGACCGACTATACTTTATAACTTGTTTTTTAAATTCTCTTCATATGATCAGCTTTCGAAAAAACTCACCGGATGGCGGTTTAACTCCAACTAATTCCTTTTTTTGCATTACTTTGACAATTGTGGGTTCCGAATAGGGTACACTAAATTTGTCTCTAAATACTGTTGTGTAGGGTATTATATGATCAGGCTTGACTGACTACACTTCCTTTTTTGCTTGTTAATATTTTTGATTTTTTAAAATACCAACAACTATTTATTTTGTTTTTTTCTTATTTTGCTGAAAAAGAAACTTTTTATATGTAGATTTTGCTAAATGTATTCTTTTTGATTTTTATATTGTATTAAAAAATTCTCATTTTTTTTGGGAAAAAAACTCGGTTGCTATAGTGTTAGAAATGCTATAATGTTATATGTGGTAGTAAAAGTTTCTAAAGTAGTAGTGGTTAGGTAGTATTGCTATAGTTGTAGAAAAATTATTTTTCCAAAAATAAAAAAATAGAAATTGTATATAAAGTTTTGGGCGGCGATGCATTTAATTCCAATCATATAAAAGTCACTCTTGTTACAAAAAAAAAAAAAAAAAAAAAAAAAAAGAGGAATACAAACAAGGACATTTAGCCCATACCTGTAAAAGTACATAAACATATACACAAATATCACTGAAGAAAATATATTTAAGAAAAAATTTTAATTTTTTTGTTGTAGACTGTTAAAGCTTTAAATTAGAAATGTATCAATATATCGTTACCTAAAATTCAAAAGATCTTTAGCGGCAAAAAGTTCAAAATCGACTTTTTAATTAATTACGATGGATCTTGGTTAATAACATCATAATCATTAAAAAAGTCAACTTTGAGTTTTTTGTCGCTTACGGCCTCTTGAATTTAAGATGGCGATATTTTACTTTGTATATGTTAGAATTTATTTCAAATCAAATAAAATATTTAGGTCTGCAAATTTGGTTAAACTTTTTTTTAACTAAAAGTTTTTATATCTATTAGAAATATAAAGAGAGAGAGATCTGTTAGGAGATATTCAATGTGGCTTTTGGTGCATGCAAATAATACAAAAACTTTATTGTCAAATAAATTAGCCATTATTTGGTTTTCCATACAAAACATTTTTATTTTATTTTGGCTAACGTTATCATGACTACAGATTCTCTACATTCTTTTAAGCATAATTTAAATATAAGTGTTTCCTTACATTTATTTGCATTTAATAGAAATAACAAATTACACTTAATACTTAAAGCACCCACATATTGACAAAAAAAAATTTCACGCCATTTTTAATGAAATTAAAAAACAACCTTCGCACACTGGTTCATATTTTGAGAATGTGGCCAAAACTATTTTTTTTATGTTCTCCGATTTTGAAATTTTTCTATTCATGTGAAATAAATACTAGTGAACCTCGGGTGCCCAAAAATCTCAACCCTATTTCACCTATTTCATTGAGAACAGGATGGTCCCAAATGGACTTTCTCAGTATTTGGCTATAGTTTTGAATTTCTGAGTCAATTTTTGAAGTTGAAATGCTCATAATTTTTTTGTTTTTCAAGATTTTTTGACAGAATAAGTTTTGTGTATTATCTTATATATATACGTGATTTAAGCATTAAACTCTGCGACCTGTAGAACTATTTAATTTTTTTTTTAATGTCAAAATTTCCCGAAAATTTCCTACTTTATAGAGCATAACTCCTTCGTCAAAAAAAAAATCTGTACTCTCTTGTAATCCGGACTCTAACCTACATTTCTATACCCCATTGTACACCCATCTACAGCAATTTCTGTGGCCCAAAGTAAGATATTCAGTTCAAAAAATAAGTCCAGCAAGGAAACATTGCCGAAATTAAAGAAGGTGAATCTTAAATAATTTTCGATGACTACAGCAGTTCCGGCCACATAAATTATTTGGAAAATGTAAAGATATTGCCATTGTTATGAACTTATTGTGGGTGAACGGATGCTGCAAAACAAATAGGCGACATAAATAGACTAACACGTTAGACTTCTGAGTAATTTTAAGTTAAAAGTTAAACATTAGTAAATATCGGCAACATAAACTACACAGTTTAATTACCTGAAAAATGCAACTTAATTTAAAAAATAGAAGAGCAGGTAAATGGTTAAAAAAAATAGCACGCAGCTATATTTTACGAAACATTTAATTTATTGCCGGTATCCTTTTAAAAAGTATGAAAACAGGGGTTTTTTATGTTTCCAAGTAATGATAATACAAGATTAAATTTGTATTAAAAAGGGTTTTATGTTTCAAAGAAAAACTTCCATCAAGAACATAAATTGCAATAATTTTGTTATCAAAATATTTTCTAAGAAATGTTATGATATCGGTAACTACGGCAATACTGGATTCACATATTTAAAAATTAAACATACTTTCTACATCAAGATGGAACAAAAATAAAATAAAGAAATTATTAAATCAAGTTCGTAATAACGTTAACATTATAATATTTTTAAAACCCAAAAATAAAGTTTTTTTCATAAGATGTTTTCGCTTTGAGAACTTTTGAAAAAAAAACCTGCAACTGAATGTGTAAACACTCAAGCAACTTGCAAGACTTTCGGCTATTTCTTCTACATTTTCGTCGATAATACATATACACTACTTGCATGTGTAAAGGCAGGGTAGGCACTCGGTGAAATACCGTAGATTTTTTTTTTTTAATTCAAAAATTACAGCCTCTACCTTCATTTGATTTCGCCAATAAGACGAAGGTAGCCTTAGGTTACAGTCGGTGCCATCTCATAAATTGTTTGCCTTTCTCTAAGATTCTTATTTATTATTTTTTATCGACAGCGGGGCTGAATTATTCGTGTTTTCTGTGTATTAATATTATATTCTTTAAAATCCCCCAGTATTAAAATTATTTACTTCATGGTAACAAAATATATTTTTCTGTTCGGTCGTCTTAAAGTCCTAGTCACTATTATGAAACATTTGCTGCAAAAACATTCTTCAATTCTCTTTTAAAAGTGCATTCTCTGGTTTCCTTCCTGCAGACAAGCGTAGAGCTTCGCGGGATTAGCATAGCACAATAAAAAAAATAAATTCGAGTCCATACAGTGAAGCTTTTGTTTTGCAGCATTTAAGTATTTACTGTCTTCTTTCTTTCTTTTTATTCCGTTCTGCTTGTACACGAAAAAAGGCCAGGCGAATTCACTAGAAGGTGAGGTCAAGTCAACATATGGTTATTTTTTCCATGGTCGATTTGTCAACGTTTTTTGTATTTTTTTTTTAAACTAGCAAAATTTTTGACAATCGGACGACAAAACCAGTATTTTTATAGAGTTCACCATTCCCTTGAAACAAAGTACATTTTTCTATTAATCTTTCCTCTTTCAAATCCTCCATCTAACTCATATGTTTTGCAACAAATGTCTTAAAATATGGACGGGGATTTACAAATTATTTTCATCAACATTTTTTTAAGCATATGCTTACTATAAAAATGTTATATTATATTATTGATAAATAAGATATCCATAGAGACCGACCCCACAACCATTTATATGTTAACCACCCACAGTTTTTTGGTATTTCTTAATATTTTTTTTTTTTACCTTTTTAAGAACAACATTTTAAAAGCTTTTAACAGTTCAATAAAATAACCACAATACTAATTATTGTTAACAGCTAAGGCACGAGCTATGTTTACATTTGTCCTTCAAGTTATGCTGAAAAAGGTCAACAAGAAAAAGAAAGACAAAAACATGAAAAACAAAAGTGTACTTTGGATTTCAAAAAGAATTCTTGACAAAAAGTACGAAAAAACAGATGTTAGGAAGAACATGTAAATCAATTTAAATAGATAATCATTCATTCAAAAAGCAAATTTCGATCTACCAAGGTGAAATACCATTTGGTTTAAAGATTGATGTTTGACAATTGACTTCATCCGGCTTCAATAGCCGAGTGAGTAAAACGGCAAACCCCACTGAAGAGATTGTGTGGTTACAATCGAAACTAGTCTGGGCAACCTGTCCGTGAAAGCCTGGGTTCAAATCTCAGCGCAGTCAAGAATGAAAAATTATCAATAAAAATTTTAATTAATTTCATGTTGTAAAATTCCTGTCTTCATAAAAATAATTTAATGAAAATTAAATTCAATGAACTTAAGCCTAATTAAAAATATCTAAATTTGGATTAAAAACCCATTAACAGTTCAATAAAATAACCACAATACTAATTACTTTTTGATAAATATTACTTCTTTTTCTATAAATTCTTGTTTTCAAATCTTTGTTTTTCAAGAAATTAGCCACTTTTAGTGGTGAAAAGTGCTAAAAATATATTTAAAAAATTACTTAATCTTTGGCTACAAACTACAGTTCGTAGCTTAAAGCTTACATTTTTACTACAATTTTTTGAAAGTAAGAAGTGAAAAATTTTTTTACTAATTTTCAATATCTGTTATTCCAATAAGCTTCAGGCGTGACCCTCGTACTCCTACCTAGACCGATATAGTAGAAAAAACTTTTATTTGTTCTGTTTCCTTATTTTGTTGTGGATATTTGTTTTTTTTTTTTTTTTTTTTGTGTGGAAGGAAGTTGTTTCTTCAATTTGCCAATTAAGTAGTAGTAGAGTTTTTGGTGTAATTTTGCTTTTTGGTTTTTTATTTGCATACACTCATGTTCTGGTTGATTTAAATGATATATTTTCTAGTCATGTAAAAACACTAGTATCCGGTTTAGTTTTTGTTTTGTTTTATGAATGAAAGAAAGTTATCTGTCATGTTAAAATAGTCACCAATGTTATATTTCTAAAAAAAGTTTAAGATTCTTTATAAAAATCATTTTTATGTTATTTTATCGATCAATTATAAAATATTGAAAAATCGCTTCAATTTAATTGTTTTTATTAACAGTAATCCTGACTCAATTTGATTATTTATGATAAAACGGATTTCTCTAAATAACAAAATATTTGCTAGTTTCAATTAATAATTCTTTGTTCAACTTGTAACTCGAAATAATGTCTGCCTGAAAAAAATCAAATAACGATAGAATTTGTTATATTGCCATTTTAACCCTGCAACAGTTTTGTAACACATATTAAACATTGACAAATTGAAATTGTTGTCTTTTTTTTTGCAAAATTTTTTCCTTTTGTTAATTTTTCATTTGACTGCCTTTTTTAATTTGTAGGTGGGATGTTCCAAATAAATGTTTTGTTGCTATTCTATATTGTCTCCATTCAGTTGGTTCAATTATTTAATTTTACTCTTTTTTTATTATTCAGCATTAGATTCGACAATAGTATCAATGACTGGTTGATACATAGAGACAAAATTGAAAAAGGACAAAATATTTTTACTCAAATTTTTGTTACGTATAAATTGTGTTTTTTTTTCAAATCCAGTCTCGTTTCATTAAATTGATGCAATGAATGCAAAAAGTGTAAAACCTCCATTTGGTTCAAAGGATAAAAGGTTCAATAAGTCTAGCCAATCATTTAGCAAATAATTGAAAATCATTATTAAAAAATAAATGCAAAAATAACTGAAACTTCTAGTTAAATAAACAAGAACATTTTCATTTTTCTGCTGTAAAAAAGAGAAAATGGTATATTAAATTGCAACTTCCAGCGAAAAATAAAATTTTAACATTTATTTCACACATTTATTTTTCATGAAAGTGGTGGGTGTTTGCCAGGCTGAAGGTTCGGGATACTGCCATAGCAAAATGCACTTGAAAAATAAATAAATAAAATTTTAGTGTAGAATTTTGATTTTATTATTTTCTTCTTAAACAGATATAAAATATTCCGTTAAAGATAATTATGTTGCTACGAAATATACTCTAAAATAAATAGAGTTCATTTAAGTTTTTTATTGCTGAAAATTTTTTTTTTTATTATAATTTAATTATTATCAAATTATCGTTCTTATTAAACTCCTTTTGTAGTAGAAATATATCGCACCTAATCAACAAGAGGGTATTAACTCAAGATTGAAAAATTTTCAGTAAAACAAAATAATTTAGGCCCAATTAGCCTACCAAATATTATATCTAAAATATAATATTCAAATTTTGGCCAAAAAACATGAATAAAACAAACACAATTTTTAATTTCACATTCAAGGCATATGAAAAACAATTTTAAAACTAACCGTTTCATTACCAAAAAGCATGAATATAACGTGTTTTTTTTTTCGAAAAAGTAAAATATAAAAATTTGGAGTTAACAGTCTCTAGTTGATTAAGTGCGATATGTATATTAGGTTGCCCATTTCTCTCATGGGTGCTTAAGCATACTTTGAAAGCTTGAAGGGTAAAGAATTTTTAATTTTTTTTTCAGATTTTTCGGAAAAGGTTGATTTTTTCCCAAAAATCTGGCTTTTGAGTATTTTGAGTTTCGTCACAACTTTGTCAAAAACTTGCTTCACTTTTGAGGAAACAATTTAAAGAAAGATCAAATAATTCTTAATAACTTAGAAAAATTATTCTTGAAACTGTTTTTACCGTTCCTGAGTTATACCCGTTTTTAGGTTAGCTTAGGTGGAAATGCTGGTGCGAAGTAAACTTCACACCCTCTCCCAGAGACAAATATGGTCCATTGGGACGCCTTAGTAAGTGATAAAGTTCTAGTAAGAAAAGAATAGGAGAAATAATCTGTAAAAGCACAGGAATAGAGAAAGTAGTTGAAGATAAAAAATCAGACAACACATGCAAGAACCACCTAATAAACATAAAACCGCATGCTGCACAGCCAGGTCATTCCCGTTACGAATCCCGCCAGATTCCGAGCCCGCAAGGAATCTACTACCTAGCCATCTCAGCTTTCTTTTCTGTAGCCTGAGACAGTGGCACAGAAAGTGCTCAACTGTTTCCAGCTCCTCTGGGTCCTAACACAACCTACATATATCTGACAAGTCAGATACCATTCTCTCCGCCATCCTGCCTTTCATACAGTGGCCCGTGGTAATCATATTCTTTACGCAGACGCTACTCCTGCTCAGCATCGTATCCGAATCGGACGTCCTAAGTACCGGCCACAGCGTGCGCGACACCCTATAGTCCGTGCGGTTCCCCCAGACCCGAATAGTCCCGCTCAGAATCCATTCCTGATCTTTCCAAAGTAGAAGCCCATTGAAGGCCTGAACGCCTCAAATCATTCGGGATTATAAATTTCCGAGTCAAATCTCGCCAACTCATCAGTTATCTCGTTGCCGGTGATGATGCAGTGACCCGGCATACTGAACACCCTCACCATATAATCCCCTAACCAGACAATCCGGAAAAACGTTTGCAGAATACAATGTATATTATCTTCTATAAGCAAAAGAGAAGTTTTATCAAAAGTATCGGTATTTAACTCCACGTATATCCCTCCACGTACCTGTGCCTGTGAATCATGGATACACACGTCGCCGTGGAAAAGTCGTATACAGTCGCTAGAAATGTAGGATCTGCGCAGAGTAGTGGAAAACCCAGAAGAGACAGAACCAGAAACGATACTACCAGAAGCAGCCTGCAGGTAGAAGCTCTAGATAAAAGATTAGTTAATTGTAAAATGCGAAGTTGTGGACATGGATTGCAAATGCATGACACTAGTTTATTTCAACAAGTACTCCAAACAAAATTAACCGCTTCCCGTCAAAGAGGACATAGGATATTAACCTGGTGGGACTCTATAAAGAATAAACACTTAAGAATCTAAAAAATCAAAAAACGAGACCCCAGGTTCAATTCTATTCGAAAATACTCAGCTCCACGCTGTCAGCATTCCTGAAAGACTATTATCTTGTTACTTACAACGTTTTTCGCGGCTTTGATTCTACTACAAAATTATCACTGGCATATGTAACCTGATAGTAGTGGCCACCTAAAAAACCCATAAAATCTGTTTTTGCGAGATTGTAATTGCCTATGACTATTTTCCCAGCAAAAACTTTACTTACCTTGTAAGTTAGCAAGTAATATTGGAGAATTAAAAACACTACTTATTTTTCGGCTGAATAACTACTTATTTTTGTTCGAGTTGTCCACAGAATTCAGTAGTTACAATACACTTACTAGAAGTCACAAAATATCTTTTTATTATTTAACTACCAGTAAGTTGAATTGTAAGTACTTACAATATACTTATTAGAAGCCAAAATAGAACTAGTTTTTATTTAATTGGCGCTAGTAAATAGACCTAATAAGTAGTTATGGAGCTAGTTATCAGTAAGTAAATATTCAGTACTGAAAACAAGACAACTAATAAGTAGTTATTTAGCTGATTATTAGTAAGCAAATATTCATAACTGAAAATAATAGGAGTTAAAAGTACTTCCTGAGGCCATTACTAGCAAGTACTTATTGAGGTTTTCAGAATAATGACAATTGTAATGACAACTACTTACCAGGTAACGTATGAACTACGACCTATTACCAAAATTCAAAAAGTTTTTCCTGGGTTATAATTGTATAAAATTTTTTTACATTTATTATTGTTAAATTAGTGTTTATTACAAATATATTCCTGATTTCTTCCAAAACTACAGAAAACTCTAATAGAAGAGTAACAGCTTATAATCATAATATAGTTGTGGTATTCCGATTTAACAGAACCATGGCAATAGATGTGAACATATGTGAAAAATAGTAAATTTTAATAAATAAAGAGCAAAAATTTGCCACATTCTTTTTCTTTTAATTGTTAATTTAAATACACAAAATTTACGTAGTTGTACAAACCAGTTAAATGGTAAGAATTTTGATGAAGGTCGTCGCTGGCAGAATAATGTATTAAATGTAATTTACTTAAACGTAAGCTTATGAAAGAAGAACCTAACATGATTCAACACGAAAATAAAAACCAAATAAAATTAATATACAGCACTTCTAATCTTTTTACGGGAGAAGCAAAAAATCAATAACAACAAGATATACTTGGCGTTTCAATTTCTTTAATAAAGTCGTAATTTTTGATTTCAGGGATCTAGAATTTGTGAAAATGTACTTTAATAAAACGAACAAAAATCAATCAAAAACTATATTTAAATTTTTTTTGTTGTTACGCCCTTTTGCATTTTAAGTGACGATATTTAAGTTGATGACTTGTAACACACAAATCAAAACGCACATTAAAAAAATGGCTGAAATAAATGACCATAATTATCATTAAACTTAATAAAAGATTCTCATTTAAATTTCGAAATTTAGTAATTAGTGTAATTAATTTATGTCATTGAGTAAATTAAAAATTTTGTTGAAAAACGTTTCAGTATGTTAATGAAATGTTTCATTTATATGACGACAAATAGTCACAGTCTTAATACAGTTTCTTTCATTAAGTCAATACCAAATGTTCATTAATTTTATGAAACGTTTCATTATCGGCGGGCTAATGAAATAGGCTACATTAATTTAATGAAGGTAGAATTTTAATATAACTTTTTACTTGATTAATCTCAAAATTCATTGGATCTGTAAAGAAAATTCTTTAAGTGTACATATAGACATACAAATATGTAAATAAAATTTGTCCTGGAGGTAGTTATCGTCGTGACTTACTCGATTCGAAAGCAATTTTCAGTCGAACGATTCGAACTATTTTTTCAGCGTTATAAAAACTCAAATCAATGATTTGCAACATTGCAAAAATAATTTCGATTTGTTCAGTATCGACTGAAAGAATAAGTAATTATATTGCTTTCGAATCGAGTAGGTATTCGATCTTGACTGCCAAAATTAGCCCCCTAACTATTTATTTTGTTTTTGTGCGATATACAAATAAAATAAATTTTTTGTGTTAAAAATTTTCCTTAAAGAAATTCAAACAAAACGAAATTGTGCTCTCAGTATCTAATTACGATTCCAATAACATTGCAAATGAACAGCCCAACAGCGTGTAACATAATCTGTTATTACCCTGGAAAAATAAATTGAAATTAACAATTACGTAATAAAATCAGAAAAGGAAATTTAATTAAAAAAAAACATAAAAACCACTAAAGGCACATAAATAAATGAACTTAGCCAAAAATTATTTCTATAACTGAAATCAACCTACTGAAAAGTTACTTTTTATCATCATTTTTATCCTTGAAATACTTCAAGACTTATCCTATTTAACTTAATCTATCCCAATAAACCTTAATGTTGTTTTAGTGAAACATTTCCATAAAATTCTTCTCATTTGTAATTCCAAACCTCTACTTCATCACTTTAAAAACAAAAATTCAAATTACCATAGTAACTAACTAAAATCAAATTAACAATCAAACGCTTTTTGCAAAAAAAGTATTTTTTTTTTTCAAATACTCGTTGAGATATTGTTAAGAGAAAATGAAATACAGAAAAAACTTTTAAAAAATAAATGTAAATATGTTGTTTCCTCCAGCATAAAAATAATAGAAAGAATTACACAAAAAAAAAACAAGAAAATAAGTAAAAGGGAAAGAAAATCCCCAAAGGAATTTAACAAATGTCCCCAAACATCTGTAATAACCATGTAAAAATCCAAGAAAGTATTAGAAGTCCTAAAACCAAAACAGGATCACGTTATTATGATTATTGTTAAGAACTTGTTGGTATATGTGCGTGCATACGTGTAAGTTAAAGCGAGAGTAAGAGAATATGAGTGCATATGTGTGTTATTTTTTTCTAGATTCTTGCAACATTAAGTTGAAAATAAAACATGTTTTATTGTCACACGTTGCGACATGACCATTATAATCCTTTTGAAATCCTTTAAATGTCGTTGTTCATTCAATCTGTCCATCCATTTTTTATTTGCATGTATTCTATATGTATTCTGTTGTTCCCCAGCGGTAAACATTGAAAGGAGTGAAAGTGGCACGGCTTTTTGGAGGCCTTTATACTCCTTTCTTAAATCACAAATATGCCTTTTAAGGTATAAATTTCTTTTAGAAGGACTTTTCGAAATGATAGCGCTCTGCGACTGACGTGGTTGTCTAACAGACATCAATGAAAGAAAAAAGGTATTTTTTCCGTTCCTTTTCAAACATCGGCTCTCACGGATTTCAGTACCTTCTTACAACGTTTTCATGTCTACGTTAGTGTGACGAATGCGATCAAAGAGAGCGCACAAGTCGCGCTGAGCAGAAAAGTGTCTTCAATCACGTCAGTAAAATAGTTTAGGGATGCCTGTAAAAAGAAGGGGATGTGGAAGGGATTGAACCCAATGACAATCTGGGTAAAAAATAAATAGCTTTGGAGTGCGGCGATGAGTACTTGTGTCTGCTAAATAAGGGCTTCTATAAGGCCTCTTTACTCATTATTGTTGGTGCTGGGTCATTTTTTGTATTTTCTCTTTATGTATCCTATAACTCTTCTAAAAAATTATTTTTTTTTGCATGTGTTTGTAAATACAATAACATTTTGCATTTCTAATAAATTAAAAAAAAAAAGTATGTGTAGAATGTTGAGTAAAATAAAACAAGATTTAAAATAAGAACTTCTGTATTAAAATATTTAAAAATAAAGTGAAACAGAAATAAAGTGAAAGGATAAATAAAGTCCTGACAAAAGAAAATTGGATTAGGCGAGTAAAACATGCTGAAAAGAAAATTAAGAAGAAAGAATTCGTAATATGTAAACATATCTCGTTTTTAGACCTCAAACAGTCTGTAATTTTAAGACCATTACAAATTTCCCTATAAAAACGGGGTATCTAGATAAGAATTTTTTACGAAAATTAAAATGATGTTTAAAAAACCTTTGAAATATTAATAATTAGATGCAAAATGATATTAGTAACTTAATGTCTTTTTTTTTAACATCTTTGCAGAATGGATGCATTTTAATTACATTTTTAACTCAGGAAAATTGATCAGTTATCGTGAAAGTTGTATGGGCACTTCCACAGAAAAGCTCTCTTTTTGTCACTGTACTCCCCCAAGCAATTAGAATTGTATGTTAGGCCCATGTTGTTCGAAGTTTTACTAAATGTACTTGCGCTTTAAGCCAAAACACAAAAAATTAAATAATATTAAAATTATTCGTTGAGAGACAATTTGAAAAGCTTGGTGACGTAACGTGACAAAAAGACGACTTTTCTGTGGAACTGCCCATATTTGACTAGTCATTGCCGAGAATCACACTTTCATTTCTTCAGTGATCTTTTTTCAGAACAAGAAGGTTTTATCAACTCATTTCTTTCAAACATTCTTGTGACATGAAATAGATTTTTAACGAATATTGTCAGACTGACTTGTACATTTTGTAAATTTTAAAAAAAATGGTTTCCGAAAAGTACCCCAAATTGTTATGCAGGAATATAAACTTAACAAGTTGGTCTTCAACATTTATTATACTTTTAATAAAAAAATTTAGTTATGAGTTCTTTTTCGAAATAAAATTTGTACACGTTAAAATTGTTTATGAAACCACTTCTAAATTCAGCAGCATTATTGAAATGTTTTTCTAAAATTAGTATTTTGACTGTAAAGTTTCCACTTGAACTTTAGTAATTTAAAGGGAATCCAGTAGCGCATAGTAAATGCTTTTAAAATTAAAAACTAATTTACTTTGATCAAAACCTTGACCAACATTCTACAATTTAATATTCGTTCTGCACTTGCATATTTACAAAAAGCTTCACAAATATATTCTATTAGATTTTCTCATCTCCGTTTGCTCTACACTCTAATTCGTGTTATTGAAAAAATTTTTGCTATTAAGTCGATTGTTAAGGAAATTAATACGAGCAATTAATCACAGCTTTTCTTTTTATCTCATTTCTAGATGTTCCATAAGAATTTCCTGGAACAAGCAATAGTGATGAAAAATGGACAAGGAAACAGGATATATGGAAAAAAGGTATTAAAACTCAAACACACATACAGATACACTCAGTGCTAGAGTTTAAAATTGCTCAAAGTTACATACATATATCTTCAGCAACATAGAAAAGGTTTTTATTAGCGAATTAAATGGACTCCTCTTTGTAGTCTGAAGTTGTAGCAATACCTGTACATTTCGTCGCAGAGACTCACTCACCGACAGTGTTACATAAAAAATGCTTTTCCGCTCTGTCGTAGCTGTCCTTAGTTGGTAGTCTTCCGTTTAAGTGTTCTTTTTATTCGCCGTATTTTTCCATTTATTAAGTTTGTCATCCTTTTAACTGGCTTTGGCTGTAGTAACAACAAAATTGAATGGCATGGAGACCGTACAATGACCACATGCCACTAATTCTTACTTACATTTGCTATAAAAGTATTAAGGTGTATATGTTTGTATACAAAGATGTGCAGTATTTCCTTAGCACTATCCAAAGCCACAATCGCATAAATTCGAAGCATCAATTTTTATTTAGTTTTTTTTTTTGTGCTATTTCAGCTAAATGTTTGTGGTCAAATTAACAACTTTTAAACGAAGATAAAAGTAAAATTATTTAATATGAACCAAATTTCTTGTGAAGTTATAAAGATGAAATAATTTTATAGTAAAATATAATTATAGTATTTTAATTTATAATGTTGTACAACATGTTTTTCTTTTCAGAACATTTTCATTTCCCGGGAAAGCAGGATTTTTATTTGAATTTTCTGGGAATTCCCGCTTTATATAAAATATTATTTAACTAAACAAAAAACAAACCAGATCTCATGAGATCTATTAAATAATGCATTGAGCGTTAAACGTAGAAAAATTCAGTTTTTAATATGCAAGCCTTGTTGGCATTGACCTAAATCCAAAATAGTTAAATTACTTAAAGCAAATATTACAAAATATTCCTTTGTAAATAGGATTTAAGTACAGAATTAGCATTTACAGAATCACTTGTCAGCCTCTTTCTAATTTTAATTAAGAAGAGTCCTGTCAACGAGTAAAAACATTTTCTTTCAGCAGAAGTTTGCCTTTATAGACAAAAGAATAGCAAACAATCTCTGGAGACTTTTAGTTTTCTACCACTTCCTTCAAAACTTTTAATTTTTTTTAATGGAAATAATTTATTTTTTTTTGAACCGAATCAGCGTTTTGTTAACTAATTGCTGCATAAAACTTTCCTGGAATGTTAATATTTCACTTTTGCCATCCGTATAAGTAGCGAAGTTGATTTAATAGTGTCCGTCTGTCTGTCCATCTGTCTATCCGTCTATCTGTCCGTCTCTCTGTCTGTCCGTTGAAATGGGCTTTCCAAGGACCACATGTATGATGGGGACTTAGTAGTTATATATTTATGTCACAAATAGTCCGGAATTGTTTGCTATTCAGCCTGATCGATCCACAAATGGCTGAGATATGAGCAATAAACCAAGACTGACTCTAATTTTACCCAAAAATTCCTTGTTGGTGTTGTTGTTCTTTCTATTTTATTTTTATGTATATTTGAAGAACAGCAGGGGCAAAATTAGGTACAACGTCTTGGTTATCAATACCCAATATATGATAACATGTGATTGGACAAGTGGACGTGGCACTCCCCATACAAAGACATTATAGATATCTGTATATCTGGAGAACGGCAACACGCAAAGTTTCAAAATTAGTTACAAGCATCTTTTTTATCAATGCACAACATCCGAGAAAATTTGGGCGCTATTGCACAAGTGGGCGTGGCACTTCCCATACAAAATCATTAAAGATTTATGTATATCTGCAGAACGGCAAGAGCCAAAGTTACCAAATTAGGTTCAACAATCTTGGTTATCAATTCACAACAGCCGACAAAATGTGGGCGATATTTATATAACTTTCTGTTAATTTCGCACCATGGTGAAGGGAATATACGATTCGGCATAACCGAATATAGCACTCTTACTAGTTTTTTTTTTGTGATCAGCTTTTTTATCAAATAAAAACATTTTTTTTTATTGAGCTTAAAGCACCCGCTTGTTTAGACTTGTTTCTATAGAGGAGTATGCTTTTATTATATAAAATTTCGTGATTTTTCACAGCATTAGTACATTGCCCTCCATTGCACTTTTTTGAAAACTAATAAACACAACACATCAGACTGAGCACATAAAAGTTATTGATAAGTAAAATGAAAATTAGTTCATGAAAAATTTTGTTAAAATTTAATTTTATTTGTCCAATTCACAAGCTCTGTCGTATGGCTTATAGCTTAAAAAATGCGTTTTTTGTTTACGCACTTGTGAATAGACAAGATCGTTCTATTGGAATTTTGTCGTATTGCTAAATGTCAAAGAATTTAAAATATCCGTTCAATATACATTGTCAATTCACTATGAGTAAACTATTTAAGAAGATTAACAAATTTCTTTTTCCAAATAGTAAAAAAAATGTAAAAATAAAACTAAAAAATCAAATTATTTTATTTTAGTTATAATTTTAAGCTTCACTCTTGGTTTTTTAGCTATTTTTTCTTCTTTATTAAATTTGCCATTTACATTGGTTGATACCATGAAATTAAACCAGATATGGGAGTTGTAATTTGAGATGAAATGATAATAAATAGTAATTGATAAGAAATTTTATTTTAAATAGTTTAAATAAATAAATCAAGCATATATTAAACATTCAGAAAAACTAAATTTGTGGTGGTAGTTATCACATTCTAAGAAGATTTTTGCAAATTCACCAAACAAATCGAACATTTCCAGTCCTGGTATAAATGCAAAGAGACAATACATTTGTATGAAAAATTACAACAACAAATATACAATAATGGATACTTCGACAATTATACAACGAATACGACGATACTACATGCTTGTGATTTGGACAATTGTATTTGTTTTCTCGAAAGTGATGGTAAACGCATTTTCTTTTATTAAAATCTTTTTTAATACAAAAAAATAGAAAAAATGAATCACTACGGAATCATAATTATCGACAACATAAAATATCCGTTTATTGCGTGTATGCATTCTATGCGTTTTACTATGTAAGTCTAGGCTTACATGCTTTAACTTTTGCTGTTTAATTTCTTTTCAATTCTATAAAGTTTTCAATAAGATTGTCCAAACTACTTTGGACACTTTAAAAACATTTTATATTTTTTTAAGTTTATATTAGTAAAGCTATGTTCACACCTATTAAATATTTGACGTACTACACGTAACCACTAGTTTTATTAAAATTTCTTTTGCTTTTCCAAAACGTTTGCTGGATCAAACATCATTTAATACTTTCTTAATCTTAATATATTTAAAATCCGTGTCACTGTGTATGTTTCGAATAAACTCAAAAACGAGTCAACTGATATTCATGAAAATTGGCATATATATGTAATTTCGTCCAACTTAGATGATAGGATAGTTATTATTTAAATTAATGGCCTGGGGGCGGAGGGGCGTGGCAAAATCCATAACTTGAGAACGGCTTGACCGATTTTTTCTTTGAAATTATCGCCATGGTCCAACTTAGGTTTTTACGGAAAGAAAATTTTGCCCCGCCCACTTTTACGCCCACTTTTTTCGATTTACCTAAAATCAGAAAACGGCTCCATCGAGTTGACTTATTTTTCTTTCAAAATTCGTATTAATCAACTTTAAGTTTTCATCGAAAGAAAAATTTACCACGCCTACATTTACGCCCACTTTTTCTATTAAGCGCATAACTGGAGAACGGCTTGACCGATTTGGACGATTTTTTCTTTAAAATGATCGCCATGGTCCAACTTAGGTTTTTACGGAAAGAAAATTTTGCCCCGCCCACTTTTTTCGTAAGAAAAACTTTATGATAGGTATTTCATGGATTTTTATTTAAAGGCCATAAATTTCATTTAAAGATCCATTTAAGTCGTCTGGTAATACAACACTAATGTTTGCTTAGGGCCAGCAACGCGGACCGGGTCAGCTAGTTAAATTATATAATTATCTCCTTACAAATAGAGATAAGGAAGTCCATAAAAATTGTTAAAAAATAAAGCTTAAGTTTGATAAATTTGCTGGTCATGCTTTTTTGTATTTTTTCGTCAAATATTTGTTAGGTCTGAACATACCTTAAGTATATTAGTCGCGTGGAAGATCGCTAATATAAAACAACATTAAAATTAACAACATTTAAATTTAGTACTGATTGGAAATCTGTTTCGGATATTAAATTTAATGTTTCAATTCCATGAATGCAAAGTGTAAAGAAATTATAAATTTCTTGAAACTACTATTCTTTTTGAGCTCTTGTCAATATCATATTTACCATAACCACTGTGAAATAAACGTTTAAATTAAAAATAAAGGAATCACTTTATTGGAATACCACTTTCAAGTAGGAAGATATAATTCAAGATGAGCATCCCAGTGCCCAAACTTAAAGGTTGAATAAAAGAAATTAATTCTCTCTTCTTTTTCTTTTATTTCCCATAATCCCAAATTATAAAATCTCCTAAACGAGAAATTATAATAACATCTCTAACAAAATTGGACCTCCAATTAGTATCCCCCGTACCAATCCGAAAGAGGTTTAATTATTATTCCCCGAAATAATACAAAGGTTAAACGCAGCAATATGTTTTAATTTTTTTTTTTTTTTTTTGTTGGCTATAAATGCTTTAGAACATGCGAATAAAAACTCAGAGGATGCTGACGAGTATAAGCATCGCTATACGAACCTCCTTTCTTCTTTCTTCGCTGTCCTAAAAAATTAAAAGTTGAGCATCAAACATTGAAGCGTGTAAACCTAGACTTAAGCAGTGAAACATATATAAATTAAATGTGGACAACACACAAACTTCACTATGTTTGTATGTCTGTCGTTCATGTGTGAAACACCAAACAATTTCTTTGATCTGCAGAAAAAACAATAAAACAAAAAGGAAAACAAATAGAGCCTCTACTGTGTACAAGTGTGGCGTTAGCAGAATTTTTTTGACCACTTATGCCTGCGGAGGCTGGTTTACGTAATTTCAAAATAAATTTTTGGAAAAGTTTTACCAAAAATCGCTAACATTTTATTAATCCCAAATGAACAACAATTTCACCCCCAAACAATTTAATCCTTTCAAAATAAAAAACAATAACTATTTTCCGGCCATTTAATTTTTAACTTTTTAAAAGAAATAAAAAAAGGACACAATTCAAAGTAGTTTTATTTTTTCAGATGTGAATTTTATTCATTGTTTTTAATATTTGACTTATTTTAAATTTATGCTGATATAAATTTAAATGGTTTAATTTGTCTATTGAGTACACTGAGAAAAAAATTAAATATAATGACTAGATATTTAGTTAATAAGTTAAGGTTCCTTTAAATATATTAGCTAGAGAATTGTTAAACCCTTAATGGGCTTCTATTATTGAAGAACGCTTTATTGTTTTTTTTTCATGATTTGCTTTAAGTGTATTTTATTTTTTTCAGATCATTTATTGTCCACTTATTGTTGTTAGTTTTGTTTTTTCAATTTAGTTAAAATTTATTGATTATTGTTATTTGAGTTTTTGTTTGAGTTTTTCTTTGTTTTATGTTTCGCTTTTTTGCTTTCTTTCTGTTTTTTTTTTTTTTGTTTTGATTTTTATTGTTCATTATTAAACTTTTATGTGCCATCATTTTTATCTCAACTCTTTGTTTTTTAGGAGAGTGTGTTAAAGGGGTTTTTATCTCTCGATTTTTAAATGTTGTTTTCATGATTGTTGTAATGTTTATATCAACAACAACAGAACTACTTGCATACATACATACATATGTATGTAAGTGAAGGTATGTTCTGTAGTGTGTTTCTACTTGTCTGATGACTTAACCTCAAATTCACACATTGTTTGAGTTGACTTTTGTCACTAAAATTTAGTTTCCGCTTTCTTTTATTTCTTTTATCTTCCTGTTTAAATTCATAACCCACTCAGTTTTTTATTTGTCTTTTCTTCCTACTATTTGTATCCTTTTCTCAAGTCTGTTATGAGAATTTTTATATTTATGTCTTCTTGTTGTTTGGTGTGCGTTTAGTTTTGGTTTTAGTATTTTTCCCATTCATTTAAGTTCTTTTCGCATTAAAAGCTTAAATAAATCTTTCTGTTCAAATTTTTAGCTCCTTTTTTACTATCCTTATAAAAGTATTTGTTTGTTTTTTTTTTTTGTGTAAACAGAACACAGATTTATGTCTGAATGTAAAATGTGGAATAAGCTTTACTATGTCCATTTTTACTTTTACTTTTCCTTTTTTTTTTTTTTTTTTGTCTACTTGTTAGTCCTTTACACTTACACACTTGCAAACATAAATACATTTAAGTCACGCAATTATATTTTATTGTTGGCAAAAATAAAATTAAAAAAAAAACTATAAATAAATGTTTATTTTCGTATTTGTTTATTGTTAAATGCGGCTTGTTGTAGTTTCTTCTTTTTTTTAATTTTTATTTTATTTCATTTATTTATTTTTTGTCAAAACAGATTTACAAGTACCATAAATCCCTGACATTGTTTTCCGAGATTTTTACAAACAAATATATTAACATGAACGTTTGTATGTACAAAAGTGTTTATTGTGTCTGTGTGTCAGTGTAAATGTCTTTGTCGCATGATAAATTAAGGTTAAACACATAAATATATAATTTTTTTTAGTATTTTTGCATAAAACAATTGTTTAAACATATTTATTTGTGTTTCCCCCATATTTTGGTTTTGTTTTTTTTTTTATATATTAAACACAGCATTTTGTAACATGAATTATAACCTGATTAATAAAGAAGTTGACCAAGATTTATTTGTGACCTTTTTTACTTTCGGGGAAAACAATTTTGTATATGAATAAACATTAATCTTCCGATCTGAATTTGCAAGAATGTTAAACAGGTGTTAATGAAAACTTACTACGGTTAATTAAAACTACTTTGTAGGATTATTTCTCTAACATATTTTATTAAATTAGTACAGTGTGGTCTATGAGAACTTAAAACATTTTTAAAGTGTAAAACAAATTTAACAAAAAAAAAAAAAAAAAAATATGTTGATGAATTAGCTTCTTATTGTTACATTGAAAATGGTGCGAATCGCTCCATAATTTCATATAGTCCACATTCAAGCTTTTTCCCGGAACGGAGTCTTTGTGGCCATAAGCAATTTTATTATGTTATTATTTAAGTACAAATTGGTTAAAAAATGTTTTATTGCAACCAAAACCACGGCACCAAATTTTATTGGAATCGATACCGATAAAAGCTTTTAAAGTCATAACATCCTTATAAACATAGGAAGTCCTTTTTTTGACTTAAGTCTATGGACTTAAATCCTTTTAGACTCTATTGAAATTACAAACAATATTATTTGATTATGTATTTAAAAATACAAGTTTTAGCCGTCAAGTCTTGAGTTTTTCGGACAGAGAGGAAGATAAAAGGCATTATCTTTTGCCTTAAAAGCCATAAATAGATTTTTACTTCATCGTCATACATTAATATTTCATAATTAAGAATTGCTAGCAAGCAGTTAGTAATGAAGGTCCCTGATAAGAGGGACAATTAGTTATGCACTTTTGAAATAGTTTAGGGATAGCACTTAGTTTAATGATACCTCAGCAAATTGCTGCATTTGATTTGTTCGCAGACTTAAATAGCGAAGTTATGTAATGTTCTTTGTAAAATTAAGGAAAGTAGCCATAAATAATAGATAAGTTAAAAATTATTGATAAGGTCAAAGGCATTATACAAGTTAGTTAAAATACAGCTTTGAATACCATCCACTTTAGAAGGATAATTTTATGCTTTTCGAACTTCTTACTTTGGGAGGAGATAATGGGAGGAAATGCCTGGTGTTCATCAGGCGTTTCTTTTCACAAAACTCCAAATTTGCTTTGTGTAATTTATAAAGTTTTGGACAATTTTGAAACTTTTTCTGTGTAAAATTGAACTTGGATTCTGGCAACACTCCTTCAAGTGAAAATAATTTTTTAATTACAACAGATGTTTCAAACCTCTTTCTGCAGAATATTTACCGATTTGTTAGTAATTCACAAGAAAGGTTTCAACCGGGGCAAAACTGACAACTCTGAATCGTTTTTAGTGTTTTTAATAACCGAAGGCCCTACTTAAAGAACCTATGGTACCCGTACTGATAGAGGTAAAGACTCCAAGCCCAAATTGTAACTAGAATACAATTTCTCAATTTATACCTGAAATTTTATTCCAACCGGACTATCAGTTAACAAAATCCAGAACTATTTCCAAATTTTTTTTGTTTTTCAAAGTATCCCACTGTGCAATGTCAAAAAAAGTTCTTTCTTTCGTTAAAACTGCAATTAAAACGAAAACAAATTCTTACATTCGGGTTTTATTTCAAATGTAATTGTCAGAAGAAGGAATTTTTTAGACATCGTGCAATTGGCAGTAGATTTTAATACGAAAATAATTTAATCGCAGAAACTGTATTTTCTAATTACTGCAAAAACAGAAATTGTATTTTTATGATGTTGTTTATAATAAAATAATTACTGAAGTAATTAAATAAAAATGTTTTAAACTACACACAGAGAACTTGAGTGTTAATAATTAAAGTATATATTTAAAAATTCCCTTGAACTCTGTTTTGACCCGAATTACATTTTTACTATTTAGTTAACAAATACCATTCATAACCCGACAATTTAATTTAACATGTTACATAAATGAGCATTTGCACTTACATACATGTCGTTAGATGACACGTTTAGAGAGATTTTAAGCACTTCATTTTTTTAATGGGAAGTAAAAACCAAAAAAACTTGTACAAGTTTTTCTAAAATTTAAAATTTTTTTTCTGAAGTGAAAACTTTCAAATGTAAGTTAGAGCCATTTATTTTTTGCTGGCCATATACAAATTAACGTTTAAAATTTTTTATATGCTCTTTCCATTCCGATCTCTTTCTACAAAAATGACACTCTGGACAGACCACCCTTAGTCAATAGTTGTAAATGAGAAGTAAAACTAAATAAATAAGTAGAAGAAGAGAAGGGTAAGGACAAAGCAAAAAAAAAAAAAAAACTTACTACTATTTCTGCATGTGTATAAGTGTAAACATGTGTACAACACGTGTCGGTATTTCAGGGTTTAAGAGTGTGTGTGAATGCTCAAAATTAAATACACAAATAAATGTTGTGTTTAAAAATAACTGCCGGATACAACTACATTCTGATTATACACATCGCATTTGATCATTAAGAGGGTATTAACTCAAAATTGCAAGTTTAATTCTATATAAAATGGATATGGAAAATAATTTTTAATCCAACCGTTAATCACCAAAAACTAATCAATACAGTACGATATTTTTGCAGTGGTCAGATACCAATATTAAGTGTCGATTTTTACCAGAAAGTAAACAATACAATTTTTGAGTAAATATCGTCTTCATGATCAAGTTCGATATGTACGTGCATATATTTGCTTTATATGTACATATGTATAATATAAATACTTTCACATTATTTTAAATAAACAAACAAATGTTACTTACCACATGCGCTTGGGCACACTCATCGATGTAATGTGTTGTAATTATCACAGTTGTGTGGCCATTCTTAGTTATATCCACCAGATGATCCCATATGCTGCAACGAAAGGACACAACGTCAGAAGGAAAAGGAAACAAAATGAATTAAAGAATATAAATGTTGAACGGGAAGAGGAAAATGAATTAAACAACTGTAATTAATACGAAAATGTACTTGTGCTCGTCCCAGAATAAGAGCAAAAAAATGATGTACAATTAACTTTTTTAAAGCCCTTTGATAGTTGAGACTAAATTAAATTGAAATAATCATTATTAAAAATACTTTGCAATTAAAAGCAGAATGTGACTGAATTTATGAGAACTTTTAAAAGGTCAAAAGATTTTTTAAGTTTTTTTAAGCTTTTGAGAGAATATACTTAAAAAATTTTGAGCGAGAGTTTGCTCTAAAAATCTTTATCTAGCGAGAGAACTACAATATAAATTCTTGAGTGAGCGAGGGAGATTGTTAAAAAAATCTTCAGTTCGCGGAAAAATCAACATGAGTAAATATTTAGCTAGAAAGAGAGATTAGCTAAAGAAAAGCTTTAGCGAGTGAAAGAAATTGCTTTTAAAAATCTTTATTCTGGGTACACGCTATGCAATGCATTTACGCAATCTAGCATATTTCATTCATCTTAGATTTCATCCAACATCAAAACGTGTTGATATTTTCAGATTGCATTGATGTAGATTGCACTGTCTGTACCCAGCATTGGATTGCGAAAAATATTGCCTTAGGATATCTTCAGGTAGCGAGAGAATGAACTTAAGAATATCTTTATCTAAAAGGGGTTACCTTTAAAAAATTTCTTGAGCTAGTAAAAACTGTGCTTTTCAGTTTCTTGAACTATAGATTAAGATTTCTTTTGAAATCCATAAGCTTGTCAGAGAGTTTGCTTGAGAAAACTTCAAGGTGTCTTGTAGTTTTGCTTTAGAAAATATTGAGCTAGGTACAGATTAGGCTTTATAAAACCCTGAGCTGGAATAATAGTTTGCTTTAGCAAATCTTAAGCATCCGAGAGAGTTTTCTTTTAAAATCATGACTTTAAAACAAATTACTCTTGAAAAATTGTCAACATGCTTGCTTAAAGCTCGACATTGCAAACGATTAAGACCAACAAGGCCATAAGCAACAAAAATGTACTGCCTGTTTTTAGAAAATTAAAACGAAATTTCGTATGAGAAATTATACGGAATACAAAAACAAATTTTCGTATTTTATTGTCACAAGAAACTTTGTTTTAATTTTCTAAAAACAGGCCGACAATATATTGAAATAAATAGTTTTGTAATTTTATTTTTATACCCTCCACCACTAGTGGTGAATGAGGGTATACTAAGTTTGTCATTCCGTGTGAAACTTTTTTATTATACATCCAAGACCCCATAAAGTATATTTGTTCTGGCTCCTTGAGTAATTCTAAGTCGATTTAGCCATGTTTGTCTGTCTGTCTGTCCGTCTGTTGAAAACACGTTCACTTTAGAAAAACGCAAAAGAAAAGAACAACCTTGTTCTCAAAATGCTTGTAGTTATCCTAAGCAGTTTGGAACTGAAATCCAGCAACATCGGTTCAGTAGGATCCTAAAAAAATTTAAAATTTTGCGCGAATTTGCTTTATAAAACTGCAAATTATACTGTTAAATTTCGTGAAGAATGGTCTTTAATTGCCCATAGGCCCCATAAAAACCCTACTCGCGGAAAACAGTTTAGTACGCCAAAACCGTAATAAATAACGCTATCATACTAAAATTTGGTACGTCACAGTTTTATAGGACCAGAAATCACACTGTCAAATTTTTTGAGGATCGGTCCTTTATTTACACTAGTCCCCATATAAACTATACTCACGGAAAACATTTTTGTACGGCTAAAACAGTATGTAATAACCCTGTCATACTAAAATTACAAAATATTTATGAAATTTTTTGTGCTTTCAATGTAATTATTTGGCGTTGCGTTGCGTTTTACATGATTAGGGCCATAGTAGCGGTATCAAAGTGCGATCCGTTTTAAATATTAAAAATATTAAAAAAAAAGCAAAAACTTACCTTTGACGCAGCACTGGATCAACTCCCACAGTGGGCTCATCCAAAATTAACAATTCCGGCTCCTGCAACAACGCCACTGCCAAACTTACACGCCGCTGTTGGCCACCACTTAAATTTTTAACAAATTTCGAACCATTTGGCAAATTTAAAAGCTTCAACAAAAATTCCGTTCTATCTTCAATGTCACTGCGGGACATATCAGCAATTAAACCAAAGTAAATTAAGGTTTCTCTCATAGTAAATTCGCCATATAAAGCCACCTCCTGCAAATGAACCAACCAAATATTTATATGTTTTTAATAAAGTTGAACAAAAAAATTAACAAATGACAAGCACCAAAATAAGAAATATGAAGGGAAATCCAATAAAAAAACATCATAATAAAAATGAAAGAGTATATCATAAAATTTAAATTTATTTTCCGTTCTTTACATGTTTTTCTCTTCGAAATTTTATTTCATTTCTTTCTCTTTACAATGAAATAACGACCATAAATTATATTTTAAATGCAACTCAATTAGTGGTAGATGAATGAATGTATTGCAAAAGAGAAAATGGCATGCAACAACAAAAATACCTTTTTAATAATGTGTAACGTTTTTTTTTTATTTACTTTTCTTGCAGGAGTCTGAATGACTGGCGGTCTTTTTAGTTAAATCAGAAACTTCATTAGCTTTCGGGGTGGTTATAACAGTCGAATATACTAGACTAAATTTTCTAGTGTTAAGACTATTGGGGTTTTGTGCATAAACCCCTTCTATCGTTGTGTCGATTGTATTGCGTTTTTAATTGCAATCACCATACTTTTTCAAAAAAGATACTTTTTACTAGGAAGGAACTTTTTCTAAAAAGGTACTTTTTCTAGAAAGGACCTTTTTCCAAAAAGGTGCTTTTTTCTAAAAGGTGCTTTTTCTGAAAAGGTACTTTTGTTTAAAAAGGTACTTTTTCTGAAAAGTACTTTTTTCTAAAAAGGTACTTTTTTCTAAAAGAATCTATCCGTTTAAAAGAGATATTTTGAAAAGAAGTTTTAAATTTTGTGACCGTATCCGGTTATTAGAGTAGGTTGGAAATATATTTCGTATGGAAAAACTAATTACGAGCTTGGATCAATAAAGTATGGCCGGCTAGGAAAGGTGTCCGTCCGGCTATGGAAGATGTCAGTTACAGGAGGCTTCACTGTACGTGCTAAATTTACCGGTAAAAACCCGACAACTTTAAATAAGGGGTATTGATGAAATAACAAATCTGGCAAATGACCTACACACCTTCATTGGCACATACTAACACTCTTGTCGATGATTTCCATAAATGTTGTACTGCAGGTTTACTTTAGAAAGGCTTATGTATCAATATCTTTGTAGAAAAAGTATCTTTTTAGAAAAAAGTATCTTACTGGAGAAAGGCACCTTCTTAAAAAAGTACCGTTTTAAAAAATACCTTATTGGAAAAATTATCTTATCAGAAGAAAATACCTTCTTAAAAAATAAGTACCTTTGTGGAAAATAGAACCATTAAAGAAAGAAATACCTCTTCCAAAAACATTATTTTAAACAAGGAAAAAAACCTAGTTAAAATCCTTTTCCAACAACCCTCGTGCCCTCCATTTATGGGAATTTGTATTTCTACACAAATTACAGGAAACAAATTTGGCATTTAATTATAAATTCTAACAAGTTTGTAATTTTTTTTTTAATTTTTTTCAATTATTTTTGACCGGCTTGATTTTCAATGTCACATCTCCTGTTTAAATAAATGAATGTTTTAATTTAATTTTGAATTGATTACCACATGAAATGTAGAATTTATTAGGTTAATTGCGATCTATGTACTTCAGCCAGTTTATATACACAGAAAAAATTAAAAAATTGTTCCTAATCACCAAATTCAAAGCATCAAGCAAACAATTTGTTGATTTTGCACCTATTGCCAAAATATTTATATTGATTATTAAAAATTGAAAATTGGGAACTTGTTTCAATATATGATATTTTTAATTTTAATTAGAAAAATGATCAAAAAACTTTGCCATTTCAAACAATGTGTTGATTGATTTAATTAAATATAGCTCAGGTTTTGGTACAAGTTTCAGTTATGCTATCTTAAGCGAAAAAATCAATTAAAATTTTTTGTTATTTAATTAAGATTTTTATTAAAAATTTATTTCAAAACAACTAAAATGTTAAGTAAGTCAAAATTATATTTTTAATTTTTTTTTTCAATTAAAAAAAATAATTTATTCAATTATCACATTTATTAAATTGAAATAAACAATTTTTTTAATTGATAATAGACTAATAACAAATTTTTTCTGTGTATATATTAAAAATAAAGTAAAAAAAAGAGAACCAAGCTGTTGACAAATATAACTGCTTTTGTGCTACAGTGTACTCTCAGCTGACTTTATTGGCATTCATTTACCTTTTTAATACATATTTCATCGCTTTAAAAAGTATATAATTAAATATTTTATTTTGATGCGTTTTAATAAATGGTCATTATATATTCTGTCGTTTGTTTAATTTGTCCAATAAAAATGATTGAAATGATAGCGATAAATTTAATAATAAAAAAATTTCTGCAATGGTAATGAAATTAATTTTTAATTTTGCAATGAATTTCTTTGTTTATTTTTCCTAATTTTTTTTTTGTGGTTGCATTCACCAATATAAATCAATTATATTAATGTTGAATTACCTGTGGCATGTAACCAATTCTAGGGCCAGGCACGCCTGAACCTCTGGAGCCTGGTCGCCCACCTAATACCCAGATTTCTCCCGAATTTAAGCGTCTACGGCCCACAATGCAAGATAATAATGTGGTTTTACCACAGCCAGATGCACCCAAGAGACCGTAACTGCAAAGAAGAAAATGAAAAGAAAGATTAATTATTTATATTCTAGAAAATAATTACAAATCTTTTTTAAATTTAAGTTTATTTTCTTGCATAACAGCAACAGTTTTTAATTATTATTTGTGGTAATGTCCAAACAAATGTCGGTCTGTGTGTGTGTTTGCTTGTTGTAAGTAATTTGTAATTAAATTTTCAACAAAAATATAATTTTCCTTAAAGCTGTTAAAGTATTATTTTCAATTAGTTTTTGTATGTGTTTCATCTTTGCGTCATCTTTTGGCAAAATATTTATTTAATTAAAATTTATTTAGAAGTAAGTAAAGTTAATTAAAATAGACAAAAAAGGGATAATGAACTTGTCTGTTCATAGTCCCAGCAAACACAGAATATTAGCATGAATTATTAAGAATAAAACCCATACTTAAACATCAAACGTTAGAAAGTTCTTTGATGATCATTCGAGATAAAGTCACTCTCAAAAAAAAAAAAAAAATATATAGATATATAAACTTTTTATACCCACACTGCAATAATGGATATATATATAAATATTGTTCCTAGAAGCAACTTTTAGTAAACTCATCGATTTGGAATCACTTTTTGAATCGATCTAACGATGTCCTATTATCCAGAAGACAGGCTGTCCACGTAAACCTTGTGCAATAAGGAATGTTCGCAATTTAGGAGATAATTTGATGAAATCAGTTGCATTGTCCTAAGGACTACCCTATTGAAAATGGTGAAAATCGGACCTTAATTTCACATTGACGTCTTACAATTTTTTTTACTAGAAAATAGTCTTTGTATAAAATAATATTTGCTGGGTTATTGTTTGTAACTTATAATAACAACAATTTTTGACTTGGTCTATTGTTTGACAACATCAATTTAAAGCAAATTAAATTTTGTATACACATACATGCTGATATATTTGATGATGATATATTTTTTTTTATAATTATTATTAAGAGAGAGATTTTGTTTTAAAAGTGAGTAATTGGTATTGTTATTATTTTATTGAACTGTTATGATTATGATTTTATATCCAAATTCTTTTTTTTTTTAATCAGGCTAAAGTTCATTAAATTTAATTATAATTAAATTATTTTTTATGAAGAAAGGAATTTAACAACATGAAATGAATTTAAATTTATTGATAATTTTTCATTCTTGACTGGCCATGTGACTGAATCCACGTTCACGTACAGGTTGATTTGTCATGTCTTAATAGTTACCACACTATCACGTTTAACACTCATCGCCATTGAAAAATAACTTAAAGAAAATTAAATTTAATGAGAAAATTAAATTGATAAAAAAATGCTATCATAACTATCCCTTTTACATCGGAAATTAGTTTTTCTTCATTGTGGCGGAATATACATTGCCAAAACGAAAAATGCCTTAATTTAATTGAGTTTATTTAATCGCTCGTTTAAACTTAAAATTTGATCCATTATCGGACCTTTAATTTTATTTTTTTTTTAAATTAATATTTTATGTATGATCTTTTACAACACTCATCGTTCTCGTATGTCTAGGTGTTCCATTTAAATAATAAAAGTTTTCATTGTTTCTAGTTGAAAGTGTTTTTTGTGTTATTTACAGCGAAAATCAGAGTTTTTTTTTCATACGTTGCAAAATTTTTCAAACATTTTGTAAATTTGTTGCTGTTATTGTTACATTGTTTTTGCGATTCTCTTGAAGGGAAGTTTTAGACATTGTTGCTGTTGTTATTTTGTTGCTTCGATGGTTGTTGGTTGTTAAGGGCAAAAAATGAATATCGTTTGTTTTAATATTTTGTGGTTAATTTTCTAAACGTTTTTTTTTTTTTTTTGTTTGGTTTTGCTTTTTGTAGAAAGTTTAGCCTCAAAAAAAGCCACTGTGCCACTGGGTTGCATATAAACTAGATTCCAAAAAGGATTGGAAAAATAAAAACCAAAATGGTTTTGTATGTATTTTTGGTATATGAAATAATTGGCCAAAAACTAAATTAGGATATATATTGAAAGATGGGAGATAAGAGATTCTTATCAAATGTTAAGTTTTTTTGAAATTTTAATAAACTACTATATTTTAGTAAAATTGTATAATTTTGGATTTAAGAATGCATATAAAAGCTCATCCATTTTAAATATAATATGTATTCAGTTATTGATTTTAAAATAAGATGTTAGACCAATGTCAAGTTTACTAAAGTAACAAGATCAATTTTTACTTTAATAAACTAAAAATTGGTGAATTGCAATTACAAATACAAAAATGGAACCAGTCATTTGCAAACTTGTGCGTTGATGCATTAAAAAACGTGATCAAAAATTATGGAAAACATACGTTGATTACTTATTTTATTTTATAATTTTTTCTTAGATTTGTTCATACTTTAGAGAGCTTGTTTTAAAATAATTACTAACCTATGCAGAAAAAAGTTAAAGTTCACGTTAGTAAGCCAGCACACTAACACATACGACAGTTAATCCTTTCGGTTATTTTATGTCATATGGCATAGTGTTTTTTATAAGCCCCTTGTTGGGGGAAAATAGTTCCAAATTAATTTTTTTGATATTTTTGTATTTTTATTAATTGCTTTGTGTTAAAATTGAAAATAAAATATTTTGATTGGTACACCCAGTGCATTCTGATGGGCCAGAAAGCCAACATGCCTTTTGAGAGTTGTAATTTATTTGATTCGTAATATGCCATTTGGGAAATTGGCACTTGGGAAATTTGTTTTTTGGCATACTGAGCCTGTAGCGTTAAGCCAGCACCCGAGGAAGGTGTTTTGAAAGGGGTTTCTCCCGTCCAGACCTGGGAAGCCTTAGAGGTGCCAGGCTTCGAAGAACCCTGAACCAAGCTTGGCCTACGACCACCTGAAGGCATATTAGAAATAAGTTTATGCTCAATAGGAGCAGACCGCTTAGCAGAGTCTGGCGCCACCACTTTGCTTGACGTGGCCTCAATATTTGTCAACATACTAAAGCCTAATACCGATGCTGCAGTAGATGGGTATCCGGAGATTATGAAGCTCATTACCGGATACGTAGGGCCTGAATTTTCGGACATTACGGGTGATTGCATCTTATGCCTAACTGCCAGGCGAAAGGATAACTGTCGCTCCTATGGAGACACACGTAGACCATCAGCCCTTCAACATGGGAAGAGAATCTGGTAGATTTGATTGCGGATCAACTGCCTTTAGAAGGCCTAACGCATTGTCATTAGCCACTTCAACTAGGAGAAACAGACGCAAATAGACAGGGGCCTAGTTCTTAGTTCATACTCGGCTAAGATCCTTTTGGCATGGGAGGCGCTGCCGGTCTTGACTAACGTACTGTACTACGTCCTTGTACTTAAGCCTTCGCATCGAAAAGATGACGCATTCGCGAGAGTAGTTTTTTGATAAAATAAATCTGCTGCACATCTTTCTGATTATAAAATGTTTGAAATTGCTTTAAAAATTTTATTTTAAGTTTTATTAAATTTTTCCGTTAAATACATTCTATGGCATGGCATGATGCTCAAAAACCACTTTTGCAACAAAATTTAAAAAAATTATTTTTGATTGTTTATAGCGGAAGGTTAAACAGTTATAAAATCGAATAAAAAAAATTTGTTAATCAATTTAAAGAGTACGTTCTTTAGCAAATCTAATTAGTTATCAAACAAGAAATAAAGTATGGTCGGTCAAGCTAATCCGCTTGTTATCTACGCCACAGCATATACGGACAAATTTACGAGAGTGTATCAAAATAAGAATTAATAATGCCACTTATAATCTACATAAATTGGTTTCGTCTTAAAGCAATTTTATAAATTAGGTTTTTTACGACATATGGCAAATTCTAGACCGAACAGCATATAATTTTGACTTGAGAAAGTGGCTAATATGAAACGATATCGTCGCCAATTTTTTATCAATAACGACATTTATATGGAAGTTATGGCATTTTAGGTTATTTTCGGGAGTTGTATTTTTACGGCAACGAACTATTGTCAAATATGGACCGATTTAGTGAGATGATCTGCTTTGTAACTTTAAAAACACAGATATACCAGTGTTGCCAGAAGAATACAAAAACCCTTATATATATGGGTCTTCTTTACTTAAGTGGTAGCATACACAGAAAAAATGTTTGCCAAAAAACCCATTAATATAAATGTGTGCGTATTTTTTAGTTTATGCAATTATTTTTTTAATTTGTCTTAATTGATATGATCAATTTGTTTGCTAGGGCAAAGTTAGTAATAAATTTAATTGTCTAAACGAAATGTTTAATTAAAATCGATTTTATTTTTTTCTGTATAGGGAGAATCGGACAGGTTTTTTTTAATATCTTAAAATTTTTATTAAATAGGAACTTTTTTAAATTAGTACTCTGGTGATAGAAACGTAAATGTAAAATTGATAATGGGGCTGTTCACGGCAGGCTGATTATCAGGTTATATGGTTACGTAGATCTACAGTTACTAAATTCGCTTAAAAGTTAATAATTAAATTGTTAAGTTTAATTTCTTCGACCTTTTTAATATTTGTTCTTCGTAATAAAAATGTTCTTTTACAAATATTTTTAAAATTTAAAAAACCAAATATCCCTGAAGCAGTTATCTATTATAAAGAATTTGTGGATTATTATATTTTTTACAAAATTGACCCTGGGCTTGTAAATTTATTACGAAGAAGAAATAATTTAATATATCATGTTGATAATATAACTACATAACCATATAACCTGAAAATCAGCCTTCCGTGAACAACCCATACAAGTATTTCTTTTTTTCAAAATAGTTTTAACAAATTTAACAGTATTTTTTTTCTTTTTTTTTGAAATTTTTGAAAGGAGAAGAGATACCGTAATCATTAGACTTTTGTTCCGGCCTTGAGAGGACTTAAACTTGAGAACTACAATAAGACTTTAGTAATAATTGTTAATTTATAGTTAAATATATAAATATTTTACAATTAAATTATTACAAAAAAAATATTTGGAAAACTGTTTTTTTTTTTATTTTAATTTTTTTGCAGGGAATTATGTTGGGAAAAACTTTTTACAGTATAGGAAAGACTGCGTAGGCATTTACTTCTGGAAACACTGTAAAGTTCTCAATTCATGTCGTTACAAAATATCAAAGTAAATAACCTATTTTAAAATTGGATTATCTATATTTTAGCATTTTAACAACTTTGTATTACTTGCCATGTAATAGTTTCCCCCTTTTTTAAAATGAAAACATTTTCTAAATGAAATACCAACCTTTTACTACAAAAATCTACTTCTGTTGTATTTTATTTCGATATGCTCCAACATGGAACTTTTAAACCACTTTGAACTGGTAGCCCTTTATATTGTTAAGATACTTGGGAATTGTGTTGAGTACGTACGAATGCTTAGCATTAAAAAGTTCATAGAAATATTTACAAATAGCAGGGGACAATCGCATATACAAACAGTTGCATGTACTCGTACATCTAAACAGAATTCATATGTTGGGAATTTGTTTAAAGTTTCGTATTGTATTTGAGACTCCTGCACATTTTTTTTTCAATACCAACATCAAACAATTATTCCAGTAGAATACAATTCATGTACTTTATTGCCTGATGTACCCTAAAATGTCAATGATGATGACGATGATGGGGAACTGTTGTTGGAGATTAAGAAAAAAGTTAATTACATATACCTGCATTATATAATGATACTTTTGTTTGGGGAGACACAGGCAAGAAATAAAATAATTTTTTTACCACAATGTTGCTTAAACAGAATTTTACCATAAATGGTTAAAAAGGGATTTTTGTTAAAAACAAAGAATTTAATTGAAAAAATAAAAACAAATACAGAACTTGTATTTCGTTTTAAAATGTATGTTAAAATACTTTGCATTTTGTTGTGTGTGTGTGTGTATGTCTATTTTTACCTCAAATGTGCGTTTTGCTATTTTAATTAACTTTTGTGGCCACTCTTTAACTTTTTATTTCCCTTTTACCTCCTTTTTGAATGTTAAGTTGCTTTATCTAAAAAGGAAAGGAAACAACTTACCAAACAAATAATTTTTGAAAGTATCTGTACAGTGTGTTTGGGTTTGAGTGTGTGTGTTTGTATGTTAAGTAAGTCAACTTAGAGAGGTACTTGTTGTTTACAAACAATACATATTTCATTCATTTATTCACTCCTTCCTTTATTCCTTTGTCAGGTAAGCTTGTATTTGTGTGAGAGAGTTTCATTGTGTGTGTGAGTGATGTTGTGGTTTATATAAACAAATTTTCTGTTAACTAGGAATTCCATTTGTTATACTTGTGATATTATTTTGCCAAAGCATTATGGTTTTGTTAAAAAAAAAAGAGTAGCAAAGAAAAAAACTACTTTTAGAACAATGTGCCACAAACCATTTTTGTTTTTTTTTTTAATTTATTTTTTCTTTTTTTTTTGGCAACTGGCTGCTATTTGCAGAGGCAGCACAGAGTACAATACAGAAGTGAAAAAAGTGACGTGTGAAAAAAGCCCAAGTCAGTTGCGAAGGCAGCTTTGGAAGAAAAAGACAGAACGCGTTTTTTTGGAAGTGAAGTGGCAATGTGTAAAACGAGGCCGCTACAATCAACACAAATTGCGTGATCAAAACCAAAATAACAAAACACAAACCTCGTTTAACAAAAGCAGTAGTGCAACAAACGTTATGTTTTGTCCAACAAAAAATTTATTTAGTAACTTGTTTTATAATGTTATTTATTTTCTTCAATATTATTTACTCGTGTCGTGGTAAACTTCAAAGTAAATGTTTGCAATAGCTTTGCACGTAAATTTCAACTAAATAAATTAGTGTTCATTGTATTGTGGCATAAAAGATTTTGCAAAGAGAAATGCAAAAAGGGCTGCTTTCGAAGAAAGAGACATAAAAAATGCAATATCTTCCGTCACGTGACATCTCTGTATAGTACTCTGTGACAGACTTTGTGGCCACACTGAAATTATTTAGCCCTGCGGACACACGATCAACTTTTTGTTGATAGTCTTTTACATATAATGTTTGTCAAAATTTACATAAATTGAAAGTTGTGACGTAAGCTGCACGCAATTTTTAAGCAATTTTCTTTCAAGATATCATCAAGAAAACAATTTATAGGTGTGTTCCACAAGATCTCGGGCAAGTTCGGACTAATGAGAGTAAAATGAAAATTACTCTCTGAATTTGCCAAAACTACCCAATATTACTGGAACGCAAAAAACCATTTTTGCACTTCTTCAAATACGAATGATGCTTACTTTTCAAATTAAGATCTATTTAAGTGATTTTAGACGCTTAAAAGTCATAACATTAAAAAACCAAAATATTTGCATCATTGTCATTTTTTATAGTTTGTTTTCTTTTATGTTAAAAACTAAGGGAAATATGTATGCAATAACGTATTTACAACTTTAATTTTTTCATTAAAATTTTACATTTTTCTTTCTTATATATTTTTTAATAAAACCTAAACTTTTTCTTTTGCTTGTAAATTTCCTGATTAATTTTTCAGTTTCATATGTAAACAAAAACAGCTGATTGTTTATTCTTGTCCGAACTTACCCAAAGAAAAAGTTCGTGCAAATTTGTACAGGAAATGAAAAAAAATACTCTCTCAATTACTCTCTTAAACGCACAAAAATTGTTATGTGGAACGCTTTTGGGTAACTTTGTGCAAGTTCGGGCTGTTTCGTTATGCACCTGGAAGAGAGCTTATACTGACAAGCGAAAAATTTGCTCACTAAACTTTTAATCAGCTGTTTAATTGAATGTAAAATTGTCAAACAAATGGATAGTTAAAATTGAGAGAAATCTCGTGATCAATTTAAAAAGTGTGAGTGTGTTAGTAAAAAAAATGAGAGTGAGAGCAAATTGAAAGGCATGGAAAGACAAAAATGTATCGTGTGTCCTCCAAGTAAGCTAAGATTCTGAGTAAATACGTAAATAATTGTGCTGATAGATTTCTTAGCATTTGTAGAGAATTTTTTTGTAAAATCATAAATATTGATATTCCTATCTGAAAGGAAAAAAGCCGCTGATAATAATGTAATAATTACCGTACTGTAGAGGTTTTCCTAACATTTTTATCTTCAATAGAGATACTTTCTGATTTCAAAATTCACCTTCGTTATAAGCGTTATTAGCCATAAATGATTAAAATCTATTTACAACTTTAAGAATTTCAACCATTCAAATGTGGCGGTTTAATAAAATTCTTAAATTTTGCAGCGCGTATGATGCTCCTCGACGGGTCAAATGTATGACCAAATCCACCTTTCTTTTCATCTCCATCATTTGTTTCTAACATACTTATCCGCTATCTCAATTACTTAAGAGGGTCTCTAAGACAAAATTTTTAATACAGACTGTATTGAAATATATTGAAGAAAAAGTCCCATAACTGCCCAGGAGTTGCCCCTAGGGGTATAATATGTATGACCTCAATTAGTTTTTTGGCCTTAAGATTTTCCCGAAACATACTTGTCCTTTCTTCGTTTTTATATGTAAAAAAAAAAATTGAAGCAAAGCTGCATTTTCCAAATTTTTATGAATGATTTCGAAATTTTGTTAACAAATTATTTTCTTTGCCAAAAAAAAAAAAGAATTATGAATTTTAAACGACTCCGCATATAATAAAGAAGTTTAAGTTTAGCTTAAAGGAACTTTAATTGCGGAGTTTCGGTTTTTTTAGTTGGTGCAATAAACGAAACTGTTTTTCAGTTACGCGAATATATGTTGTGCAACCTCCTCTATTTTCGAAATAATGGTATATCTTGAAAACAAGAACTAACCTAAAAAAAACTGTTAACTAGCGTTAACATTCAGCGTGCACGAATTAGATTATTAGGTATTCTTTAGTTAACAAATTGTTTAGTGATATAATTATTCTGTAAAGTAACTCCTCGAATTATTGGTGTTTCCCCCCCAATTATTCCTTTTGAAAAATATAATACAACATCAAGTAACACATGGAGAAAAACTACTTATCTGGTAACTCTATAAATTATATTACTATTTCTGTTGGGAATTATGAAAACTTTTACTGAACTATTTAATTATTATATGAAATAATAACATAATGAATTAATTCTTTTGTAATTACATTATTAATTTTTTTTACATTATAAAAGCAAACTGCAATAACTTAATCAGCCCATTAAAAATCCTAATATGGCAAGTCCAAGCAGGTACTTTATTGTTTTTCTAAAATAGTTCCTCTTTGCAAATACAATTTCTCATTCATAATTTATTTAAAAGGGATTAAAGGATTTGTTTCATTTATTATTTTGGGATATTAAGAATATATTTTAAACATTCACATGTTCATGCCTTTATCATGATGGTGTGTGTGTATCTGTTTTAAATGTGTTAATGTTTGAGTGAATTAAATATATAAATGTTGCTTGCACTATCATATGTGGACTTTATGATGATAAGTTTAAAATAACACTTTTTGTATTCTATTTAATTTATTTTGTTTTTTATTTAATATTTTTATAAACTTTGTGCTTCGTTAAAAATTATCTGGATATAAGTGAAAATTTTTCCTAATTCCCCTACTTATTCAGGTGATATATTTGACATATTAAGAACTTGAGCAATGTCCTGTATATTATATTTATAGGTCTATTCAGTTAACTAAAATGACGATAGGCAAGAGAATATTTCTGAATAGTGTCATAATTTTTTTTTTTTTTTCATTTTAATGCTGTCTTATTTTACATGGAAGCTACAAATTAGTTTTAATATCTATATTTTAATATCTAATTTTTATAAATCTTAAATAACCACATTTTTTTATTTTATATATGCATCTTTTTCTTATTTAAAGTTCTATTCTAGATATATGGCAACGACTATAGTTACAACAACATAATTATAGAGACAGGTCTTTTGACAACTTAAGACCGTTTTACACTATTCTACAAGTATTAATGTTTTGGCTCTCACAAAATCCAATGAGCTTTAATCTAATTGTCAAGACATTCGATATAAGGTATTTTTGATAACATTTTGCGTCAAAAAAGAATCTTAGTAGAATAGAAACTGCTGTTCAGAAAAAAAAACTTTATGTTTTAAAAGCGCTTTAATTTTTGACATGATTTCAACAGATATTTAAAATAAGACTAAGAATCTAACAATATAAAATATAATATTTTTTTTTAATTTAATTGAAGCTTTTGATATTTTAATAAGGCTAAGGTTCATCAAATTTAATTTTTATTAAATTCTTTTGTAAATTCCATCCTTCACTAGGGAAGGAATTTCAACATGAAATGAATTAATATTTTTTTTTTTTTTTTTTGATAATTTTATTCTTGACTGAACTCGGATTGAACTCGGGTCGAATGTTTCGAGAAAACCACATTCCCATCATCAGAATTTAGTTTTTAATAATTTTTATTCTGATGCTGGCAGCATATAATTCAATAACCGTTTTTCTTATTTTAATCAATTCTGGGAAAGTTAATACGATTGTTCTTTTTCATACTCTTTGAATCTGTGTTTATTTTTTTTTTTTTTTTTGCAACAAATAATAATTTAATATTTTCATTAAATTTTTTTATTTTGCTTCTTTTATTAGAAAAAAAATATTGTACAAATTTGTGATCGAACTTTTAATTTTCTATCTCTGATTTTTTGTGCTTCTCCACAAATACAGCTCTGACAAAAAAAAAAAAATATCTATTAAAAAATTTTCAAAAAATAGTGAGAGCATAATAGTGATATATAAGGCAAAACAGTTAAGAACACAGTTTCTCAACCGATTTGTAAAAAAATAGAGCACTTGAAAGGTACTTGCATATATTTAGAAAGGGTACAAACGGGTAAATTTATTAACCTCATATCTCCAACTAAAAGAGATACAAATGTAAAACTTATCGTTATTCATTAGAAAACTAAGCGGCAGGTGTCTGGTACTTTTTTAAAATTCTGCCCTTTTAGGCAGTTAACTGGTATAACCTGTATTTTGGAACTTCTTTGTCAACCCCATCCATATTTTCAACCAATAAACAACGAAAAAAGATTACACGCAATTTGTAACAGCTAAAAAATACTAATCCAAGTTTGGTACTTTTTCGAAATTCGCACGTTTTTGGGGTGAAAATCGTAGCTATTTTTAGTTTTTTTTTTACAAAACATGTTTCTCCATTTATTGGCATATACATGTTAAATTATGGCCTCCCACTACAATATAAAAACTTTTAATTCTTCAATGGGGCCAATAAAAAGTTTAAAAAAGGTGAAATACAGGAAATAAAATTTCTTTCTGTCACTTTTTCCTTCTACATGTGGTACTTTATGATTTTTTTATAATATTGAATTTAGAAAATTATAAAATTATAAATTTATAAAATTATGGGTGCAGGGTCTTGAGTGAATTATAACCAATAATAGAAAATGTTGATACTTTTTTGATCTCCAACTGGTACTTTTTGAATTTATGTTAATACACCTAATGGACCTATAACATCAAATTAAACTTGCATGGTCCTGGGTGAATAAGAATTTTTTTGTACTTTTTCGTTCTTAAGATGCTACGTTTTGGATTTCCGTTAGTGTTGGACCTAGAAACAAAAAATTAAACATGCAAAGTTCTGAGTGAATGAGAATGAGAAGGTAAGAGGGATATCTTTGGTACTATTTCGTTATTTAAAATAAAATATGTTGAATATAATAAGTAACTTATTAAAGAGAGATAATACCCAGATTCTATTTGTTAAATAGTTGAGTTAAATACATTCAATTTATAAAGTATCACTATTCAGAGTGACAGGAAGAATTCTGAAGAATGCCGTAGTGGGCCAGAAAATGCATTACATTCTGCTGGTGTCTAATAATTAAAAGCTCAGGTAAAATGTAACAAGAAGATACAAGGTAATAGTCTGGTAGTATATAAAAACATTCCTGAAAATCTAAGAATAGAACTATTACAAAAAGCTTTATAAAATGCATAACTGAAATTTAGCTCATAGAATAAATGCGAAAAATAAAAAATGTTGAATATAATAAAGTAACTTATGAAAAAGAAATAATTCCCAGATTCTATCTGCTATAAAATTTTCAAAATATTAGATAGGGCCCTTTCCGTTTTATGTAGCGCTATACACTTATATGAATGTTTTCTTTATATTTGCCTAAATAATTATGGTCGAATTTCGACCACTGGACAAACAGTAGTGGGTGTTAAATTTCTTTATGTATTTTTAATAAAAAAAATTTTTCACACTTATTATACGTTTTAAATTTATGTGAATTTTTGACATGTCGTAAAATTCAGTGTTATAGTGTAAAGGCGCCTTTAGTTCGGGCTTTTCTTCCTCTTTCTATTCAAATCATTCTTCTTTAATTTTAGTTTCATATGCATTGCAAATACTCATTACTCATTCATATTTTATGTTATACAACACATTTTTTTTTTTTATTTGTGAATTTGAAAGGATGATATTAAATCAACATCAAAAAAGAGATTTACTTGCGGATTATTACATTTTATAAAATTTGTTTTGTTTTTTAAGCAAAATTATTATTTAAAATCCTTCCTTAATGGTGCTTATATTTCTATTTATTACTTTTTTTTTATTTTGAGTTGAAAGATTTCTGCTTAAATAAATTTAATTATGATATTAAATGTAAATTCAAATCGTTTTACCACTCAGGTGCAAGTCTTTGTCTATATTCATTTTTAAAACAATATGAATTTGTTAGCAACATAAAATGAGCAAGAGCACCAAAGTTATTTTTTAGTTAAAAACTTTTCGTGTTTTTTTGTTGTGGCATAGAAATTGTTGAGGTAAACTTTTTAAAATTCTTTCAACTTTACAAGTACAAGTCGTTCTGTTGTGCAAACTGATTAAAGTGAATAGACAACTCTTTAACACGTATTTTAGTTTGGGGATGGAGTAATTCTCTTAAGGAGGTTTGATGGTTTTAAAAGTATTGAAAATTAATAAAAATTGTAATTTGTTGCGTAATTGTTCAGTTACATTAATATTAAAATTTGTCGTGTGACACTACTGGCTGCCCCGGTAGGTTTGTTGGTAGTAAGCTAGTCTATCACCGTGGGGGTTGCGGGTTCGATTCCCGCCAGACAATCTGGTCTCCTGCAGACAAGCGTAGAGCTTCACGGGATTAGCATAGGAAAAAAACTTTCTCCTTAACTTGATCCCTGGATAACCCTAATTGTTTATTTGACCTTTTTATTCGGATATAATCAGTGATCGGATCTTTACTATAAAAAATTGCCTTCTTAGTTTCACGTTGATGTAAAATGAATTGAGCTTTACATTCTTCATTTGATGACAAGAAGATCAAGTAGAAGGAAACAGTTAAAACCGCTTCTTCTTCTTATTATTTTATTTTAGCTGAAGTTTCATATTATGACCAGCGTTACCGTTTTGCTTACTTTTATCCAGGTTACTTTTATCCAAATTGAAAAATTGAAAAAAAAAATAATTTGTAACTATTTCACTGCTCCCTCTGAGACGATATGAAACTTGGTAATGTAGATTATGGACTGAAATGTTAATTAACTGAAGTTCGTGTTCAAACAAAATTGAGATTACTAAACAATCTGTAAAAACGCACACAATATTTCAGCAATAAGACAAGCATTGTGTGAACGCCAAAGCTGATTCAAAGAAAAAAATGTGATAAGTTTATCAATAAGACTTGAAACGTATGAATTGGGACTAAACGCATTTCGTTTCATATGGCAAACACAAAGAGGGTTTTCAATGAAACAGCTTTTGTTTTACAGTTCTCACTGTTTCTCTATAATTTTTTAATTATTGTTGACTTTACAATAATGCCTGTAAGTTGTAAAGCATCTTGAATTTTTTTATTAATCACATTTTTATGTACTTCCAAGCAAAACATATTGCTGGAAAATGCTTTTGAAATTACTGACTGCTTTTGAAAATAAAATGGCATTTTTGGGAAATTTTAAAATTTACATTGAAAGCAATTAATTAACATTGAAAACAAAGGCAAACTTTTTTTTGTTATTATAAAATTAATATACTTTCTAATATTGTTGCATTTACCCTTCAAGACTATTTTTTTATGTTTCTAAAAATGTTTCTCTTTTCCTTCAACTGACAACACTGACTTTTATATCAATGTGTTTTCCCATGAATTTATTGAAGATTTATTTAATGGTTGTTTTGGTTCAGATCTGTTAATGATCATTTTCTCTTGTACAAGTGAACAAACTAACTTCGTCTTACTCGTCTCTTTAATATCGAATGTTAATTGCTTTCATGTCATAGTTATTCATGTAACTGAATACAAAAGAAGCGAGTACAAAATTATAATGCAGGTATCATGACATCATTAAAAGGATTCTTGCAGGTGTTTTATGTACATTTATAGTTTATTGATTCCTAGAAAACTTGGAAGTTTAAATTCATACAACTTTTGTGAGATGAAAATAAGTGTTAACTTTGTTTGGGAGCCTCTTATTCTCTCTAGACTATCAGTAACTACGGGCAAAACTTGATAAAAATCGGTTAAGGGGTTTAGATGCACAATACTTAAATACATGGTATTTTTATTTCACAATACAAATTTCGGTTACTTTTTTTCGTTGTACATTTGGTTATAGCAACGCTGATTATGACTGCGAGTAGTTAAGAGTAATCATTTTTGGAGTTAATTCTTTGCTCAGGTCCTCGAAAAGAGAGCAAAATAGAGATAGTTAACAATTATTTTTTCAAAATGGCATGAAAACCCAACATTTAGTGGCTTTATTTTAACTTTAAATCCACCTTGATAAATGAACTGTTTTTTGGAAAATATTTTTCATTCTTTTGACATCTTTGGCAAATCCACTTCATATTGCAATGATCGCTGGTTTGATTGCTGGTTTCAAAGTTTTCTCGTAGTTTTGCTGAAAATTTTGATATATATTACACATTTTCTTTATTTAAACTGAAACTAAAAAGTCTTTGCCACTTACTCGTTTTAGCAAAATTGAAAACTAAGTTATAACAACTGCAAACAAATTGTTAAATAATTAAAACTTAAAAACAAAACGAATCACTGTTTCATTTTATTTCTTTTTTCTCTGCAAGAAAAACTAAAAAAATTCTGCATGAATTTGCTGGAAACAAAACAATGGGATGCTGCAACACAGTCTCTAAGCTTCGTAACATCTACCAAATTTGCAATAATTTTTGTTTCCGCTTTGTTTTTCCTGAGACAAAGGAAAGTTAAAAAAAAAAAATACAAAAAAAAAAAACTCAAATATAACTAAAGGAAAAAATAACGCAAACAACAAAATCCATAATTAAAAATCAGTTGGCTAGTTTTTGCACTTCTATAAGTTGAATCAGCAATTACATTGAAATGGAAAAAACTGAAATAAAGCAAAAAACAATATTTAAAACCAAGAGCCAACTGTAAAAAAACGGAAAATAACCGCAGGGCATCTATATTTCCTCGATAAACTCTAGGACAATATTTGTTTTTTTCTTATATTTCTGCTCGCACTCCTAGTCAGTGGTTTTTTTGCGTCATGATTATACAGCATCTTAGCACTCATATTTGTTATGCCAACATCGAAGTGAAATTGCGGCAGTAATTACGTTGCAATAACTTCCCGTTTAAACACTGCAGCATCGAGTAAGAGTTTGTATAAGTTTAACAGTAACACGTTCATTGATTGTTACAACTTACACACACACAACACATACACACACACAACACATACACACACACACACACACTCATACATACCTACACCGGTATTTACAACCAGAATAGAAAAAAAACTAACTGCCACATAAACTACTTATCGGTGTTTTCCAACTTATTCCCCTTCTATCTTCTTCTCTTGCTCACTCTCCCTCTCTCTCATTAGTTAACTTGTTACTTTCCAACAATGGTCAACTGATTGGTAGTGAATTTCTACTAATTAACGCTTAAATTGAATGTATTTAGCCCACCTGCAGAGCTTTCATTCTCAGTCATGTTTGCCGTTTTTTGATTTCATTTAAGTTTTTTCTTCCATTCTGTTTTTATTTTTTTTCCTATAGATTTTGTTTGCAAAAAGAAAATGAAAATTATCGCTAACAAATGAAAAAAAATATATAGATTTTCCCTTGGCAGTGTATTCCCTTTCATTGTGTTCGGCTTGGCACAATAAAAGAAAATTAAATTAATTGAACTGTTTTGCTTGATTGCTTAATTTGAACAGATTTGAATGAGATAGAAAAAAATTAAAGATAATTAGGCAATTTCTAAAATAATAGAAAAGCAAAATTGAATGTTAAAGGAATTTGTCAATTATTATTCGGATAATAAAAGGAAGAGTATACAAGTGAGATAATGGAATTAAATAATTTTTGTTTTTATACAATAACTGAATTCTTTAAAAAGGAAACACTATTTATGAAAAAGATGTTGTTCGCAAAGGAGTAACAAGTTCTTTTGAAAAGTTTTTCTCTTATATTTTTTTTTATATAAAACACACACAGGCTGTTCTACCTGTGGTCTTGAAAATTGCCTAGCAACAACAACAATATCAGTGAGAAGCGTTGCAAAATTTTTTTTTTACTCATTCCTTTATCCATGTAAAAAAAATCACTAACCAGTAAAAAATTGAGTTTACTAGTAAGCAGTTTTGTTAGGGAGAGAAGCACAAAACCCCCTTACAAACCTGATTTTTATATAGCGAATTCTAACTTGGAAGCACTACTTTTTTTCTCTCTTCTAAAAAAACAATTTGATGACTGATTCCGTATTAAAAAAAATTTAATTTCTTTGTTCGATAATATTTCGGGAATAATCATAAACACATTTTTAAATCATTGCAATACAACTTGCTTCCATGTAAACGATTAACAGAGGCACTTAGAACTTTCTTCGTGAATTTTTCCTTTAAGATAACGATTTGAATTATTCACTTACAACCTGTTTACTTATAAGGGATAATGCGAAGTTGTTAAATTAGTTTTATTTACTTAAATAAAAAATTCACTTCAATGGTTTGCGCTTCTCTGCTGCTTAGTAGTATGTAGTAGCAAGCGCATATATTAGCGTTCTTGAACTTTTCTTGCTTCCGGAAACCTTACATTTTTTTACTGGATAAAGGACATTAAAACATAATGTATGTCTACGAAACCACTTGAATTGTGCTGTTTTATAACGAAGAACAGAACACTATATAATGATCGTCATTTTCTTTAAAATTGTTATGAACGGTATTAAGGATTGTGTACTTGTGGGGCGTGGGAGTACGCTACATAACGCGTACGCTGAAAATTTTTCAATTATTTTTTGTTCTATTATGCTTATAGTTTTGTAAGCCGCAAACTTTTCTAAAAAGATCCTTTCGATTAAAAATTATGCTATTTAAGAAAGTACTGTTTTCAATAAAAATACTTTTTCTTTTTACAAAAAGCCTAATTTTTTCCTTACAAAAAATGATGCTATTTAATTTCCACAAAAACGTTCTTTATACATATATATGACCACTTACTTTTTTTTTCATACTAGAAGTACTTTTTACACAAAAAAAAAACATTTCACAAAAAATAACACTTTTTTCCCAAAAAAAAATAATAATACTTTTTTCCTATAAAAAAGTACTTTTTCCCCCAAAAAAAAAAATATTTTTTCATTTACTTATTTTGGAAGAACATACTTTTGCACATAAAACGTACTTGATTTAAGATTAAAGTACTTTTTCCAAAAACTATTTTTTCACAAAATTCTACTTTACAAAAAAAAAAAAAAAAAAAAAAAAAAAAAAAAAAAAAAAATATAATTTTCTTACAAAAACGTACTTCTTCACAAAAGACTTTTCATAAAATCTAATATTTTCTGATCGTATTACTTTAATAAAAGTAATAGCGTTAGAAGTCCTTTAAAAGTTTAAAATCAAAAATATTCCTTTTTCAACCACAACTAGTTGCGAAAAAAATGTACCAAGTTTGTCATTCCATGTGAAACTTTTCATCAAACTTATTCTTCATAAAGTATAAATATTCTGGGTCCTTGAGAAAAAAATAATAAGTGGGTTAGCCATGTCTGTCTGTCTGTTGCAATCACGCCCACTTTCGAACGACTCAAAATAAAAAAAGACAATATTGGTCTCAAATTGTTTCTAGTTATCATAAGGAGTTTGGGATCGAAATCCAGTAAAACCGGTAGGAAAAGAGTTATGAATTAAAAGGTAGAACCACTACCCTAAAAAATGGATAATGTTGTTTCAAAAACTAGCATAAATAGTGGAATAACGAACTGAATGATATAAGATTTTCGTTTTATCCGACTGGAAATCATACTTTTAAATTTCGTGAAGATCGGTCCATAATTTACCATAGGCCCCCATAAAAGCCTTGCTCTCGGAAAATCGTTTAATAGGCGTAAAACAGCAATGCAGTTGTTATAAAATTCGGCCTGTCACAGTTTTATATGACTATAGAATCACACTGTTTAATTTCATAAATATCGCTCCATAATTTACCAATGGTCCCATTTAAAGCCCACTCCTGAAATAATTGTTTAATAATAATTTACGCTCATTTTCCATTTCTCCAATAAACAATAAAGAATTACAAGTAACATTTAATTTATTACAGAAATGTTAATGAATTTAATTAGTACTAAGTATTAATAACAATTTGCAATATTAATAATTATCTAAAAATCTCTGCTTATTATCTCTGCTTATTATAACACTTAAATGGCCCCTACAAACAAATACCATTAATAATAATTAGGAAATGATTATATTGTGTTTGGAATTGGAAGCAACAACTCAGTACGAACCCAAAAAAAATAGCCAAAAATGTTTAATGATTTTGTTAAGCAACAGTCACAGCAGCAATGAAAGAGATGTTCTTGTGCCTATAAAGAGGAATGGAAAGTAAGTACCATTTCTAATGGAAAATCTCATGAGACAAAATGCTCGGATTCTTATCAAAATGAGTCACAAATTAGGATTTTTTTCATTACTTTTTATTTAATGTATTTTTCCGTTTTTTTTTTTTGTTTTTGTTTTACGGTCCTGTCTGGAGAAGACAATAACATTTATTTCAAGGGATGATCTCTTTAATAGAGGAAATTAAATTTATTTATGTTTAATGTTTAACCAATCATTTGACAAGATTTGTTAAATTGGTCATGTTTGGCTGGTCCTAATTTTAAAGTTAAATCTAATTTGTTTAAATATTGTTAAATTTTGCTGTTTTTAGCATTGCTTAAAAACAGTGGTGGGCATTTGTTTAATTACATTTGAACAGCAGTTTTACATTTCTAAAAAAAGACTATTAGTTGCTTCTTTTTCTATATATAAAAATAAAAAAAATAATTTATAGCGTCGATAAAAGTTGTATTCTATAATAATTAAATATTTAAATCTGTCTTAATTTTTTCCCTTTCTTTGCCTGATAAAAAATTACCATTCACAATATTTCTTTGAGAGTGTAAAAGCAAACTTATTAATTTAAGACAAGCCAAAATAAAGGGATGGTGTTTAATGAAAAATTAAGAGCAAAAATTATTTATAATGCCCTTAGCTAGTACTTCGTCTGATTTGTTTTATATACTTCTATTTTTTTCCTCTTGTCTTTACAACATTCAATCTTAATACCACCACCACAAAACTGCCACTGCCACCATCATCATTACTTTTACATCCATTTTGTACTTACAAAAGAGGCAGCAGCAGCATCAGCAGCAGCTTCTCTATTCATTTATAGTAAAAAAAATTTACTTACAAATTTTGTTTGCTTATGACAGACAGCCTTTTAGTTGTACAACAAGTTGCACAAGACAAAAAAAAGAAGGCGAAAAGAAGGAATAAAGAAAAATTATAGACTAAAGACAATTCAAAAGAGATTGTCTACAAAATGGGTGTTAGTGTTTGTTCCTTTCAACACACACATACACACTCTCATATTTACTGTTTAACTCCAGTGTTAAACTCCAGTGTTGCCGGAATTCAAATTAAATTTTACACAGCCAGCGCTTACAATGATTCATAATTTTTAAATTAAATATAACAATTTTGTGTTTTTTAAGATTAACTGAGCTACCTACATAAAGGCGGCAAGCGTCTTTTATGTCAAAACTTCGTATTTTCATACAGTTTATACGTTACAAACATTTAGAACGCGAATTTAATACCATTCCGCTAAAAAAATCTTATTGGATAGATTGCTACGTCGGTTTGTTTTACTAGAATTTTCATGTTTAAGAATCGTTCGGAGCTCTTGTTATTATAGCTCAGTTACGCTTTTGATTTTCAAAAATATACAGACTGACGGAAAATAAACTTTACGATTTATGTAGATTGATAATTTATGACTGAAAGAAGGAGTTCAATCGGGTAAACGTCGGGTCAAGTTTAAATCATTTGTGCGCGATGGAATCCATTCGCCAAATTTGTTCCTTATCAAAGCTATTAAGGCCCCTCAAATATATGCTATGGCTCCATCTTGTTGAAACCACTGCTGGCCTAACAAAATTCTCCAACATCGTTTGATATGCACAACCGTTCATAGAGATTGAAATACCATTTTTTTTCTTCTTTATATTCCTTTGCAAAAAATATAAACGCAATCGTGCCAGATGACAATTTATTTATCATGCTAATTTTTGTTTATTTTAATTTGCTGAAAACTGAAAAGTTGAGAAATGGCAAAGTAAAATTAACTTGTGTATGAAATATTGTTAAAAAGAAATTACACAAAAATTTTATAATCTAAAAAAAAAAATCAAAGGATTTTTTTTGTCCAATATTTGGATAATTACATAGAATCGGCAATACTGCTGAACTTACAAACATTTATACGTTTAAATTAAGAGAGAATTTGTTATTTAGCAGATGATATAATAAAATAGACTATTAAACAAGTATAAACAGAGGCAGCAGCGGGATGGACTTGACGAAGGCTTTAGGGGAAGGGAAATAAAACTTAAATAAGTCACTTACAGTTGTATTTTAAACTGTTTCTATATATGTGTTTGTGTGTGGGTGTATGTGTGTGTATGTGTGTCTGGTGTGCAACTCAACCATTCGCTTGTGACTATCTGTCCTTTTGTATGTTGTAAGTGTTTTTTTTCTATCTCAACTGTCTTGTTTTTGTTCTGTTCATTGTGTTTAGATGTGCGCTTAATGCATGAGTAAAAGTTTTACAACTGAAACAAATTATGTCCTTTACAGTTGTGTCCGAAAACAGCAGCAAAAATGACACCAACAACAACAACAACATGTTGAGGGAGCAAAAATTAAACACAGAAAATAAAATAATTTTTTTCTTCTGTTCGTTTGTTTGGTCTGATTGTCAATGTTTTATTCAGCATTTTGTGGTTCATTCATTTAACATTCTTATATTTTTCCCTACAGGAAATTTGAATATTTTCTTTAGACAAACTAAAAAAAAAAGAAGATCAAATTAAAAACAAGTTATTTCATACAAAACACAAACAAAACGCCAAATATTTAAGCTTTAAATATTAGTCTACTACAAAAGCTGCTTATAGCAATTATTGTAAAAGTATTATTTAACTACCAGTTAAAATTGTTACAACAAGAACTTTCTTTACATACACAAACTCGCATATACATGCAATTAAAGAGCTTTGCATTTATGAAATTCTGCCAACTGATTGCTTTTATTCCGTTTTTTTTGTTTGTTTCTTCTTAAATTAAACCAACAATCTGCTTATGGAAAATATCCTTTTTGCAACAAAACGGCAACTCAAATGAGTAGTGAATTATTCATTTTGCATTTAAATAGTTGGAAAAGAACGGAAAAATCATCATTGTATAGTTGCTTATTATTGCTTTTGTGTATTTTCCGTATAATTTGTTAAACGTTAAATAAATAAAATTCGTGCTTAAATAAAAACGATGCAAATACTATTTTTAGTTCCAGTTTACCTTAAATTACGAACGTTTTTGTTAGTTGAGATATATGTAAAAGATAAATGGAAAAACAAATTTACAATATTTAATCATTAAAATAATTGATCTGTGAAAATTTGGAGAACTTTATATTTTCATAATAGCGTTTGTGTAAAACCGGATCTGTAAAATTTTCCATTACGTTCACATGTGCTTAAATATCAAAAATCTGCATGCGCTATTTCGACTTCCGGACTCTGTTATATTATCCTTCTGCTTTCTTTGCCTCTGTTTCTAATTAAAATTACACAAATCGTATGCCTTCTACTGCTCTTGCTTTGTTGTTATTTCTTTAAAGTTAGTCATATATTGCTTAATCTAAGGCCCCAATTAGCCGACAGTAACAGAAATTTTACCGTACAGTAACAAAGTAAGAAAATCTATTATCTAAAGGTTTAGACGATACAGTCTTACTGCTGACTATAATCGTTCTGATTGCTTTACATTTAACAAAAAGAAGCAGCTGATTTGCAACGTTGCTATTACTGTCAGCTAACTGGGGCTTAAATCTCTTAGGCAACATTTATATGATATATTTTAGACATGTCTTACAAACACGTTTGTTTTGCTTGTAGACTATTCGGTAAGAGAAGAAAAAAAAGGATTAAAAAGCAGACTCGAAATAAGTTTTCATGTTTCTTATAATATGTATGTAAATGTTGATTACATCGTCAAAATTCTAAAGGTTCTTGGAAGCATGTTCAAAAGAGATTGAAGAAAACAGACCTGTCTGAAAAGACATGGTATTAATGCCGCCATATTTTGATTTTTCCCGACACTGCCAGAAATTGTCACCTTATTAACTGACACTCCTTGTCTATTTATACCAGTGTTCGAAAATAAACATTATATAAATTGTTTAGTGTTCTGTACGGTAGAAATTCGGAAAACACAAACGCTAATAGTGCTTGTGTAGTAAATACTAGGGTATTCATTTAATCGGGCCTTTGCTTTAATCGGTTAATCGCTCGATTAATTAACCGAGGTTTTTGTTTAATCGATTAATAATCGTTAAATTTTGTTATTGATCGGTTAACCGATTAATAAAGTTTTTTTTTTATAGATTAAGTAACTTCAATAAATAAAAATGCATAATTTATTTATTATTTGGAGTTTTTAGTAAAAAAAATAACAAACATAACAGTTCTGGAACTAAAACGAGAAAACAAAAAATAGTTCATTACATATTAATACATATTTTTTAATTAATTGTCATGTATTTATTTAAAAAAAATACTGTGTGATCATGTTATGAGTTATTTCAATAGTTTAAGGATATCTTATAAAATAATCTTTTAGATAAATAATTCGGTTTAAATGATAAGGGATTTAAGTGATTATTTTTATTAGTTTTGATAAAACTTGACTTGGAAAAAATTCTTTCATTTATCGTAGATGATGGAGAAATCGAAAGCAATCGATAATTCAGAATAACTTGTTTCTCAATCCTCTTCCTGGAGTTCTCTAAACATACAAAATATTGCAATATGTCATTAGAGTCCTGTATTTATTTTTAAAAATTTTAACACTTCTAAATGTTTCGGTTTAATCTGTTAAAAGATTAATATGAAAAAATATGAGAAGAAACAAAAAACTAAACACGTGAAACAAAAAAGCTGTTGACGGCAAACACTTTTTTAAAACGAAGATCATTGAACACCTTCGTTATTTGTATGAAAAAATATTTTCTAAACACATACCTTTTGTATATGAGACGAAACAAATAAATAAAAACACAAAAAATATGATAAAAATTTTGTTACTTCGGTTAATCAGTTAATCGACTGAAATTAATCGACTTAATCGAAAATAGCCAATTTTTAATTAACTGATCAGTTAATCGGGTAGCAATTAATCGGTAAACCGATTAGCCGAATTAATTCCCAAGTAAATACCCTAAATAACAGTTTTTCTGTTCGTGATCTTTGTGCACAAAAATAATACTGTAACTATCCAACTCAACATAAAGATGAGAACATTTTACTGCGTTCTGTTTTCGTAAAATACCACAAACTTCGTTGTGTTCGGTTCAGCACATTGATGTTGTGATCGGCGTCCTTTTGGCATGTAAAGAAAAGATAATTTTTTTACAAAAACAAAATACATAACGCACTTGATCATAACTTTAAAATTTTCAGTAGAAGCAAAACAATTTTTCATTCAACCTCAAAAGCATATAAAAATGAATTTTTAAACCAACCGTTTCATTACGAAAAGCAGACAAAAAAGCACGATATTTTTCAACGATTAGACCTGAATATTGCATGTCGTTTTTTTTCCAAAAAGTTAAAACAATTTTATTTTGCGTTAACACCCGGCTTTTGAGCAAAAGCGAAAAAAGCCCACAAAAATTTTTTACACAAACAGGCTACTCCTGCTATGCTCGTGCAAATTGTCTATCAAAAACAACTATACCAGTGAAAAGCGTTGCCAAAATTGTTCGTTTGCTCATTCCTCCATCAATTTAAAAAAAAAAAAAAAACACTATAGAACATTAGAGTATAATAGCGGCGTTCAGTATTTGATGTAAATGCTTTTGCGGAAGTGCAAATGCAAAATATTTCAGCATTTGCCTGCAATACAACAACAAAATACACAGAATTGTAATTGTCATGGCACTGCTGTTGCGCAATATTTTTTTGTTACGTGCATAGAGAAACATTTAAGTTTGATAGTACACAGAAAAAATTATTAAATTTCTCCTATCACCAAATTTGTTCTAAATTCATAATATCAAGCAAACAAGTTGTTGATTTTGCACCTATTAACAAAATGATTATATTGATTACTAAAAATTTTAAAATTTTAAAAAAATATTTTCAATAAATGATATTTTTAATTTTAATTAAAAAAGTGATCAAAAAACTTTGAAATTTTAAACAATGTGTTAATTTATTTAAATAAATATTGACAATTCTACATGTTTAAATTATTTTAATTTAAACGAAAAAAGTCAATTAAGATTTTTTGTTATTTAATTAAAATTTTAATTGAAAATTTATTTCAAAACAACTAAAATGTTAATTAAATCAAAATTAAATTTTTAAATTTTTTCAGCTAAAAAAATTATTGATTCAATTATCACATTAATTAAATTAAAATACTTTTTAAACCATTTTTTTAATTGATAAAACACTTTTTTCTGCGTAGGAATAACGTATGGAAAAGAGTACTAAGTTTGTTATTGAAAGGAAGCAGAAGAAAGACATTATGCAAAATAACTAATAGCTTCCAAACAAAAATTTCATTGCATTGACACGAATGCATTTTAAAAAGAGAATTGAAGAAAGTTTTTGCAGCAAATGTTGCATAATATGGACGAGGACTAAAAAATAATTTGGAACGTTCAAACAAATTTGCTAATTTTTTCTTTTGCACTGCTTCGTGGCATCTTAAAACGATTTTACAAAGTAATCAAATATTTTTTTTGTTAATTTTCGAGACCAATAATTCTGTATATCAGCTGTTACATAATTTGCATCTATCATTTCAAAGTTGGTTAAAATACCGCTCGCTGTCAATGACAAAATTATTGCGCACCAAACACTGAATACAGCCAATGTATGTCTACAGAACAACTAAAACTGTACCGTTTTATAACGAAAAACAGAACACTACAAAATGTTTGTTACTTTCATGAAAATAGTTTTGAATAGTTGTGTACTAATACACAAACACAAAAAATAGATATTGTTTTTGGGTGTGTAAACCGTACGCTTAATAATGATCAGCCTACATTAGTCATCACACATTTAAAATTAAAATTAAATTTGTTGGCGGATATGGATAATAAGGCCTGAAATGGGGCTTAAACATCGATTAGGCAACAGATTTTCGTAGGAAATTACTAAATCTTAAAAATAACTTAAAGTCATGCTTCAAAAATATCATAGTTTTTAAGATGACTTTATGAAATTTAACCCGGTGTTAGGCGGGAAGAAAAATGTAAAACGGATCGGAGGGGGGCGGGTCCTACATAAATAGTTTTCCGATGCGATTTGTCTTAGTTGCCTTTTTTTACTTTAAGCACGTCTAACTCTCGAAGTGGTCGTCGTTCAGGTAAGAAATTACATGTAATGCAAAAACAACCAAACATCTTCCGTTAATGGAAAGATTTGGAACTCTCTAGCATAATAGAAATATGTAGGGTCCCACAGATCCTGCACCCTGATGCAGGGTTAAGCATGTTTGCTTGAGGTGAAAAGTTGTGTTGGTATAAAAGATGTCTTTATAAAGTTTTAAGCATAGGAAATTTGTAGTCAGTTAAAAACTTTTTTATCTAATCGAAATTTGTGTTCTAAGTGCCAGTGTTTAGTACACGAGCGCAAAATTATTTCGTTTACTTATATTTAAAACAAATTTTGAAATTTGATTTTAGTTTAAATGTACGTAAGACGTACGAATTTTGCACTTGTGTTCTGAAAACACGCAGTAAATTAGAAATTCCATTAGTTGCAAAACAAATAATTCTGTTCTGCCATTTTAAAATTTTAAATGCAGCAGTTAAAGGCCAAGGGCTTTGCTTTTTTTTAATTCGTGACAAAATACTCTACTGCTCTAAAAAAATTGCTTATCTACCCAAAAGTTTATTTACTAAAGCATACGATTATAATAAGAAGATAAACAATATATTTTTTTCTCAGTGTAAAACTTCACATCATACTTAACCACGAATTAATGTTTTAGGATAAAAAACTTATTTATTTTTTAAATCCCTTAGTTTAATATTTGCATAAATATTACAGAATAAAGTTTGATTGAAAAAACAATCAGATTTTTTTTTTTTTGTTTTTTTTTTATAAATGCATGTGTTAAATTGTTAATAACGGTATTTTTACGGTTTACTAGACATTATTAAAAAGGGTTTATATAAAAATATGTATATTTATACTTTTTTTTTAAATATAAAAGTATTTTGTTTCGGATTTATTTTTGTTTTTTTTTTTTTTTTGGTGATTATCGTTTTCTAACAATCAGTGTAAAACAACCTCAATAAGTATGAATGCATTTGTTTGATAAAAAAAAACCGGCAACAACAAAATTAATATTATGGGTTTGCCTGTTAAACAGCAACAACAATTCAAAAAAAAAAAAAAAAAAAACATTTTGTTTACAGGAGAGTTTCTATTATTTTTTGTGACCTCTCTTTTTGCAAAAGTTTATGTAGATGTGTTTTTGTGTGATTTTTTTTTTAATAAAAATGAGATGTGACACGCGATACGTTTAAACAAAATTTGTTAAACATTCAACATTACAAATTTGTTAAATTACCCTGCTTATGAATAAGTAGCTTATAAATTTTACAAAAATAATAACACCAACAAAAACATTTACTATAAAAATACAAGTTCAAACACGCGTTTGATGTGCTGGGAAATGTTTTTCTTTTTCTCTCCTGTTATAAAAATAAATCACTGAAATGGCTTCAGACCGTCAACACCCACCCCTGGAAAAACAATTTAGTCATCAAGCTCTAATTGACGTACATATGTACTGTTGCTGCTGTAATTGCTGCTGCTGTTGCTTTAATTATGGCCAACAACAATATGGCATTTTGTTTGGCTGATTACGATGATGATGATGATGATGATGATGACTATAGAAATGCATTTCAACTACAATAATACAAATAACAACACTTTTATTCTCCCACCACTGTTGCCAATTTAATGGTTTCCCCACGATTATAGCGGTTTTTATATGCCCATAATGGTAAAATTTCCGCTTTACCTGGAAATTTACCGGTTTTTTTAGTATAAACAGAAAAAATTAAAAAAATGTCTCTAATCAGCAAACTTATACATAATTCATAAAATCAAGAAAACAATTTGTTGTTCTTGCACCTATTACTAAAATGATTATATTGATTACTAAAAATTTAAAATTATGAATATAATTTTTTTTAATAAAGGATATTTTTAATTTTAATCAAAAAACTGATCAAAAAACTTTGCCGTTTCCAACAATGTGTTAATTGATTTAATTAAATATAGCTCAGGTTTTGACAATTCCCAACAACAGTTCTACAAGTTTAAATTATTTTATTTTAAACGAAAAAATCAATTAAGATGTTTTTTTATTTGATAAATATTTTAATTTAAAACTTATTTCAAAACAACTAAAATAAAATATAAGTCAAAATTATATTTTTAATTATTTTTTTAAACTAAAGAAATAATTGATTCAATAATCACATTAATTAAATTAAAATACTTTTCAAACAATCTTATTCAGTGATAAAAAAAACTATTGAACATTTTAAATTTTCTTTACAAAATAAGAGATATCAAATATTTTTTTATTAAAGTTTTAAAGTATGAAACAAAAATTTTGTTTTTTGGAATTGAATAATTGAAAATATTTTTAACGTTTTTATTTAGATTTTCTAAATGTTCTTTTTAATTTTACTTATTTCTTATTCTGTCAAATGATGTTCACTGTCTTGTTATTTTTGTAGATTTTGTATACTTAACGTTGGCTATGTTCATTTTAGGAAAGGAATTCCTTTATAAGTATTTTGATCAAAATCAGACAAATAGTTCTCAAGTTGTGATGAAATGTAAAATAAAAATAAGTCCAGCAAAAAAAAAAAAACCATACAATAATACATACTCGTATATAATTTAAATTGAAAGTCGTTTATCTTTTAGAAAGCACCCCATATCTAGATGTGTATAAACATTTTGCCAAATTTTTAAATTTAAGCGATGGATATTTTAAAAACACTTTAATCTGAATAAGCAGTTTTACGTCTTTTAGCGGTTTTTGAAGTTAGATTTGACGGGAAGTCTTTAAAAAAATAGTTGGCAACAATAACGCCCACCCACGTACTCTCTGTAATTGCACGCATTCTCAATTTAGTTGCGTGTCTTGTGTGTGACTGTATGGGAAAAAATCCCTTTAATATTACACTATCACTAATACAATAATAGACCTAAAAAATACTAATCAATTCTATTAGTTAAATTATCTTTATTATTATTTTATTTTTGTTGATGTTTGTATATTGAATTTTGATTAAAAAAAAATTGTATGCCGGGTCACGTTCTAATGTAGAAATACTCAGTAAAATAGTGTAATTATAATTTACTTATACAAATACAAACCGTCACAGACAACCATGAACGTTTTGGATAATTAGGGTGAACTGCATATTTGGTGAAACGAAATGTTTTTAAACCAAAATAGACTAAAAAGTTTGATAGCAGAAGCATATTTAAGTGTATTTAAGGCAATTCACTCTACCAATATCATTTCGTGTATGTGTGTAAGGCAGCTAATTGTTGTACACCCTCATAAATAAAAAGAATAGCTGTTATATATTTTAATTCTTAAAATAATAAAAAATAAACCCAGTTGCAAAATAGATCGAATTCGTAAAATTTCGTAGATATCCAGTAGTACGGCTATATCAAGCGTGAGTATATCCACACCATAATAGTGGAGAGGGTATTATGCGTTTGTGCTGGTGTTTGCACCACCTTAAAAAATTTATCAAAGACCCACATTTAAGTATACCGACAGACTCCGAATAACTTCCTGAGTCGACCTGACGATGTCCGTTCGTCTGGCAAAACAAAATAGTATGAAACTATTTTTAAAATTGCAACATTTACTTTGCGTAAAAGTTAACATGTACAGTGAAAATGGTGAGAGTTGGTCCAAATTTCAAAAAGCCCAATACAAGCATCTTTCCGAAATAGAGTCTTTGTGCCCATAAACCTTCTTATTATAAAATTTGGTCCAAACTAATTTGGTTGCAATCTAATTCATCTCGAAAGATTTATTGGAATCGGTCAATATTTGACTATAACTCCCATCCAAATGCTACTCTCGAAAATAGCTTTTAATGCCATAACTTCCTTATAAATGTTGGTATTGACAACAAATTGTCGATCATTAATATTACGATATATCTCATGATAAAACGTTGGGCTGGTTGGTCCAAAATTAATCATAGGTCCCCATCCTTAAACCACTTTAACAAAAAGAAACTCAAATATATGAAGACAAAATAAAGTCGAAGTTTTTGCAGATCAACTCCAAAGAGTGTTGACGCCTAATATTCCTAGCTCAGACATAACCTTACCAGCTACTCAAGACCTTGCTGTTTGCCCAATGAAAATTCGATTCTGGTTCTTTACTTCAGCAATCAAGAAACTGAAAATAAATAAATCCCCTGGTATATATAAAATTTCAGGAAAAATGATTCCCGAGCTACAAACACCTGCCCTTAAACTCATTTTATTCATTTTCTATTCTATCTTGCAAACTGGTTTATATCCAAAATCATGGAAAATATCAGAAATAATTATGACACCTAAGCCAGGTATAAACGATTGCCAAGTGTCATCTTATCGTCCGCTCAGTGCTGCCAATGGAGAATTCAAAAACTACACTGCGTCACAAATTGCATATTTGAAGTAAAATTACACACAAAATGAAAAAGTTTGCTTTGATAGAATGAATTCGCCTTGGGTGAACTTTTTGTTATTACTTGTTTGCATTTAAATCGTTATGTTTACAAAGAAGGTAAATCATACCGATTCCTGAAGCAAAAAAGCAATGAATGCCAATTCTTAACGGCACGTCTCAAACATAATCAATAACGTTAGTAGAAGAGCAGAACATAAATGTTTATATTTAAATTTTTACTACTCGCTGTAAACTGTGCTATTTATTGCAAATTATTTATTTCCTTGCGGTTATTTTGTATTGCCCACTCGATTGTCTTAAAATAGAATGCACAAATATTTATTTTTTAATGAAACGTTAGAAACTTACCTCTTAAATTCTTAAATCTATAGAATGTACACACTTTTTTACAAACTCGCGCAAATAATAAATATCACGGAATTACTTTTAAAAAATATTTGATGAAAAAACTTGGTAGTCAAAAATTTATGAAAAAATAAAACTCAAAGTAAAATTACACACAGATTACACATGAAACAAATTACACCTGGGCTACACATGCTGGTAGAAATTACACACAATACGTATAATTACACATGGATCTGCTATACTGCGTCCGATAAGCTTAATCTTAATTTTATTTAAGCTCTTTGAGAAAGTATTTCAAATTGTGTTGGACACATTTCTAAACGAACATCACATCATTTCCTCTATCAGTTTCGATTTTGAAAAGATTTTGGCACCATAGGACATGTTCATCGCATAGTTACTCTCATTAGAAAGATAAGAGAGAAACATTTCCCATGCCTTTGACAAATTCTGGCATGTTGGACTCTTATAAAAAATAGGCTCCTCGTTTCTCCAAAATACCCTGAACTTTCTGCGAAATTATTTATTGGATCATTTATTTTTAGTAAAGTACAAAGATCGCATCTCAGATTCAAGAAAAATCAGAGCTGGTGTATTCTTTATACTTAAAATATTTCCACAAATTACCTGATACACACGTCAACTTTTGAAGACGATACAGCGTTTATAAGCGCACATAAAAATCCAGTAATTGTCTGCAGACTCTGTTAAAGAACTCGCAAAATGGCTAAGCAAATGGAAAACAAAAGTGAACCCAACAAAGTGCGCACACGTTAATTTCACCTTGAGAAAGGGAGGGAAACTGGCCCAAATAGCATCGATATTACCAAGCAAAATCGTATAAAATATCTTGGTATACACCTTGAATTCAATATATTGATTCAAAATTCACTTTTTCGATGATTGTTCGAAAATTATTTAGGAAATTGTGGTGAATTGAAATTTTCTTTACTGGGAAGTAAACGGTAATACAAGTTAACCTAATTTCAATTTCCATTAATTTTTGTTTAATTAATTATAGACATAATAAAAGAAAAATATTCCATTTTATTCACCCCCTTATTGTGGAGTAATATAAATCATTATTTGTTTTTATTTGTGTACAAGTGCAAATATATGAATATTTATTTTAAAATAATAATCATTTTCATTTTATCTACACAGATTTAACAGAAAAACCCGGGGAAATTTTTGTAGTTGTAAAGGACTAGCATATTTAAAAAAACATTCATTAACAAATAACTCAGAGTATTACATATTCATGCCTTTTTCAATAAAGGCGTAACTCAATTCTTTTTTTTTCAAACTATTTAGCGTGCTTTGATTTTTATGGTGGACAAGGGCCAAATACACCCTGCTTTAAAATGTAAGGGGCTGTAGTATTTATATTGTCCCAGTCTTTTATAAAAAAATGGCATTGAATCCTGTTGTATATCAAAAATAATACGGATTTTATTTACCTTTAAATCTCCTGTAAATTAACAAAAAATCGACTTACCCCCTTTTTATATTAGGAGATAAATATATGCAAAATATGAACAGTAAATATAAAAGGTGATTTACTATGAGGTACGCTTTTTTTTAAAAATTGGATGTATAATTGAGTTTTAATGAAGTATTTGTTGGCTATCGACTATTATTATTCCACAAAAAAAAAAAAATGGCAACTGTGAGGCAACCAATTGGTAAAGTGAGGATTTTATTGCAGAACAATTTAAAAGTATTTTATTTTGAGTGACCGTCTAGATCATCAAGTCCGAATTTGAAACTCATAGAGTCAGTTACAAGCAATTATTACTCTCGTTAATCACCTTGAAATGATTGAACATGTCATTGAGGATTAGAACTTTCCAATAGATCGAGTAAATAATGGTTTTGCTCGGTTGTAATCTCTTTTTAGCCTTAAAGGCTTTATGATTACGTTCAGTTGAATAAATAAAAAAATAAAAAAAAATAAATAATAACTAATAGGATATCTTTTTTCGTTAAAGTACTTCCATATTAATCACTTATTTCAAAATTATAAACAAATTCATTCATTTATTTAAGCACTCTCTAATTCACATACACACACATACAAACAATGTAATTTGTTTTAAACAAACAAAACAAATATGTAGTTTTATTATGTCTGCTCATTAGCTTTACCACTTACAAAATAATTATTAACAAATTGAACTGTTTTAGAATCTTTTTTCATGCCACCGTATTTTTGTGTAAGTTTTATGTAATTTTTAATGTTATGCAGAATTAAAATAATCCTGCATAATGATAATTTTTGTTAAAATTTCCCTCCAGTCTTACCTGCACAAAATATGGAAGATTGGGGGGGCTTATATCAGTTGGACTAGTATATGGAAAGCAGTATATCGTCCCCTAAAATACAAAAGTTCGTAATAACAAAAAAGTTCGAAATAGAGTTTTGGATAGATTTTTGTTCGTTTTATTAAACCACATGTTCACAAAAATGTTTAGATCCCTGCGATCATAAATGGCGACTTTATTAAAGAAATTCAAATGCCAAGTACACCTTGTTGTTTTTGATTATGTAAAGTTTTTTGCTTCACCTGAAAAAAAAAATTGTTGTTACGCCCTATAAATTTGTTGTTGCTTTCTACAGAAAATGCATAGCCACACTAGCTATGCATTTTCTAAAACTAGAACACAAATAGGTACACTTGGGAAAATTTGTTCTTATAGTTTCTGTGGTATAGAGTGTCATATGGACAAGCCCGATTAACTTCACAGGCTGGGTTATAAATATGCAGAATGGTATTTATATTTAAAGGCTGCTGCTTTGTTTTTGAAGTCGGCAAAGAAAATAAAATACGTTTGCAGAATCGAAGCTACATGCGTAAGGACATAACATCAGTATGCGTGTGCTGTCCACCACTGATCCTTAAAGATATTGAGCATTTTTGGGTCTATCCTAATGTTATTAAGTTAATCAAATTTTTTTAGTTGGATATGTTCACTGGGTAGGAGTATGTGTTATGCATGTGTTTGTGGTTGGCACATAAAAATCACTTTTCCTGTAACGGTGGTTCTAATGCAAAACAAGAAATTATTTTTATCGCTGAGTATTACCATGTGTAATATGTTTGTTTTTAGGCATATTTATATATGTATGTATATCTGTGTACTTTGAAAAATAAAGTCAACATAATGACCACCAACCCAGTCAACCTCTTCTACAAATGTCGATGGTTTCCCCTGGCATGTTCATGTAGTGTTGGTGTGTTTGTGTATATTTTTGCTTGACCAACAGGAAAATACTCAATTAAGTTAAATATACCAACTCAATTGAAATTAAAATGGAAATTACAATTTTCATATAGTGGTGTTGGTTTATGTTTAAGTGTGTGTGTTTGCGAGAATGTATGCTTTTTAACTAAATAAATAACATTTTCTATGAATATGAAATAAGTACTAAGTGAAAAAAAGAAGATTCGAATGAATTTTAAACTGAAATCAATAACAAAACCCATTATTTGGTCACAATCGGCTTCTAAGTTTAAAAATTTGCTATAAATAAAAAACTTTTTATTAAAAAAAAGTAAGAAACTTAATCAAATTTGAGACCCGACTTTTTCTGATAAGATTTGTTCGCTGTATTTTACATAACTTGACGGTGATTTTTCTTTAAATAAAAAAAAACTGGGTTTAAATTCACAATATGTTTGCATATATATAAAATTTTGTTGATTATGTTTTTATTACCCTTACGTAAATATTCAACAAAAGCAAAATTTATTGAAAGGTCCATGCTGAAATATCCATTTGTCTGTCTGTCCATAGAAAAAAAAATTACAAACAATAAAAAAATTATATTTGTTTATTTTATTTGAAAATCATAAAAAATTCTGATATTTATTTAAATATTTTTTTCCTCTTTTGTTTGTGCATTTTATTTTTTCGTAAACAAATAAATATATTATAATTTATACTTCAATATATTTATGGCATAAGGAAAAAGTGCTTAACTCGACTTAAGCAGAATTTGAGTTTATGGCACATTTGAAAGCACCCGTGCACAAAGTTTAAATTATTTTGTACAATTTTTTATAAAGTTATTTCAAAATTAATTTTGTCTTAACAATTTTTTTTTTAATGTGCCCAACATTTGAGATAAAAACTTAAGTTTAAATCCGTTTTGTGACGTAAGGAATGTTTTAGAATAAAAACTTTAAGAAACTATAAACGAAGAGAAGTTATGATTTTATTAGAATAAAAATATATTTTTAAAAATAACCATTAAAGTTTAAAATGGCTTTCCTACAAAACTAAAAAAAATTTACTTAAGCACTTTTCCCTTATTCCCTTATTGCTACATAGTTTGTTTGGGTTTGTCTACAAATGGTAACCCTATATGCGGTATACAAAAACAGCTTGTGGAAAAAATTAAAGCCTTTAGAAGATATCTTTTTACAGTCCTTTTTATTACTAAAATATTAAGATAATTTTATATATTATACTGATGGGTACCAAGTGACATTTAAACTTTTATAGCGGTTACCTTTTTGTCTTTAAATGTTTGAGCTAAAATAATTATTGACTCAATTAAATATGTTTGAAAGTTGGGTACAGGGCTATTAAAACCTTAGTCTGAAAAAAGTCCTTGCAAAAAGGCCGTTTTATATCCTCCACCTCCAGCGGTAAATGAGGGTATACTTATTTTGCCATTCCGTGTGAAACTTTTTTTTTATTCATTTAAGACCACATAAGGCATACAACAATTTAGCTATGTCCGTCTGTATGGCTATCCATCTATTGAAAACACGATTATTTTCGAACGACTCAAAAGAAAATAACAATTTTGAATTTGAAATCAAGTACAATCGTTCCACTAATAAAAAAAGTTATTGACCAAAATGTAGAACAACTTCCTTAAAAAATTCATATTTCTTATAAAAAAAATAATATTAATTGGTTACAGAAGGAACTGATTGCCATCAGTAAAAAAACAACTTTAGTATAGTAATGGCTAATGCAATTGTAGTAAAAATTGGTCTGTTATATTTTCATAAGACTAGAAACAATATTCAAAATTTCACTCTGGAAAATCGGTTAAAAATCACTTAAAACCGTTACAACTATAAAAATTGTGGTGAGATGTGATATGACTAGAAATAATACCATGAATTTTTATGATAACTGGTCCATAATTTACTACAAGTCCTAAATTTTTTCTTTAAGTTATATTTTTATTCGACCTTTAAAATTCAATATTAAATGAAAATACTCAAGCTCGAGGTCTGTTGTAAATTTTCATTAACCATTCCCTGATGATGATATTCAAAGAATATCGAAATATTGGAAGCAAATAAAGAACATTTTACATACAACAGACCTCGAGCTTGAGTATTTTCATTTAATACAAGTCCTAAATATTAAACTCGAAAAAAAAATTGTATTATTGTATATTTCAGTTTTGTCTAAGTTTTTTATTACTTGAAATCCCTACAGGATTTTGTGTTGATAGTTCGTTATTAACTAACCATTGGTCCAATAAAAAGTCCCCTTCTGTGATTGACTTGAATACGCCTAAAACTGAAAAGAAGCCTGATATATTATTTAAATTATTTAACATTATGTTTTATTTGACTGTTTGGAATAGACTTTGATACGTCTTAACCTGCATCGATTTTGTATACTGTGAGGCTAGTTTTTCTAAAGATAGCAGTTTTACTTGTTATTGTATAAATTTGCTGCTGCATATGCATAAAATCACTGCTCTTAGGTTTGAGTGCACATGAATGTATTTGTATTTATCTTAAATAAATTTAAGGCACAGTGATGTATACATACATACATACATACCCTGCAAACAATTTCGATCTAAAAATTGTCTAAATAGTTTCCCTATTTAGCAAAAATCTATCGCTTTTGCTATTCAATTCTTATTGATGTAGTAACATCGTTCGGGAAGAAGTGTCCCTTTATGGTTATATTTACATTAAGAATCTACTTTTATGACGAATTAAAGTGCTTTGGTCGATTAATATAAATTTAATTTAGTAATATCGCTTTTGCCTCTAAAGATTACTCTTTTGAAGTTTAACTTTTTCTTATTGTTCTTTATAATAAAAAGTGTTCCGTTTAACTGTTTATCTTTGTTTGTTATGTTATGTTTGTTTGAGTAAGATAAAAAATAAAAGATATTTGAAAATGAACAGTACATTTAATCAAAAAAATTTGTTAATGTTTTAAGGTTAAAAACCTAAAGCGGAAAAATATTTTTAAAAGAATTTACAGAAAGTCACAAATTTGTTCAAACACTAACTTTATAAAAGTTTCAACAAATTATAACTAGAATATTTTTTCAATGCTTTACAAAGTTTATTTTAAAAATTTTTTTTCACTGATAACTTTGATGTTCACTACAAACATTTTTTAAGTCATTGAATAAACAAAAAGTTCCAAATATCACTAATATTCTCTAAAAAAGACAATTATTAATTTTTTAATCCTAAATTCTTTTTAGTTGGCTCTAACAAAAAAAAAAAAATTATGAAACAATACTAAAAATTTACCCAATCTACCAAAAGAATAAGTTTGGATTGTTTTGTGCACTCATTTATATGCCTTTCGGTAACATTTCAATTCAGCGGGGTCCTAATTTTGAGTATATAATAACTACTTAATTTTTCAAATATTTAAAAATTCACTTAATTTTACATAGTTTTATAAATTTATATTATTTCTTACGCACGTACCACCGATCACATTGCAATTTAAATACAAACTGTCATACGTTACGCACTTTGCCTTTGTACTAGAAATTCACTTTTTAACAGTAAATCGATGCGAAGAAGTCAATATTATTTGGGCAGTGTACAATCGTGCTCTTGTTGTAATTAAATAACTGTTACAATTATCTGAACAACTCATTAAAGTGACGAAAAATCAAAATTTGTAGTTTTTTTATTTTGTAGTTGTTAAATTCTGCAAAATCTACTTTTAAACTACCACATGTGACTAAGTAGTTCAAATTTCGTAGACAATCGAAAAACGCTTAACCAATTGCTTGGAGGGTACACACATAATTTAAATTCATATTAAAAGTGTATTAACCCTCCGATGAGTGAAAAGGTCCCTAGGGACCTTTTTGCCTTTTCAAACTGAAATTACTCCTACTTCGGCCACTACAACCCCCCCCCCCCCCAAAGTTACTCTGTATTCCAAGAGTATTTTGTTGCGCATCTTTTTTCCGTATGGACCTTGTACTGAATTTCACTAATAAATGCATGTTTTTGGGCATCATTATAATTTTTTTATTTTACAAAGACCTAAACTCAAAGACATTGGGGATGATGATAAAAACAAAAAATTCTAAGAAAAAATTCTAAGAACAAAAATACTAAGAACAAGAAATTCTAAGAACTGGTTTATTGCTAGTAGTATAAAATTAGAATATTGGAATTAAAAAAATTGAAAAAATTATTTTTGTATGTAGAATTTAGTTATAAACAATAAAAGCAAAAAAAAAATCCAAAAAAAATTTTTTATAGGAAAAAAACATGATTTACAAAAAAGGTCCGTAAAGGACCTTTTCACACGGCCGTGAAGTTCAGAACTGTCACTCATCGGAGGGTTAACGTTAATTGCTTGTAATGGGACCAACAATAATAGAATCGTTTTCAGAAAACATGTCGGAAATAAATCTAGACAGTCGTTGGTAGAAACTAATTATATAATAACCCTTTAACCAGTGCAAAAAAAATATTTTGGTTACATAGAACGTTTATGAATTAAATCTTCGTAGAAATATTGTCTCATAAATTTTCTTTAAACTTAAAACATTTTTTATGAAAAAGGCCTTTAATATTTTTACGGCCGTATTCATAAAAAAAAAACAGGGTTGTTAAAGGTTTATGAAACGAATTTTCGATGAAAATTTGTCTAATAAGCCTTTTATAAACCTATGCTATAAACCTAAAAATTTTTTTATGAATATGGGGATAAATATTACTTGTTTCTTAAAATGAATTATATTGCCTTATATTTAATATTCACTTAATTTAAATATTTTTTTTCACTAGCGGTCAATATTCCAATATGGCAACATATATTAAGACCACTTTAAGAGTTTTTAGAAAAAAGTGTTGCCTAAGACTTGCCGTAGCCGACTATTATCTGTCCTAATCGATGAACAGCGCTCTCACTTTGATCGCTTGACTTCAGAATAGGATATCTGTAATTGGTTTAATTCTTTTTTTTTTTTGGATAAAAATATTAACACTTTTTTTTTGGCGCGGAGAGGGTATATGTTGCCGGAATGTTACCAAAAGGTAATCGCTTACGATGGCTAACATTTGAAAAAATTTAAATTGCACAAATAGTTTGCAATGAAAACTAATAATTTCTATTATTTCTAAGTTTCATATAATGAACAAATTTATTTATTTAAACTTTTTTCGAATGTGCTTCTATGAGTTTAATTTCAAGTTATAACGAGTTATTGTAACAGTCCCATTCCCTAAATTTATTACACGCACACATTTTGCTTAAGTACATTCGAAAAAATGATAAAAAATAAAGAAAAGTTCCCACATTTTATTTAAAAAAATTAAATTTTGTTTACAAATCGAAAAGTTAAAGCAACGGTCACATTTGTCAAATATTTTACAAAAAAAAGGGACCAACAAGCAAACTAAAATATAATTTCCCTTATTTATAAATAGTACCACATCTTACATAAAACAGTTTTTTGCTATGTCTAGCAGTATAATGAGATTTATTTTATATTATTAAGACCATGTTAAATCTCACTAACTATGAACAAAAGAAATTGTTATGCCTATTTGGGAAAATATTTAATAAGTGTGACCGTAGCTTAAGTGTTTTTTTAAAAAATATTTGTTTGTTTTGCATCCAAAAATTCTTTAAAGAAATGATTTTTTTTTTACAAAATTGGTCATCTAATCTGCAGAAATTTAAGAATTTTAACCATTAAAAAAACTTGAAATTTGCTTTTAAATAAAAATTTTAATATGCTGTTGGTGGCGTTACAGAAATCCATTAAAGTTTTTTTATGATGTTACTTAAATTTTTGTTATTTAAATATGAATTTTTGGAAGGTGGCCCAAGAGTATTTATACAGCTTTTTATATTCCAACAACCAGTCACACTTTAATGAACTCTCATATCCAGTCGCATAAATACCCATTCAATTAAAATACAAAAGAACGTAAATAAAAAACATTAAATTTTTTTAAGGATTTCAGTTGAACTTTAGTTGTTACAATTTTCAATTTACCTTTTTTCAGGAAATAAATATTCTCAAATAAAAAAAAATCTATAAAAAAATTTACTGACTTTGGTAACAAGATGAGTATGTGCTGTATGCGTGTGTGTGTGAGTTCAAAATAATAATTGTTTATTACAATTCTTTTGTGAATTTATTAATGTTTTGAAATATGTATTTGATATTCGTCAGTAGAAAATTAAGTCACAAAACGAAATTCAAAAAAAAAAACCAGGAAAATAATATGCAATTACGTTTAAATTTTCTTTTTATGAGCTTGAATACATAAAAATCTACTTAATTTTTTTACTCAATAAAATAATTGGCATGCATAAACAAATGTTTATTGTTTATTGGGTGGATAAATAAATACAATCAACAACAACTCACGTATTTACTTATAATAAAAGTTATTTACTACAGAATTTCAATTTTCTATGGCAGTTTTCTATAAATGCCATGTTTTTATTGTAATTGCAGTGACCAAAATAATTGAATTTCAACGTTTTTTTCTGCTTTCACCAAAATATAACCACTTTATATTAAAAGGAAGAGCGGAAGAAGAATGTTTTAAAAATAACACACATACCATTGTTATTTTGTTGTAAATACAAAAACATACACTCGCAACACACACATTCACGGCAAATATGCACATAAATAAGAATGTCTGTAGTTACATGAATATGTATTTTGACATTTTGATTAATTGTTATCGTGTCATTAAAGTTCACTACAAAATTGTATGCATTATGAACAGGAAATCGATAAAAAGGTTTATTCACACACACACACACACACACACACACACACACTCACACTCGGACGCACACATGTGAAATCATGTAGCTACACAAACGTTTACATATAACAGCCTTGTAAGTAAACAACTCATTTATACCATTCATACATCTGTAGATGGATGTGTTCATGGATGTTTCGTACATAGTTTTGAATCGTATCGTACGTAGCTGTATTTGAATATTTGTTGTGTTTGTATGAGTACAATATTGTTTGAATTTTCCTCTTAACATATAATTAAAGTGACATTAGTTTGTTTATACCTTAATTGTATGTTGTTTGTAGACCATTCATTCGTTCACAGACATACTTACTTAAACTAAATATATAGAAGCAGTAGTAAATGACTGATCATTACGTCTGTATATGAATTGTTTGTGGAAATAAATAGCTCATATTGGGTAATATCGTAAGTTATTTCGATTATTCAATAGAATAAGAATAGGAAATAGAAGTAAATATGGCTGCATTCCGAAATGTAATATTTTCTGGACGAATAGTCCAGAGGGCTAATTCTGGCAGTCTTGATCGAATACTTCTTCGATTAGAAAGCAATTTTATTTATAATTATTTGAGTCGATACTGAACGAATTAAAATTATTTCAGTGTTGTAAAGCATTTATTTGAGTTTTCATAACACTGAAAAAATAATTTCGATTGGTTCAGTATTGCCTGAAACAATTAGAAACAAAATTGCTTTCGAATCGAAAGAGTATTCGATCACAACTGCCAGAATTTACCCACATTTTAAGAAGATTATGTCCCGAAGATAAGAAAATAACATTCTATTTAATATTTTTATTTTCAGAATGTGTTCAATGAATCAAATTTCAATTAATAAAGCTTTCTTGCAATAGTAATATTCCTTCAATATTTCACATACATTTTTATTGCTTAAGCCAACCTTTGGTTAACATTGAAGCTTTAGATATGAACAATGTTGTTCCTAATTTTATGTTTATTGAAATATATACACCATCAGAATATCTTGGATCTTCATGTTACATGTTCTGCTGTAGCTATCTTTTAGTTAGCAATTAAGTAAATTTTGTATGTACAGACAATTTTACAATTATTGGACACCAGCAGAATGTAGAGCATTTTCTGGCCCACTACGGCCTTCGTCGGCATTCTTTGTGTCCCACTGGAAAGTGATATTTTATACATTTTAGGTATTTAAGGCACGAATCTTAACAAATAGAATGTGATAATTATTTCTCTTTTTATAATAAGTTATTTTTTTTAAATTTCATTTCATAAAGCTTTCTTGCAATAGTCATATTCCTTCAATATTTCACATTTATAAATTGAAATTTGATTTATTCAACACGTTCGAAGAATGAAAATGGTAAATATAATAGAAATAACTTATAAAAAAAGAAATAATTCTCACATTCTATTTGTTAAAATTACATTCTTTTAAACTTTTGTATATACCCGATTTACTGTTAAATAATTTGGAGACTAGTGGGTCTGTCTCTTCTTGTAGGTCCAAAGTTGAAAACAAAAACTAAAAAAACATCTGCTATAGATATTAAATACAATTTCAAATTATTTATTAGACCCCATTTCAAATCTTTTTCAACACTTAACAATTTTAAAGACAGGGAGAAACTAATTCAAAGGCTGAAATTTCCCTTTTTTCATTTACCAATCTGCTAATGCCGTAAATAGTTCCATTTCCTTAAAAGACATTTCCTCATAATTTTCCGAATAATTTTTTGGTCTATTTTATTAAGTTTTATTATTAATTAAAGCCAGGTTTCACTATTCAACATAAAAAATCGTATGATTCATTGACACGAAAATCTGGCAGAATTATATTCGACATAAAAAAATGTTTGCAAAATCTGCTTTCCAATAAGCCAATATATTTGAATTGCTTTTAGTTTCATTTGAGTTAGTTTTGCTTCTATATGGCATTTCCATGTCAAACGCCGATCTAGATGAAATATATTGGCTTATTGGAAGAAATTCTGTTCTTAGCCTCGACTGCAAACTTCTACTTTATAACTCTATATTGAAGCCAATCTGGTGCTACGGTATTCAGCTATGGGGCACTGCCTCGGCCTCAAATATCGAAAAAATTCAAATGCGCCAAAATAAACTTCTTCGAATAATCACAGCCGCTCCCTGGTATGTTAAAAACTCTAATATTCACAAGGATCTCAATGTGCCATTAGTAAAAACTATTATTACGAAGTACGCAGTAAAATATTTTAAAAGGCTTGAGTTGCACCCAAATCCACTTGCTCGAAATATTTTAAATGACAGTGGACACTCTAGATTAAGGAGAAGAGATACCGCAGGACTCATCCGAAGGGAAGACCGCTAAACATTTACATATGTGAACAGAAACCGTGAGGAGAAAAATTTTCGTCTAGCATTGGCAGGACAAAAATAAAGTATTAGCATAAGATTTGATTAATTATTGTTAGTTCATATTTAATATATGAAGATTCAATAAATAAATTATGAAAAAAAAAAAAAAAAAATCTGCTTTCAATGCCACACTCTCACACAAAAAAGATGCAAAATCATATGACTCAGCTACTCTGATCGCATAGAGTCTCTCATTTTATGAAAATTATTTTTAAACATTTTTTCAAGTCAAGCAAATTTATTCCTTAATTTAATTTTTAGGTTTTGACAAACCGTACGACTGAATAGAATAGTCCGTTGACGGCTTAACAGAAACTTCAAAAATGGTGATTGCTATCTTTGTTTCTTTTTATATACTTCTTTTTATATACTTAGGAACGGGTATTCAACAAGGACTTTGCTTTTCAACGGGAGCAAATTCGATTAACATAAAACTTTTGACATTTTACTTGTTGACACACAAGAATTGCAAGTGTTACAATTCAGTTTTGCTTTAAAATCACACTCCGCAATGAAAACTTTATAATAAAAATCGTGGATCTGTAAAAATTCCATTTCGTCATATTCTTCGGTCAATATAATCGATATTCTGGGACAGTTATTCAGAATTGAATAAAAAAATGTGAGTTGACTGGATTGATACAAACTTTGGCTACATTATCGCGTATTAAACCAATTCACTTAATTCCCAGCAAAAACTTTGCTTACAAAATAAGCAGAAAAATAATGAGAACTTAAGGCAAAGAGTACTTATTTTTTTACTAGAAAAAGTACTTATTTTTGTTTGCGATGTCCCAAAAGTAATCCTTTATAATTTGGACAATTACAACTTAAAAAATAATACCTTTATTTTATACTTAAAAGTTGTATAAAAATATGTAGTTACCAAAAGAGACAAGAAATAAGTACTTTCAAATTAACTTTGAAAAAGGTTTAAACACACTAATTAAAATTGCTCTGAAATCTTATGGAATTGATGTTGAAAAAGTGTATACAATAGAGAGTGCTTTTGCTGCACAAAATCATTTATAGCTCTTACATTATAATAACAATGTGGGCATTAATATATGTAATTATACGGGCCTGTCACAGAAATAAATTTCAATCGAAAGTTTTTTAATTCCGAGAAAGCTTCTTCAGAAAATGAAAACCGATCAATTTTGTCGAAATGAATCACTTTTTCGATCGAAAAAAGTTTTTGTTTTGGTTTGCACAATATTGCCACACTTAACTTAAAAATAACAAAATTAAAATTTATCAGAATTACGAAAATCGATCGAAATGAAAATACGGATTTAAAATAATTCCGAATAGCTGCTGTGACAGGCCTGGCCTAATTATGTTCTTCAAAAAATCTCGTTAACATTAGATTGATATCACTAATAACGAAAATATATTGTCTTGGTAATTTTGGAACATATTTATTTATGTAAATATACATTTTATTGATTTTTGGATTTTTCATGGATTTAACATCTAAATTATTATTACAATTTTATAATATTACCGGATATCTAACAAGCACTAATATAATATATTGCAAATTGATTAAAAAAATTATTTAAAATCATATAATAATAACTTATTTAAGTCATTATACCAACGTATTTCTTTGTAATGCATAATTATGACTTATTTAAGATATTATAATAAAGTTATTATTTTATATATAACTTATAATGCAAAAAGTGGCGAATAAAGCTACAAAGTAATGAATTCAAGAAGTCATTTAAAGTAGCATTGTATGTTAAGTTTTTGCTGGGTTGTTAATATCGCGACCGTTTACCGTAGAAATGAAAAATAACCGAATTTATTCTTTCCCCAACGTTCTCAACAATTTAAGCTGTTTACATCGATAACATGTCCTGGTATTCATGACATAAATTTCACTAAACTGTTGTTTAAAAGAATGATGTGATATAGCCACCGAAATAACCGATCGCATAATTTCACTTCTGTTTAAGAAGCGTCACCATCTTTCATACTCGGATGCTCAATGTAAACCCCGATTCAAGGGTATTAAGAGTGATAGTTTCTACATAAACTGTGCAGTAAGACAAGGGGTGTGTGACCTGTGACCTACACTACTCTTATTACCATTAGACATGATAATGTCAAACCTAACACCGAAGCACCGGACGGTATCCAGTAGCACCTAGACCACCGGCTACATAGACTTGACAAAGCAGTTGACCAAAGTTAGGAGTATATCAACTAATAATAAATAACACTATAATTGAAGATTGAAGATTTTTGTTAAAACTCCGTGTTTACAATTGCGAAAAAATACTTGGTATTACTTAACAGGCAAGTTTTTCTGTTCTGTCGACTTGCTCGATAAACAGGCAATAAATATTCGCTTTAATTCGTCCAGGTTTCACATCTATTCCCAACTAAACTATAAAATGTTCTAATGACTATAACTGATTTACAAAGTAGTCATATTAACCTTCGCCCTACCAATACCCACCCGGGTGTTCTTTTCGGTTTTATTTCTTTAATAACTTCCTTAAATTTGCTTCAGCTTAATGGCTATTTTTACTCACTAAGCAAAGTGTTAAATTCATTAAAAATCTGAAAAAATTAAATTTTTATGACGAAAACTTGTGCATCGCCTAAAAAAATAAATATGTACAGTACCAAATGGGTGGGTATTGGTAAGCGATGGTTATAAAAATCTTAAGACAAAGGTTAACGATTAAATCAACTATTCGCCCAAGCGTCAACCATATGAACAGATATTTAAGCAGTGAGTGGTTGATATTTATATTAATAAGTGCATTAAAAAGTTCCCATATTTATATGGAATTACACATCGATCGATTAGGTGAGGGAAACAGTGTTTTCTCCCCACCCAATAATTTTATACTTGCAAATGTTCAAGTTTGCAATAATAACAATTAGTTGTCCATTTACATGCAAATATTTATATACAAGTCGCATGAATATATCTTTAACTATTTATATCTACTCGTATTTGCTTGTATGTATGTATTAAATGTGAAAGCATTTTATTGAACAATTATAACAATTAACACAATTTTGTGGCCAAAATTCTCTTCATTGTTTGCAAAAAACTTCAACAAATGTCTCACATACTGTCCATCCGTTTAATGTTTACTTTATATGTCTATTTTAACATCGACTCAATACACATACACCCATAAGTATGTGGCTAACTAGCGGGAAAATTCAGAAGGCCTTTAATAAGGCCTCAAGTAAGAAAAAATTTTTGATTCAGTTACCATTTTTATTTAACTGCTAAAGATTGCCTCATAGAAGGCTTCGGCTTTTTCGTATAAAATATAAGATACACATTCCACATTCCCTTCTATGAGAAGGGAGAAGAGAAGGACAACATTTTTTGTTTTGTTTTTTTGCCAAAGCAAAAACAAAATAATAATTTTGTTTATCCAGTTGCCATTCTTATGTAGCTCCCAAAGAAGCGAGAGCAGAAGGCCTACCCCGCAACCACAACGTGTGTAAAAGAGATATGAGTATGAAATGGGGCAAGCACGCCTTGTACATTTAGAAGAAGGAGCACTGAGGCCTTCTAGAAGCCATCTGTACTCCTTCTTCTTCACGCTGGGTATTTACTTCACACAAACAAACCAACTTACAAATAAATTTATACAACTGTCCAAAAAAGTGTATTTATTACAGGTGTTTGTTTGTGTCAATTTGCCACTGTATAATCAAATGTGTGTGTGTGTGTATGTGTATTAGTTGATTAATATAATGAGGCTTTATTGGAAACCATATTTTATTTGTTTATTTATCTTTTATAATTCTTGGAATTTCTTAAACTTTTTTTTATTTTCTAACTGAATTTTGTTTATTTAAAACTGAAAATTAAAGTTGACGTTGACATGGATATTGATGTGGCAGTTGAATGAGAATATTTCACATTTTATATGCAGAACCAATTAGTGTTTAATTAATATTAAGGGATTTTGTTATTTAAGGGGAGGAATTTTTACTATAAATACAAAAGTTTAATTAGGATAAATGTTAATTTTATTGCAAACAAATTGAACAATTAAATATTTTGAGGACATTTTATTATTAATTTAATTCAAAAAACATCTTATTGTTTTGAATATTTTTGCGGTTAAAAACATTTTCTATGATATTTTGGCTGTTTTTATATAAGTTTGCCAGTCCGCTTGTAGTTTCTTCAATTAAATTCTTATAACCTCTAAAATATATGTATACCGTAAAGAAAGATCCTTATATGTAGGTTCGGGCTGTCCGTCCGTCAGCTTGCCTCTCCATGTGTAAGTGTAAATGGTTTTTCCGAAGATCACAGATATTATGGGGACTATATATGGGTCTTTATATTAATATCACCAATGAACTGCAATACAATGTTATTGAAATTCAACTAGATCAGTCTACAAGTAACTGAAATATGTGCATACAAACACGACTGTATTTAATTTTTGAAGTGTTTTAATAACAAAGGCCTGCAAAATTTGTATAAATCGGAACCCCGGAATTAATATATACGTATACATGTATAATATTTTAAAGGCTTGAGTTGCGCCGAATATGTATCTGTACTCACAATTTCTCCAGAATTTCTCCAGAATTTCTCGCGATATCTTCGCTTAAAGTTTAAAGTTGTTTTTCGCCATGTTCGAGACGTTATAACTGAGCGAATTAATCTTTAATTATATTATATACCTGTTATGTTGCCTAAAAGTCCTTAAAAGTTTTAACCTTTGTTATATATTGTTCCTTCTCTGTGATGTCTGAACCTGAAGTTATTATATACACACATATATATATATATATATATATATATATAATCGCCAGTTTTATTTTTATTTTTTTATACTCCTCACCACAGGTATATATAGTTCTGGAACATTGATCTTAGACCCCATAAAGGATATATATGTATACATATATTATGGGTCCTTATGAGTGGCGAAATTGATATAAAGATGTCCGTCTGTCTGTTGAAATGGGTTTTCCGAAGACCCCAGACATGATGAGAACTTGGTTGTTATATATATCTGTCACATCTGCTCTTTATAAATTTGCTATAATTTGGGACAGATACATGTACATAACAAATGCAAAAAAAAAATATTTTAAACAAAACTATAAAAAACTTAAAAAAATTATTAAGAGAATTTTCAACATAAAATGAATTAAAATTTTATTGATAATTTTTTTTTAATTCAAAAGAATCAAAAATTTCAATTTAAAACCAACAATTCAATAAAAAATTACATTTGTTGTAAAAAGTACCTTTGGCACAAGCTCTATATGTCTTCATTTGTCCTTCAAGACGTACAAAGAAAGGCCAAATTGAAAATATAAATTCAATTATTTCTATCCACCAATACCACTGGTTAAATATTGATGTTTGACTATAGACTAGCTGACGCCGCAGGGGCGCAAACGGTAGAACGGCAAAGAATTCTGATGATGGGAATGTGGTTATTCTCTTAATATGTAAATTCGACCCGAGTTCAATCCCGTGTTCAGTCAAGATCAAAAGTATCAAAAAAATCTTTTTATTCATTTCATGTTGTAAATTCCTTCCTTCACTATAAATAATTTAATGAATATTAAATTTGATAAACTTTAGACTTATTTAAATATCAAAAAATCCACTAAAATCCAACAGTTCAATAAAAAAAAACTCTCTAAAAAATGTTTGTGTATTTTTTCTAAAGTCAATGACTTCTATAAACAAAAACTTTGGTCCTGTGCAAAATAAGTTTAATAAAATTATTGTTTAAATGACCAAATGGAATTTACCGTTTTATCTTTAAGTCAAGTATCCCCTTATGATAGTAATTTTTTTTAAACTGAATATTTTACTGAATTCAAAAAAAAATATATCAACCAAAATATTTAACAAAAAAGATTTATTCGTTTATTAGAACTTGGCAAAAGAACGTTTTCTTTCGCACAAAAATATTTAAAACAAAAAAAATGCTAAAAACTTTATTGGGTGCCTAGGTAGGCTAGTTGGGAGTGAGCTAGTCTATCAGTGTGTGGTTGCGGGTTCGATTCCTGCAAGAGACTCTGGTCTGTTTCACTACAACGGGCTGAAGGTTACTATTGCTCGGATAATTAGGTAAGATTATAGTTGCAATTAATATATAATAAATAAATAAAAACTTTGGTTTTGTTTCAAATGTATTTGTGCGAAATCAAGCGTTCTTTTGACATCGTGAAATTGACAATAAGAACGCGCATTTTCGGCCCTTTTTTGTTATTACAATTAAGCCCATTTTTTGCTTTTGCTCCGTTTTTTTTTTTTTTGTTCTGGCTATATCGAGTTATGAAAACTGTCTCAGAAATTTAAAATGGCGCGAAAAGAAAAACATCGATGAAACGGATAAGATTTGGACAAGTCTGCAATTGATGACACTTCATTTATTAAACTTATAGTTTTGATTCACATATATTAATATAATCAAAGACTGAAGTTGAGAGGAACTATAGTGTCCTGAATGTCGTTGAACATATACAAAAGCCTAATAGATGTTAAATATATCGTAACAAGCATTACCGTTATGCGACTAAAGTCGCATTTTTCCCCTTTTTTGGCTGCCTTGCCACTTTCTTCGCCCCTTTTTCAATCCCTTTTAGTATCATTTTGTATTATTTTGTATCGCCTTTGCCCCTTTTTGAACTAATTTTTTTAATATTGGCAGTCAATGAACGCATACCGTGAAGTTTTCGTTAGAATGATCCAATTTTTCAAATATAAATTTGACTTTCATACATTTTGGCTCCATATAATAAATTATTTCAAAAAATTTTCTATTAGGCGATACCCAAAGATGAAAATAGGAAAAAAAAGAAAATGGTTCTGTGATAAAAATTTTGACAGCGTTCGCTTGTGTTCAGTGAAAGAAAATGTAGCAGCATTTATTTTCAGAAAATTTGATCAGTTAAAGTTAAAGCAGTAACACATCAAGCTTTGCAGCTAAGCAGTTTATTTTGCCTGTGTTCATACAGCTCATGTCTTATTGACATGATTCTTCCTTTTTCTTCTTTTTCTTGGCGTTCAAATGATTAATTTCATGTCGACGACATGTTTTTTTTTTTTGTATAGTCTTTAAATATGAATAAGAAAGAACAGAAAATAGCGAATGAGAAAGCAAAGCGTACTGACAGTACATGCATGTGTGTACTCCTTTCTTTTCCCCTCGTCTCACTCACCCATACAGTAGCAATCATGTCAATAAAACATGAGCTGTTTGATCACAGACTTTCCAGCACTTTATTTAATAGGCAATTCTAAAAATGTAGAAACAAGCAATTAAGCACTAAACGCAAAAGACTTCAAACTTGACCTTTTATGGATATTAATGAAGCAAAGGTTAAATCGATAATCGCCGTAAGGGGAAGTGTAATCGAAAATAAAATACCGGTTTTTATAAACAAAAGTGAAAAGAACTTTTAGTGCTTATAGGGAAGCTCGAAAGTGTATATATTTCCTAAACAATTTGTATTTTATATTATATATGTTTTGTACATATATAATCCGAGCTAGCATTTTCAATCGTATAAGAGTATCCTGGGAATCTCATGATGAGCATTTTTGATCGTCGACGAGTGCAGCTGATTCCTCTGTGAGATACTTCTACAACACAGAGGAAGAAAAAATTAGATGTTTTTGTTATTGAAACTCGTCAGATAATCATCAGAAGATTCATTTAGGAGTTGTATATTAAACATAATCGTCCTAAAAGCAGCATATGCTAGCTGGGATGTTTTATTTATACATAAGAAGTTTGTTTTTTTTTTTAATGTTTGTTTTCAGTGAAATTAACTTAATAAATATGTTTGATTTTTAAAAATGTCTGGTTTTTCAAGTTGCACATTTTTTTCTCAGAATTCCCTTTTTTAAGGCAATTATTTTTTGAAAATCCCCTTTTTGTGCCCCATTTTGAAAATTTTGAACGGTAACGCTGATCGTAACCTATAAGGCAAAAGGCCCTAACTAACCTAAAATTTTTCTTCTCATTGATTCTGATGAACAATGATCAGAAGAGTGTAAAGCGTTTTCTATCTGTCAAAAAGTCTCATGTTCATAAAAAATAATGTATGAACTAATCCACATAGCGTGGCGCCAACGCTTTGTAATTGGAAAATCCAATTTTAACAGCGCGTTAAATAGTGAATTTGGCTGCTTTTTTTAAAGTAATAGCAACTTGGCTATTTTTCGACCAATCTATCGGTTTTATCTCCATTTTTATTTCTATTTTTTTCGGTTTCATTAAACAAGATAAGTAAAGATTATTGTTTATGAAACAGCGTTAAAGCTTTTATTTAAGTTTGTCATTGCACCTTGGAAGTAAATCTAACTACGCTACGTCTAACGCGCTGAATTACTTTGGTCTGTGATATTTTAAGCTTAGCATGTTTGATTTGAATGTACAATGATTTCAAATTAAATATTATTTTTGAGAATATTGTTTGTGAAAAATTTTTGGTGTTTCTTTATAATTTTTTGCGCTTTTTAAAAAAATGCCATTAAAATGTACTTAATTCATCCTTTTTATCAATTGAGACCGTTTTTAGTGTGCCAAGAGTTGACACCACTGTATATAAATACACAGCACACAGGCTAAACTGGAATACGAGTAGAGTAAATTGATTTCTCTATATTTAATTTTTTGTATAACAAATATCAAGAATAAATTATAATAAATGATTTATTGTTTGAGTGTGTTCGTATGAAAGAACTGATAGTTTTTATATTTAACTATTCATTTGATTACATTTTTACTTCAATACACACATATACATGTAAATGTCATTTAGCTTCTGAATGTAAGTATTTTTGTTTGTGGTAAACAGGCTGTATGTTTATTTTTCCGCATATTGTGATTTCTAGTTACATATTGAAGTTGTGACTCGTATCAATAGTTTCAACATGAATGGTCTAATATTTATTTTATTCGGCTTTCTCTCCGTATATACCCTTTACCACAGTTGGAAAGGGCACATATAAGTTTGCTATTTCGTTTGTAATTTCTACAATATTAATCATTGACCCTGGGTCGATATGAGGAGGGAAGTTAATTTAGTAATGTCCGCCTGTCTATTGAAATTGGTTTTCCGAGTACCCAGATATGATGGGGTTTGGTTTGCAAACAGAGCTGCCGTTTTTGGGTTTTTAGTTATTTCTAACCAAAATTGGTTATTTTTTTTCTCAATGTGGAGATGTGAATATTTTTTCATTTTGGTTATTTTTTTTCTAAAATATAAAATACGTATGAATATATTTTTCTTGATACACTGTCAATTTAGGTTTTTTAAATTTTTTAACCTTTTTATTTACATGGGTCGTTATCGCGAATTTCGATTCGAAGGAAATTATTTACGACTTCGAATAATGTGTACTTTGCACTACGATTTTTCATTTTTTGTTTCAAATGAAGGGAAGGAAGTTTTTATACCTTATCGAAAACCAAAAATGTCTGTCAAAACAGCTACCAGATATTTTTGTCAAGAAAAAATTGCCAACAGAAATTTTTAAATTAGAAACGGCCATGTTCTGAAATTTAAATCAAATGAAGTTTAATTGAAGGCGATTTTCAATTGATCTTTGGTTAATGATCGTAGTTTGCTCTGATTTTAATAGTAATAAAGATAAGTGGTACTTAAATTAGAAATTGCATAATATCACGCGGAATCGATTTCAGAACATGACTAAAAAGTACACCAAAGTAGTTTTAGTGTTTCTTAAATCTTAAATGTAAGTAAAATGTTCTAAATTTACATTATTTTCAGTAGTATATTTAAATAAACTGAAATACACATAGGAATTTTAAAGACTTTTTAAAAATAAATTTATTTATCAAATTAATTTTGGAATTTATGGAATTTACTGTTAGAAAATGGCGTAAATTTAAGAAGTTTTAAATTTAACTTTTTATAACCTGTCGGTATGTATATTTATATAATGTTCTTTAGATAAAGATTTGGCGATATTTTTAATTTAAACTTTTTGCCTATTGAACGTACGTTTTTTTTATAATACTTTTTCAAAAATTTTGGTTGTAAAAATGTTATTAGTCGTGGCAGCACTGTTTGCAAATATTCAAGTCACATCAGCTCCGTTAAATTTTAGCATTTAAATTCAGTCTGATCGGTTCAGATTTGGCTCCGATATGAGAAGAAATTACGACGTTTTACCCATAAATCCCTTGTTGAAGTTTTTTTCTGTGTGTATATCGGGCGAAAGGCAAGAGCCAACGTTTTCAAATTAGCCACAAGCATCTTGGTTATCTATTTTATTTTATTATTGGCCAACTTCTTTTGTTTATATTTGTATATATTTTTCTGTGAGGCCGTTGTTCCGTTGATGTAAATAAAAATGCAAATTTGTTTTTTTCATTTTTTCCCGACGTTTCGTGAATTTTATGTTCACTTCTTCAGTTAATTCGTCTATTAATATAAAATCAAAACATCAACATTTAATAATTGAATTAGAATGAATTTAACAAACTTACGCCGACAATATTGAAGAAGTGGGAGTGGTATAAATTAAATTTATTTATATCTAAAGAACGGTATTTATATAATTTTCTGTTCTTATCGCATCATGGTGAAGGGTATATAAGATTCGGTTCTTACTCTTATTTTTTTTTTTCTTGCACTGTTCAGTTAGAAATATTGTTTTATATTCGGAATTGTTATTTGTTGATTTTAGCCATTGTTTGCTTTGGGCTGAATTCAAAAAATAACAACAAAGTTAAGACTAATTAGAATAAGTTTGTTTGTATTAGGTATTGTTGTTGCTGTTGTTGATTCTATATAATTCATAACATCAATAAATATGATTGAATTAAAGCGAAATAGGTTGTGGCATTTAAACCGCCATAACTATTTTAATTGTTGACACATGTTATAGAGAAATTATTAGGTTATAACTCTACTTACAGTATATGTATGGATGTATGTAACTACCCAGTAGTACAAAAATATAACTTTATTCTAATTAATTTTTCAGTTGATTCTATCGATATATTCAGCCATGTCACAGAGTATAACTCCGTTCGGAAACGGAATTCATTCCGTATTTTGGTGCTTCAGAAAATTACGAAAAACTTTGCGGAATGAAACCATTTTAAATTTCAACATATTTTGCACTTTTTAGATATTGAAAATTAACTTTTTTATATAAAATTATGTTTTTTGATATTAATTTTTGATTAAAATTTGGTATTACAAAATTTTTATATTAAGAAATTTAAAAAAAAAATAAAATTAATTTATTTGATTTTTCAAGCTTTTTTAAATTTTTTCTTAATTTTCTTTTGTTTGACATGGGTTTTAAAATTGGGAACAAACTTTTTAATGGCTATATTTTGTACTTATTCTACCATGGTCAAAATAATATTTGTTTAACTTTTTTAAAATATTTGTTTGTGATTGATACAAAATTACAATAACGGCCAATTTCGCCAAGTTCAGTTAAAACTAACTATTACTTTAACTTCCAGTTAGGAAATTACCGATAAATAAAGCTAAAACGCGGTTTTTTCAAGGTAAAAATATCTCAGAGAAGGAACAAGATACTGCAAAGATTATGTATTTATTTTTAAAGTAATTGATATGCCTTTTAAAAGACATATCGGGTTTCAAATAGTAATTTTCTCTATTACTCCCTTTGGTAGGATATGGCATCCACAAAGCATCTTCATCTTATCTTAGACGATTTGCTGCATTTGTTTTCGCGTCTTCCTATGTAAGATTTCAATTTTCTTGTTCCTGGAGTATCGATCGGCCTATTTTTATTTTGCCTCGTAATAGTTTCCTTACCCTAGGATAATAGAGCTGCCATCTGTCGTTGCCTAGAAACAACGTCCTCAGGGTATTTGGTGTAGTAGTAGGGGACCTTCGTAATCTTTGTTTCCTACATTTTTTCTAAGATGTGCCCGATGTCTGACCTTTGCCATGATATTATCCTCTTTTTCAGGAGAGTGGGGGGAGGACAGCGGCATCTTTTCTGATGGATCGAGTCTGGAGTGCTTGGTTTTGTTGGCAAGTACTTTAATCACTACACCGGCGGCGTTATACAATAAAATAAGGAATAATTTCAGGCAATTTTTACGCCTAAAATATGACGAAAAACAGAGGTTTTTAACTTAATGCTTAAGTGACTCGAAAACATAATGCGATGGAGAAATTCTGAGTACAGATTCGTATTCATCTTAAGCACCTAAAAACCAAACTATACTGGTCTTTGGTTGAAAAATGTGTTCCAAATTAGTGTTATTGTTAGAAACTTTTGTTTTAATTTGTTATTCAGATTTATTTACATTTTTATTTTAGTATTTATACCAAAAAAGAACCATTTAAAAAAAATTTTATAAGTTTATATACTTAAAAACGAATTTAGCTATTATAAAAACAAGTAAGAAAGCCCGACCATATGATGCCCTTTGCCACAGTGTTTAAAAAGAAATATTCGATAGATTAAACGCCCATGGACATATGAGTTTCATATGAATATTCTTTGTCGATAATAATATATGGATAAATACATCTTCATATATGAGATTTTTTCGCTTTTAAGTGTACAATAAATAATTAATTTTGACTTCAATTAAAAAATTTGTAATTAATTAAAAAATTAATTAACAAATCAATAGTATCAATTACATATTTTTTGACTTAATAACATTTTCTGCAGTAATGTTGTTAATATAAGTGCGATTTTAGGGAGGAGGCTTTTGTTATATGGTCGATGTTAGACCCACCAGCACATCATTTTGCCATGACATTGAAGCTATTGTCGCCAAATTTGATGTCAGTACCAACATTTATTAAATAAGGGCATTCAATGCTATTTTCGGGGGTGATATTTCTATGAGAGCTTTAGTCAAATATGGACCGCTTCTAGAAAACGGTGGTAAGACAATTTAATTTGCATCAAAGATGTTTGGACCAAACATGATCGTGTATGGGCACAAATACTATGTTCCGGACCAATTCTCACTATAATCAGTAAGCTTGGTCTCTGTAAAAATAAAAGCTAATGTGCCAAATTTCATCAAATGGTCTTCTTAATTCTGACCTGTACTTTGCGCACAAGAATTACATGGGCAGTCAGCCAGCCAGCTGGACGGACGGACATTGTATGATCGATTCTAAGTCGATTGGTATACTCAAAGATGAGTCGAGGACCAATATTTTTTAGTGTTTCATAAATTAGCAGAAACGCATTATACCCTCTCCATCTATGATGGTGTGGGTTTAATTAAGAAAGCTCGTTCTCAGGAAAACAAATTATTTGCATAACGAAATATATTAACTGGGTTCAATTCCCAGCTCAGTCAAGAATGAAAATTATCAATAAATTTTAATTCATTTCATGTTGTAAAAATTATTTTCTTCATAAAAATAATGTAATGAAAATTAAATTTAATGAACTTTAGCCTGAATAAAATATTAAAAATTTGGATTAAAACCTTAAACAGTTCCATAAAATAACTACAATACTAATTGTTAAATAGCTAAGGCACAAGCTCTATGTTTACATTTGTCCTTCAAGTTGTGCTGATGAAAGGGTCAACGTGAAAAAGAAAGACAAAACATGAAAAGCAGAAAAATGTACTTTGGACTTCAAGAAGAATTCTTGACAAAAAGTATGAAAAATGGAAGTAAGGAGGAACATGTAAATTAATTAAAATAGATAATCATTCAAAAACAAATTTCGATCTACCAATTCGGTTTATAGATTGATATTTGGCTATTGACTGGCAGCTGCCTTCGATGGTGGCGAGTGTTAAGACGGCAGATCCCTTTGAGCAGATTGTGTGGTTACAATTGAAAAATGTCAGGGCAACCTGGCCGTGAAAACCTGGGATCAATTCTCTCAGTCAAGAATGAAAAATTATCAATAAATTTTAATTCATTTCATGTTGTAAAAATTCCTTTTTTCATAAAAATAATTTAATGAAAATTAATTTAAATGATCTTTAGACTGAATAAAATATTAAAAATTTGGATTAAAATATATTAACTGCCTTTTAACTACTAAATAAAAAAAATTTTTTCTTTTATTATTTTAACTAAAAGCATTTTTTTATAATAAAAAACTTCAATTAAAAATGCTCCTGGAGTAAGAATTAATATTCTGTTTTATATTTTTATGCTGTGCAGAATCCCTTGGCCTTATATATTTTTTATTTTAAGAAGTACCTCTCACTGAAATTTGTAAAAAAATTCCAAAAACGGTACAATGAAATATAGCTCTAATATAAAAAAACCATTACCAATATTATAAATAAACAAATAAATCTCAATAATAAATGAAACTTTTTCCCAAAAATTTACTAAAAACAATGAAATTATGTGTTTTGTCCGTGTAAATGGCTTTTATTCTCCAAAAAAAAAAAATGCAGCTTATAACAAACATTTGAAGTTAAATAGACAATGTTAACACGGGTATTTTGGCTAAAGTTAAAGTGACTAACTTCAAACTAAAACTATTGTATACAATAAACTTTTAACTCCAACACCAAAATCTAATGAAACCAAAAATACTCAGCTCATGTAAGCGTCATATCAAATGAAAAAACGCCGACAAAAAAATTCAAGACGAACAGAAAACACATGAGAAGACATACAATAAATGTGAGAAAACTCGCGTATTGCTAATGACAATTCTTGTCAAAACAACAAAATTTTTATCTATATACGTTAATATAACAACAACTTGAACATGACCAAAACAACTATTTTTTTCATGGTCAAGATAACAAGGCGTCAACGTCAGCTTAAAAAAATTATTTTTTTAACGTTTTCACATTAAAACTAAAAATAAAAAAGATAAAAAATGCAAACGTTAACAAAAATAAAAATACATTTAAAATGTGTTTGTTGTATAAAAGGTAAAAAAAATTACGTTTAAGTTAATAATATGTAAAGTGTAAATAACAACAAATTACTTTGGCAAATTAAATGACCCTCCTTCTCTTTCCTTTAAATGTAAATTGATTTAAGTTCCACTTGACGTTGAAAAAAGGCAGCTGGTAATGAATGAGGTAAACGGGTGAGAAAAATGTACAACAAAAATCAAGCAACTGATAAAGTTAACGAATAGTAAATACTCAAATACTAGATAGTGTTACTCACTTCCCTCTAACTAGTAAGTAATTAGAACCAATCAAGCCAGAGTTGGTTGAAACCAACTCTACTTTGAGTAAACAACAACATTTTGTGGAAAAAAACGAGAGAAGTAAACAAACCACTAACTCCAAACTGACCGCTCAGTCTGTTTGCTGTCCGTTATGTACGTCACTGTGGCTGTCTGTCCAGGTTTTTTTCAGTCAATTATAAAAAAGTAGTGTTTTATTTTCCAGTTCAAGTGCAATAATTTGCAATGTGCATGTTTTCTAAAATGTGGGCAGCATGCAACTTTAGTTAAATACCCATGCAACATGATTATGATGATTACTGCTGTGCATACTCGTTTCAAAACATATTGTCGTGTAACAGCTACCAACCACTTCCCCTTAGCAAAATAAAAAAAAAACGTTAACGTTTTAATGTTTCCTCTAATGACCATCTGCACTAAATCAGCTGTTACTTTGAAATATGTGCAAAAAAATTAAAAAGAAAAAAAATAATTCTACACAGCATTTGCTAAATATAAATAAAAATATTTTAGTTGGGCAATAACGAATTTTAAAGAACTTTTTTAATATTGTTATTTTTTTGTTTTGCCTTGCCGAAATTAAGAGTTTTTATTCAAGATTGCGCAATATTTTAATTAAATAGATTTTTAGCTTTAATCTGCTTAATAATTTCAAATATTATTAATGGAACAGATCAGATAAAAATGGCAAAAAAAAATTTTTTAATGATTAAGGAGTTAAAAGAGAATTTTTACAATTTGGACCTTATGCGGTCCAAATTTATACATATAGGGTGTGTTTGTAACGGTAGCAAAGTTCTATGGTGAATTAAAATTGTCAAAAATTTCTACGCTAATGTCAAACTTTATACTAGCACCCAGGGCTAGTGAAATTTTATTCACCTCAGTGTCAAAATTTTACTTCCATGAATACTTTGCTACCATTTCACACACACCCATAATTAAAAATAATTGTAAGGTTCAAATATTTTCACGATTAATGTTTAGTAAGTAAGTCCTTTAATAAACTACAACCGATAAGAGGAGAGCGATTTACTCGGGGTTTGTTGTTGTTGTTACATTTAGCAAAACCTTAAAGCCGACTGATCGCTATTTGGATCAAAGCATTTTCAGATTCTTCGTTTAATTCTAAGGCTTAATACCGGATAAAAGATATCACAGAAATTATGTTTGACCATTCAAATTTTTAAGAAAAAGTTTTTTTGAATACGTTTTAGCCTACGCCTTACCAACACCCACCCGGGTGACCATTTCGGTTTTATTTCCTGAATAACTTTCTTAAATTTGCTTCAGTTAGAAGGAAATTTTTAGTCACTAAACAAATTGTTTTCTTTAAAAAAAAACTGAAAAGAAGTTTGCATGACGATAACTTTCTCTCTTCGCCTATAAGCATGCAGTAACACCCGGGTAGCTCTTAATGTCCTCAAAAACTTTAGTTGTTCTACGACTATTTTACATTTGGCATATCAAAAGATGTACCGTTATTTCTAGTTACTGAAGAAAATCGTCAATTAGACTCTTCAAACCGTTACAATGTAATATCTGCAATGTTATATCACTAGCTGACTCGGCAAACGTTGTTCTGACAAACAAATTATTTGTAGTGAAAATTTTGGTTTTTCAATAAATAATATCGAATGTATTTAAAGGGAGGGGGGGGGGGGGGGGGGATTGGATCTATGACAGCTAGAAATACATAAGAACCGCCGAAGACGATGACCGTCGCTAAAAAAGCACAAACGAAAAACCCCTACCATTTATTTTGTTTCAATGTATTTCCCCAGTAAAAAAAATTGTCTTTTTTGAAGCACTTAAGAGAAAAAGCGCATAATTGAGCGCTTCAATAAGAGAGCTCTTATACAGCAGTAAATGATAATGAATAAAATATACAAAAATAGCTGCTATTTTAGTGCTGCAACGAAGAAGGTTTTAAAGCGATAACAAAATAAAAATATGTTATGGTTTACGAAAATGCTTAAAAAAGGCATTTAAACAAGTAATAGCAAAACAAAAATGAATATTTTAATATAGTTAGCCCTTAAAAAAGCGCTTTAGGAGTGCCTTGTTTGCGTGTTTTATTATGTTAAAAGCTTATTGTCCATCTTTGGCCAGGGCAAAAATGCTCGATGGTTTGCCCACGAGAGAGCATGTCACGTATTACTGTTCGTCTGAAAAGCAGGGTGTGCCCAAATCTAAGCCGCAAACAGACATCGTTTGACCTTACGACTTATTGATTGTCATTGCGAATGCTTATCTAATGGAAAATTGAACGAGTTTGAATTTAATTGGCAAGTCTGTGAGTATCATTGGAATACGTAGCAGCAAAGCAACTTCGAAAATTTACCATTCAAAATTGTGGCCTCGGCAACATTTTTCATTAATTTTTTTAAGCCAATCGCGTAACATTGTACTACTTTCAGTCGTAGAAGGTGTCGTGACATGCCTGGCCAATCCATTGGGTTCAAATCTCGTTGGGGTAATTTATAGCTTCTTTTTTATCACAAGCTGTATCGATCGATTTGTATGATACGAAGTTGAGTGACCACGAATTAAATCGTTGACGTCCACATTTTTTGTTGCTAATTTGGCCCTTTCAGCCAGCCACGCATGAATTTTCTATTGTGTGCATACATCAGAAATTATGCGGTCAATGAGACCATTTTAGGAATAAACAAGTTTGTAGAAATTAGTGGGCAATTTTATGCTCCCAGTACTTTCATACACAGCAACTTTTCCATTGCCGAATATAGCAATTTTTAATTAAAAATAAAAAAAAAAATTGCGAAAAAGTTTTCGCCAAAGATTCAAGGTTATGTGTATTTTTTGATGCCAAATGAAAACAAAATAATATGGAATATGGACTGCCTAATGAACTAGCGGTGTGAACTATACTTTACCAAATATACATACATATTAGGTATTCATTTATTCGGGCTTTTGCTTTAATCGGTTAATCGCTCGATTTGTTAAAAGGGGCTTTAGTTTAATTAGTTAATTTGGTTGTTGATCGGTTAACAATAAAGTTTTTTTTATCAATTAAGTAATATCAATAAATAAAAATGCATGATTTATTTATTATTTGCAGTTTATTAGTAAAAAAATATAATAACTTAACAAACATTAAAATTTTTGAATTAAAACGAGCAAACAAAAAATAATTCATAAATATGTAATACATATTTTTTAAATAATACATATTATGTATTAATTCAAATATAAACTGTGAAATTATTTAATTAGTTTTTCCAATAGTTTAAGGAGATCTTATTAAATAATCTTTTAGACAAATAATTTGGCTTAAATGTTAAGGACTTCGGCGATTCTTTTGATAAAACTTGACTTGAAAAAAATTGTTTCATTTATCGTAGATGTTTGAGATATCAAAAGCAACTCATAATACATTTCTCAGTCTTTTTCCTGGATTTCTCTAAGCATATAAAATCTTGCATTATGCCATTGGAGTCCTGTTTTAATTTTTTAAACTTTTTAGCACTTAATTTTTTTTCGGTTAATTTTGTTAAAAGATTAATATGAGAAGAAACAAATAACTAAACGCAAACAAATAAAAAGTACGTGAAACAAAAAGCGGTTGATAGAAAACACTTATTTAAAACGAAGATCACTAAACACATTCTTTTCTATGAGACAATATTTTCCAAATACATACCATTTGTATATGAGACGAAAAATATAATTAAAAACACAAAAAATATGTTATAATGCTACAAAAAAAATGAATAACCGGTTTAATCGTTAATCGGAAATAGCTAATTTTAAAGTAAATCGAATAGTAATTAATCGGTTAACCGATTAACGGTTAACCTAATGAATACCCTTAGATCGATTAAAAAATCGATTATTTGTCGATCGGTATACTACAAGGTGGATATTTGACCAATACATTAAATGGTTACAAACGTCAGCAAAATCGCATAATAGCCACTTCACTATTGTGCCGTGTGTACAAAAATAATAAGCAGCACTGGACTCAGCATAGTGTCAGAATTGGTTTACCCGCCATGTGTCCCGCTTCTTACAAACCAAAAAGATTATCCGATTCCAACACAGGTCTAAAACTAACCATAGGTCCAATAAAAGTCCCTTTCCTGTATGATTATATGGAACAAAGCTTTTGAATAAGATACATACATAAATTTGTAGAAGAATGTAGGGTACCAATTATAGTTGCTATTAAGCCCACTCCGAAAATGCAAAAGAAATAAACACACACACACATTTGCTCAACATACTCAAGCATCATGCAGCTTTAAAAACAGATGATATCGTTGGATTTTTTCTGTATTTATAATTTTGGTTTTGGGTTTCTGTGTTTATTTTTTGTGTTTGCTTTTTTATTTTTTTTCGTTCTTTCTTTTTTATTACATCAAAAATTTATTTAAGCCATTAACTGACATTGACCCAGTTTTTTTTTAAGACTGAGCTACAAACACGTCAGTTGTTTGTTACTGCTGCTGCTGCCTCGGCTGCTGATGCTGTTTCTGGCAAAAAGCTGTTGCTACTTCCACTGACTACAACAACCAGCACTTGAAGTGAGAGGTTAAATCTTCTTTCTTTTGGAACTATTCGCCCGACGTCTGCATTTGGCTGATGGCGTGTTTTGGTTCAATTATATTTTCATTAAAAGAAACTTGTTTAATTTATATTCATTTTTTTTATTTCCTCTATTTCTCTATTCTTGCTCTTCTTGACATTCGTATTTGAAGTTTTTGTTATTTTTGTTGTAATTTAATGTGTTAATTGTGGCCATTTATTAATTCAATAGAATTGTGTTTGCCGTAGAAGCATCGCCGGAATTAGTCTAATTCTTTTTTTTTTTAAATTAAATATAATTTTTTGGCCATCATGAGTTTGGGAATAAAGTTTTGCTAGGCCATTAAATGTGGGGAAAAATTTGGGTTATTATTTTTTGGAAAATTCCATTTTTCATATTGAGACATAAATTTTAAATTAATTTTAATATTGTATAATTTATCGATTTTGGTTTTTGTTGGGCTTATTTAATACATGTAAATTGCTTAAATTTAGTGCAAACTATCAATTAAATTTAATTTTTTTTTATTATTTGGCTTCAAGGTTAAATTTTTTGTTTATATTTGGTTGCTATTAAAAATGATGTAGTTCAAAATTATTTTTAATATAAATCAAATTAGGTTTAAAGTTTTATGTGACATTTAGATTTGCCTTTAAGATTAAATTTTTTCTGTAAACAGATTTAGGGGTATGGGTTATTAGTAAAGCTGTGCGCGGGAGAAGTATTTTACTAACGATCACGCACGCCTACAAGGGAAGAAAAAGTAATCACGCACGCTGACGCAGGATAAAAAGGTTAATTCTTAGTCCCGTATATCCCAAAGAAAAATATGGCGACGTATCCTTAACTTATTCTTAAACGTAAGCTCATAAGATCTATTATTGGTTTGACCTACCGACCATTTTTTTTTAATTTAGTTAGGTACACGTATGAGGTATTTATATTTTGAATAACCCCTTTCTGAATACCAAAAAAATTTTCTGGAGTTTTCTAAGGCTTCTGAGCTATTAAGCATTTTCTCCATATAAGCTATTTTATAGTTTTTAAGTATTGTTTTGCTCCACACCACAACGAATGCACTAAATTCTTTATACAAAAACGTACAAAATTAGTTTCACCTTTCCTTAATTGCTTTAAGAAGAAAAGGAGTTAAAGAAAAATCATGGGTCAATGATAAGGGGTACGCTAAAAGCTTCTTTTTTGCTATTGTTTATGTAGTAATTGTTTTTGACATCTTTATCATTTTATACATAAACACAATGTGTATTCTTTTCCCTATTGCTGTATGCCTGCATGGACCTAATAATTGGACAAGAGCAAAATAAAATGACAACAAAAAAATAAATTAGCTGAAAATAGCTTAGTAAAATAATAAACATTAGCACGTGTTAGAAAAAAGAAAAAATTTCTAACATTTAGACAAAATATTAATTTGAACTGTTTTTTGTAAAATAAAAGCAAATAAAAGAAACCAATTCATCCATGTTGACTTTTTATTAGATTATAAATATAGAAATTTTCATCATAACAACAAGTTGCTCAATACAGTAATAAGTGTACGTATACAGCACAAAAAGCAACCTTTTAAACAAATTTTTAGAAAAGTGACGTCTGCGGCACAAAAATTATTTTTCACTTTCAATAAATTATTATTTACTTCTAACTTCAGCGATGAAAGTTCACAAACACTTATATATTTGACGTAAGCCGGGAGCAGTGGCGAAAATACAAAATATTCTATGGGGTATATTTTGAAAATCTTCATTTAGACCTTGTTTGTCGTTCTTCTCTACTCCAGCTTTTTGGCATATGCGCCAAACCAATAGTGAGCCGCATATGTAAAAATTATGTTATCTTAAATGTAGACAGGATTTTTTTCTACATATTTATTGCCGGCAATATATGCATGTTACAATAATTGTTAGTAAATTTTCGTTGAATATTGCTGACATAAAACGTCAAATTTAGTTGTCAATTAAATTGGATATTTAAACAAAAGAATGCCAAAAAGGATAAAAAAAAAATGATGTGTAAAAAAGAAATTAGTAGCAAATTACAATTGAAGTAAAAGAATAAAATAATAAAATTAAACGCTGAAATAAATATTTTTAAAAATAAAAACTTATTTTTTGTAAAAGAAAATTGCAAGCATTATTTTTGGCAATAAAAATAAAAATTGGACTTTTTAATATAAAAATATTAATTTTATTTTTTGAACTTTCGCTTGAGGTCTTTTTTATATAAAAATATTAATTTTATTTGTTGAATTTTCGCACGAATTTGGTTTCTGCGAAACACCTGAATATACTAAAATTAAAAATGTATTTATATAAAAACGTTTGTGCCGGGTATGTTTTCCTTAGATTCAAGAACCTCTAGAAAGATTGACACCAAACTTTGACAATAAATTAGTTTAGTCTGGAACCAGTTTTCTCTTAAGCTAAATTCTGGTTGGTTATTCTGTTGTCGTGATATTTAGTTTTTTTTTTATTTATGAAGCGAGTTTGCTGAAATTCACAAAATATATTTATTAAACAAAAATAAGTTTCCTGATAAAATTTTGACCCGGTAGATAGCACTGGGGTCAACTTATTAACTAAATACGTCCATATGTTTTATGGACGTTCGAAAAAAATAAATTGTCAACAAATTAAAAATTTTCTCACAATAAATTATGAAAGAGTTTCCATGAATAAAAATCATTTTTAAATTCCGGAAAATTAAATTTCGCATATAATAATGGCGATCTTAAGGAAGTCAGAAAGTTAGTCTGAGTATAAATGGTAATTTTAAAATAAATGTGTAGATTTTTTAAAGATATAGATTCATATATAAAGAGCAGAGATAGTTGAGTTTCAATTTTATTTTAGACCTCTGTTACAAGAAAAATTCAAACGATTTCATTTTCATGCTTTGCTCTGATTTAAAAGGTTATATTAAAAGATTTGTAGGACCAGTTTATTCAGATTTTTCATTGGATTAACATTTATACTATATAATTTTTATCATCAGATCAAAAATATAATTTATTTAAACGCCACTATTTTTAGTCAAAATTTATAATAATTAATAAAACAAAAAAACAAAAACATATATGTTTAATCAATAAAACTAATATATGAAATTTAAAAAAAAAACTAAAAAAGGAGATATTTTTAAAAATACTTAATAAAATTCCAAGACCTAAATGAAAATTTTAGAGCTAAATAAGAAATGCCAAAATGTTTACACTGTACTTAATATAAGCTGATCAATAAGAAATATTGTTCTGTTATTCTGCTTACGTTATTGCCAAAATGCTGAGATATTTTTGGATATATTTGGCTTAGACCGAGGTCACGATCACGCACGTTCACTAAAGGTAATCGTTAAGGGCAAAATAAACCACACACATGGCTTGGCAAACACACACTTGGTTTCCGTCTTATTTTCGCCAATAAACAACACAATCATATTAAGTACAAACATTCATATTTAATTTTTGTTTTGATTTCAATGAATGCAGAGGACGATAGTGCTGCGGCTGTTTTGCTCACTATTTTTTTAAAACAGAAGAGAAATATAAAATAATGGAAAATAATTTGGAATAAAGAGTGAGTTAAGCAAAGAGCTTTCTTGTGACAAACAATGCTACTTATAAAAATTACAATTTGCGACTAAAAATTATTTAAATTTTTCTTCTGCAACGTCTTCACTCTGCAAAGTTTTCACTAAAATTTAGCAATAGACACTACAAGAAGCTTGGCAAATATCCAACATGTCTGCCAAATATTAAAAATTTTTAGTATTTCTACAAACATGCTACAAATGTTTGTCCAAACAACAAACATCCTCATTAACAACACAAAATATTTGTACAAACGTAAAATTTTGACATGTTGGCCAAGCAATTTGTGTGGTTTACTTTGCCCTTAATACGCGAATCATTTCCAAAGTCACGAAATATTTCCAAAAAATTTCTTTTTTTAATTGAACACGAAGCTTAAATTTATTTCTATATTTATACCCACACCACAATAGTGAAAATTATTGTACTGATCGACTCAGAATTACTTATTGCATCGATTTAAGGATGTCCATCCGTACGGCTGGTCAGCTGCCTCTTTCAATATTAAGCGCAAAGAACAGGTTGGAATTTTGGAGAAAATTTGATCGTAAGTAGGTTCTCATTTTTACAAGAGCGAAGCCTGTTGCAAATGGTGAGAATCAGTCCATAATTTCACAAAGTTCCATAAAAGCTTCTTTCCGGAATAGAGTCTTTGTATCCGCAAACCATCTTATTGTGTGGGTATTTATATAGAATTTGGTCAAAACGTATTTTATTGTAATCTAAATATCCTACCTAACTTTATTGGAATCGGTCCATATTTGAACAGAGTTTCCATACAAATATCACTCCCGAAAATAGTTTTTAATGCCATAACTTCCTAACAAATCTTGGTATTAACATACAATTGAGCGACAATAACTTTTACGATCGCCACTATGTCATGAACAAATAATGTATTGGTAAAACCAGAACCGAAGATAAGTCCTTTATAAACCCCTCACTAAAATCCCCTTAAGAAAACTCTCATATAGATGAAGATATCTAAATGATATTCGGCACAAAATCACTTTCACTTGAACCTAAGCCTCATATCACAATTTTGTTTTGGTCCCATGGCTACCAAATAGTATTTACTTTCGAAAATTGTAAGTCGTTGTCGACGTCGACATTAATTTTTATTTGTCGTCACATCAAGTCGACGATAACATCACTTCGTCGTTAACTTGGTATTTTATAAGAAAGTTGTCGAAACGACGTCGACTAGTTATCGAAAATCTGACAAAAAAAAATTCCATCTCTTTATCTCTCTATTTATAGTATTTTCAAACATTTGGTTGTTTTAGCCGATTTACCGATTTCAAATTAATTTTAGAGTTTGGTTCCGATTTTTTAATTTTTCGCGAATTTTTGCCATGTTTGCGCTATTTTTTACTGTAAGTTTTTTTCTTTTTTAAAGCTTAAACGATTATAAACAAATATACAACTTTGCTATTATGCCGCTGTTAGCAAATTTTTACGAATTTCCGTTAACTTTTACCGAATTTTTGCAATTTGTTACAGTTTTAGGGTATTTTAATCAATTTGATGACTTGTTTGATATATTAAAAATGTTAGCGAATTTTACCTATTATGGCAAACTATTCCAAATTTTCATAATTTCGCGTTGTTTTGTTGCTTTTGGGGGCAATTTTGTCTTACATAAAAATTTTTTGCGTATTTTCGCTATTTAAGCAAAGTTTTTCGAATTTTCGCGTTTTATTTACTAATAAAATTTGTGCCCATAACTTTTTTCAAATTTGCATTTTTAATTTTAACGTATTTAATAAATATGTTTACATTCTACTTACAATTTCTTTAACTTTTTTTTGAGACGTCGCACAATTTCCTGTCGACTAAATCAGAGACAATTCTACTCGACGTCGTCTTTAAAGCGCCTAAGAAAATATCAATTGACTGTCAATAGTAGTCGATTGTTGTCAATAACGACTTAGAAAATACAATTACTGTTCCGGTACCGTCTACTCATGTGGACATCGACTTTCAAAATAGGGATGATTATGGTGTACTTTCTTACTTTTTATAAATGTTTTACTTAGAAATTCTTGAAATTTAGACAAATTTACAAAGTGATTTTCCATTTGTATGTATTCAATAGTTTCTTAAAAATATCTTCGTGAGTGAGAGCTGTATGTGATTTTAAAATTTTAAACACGAATAACCACGCACGCAAATTGTATATTGCGATCACGCTTTCTTTCTTACATGTGATTTATATTTAAACTCACAATCGCTAATGATTTACGCATGATAAAAAATATATGTCACGTGCACATTTCTAGTTGAGAAGTAAAAAATATCGTATGTATAGAAAATTTGTATTTTTGGATGCCATTTATGGTTTTAAAAGAGCAGTTGTTGTATCTCAAACTTTTGGATAATTTAAATTTATTAAAGTTCCCAGCTGTATGAAAAAACGAAGTCAAAATTTTAAATTTAGACACCAACACTAAAAATCATTTGCAAAGTTTTTCCGCAAAAATAAAAGAATTATACTACTCAATAATTTTCTTATTGATTAAATTGAATGTTTTGGCCCTTTTTTGCTAATTCTTTTTTTATTGCCCCCTAATTTCAGTATAATACATTTCAAACCTTTGATATTCAAAATTCCCCTTCACCAATAAAATTTTCAATTCAAGAGTCTATTCGATGCCAAAACTAGAAACACTTCAAAATAAAGTGTTGAAAACAAAACACATTTTGATTTAAAAATTATTACGAACGGATTTTAATTTCAACGTTTCTAAATTGCACTTCAAAAATGTAGTTGCGAATTGCTTTAATTGTTTTTGCAATAATTACTCGTGCAATAATGATTTGATAATTATAACAATCGAACAACTACAAACACTTAAAGTGTATACAAATTATAATTTTTTTAATAGATTTTCTACTCTACAATTAAATTTTGTTTATGTACATAAATACTACATATACACACATATATATACAACCCAGGCAGTAATATGTATGTATGCAGTTACAGTGGAAGGTAATGAAAGTAACAAGTGTTCAATATAAAAGACCTGTTTGAATTTGTATGTTCATTAAATGTACATTTAAAGTTAATATATGCATTCATTTGTACTAGTATCGGGTGTTTTTTTTATAGCCGGAGAACTTAAAATTTTGACAGCAGATTTGACAGTTTTCGGTTGGTTTGAGATGAGTTTGTTTTGGCAAGAGACTCATGCCCGTTCAACGGTTTTAAAAAGTTCAAAGTTATTTTTAAAATGGCAATTGACCCGCCAATTTTATTTTGGTGTCAGTAAAGAGATTAAAAAGATTTGCTGCATTTAAAGTCACGTCAAAATACCAAAACACCCAGAAGATGCAACAAACTGTGCTCTTTATGGGTCGACTGAATCTTTAGTCCAAGTGTCTTCACAAATAACGATGTTCCGTGAACGGTGCTTACAAACTGCTTCGTACTTTCATTAGAATTCATAAGTAGGTCACAGAATAGTGTCACATTCCGCTCATAGCGAGATTCAATCGATTTACTGAGAAAATCATTTGGCGAAGCAATAATTACATGAAACGGATCTACTAACTGGCCGCATCATGTAATTTGACGCCATTAGATTATCTGCGGATATCTAAAGTCTCAGTTCTACTAAGATAAACAAAAATATATGGAAAACTTGGAAGCGATTATTTCACGCTTTATTGTCGAAATACAGATGGATTTACCGCGAGGGTGTATAAAAAATTGATCCCGGCGGTCATATGCCCGAAATCGAATTTGAACATAAATCCCATAAAATTATTTGATAAATAAGGCCAATTGAATGGATATTTTAAAGGTGTTTATCTATTTTATATTTCGATTAAGAGTTCGACGGCTCTAAAAAAACACCCGATGCATATGTAACATTTAAAAGTAATTAAATTCAATAATTCTAGTTGCCTGCCAGTTATATGTTGTAAATCTTTTTGTCTTAATTCAATGTAATAATTTATTGCAAATTTATTTATTTTGTAAAATAAGTTATTTTGGTTTAATTGTGTTATAATTTGCCAGCAATTAAAACTTACTTAAGAATATTTTTGAAATGAAGTAAAATGTTATTACTAACAGGAAAGATTATACTTTTTATAAAACGAGTTAAAGGTTTAGAAATAATCAACTTCATCTACTGGCCACCCGGACTTGGGTTCCCCTGTCATGCTAACGGGTTTTGTACGAACGACTGTTGGTGAAATAACCCTATTACTTGCAGGAATTAAAACCCTGCATAAAACTGCTTGCATGGTAGCAATCGATCGCTTTGGCTCAATCTTAAAGTGAAACATATACGGCCCTAGGTTCCTTACAGGACTAAAAGAATTATATTCATATATTTTCTAAAATACTTCAGCTCTCTCAACCCTCTAATGCCAAACTTAAGAAAAGGCGGGAAAATATTATACGAGTAATTTGCTTATGGTATTTTTTGGTATTTGTAAGCTCGCGCAATAAGTCGTTTACCTTCCATGTGAGAAAACATCAAGGAGTGCCTTGAGGCAGCCTGGGGCATTAAGTAATAAAAACACATAATATTTTTTGAGAACTCAGTTCATTAGTTTGTACTTAAAATAAAAACTATCGAAACAAATCCAAAGATTCCATTTGGAACAGAAACATAGTGTTCGAGATTGGTTACAATGCCTAAAGCGCTTTTAAAAACTTTCGAAGCTTCCACAAATATTATACATCTTTCAGAAACTGTAAAAAAGATAACTTAATATAAACAAATTTTATATGGGAAGTCAGTACAACTTTTGTGAAGAGTGCTTTGAGACACTCCTAGGCATTAGAGGTTTAACAAATATTTTCGTTTAAACTTTTTAAAATTTAAAAAACTGTTTTTTTTTTTAATTTCTCGACGTTCGGAGCAAAACACCGCTATACATATAATTTTATACAAAAACGCTTAATTTACTGGTTTAGTGCTTGTTTAAATCACCTTTTGTAAATTTACACATCAATCTTAAACAGTTTTGAACAGTTTTTTACTTGATATTTAAAGGTGTATTTAGTTAATTTTTATTTAAATTATATTTTCAAGGTCTACTTGGAAAACTTTATTTAATTAAGAAAAAAAGTATGGTAGCACTACTTTATATCAAATAACAGCTGCTTAGCCAAAACAAAGAAACTTGTAAAGTGTTTTTTTACAAGGTGGCGTCTTAATAAAATTGATTGCTGTTTGTTTCTGTGATACTGAGCCCACCTTAGCAAATTAAATAAACCACTGAAACTTAAACAGGCTTTTATTTAGCAACTTTGGCTACTAAAGTATTCTGTATCATTAAAAAAAGCAATGAAAACTCAATTTCGTATTTAAATAGAGTTTAAAGATTAACTGCCGTATTCATAAAATTATTTTTAATTTAATAAAGGCTTAAAAAAAATTTTCCATGAAAATTTTACTTAATAAATGTTTGTTAAATGTAATAATCGTTTATGAAAACGGGGGTAATACTATTGAAATACGAAGTCAAAAACTGGCCCACAATTTTATTGCATTAAATAATAACTTGCATTTTTCTATAATCTATTTGTACAAACACAAATAAATTTCATAAAAAATATGCGTTAAATATGAAATCGTTAAAAATAAATAACAAATAACAAAAAAAATATTTATCATCCTGAGTATATTAAATTTTAGCATCACATTTGTATTTTACTGCAATTTTATCTTGGTAATGAAAATTTAATTGAAGCGTTAGTAGAGGTTTGTGTTAAAAGGTCAGATAATTATTTCAATTTTATTTTTAAATTACCGTATTTAGTTAATGATGACGTTATCAATACAACATTGAATTAAATATAATTGAAATCGTTTTTATTGATTTAGTGCGGAGTATTATTTATTTACCAGCATCAATAAAAATAATATAAAAGGCACAAATTTGTTTTCGCTAAACAACAAAAAATTGTTAATTTTAAAATTCGCCCATGGCAATTTATGTTCAATTTGTAAAATATTGCAGAATAATGTTTTCCTTTATAAATAAAGTTCTATTAATTATTGCCGCTTTCATTGTGTTTTAAGGCATATTTTTATTTTAAAGTATATTTTTGTTGTTGTTTGGTTGTCAATTTAATTATGTCCTTCTCACCATACTCTCATTTCCTTGAATTGTGTTGACGATACATTAAGGTGTATTCACCGTGCGTTCCGTTTGACCGGAGAATAATTTTTTTACTGATAGTGTTCTGCAGAACGATTCAACAATTTTGGAAAATTTGTCCGGAAAATGTTACCATACGGTTTCCATCTGTAAACAGTTATTTAAAATTGCAACAGATCATAAATATATTCTACTTTTTATTTCTATGACATATTTGATATTAAAAATGGGTAACATTTATCCATTATTGCACCTAGCGCCCATACAAATGAACCATATTCCGGAATAATGACTTTGGCACGATAGTTGCGATATAAAGTGAGCGAAAGGCTTAGAATAAATACTTTGCTTGAACAACAATTCTTTACTATCGAAAATGGATCACTTCGCTCGATTATTTGACAGAGTGCAATACAAATGCAACTCTAGAACAAGACTTTTGGCACAGTGCCAGGCTAACGAAAAAAGGACACTGTAGCAAAATTTGACATAAATACGTGATTTAAAAAAAAGGTTTTTGGTTTCAAAAAAGTGGTCTTAATCAGAGTTCGGAAAAATTTGTACACTAACGTAGTGTAGTTTTTGAAAACACAAACTCTAAAACAAACTCTTTTTGTGTTTCTGAATTTGTATACAAACAAAATACGGTGTAAAACGATTGTGAGGTGATGAAAAATAATACTAAGATAACGTACCGATCTTGATTAAGCGCACGTGTAGTGTTCTTCAAACGTACGAGTGCTGTATTTTTTTGTGTACGCGTTTTAAACTTAAAATGAAAGTGTTGTGCTGACTTTTCATTTGCTGCATGAATGATATGTGAAAGAGGGCATGAAAATACAGATCGCGCACGCTAAAAAGCACTACACGTCCGCCTAAACAATATCGGTAAATATCTTAGTATCTGTGCTCGTCAGGTCACAACCGTAATTGTATTTTGCTTGTTTAAAAACAAATTTTGTATTTTTGTTTACAATTTAAAAACACGCTAATATATTTAGCGACAGCCAAAAGGCAATTAGGGCGATATCAGTTAATAAGGTTAAGTCCAGAACCTTATTGGACTGTAGGAGGACCATTACCGAATCTTCCTCGGGCAATGGGATCCGTATCATATGGCTGCCGGGCCACTTGGGGATAACCGGTAGCGAAAGGGCCAGTTTATTCACTATCCGAAGTAAGAGAACTTGAAGCAGTTAACCTGGCAAATGCAAAGCTATTTGGGGCAACGAAAGCCGAATTGAAGGCGTAGGCTAGGGAAACGTACACAGCCAGTTGGAATAGTGGAACTGTGTGTAGGACCACTAAGATTTTATGTGGCAACACAGACGAGAGGAAAACAAGGAGTATCCTCAAAGGAATTCCCAAGTTAGTATGATGGTTCTTTTCCTGACAACTACACCAATTTGGACGTACAGAATCTAACAAGTGTAGATCGTTTGGTGAGGAGAGCGAGACACTAGAACACTTTCGCTTCCACTGTCAAGCCTTCGTCGAGTTAACATCAAAACACCTCGGTATCGATGTCATGTTGGACTTAGGATCGCTGAAAAACATTGACTGGAAAACCTTAAGGAATTACTTAACGCAGAATGTTAAGCTCACCCCCCCCCCCCCTATAAGTGATGGTAGCACTATCCACCGGCATCCCCATGTTCTTAAGGACCACACAAAAGGCCCGGTGGTGGCTGTTGTTTCTCATATCGTTCTTATATGAGGTTGCATCTTTGATGCTTCGTCCTACTTTCGACCTAACATAACCTAACTTATTTTTTGTATAGAATGTGTATGTGTACCGTTGCTGCCCAAATTCGGTACGGTACACTTACTTGACATAAATCGATAAATTACCTGATACATCGCCTATGTTTGCAACAACCAAATATATTTAATACGTATACATACATCTAACTTAAATAAGCGCCAGTTTATAAAAACTATAAAATTCTAATAGTTAATTTTTTTTTGCACAAGTTCTTAACTGATGTTTGAAGAAGTATTTGAAATAGTGCTAAAAAAATTAAATTATAATTTTAAAGGACTCATATTGTGCAAGGAAATAAATATTTTCAATATAATACATTATTTGCCAAAATTAAAATTTAATTATTTTATTGCTTAACTTCTGAGGTAAAACAATGAAATTAAAGGCTTTTAAATTATTTATTTAACTTTTTCCAATATTTAAAAAACAAATTTATTTGCTATGATACAGTTTGACGATTTTTATTAAATTTAAAAACTACTTTAAAAAGGACCGGACTAGTTTTTTAAATTATAACAATAACAATTGATTTTTTCAACAAAAAAATTTTACCATGAAGTGAGTCAAGTTTATTTTATAAACTTAATTCTCTATTATTTGTTATTATTTAAATTAATTTAAAACTCACTAAAAATGAATTAATTTTGCCAAATAATACTTCTATTTTTTTGGTACAAAAATCTAAAATTACTAAACTTATCCCCTCAACAAACAGTGCATTGCTCTTTTCTAAATAAAAAGACTCTTGACCCTCTTTTATCTAAAAGTTTCAACAATGCAACAAAATGTAGGGAGCAATAAGCAGTGATATGTTGATAAAACTATAAAATACTTAATTTTTTTTTAGTTTTACTTTTTCTTTGGAAAGATGTGTACTTAAACGAAGTATCGTTACCTTAAATGCAAATGGACGTTACTACATAAAAATCTTAAAACGTATTGAAAATTGATTATAATTCGTTTTATCGAACAATATGTTTAAGGTACCCACACACAACATTATTGTACAATAATGCATATTGCCAAACAAAATTGCATGTATTGGATAAAACTAAAAGTCATTTGATTTTTATTACTTTAGAAAATGTTGTTAATATTCAAATAATATTTAATTGATACCTTTAATTTGCTGACTGGTGCAAAATATCACAAATCTTTTTTATATTTATCTGTGTAATGTGTTGACAATATTGTACAATACGTACATGTGTGCGTTCGTTTTGTTTTACTTTTACACAAATTGAATGACAAATTGCGCCATTTTCTATTTTATTTCTATTATATTATTGAATAGTTTGAGGCGAAATGGTAATAATAATAGCAACTACATGCTCAATAATATTGTGTAGTCGATGGCTATTTTAAAGCAATTTTTTTTAAGGCAAAACTTGAAGAAAACCAAAAATGCGAAGAACACCATGTGAATATTGATTTTATAATGTTGTTTTTTTTTTTGCTATTGCTTTAAAATATATAAACGTCTAGTAACGTCCGTTTGCAGATAATGTGACGATATGTATATATACATATTCCCCAAACATTTATCTACAAAAAAAGCATTAGGACCCCTATTAAATTTCCATACAAAGTAAACTGATGGCCATTTGATATGAAAACTCAAGCCAAAGAATGTTTGCAATATTTGCTGTGTATCGGAGAATGTGTGTGTGAGTATGAGTCAATCGATTATTCTCTCTAAATAACCACAATAGTTATCTTGGTAACACCCTCTTCCCTTTAATTTTATTATTTCATCTAAAGGAAAAGTAACTGTTGTACTAAGTTGGTTTTTTCTTCTTTTTCTTTTTGCTTAAATTATGTTTTTTCTTTAAACTTATTAAACTGTGTTTTTCTATTTGTTATTCAATTGTTTTAAAGGAGAGAGAAAAGTGGAAAATTTAAAATTCTAATAACTTACATGGAGCCTTTTTGTACTGTCATATTTAGACCATCGAGTACAACATTTGGATTTTTCGAACTGCCGTACATTTTATGAGCACGACGTACACAAACGGCTTGTTGACGCCTTGAGGCCAGTGTCGATGGTTGTGACATAAACAGGCGACGACGTACAGCTAAATCATTTTCTGGATTTGAGGCAGCAGTTGCTGCTTGAACGGGTTGAACTCCTTCTGATTCAGCATCCATATTTGTGTTTTAAAATTTCTATTTGTTTAGTTTGCGTCTGTATTAGCAAGAGTATGTGTGTGTTTATTTTTAATTTGGTTACAATTTCCAAATGTTCTTGAAATTGTACTTAAAATCTCAAATGCAATAAAAACAATGAGGGGAGATGAAACACAAGAGAGTTATGGAGTATAACCGGAGGCGTTTTTGTTTTATTTCCGCTTGTGTAAGAATTGTAGTTCTTGTTTCCGGTTTGTAGTTGTTATTATTGCTTCTCGTTTTATTTAACTATAAATCACCAAGTATTGCGTATTTAAAAAAGATACTGTACCACTACACACACTGATAGGGCTGATTGTATGTTAGTTGCTACTGTTGCATGTAACAAGACTATAGTTCAACAATGTTTGCAAAGTGCTTATTTACAATTTTATGTTTTATTTCTTATTTTTATTTCGGCCACGTTTGGTTATTTCTTCACTCACAAGATTTTAGCAGTAAGTATTTAGAAATGGTAGAGTCGAGAAGATTTTTTGTGATTTGAACACAGGAATTGAATTCAAAACATGAATATAACAATTGCACTACTGGTCTCAGTCAATCTTATGCGTGCCCAGCTTGAGCACTGATGTTCCAGATCTTTTTATATTTTATGCCCAAATTGTCAGACAGACAATCTGTCCTGTTGTTATTTTGTGTATGGACAGGGTCTGGCTGGCTCTTCTCTGTTTTTATTTCTATCCAATGACTATTTTGCAGCTTGTTGTTTTTATTTCTTCTTTTTTTATACTTTCAACAACTTTATGTGATTGTTTTACTTCTTGTTCATTTATGTTGTCTTGTCAAGTGTTGAAGTTATTGCTACCATTGATGTTAAGCAGGCCAATTCAATTTGCTGTTCCTGTTGTTGTTTTCCTCAGTATTGGCAACGCAAAGTTGAGAACTGAAGTTTTATTGTGTTGCCGTTGTTAGATCTATGTAAAATAAGAATAGAAAAAATTAGAGAATGCAGCATATGAAATGTAATCAAAATGAATATTGTTTCAGTTTTTATGTTTAACTTTTTTCCAGTTGCTTTACGAGTAAAAGGAAAATATTTAAAACTACTTTTTAAGGATTTTTCTTGCTCCTGTTTGGTTGGATTTTTACTCATCATTTTTCTTGTTCAAATATTTCCATTCAATTCAATGTTTATGTTTTGAAAACAACATATGCATGTAAATAATTTATGCATGTGTAACTTAAAAAAAAAAAAAATAGTTAAAGTAACGGTGGGGCAAAATGGGGTTTCAGTATCAAGAAACGTAAAAAGTAATAATAATAAAGGAAATAAGTCCAGTAGAACTTGAATTAACATGCCACTGCTTTGACAATAGGAGCAACCTTCATTTAAACTAGTCAGTTACAGATTTTGAAAGTGTACTGAAAATGAAAACGTAAGTAAAATGCACTTACTGCTTAACACAATGCAGTTTCTGTTTGCCGCTGCTTTAGAGTTCTTAGATTGAGTCGCATTTTTGGTTGTAAATGCTTTGAATTAAACATTATTGATGTTTTTCAACAAGCTCTGTTAACAGTTAGCAATTGAATTTTATACAAATATTCCACTTACGTTGGCTTTCTATGAACCTAAGATTTGTTAAAGAACTCTTGCTGTGATTGAATTGTATATATGAGTTAAAAATGGCCAACAACGCTCAGCGGCTTTCGTTTGCTATGGATACATTTTTTCGATTTTAAAGGCTCTCACACTGTTTCTTAAGATCAGTGGTGCCAGAAAAGTTCTCTAAAACGCTTCACAGGGGAAAAAAGAATGAAAAAAAACTTTTTATGCATTTTTATACAAATGCTTTATTTCAATAGTTTGTACGCATTTATGTTGATTATTTAAATACCCCAAATTGCCCTTGAAGACATCGGTGTCAATGATGTATGCACGACTTGACGATTTCGAGGAAATCGTCTTTTACGACAGATAAGTTGTCTTCTTTTAAACTCATACATGTCATACATTATGACCGATATTGTCTTATAATTTGTGTTCTATAACACTCTGTATGGAACAGTATAAAGAACACTTTCTTAGAAGTTGTCTTGTATAAAAAGCTTCTGAAGACAAATATTTCTTCTGCCGTGCAATCACTTACTGTTATATTTTACTCGTAGTTAAAGATGTCTTAAAGACGGGGCCAACTGGTATTATTATACATATTCAAACATATACATATATGTAAGTATTTAATTTATTGCAATATGATTTTCTTATAACAAGTTTAATAAAGATTTACTTCGAAAATGTAAGATAAGTAATAACAATAAAATGTTAATCGACAAAAATTCAATTAATTTTTGTATAATAAGTTGTTAATTGAATGCAGTATTTCTGATATAACTTCACCTTTCGTATCATATCGGATATTTTATGGATATTTTATATGATAAACAATGTGACCAGGTATTTTGTAAGGGTAGCAGCATGCTTTTTAAAAAATTTCTCCGAATTTGTATAATTGAGCAGAGCACTTCAGGTTTTATTCTATTTCGAATTTTGTTTCTAATAAGAGCCCTTGAACTAAAAAGATGCTCAACGTCGACGTTAGAAAAGGGTAAAACTGGCAATGACATAAAAAATGTGGATATTTCTTACCGGAATACCACCAACGATTTTGAACAATATTTATATATGATACGTTATAACCAAACTCTTCTCAAATATGTGCTTTGGTAAACAATTTATCAACAGGCTTTAAAGCGCATTTAAAATTCAGGGCATATATTTCTTATCTCCTTTTTTATCTTCAATAGATATTTTCTTTAATTGAATCTTTTGCTGTATTCAAAATACGGATTTTAAAGCAAAAAGTGTTCAAAGGAAGTACAGACATTCATTTATATTGAATACTTTTTCATTCACCTTTTCTTGTACGTATATTTGTCTTTATTCATACAGCATCAGTTGTTAAAATATGTACGAATCACATTGTTATAAAAAAAAGAGAAGCAAATTAATACACTTGAAGAAATTAAAATAAATGAAAAATTTTAAATCCGAATAATGCTAAAAATTTGATTTTTTTAGGCCAAAGATAAGTGCCAAATCCAACAAGCAAAATTCTAAAGTGGTAACCCTGATGTAGAACATAAAATTAAATTTCTACTGTACCTTCACACACTTATTCAAATGCTATTATAGTAAAACATTTTACGTAGATGTTTTTCTTCATATTTGTGCTTGTGTTTTTTTTAACGGATATGACACAAATACTTACAATTTGCGTTCATGTATGCGTATGCATATACTAGCAAAACCGTCAGTCAATATGTCTGCGTCACCAACATTTGTTGCACATCTAATTTCGTTTTGAAATATTTATGTCGTGACTAGCATTTTGCTGCAGTAAAAACCAGGGACAAATGAATCATAACTATTCTTATTTACTCTACATATGACATTTTTTCTCTTTATTGTTCTAAAATTTTAAGAATTTAATAGCAAGTGAGTATTGTATTGTACAAACTTCAAGCACAGTCAAATTGAAATAAGTATTTAATATTTTGGACAGTGTTACCGTTTTAGTATATTTTTTAAGTTAACTGCTTTTTAGCATATTTCCTTGTCCAAAGGCAGATTTTTAGCCTATTTTTAGAAAAGCATATTTTTTATCATACTTTTTTTTTAAATATAAAATTAATAATGAAATATATATTAAAATTCCTTTTCATTTGGCATTAGTAGCACAATTATTTTATAACAATTCAGCAGATTTTTAGTAAAATTTTTTTTAAAAAAATTTAGCATATTTTTACATAAAATTGTCATTGAAGTTACCATATCTTCAGCAGATACTACTACATCTTTAGCAGAAAGTATGGCAGCTTAAAATTCTTAAAGTTCACCTGTAAAGCTAACATGAGGAAAAAACTGCTGATAGATTATCCGTCACTTTTTAGGTAAATGTTTACTTGTAATAACCAAAAACCATTTATCTGTCAGATATCATCAGGGATGTGAAGTCGGAGCCGTAGTTGAAGTTGAAGTTTTTGTACCGGAGTCGGAGTCAAAGTACCCACAAAAACTCTCAAGCGCGACTCCAAAATTTTTCGGCATAACAAATAAAAAAATTTTTTCTAAAATTTTCCAAAATAAAAAATTTTGGAAATTGGCGATGCAATATTTCAAATATCGATTCGAAATGTTTATAGAATATTTCACTTCCTACATTTAACCATTTAAAAAGTACTGCATTAAAAAACATTTAACATCAATGTAAGAGTAGAAGTCGAAGTTGGAGTCGGAGTCGGACTTAAAAATTTTAGTGGTTTGAGTGGGAGTCGGAGTTAGAACTATTTTTTGACGACTCCACAGCCCTGGATAGCATTCTAAAAACAACTATTTGTCAGTTGTTCTAATAGCCCTTAGAATTTTACAATTTATAATTTTATAATTTTTAAGCAACAAAATGTATTTGGATTTTTTTAATTTAACAAAGTGAACTTAATATTTACGAGCGTCAGACGTTTCTTTATACATTAAAAATTAGATTGCCAATACATTTTCCATGAGTCCCTAAGCTTCTTATCGGAACTACGGGAACGTATATTTATAAAACATTTTCAATGAAACTTACCGACCTACCGATCTATCAAATAAAATTTTCCAGCCAGTGATGTAGGATTCGCGATCTTAAAGTTGGTTTTGTATAAAAACTGTTTATGAAAATGAGAAGATCTAAAATAAAAAAAAAAATGCTCTGCTGTTCTAATTTAGGTAGCTAAGAAAAAAAAACAGTTGTTGAGTAAAGAGTGAATCCACCTAATAAATTCTGCTTCATGCAAAAAAAATTAAAGGGAACAGTTTGTTGTTGCAGTTATGCCAACTTTTTGGTCCAGATGTATTCCTTTTTTAAGTATCATAAATGCGATAACAAATTTTTAGCTCTAAACTAAAAAACGCATACTTTTGCCCCTTGCAGTATTAACCGCTTATAAGCATTTCATAATTTGCACGTTTTTTGCTGCTTCTAAACCAGAAATGCATTTATAAAAACTCGCTTGCTTGCATATACCGTGCTTGTAGAAAAACTCTATTGTGTTCATCTGCATTATGAAAAAGAGCTTTTTTACTTGCATCGAAAGTGCATGAATAAATTCAAAGTTAAATTTAGCAAATGTTGTTCTGTTGAAATAACTTTTGTGCGTTTTTACTGTATTTGACTCAAGTTTAAAACGATGCTTATATGATAATTTTTTAATGCAATTTATTAAAATTGTAATGGGTAAATCCATTTCGAGGTTCCCTACTTTTTTAAAGAAAAAAACACAGAAAACTCAAAATTAATGGTGAATGTTTATTATCATTTGAAAGAACGTTCTTTGGCATTTATTTTTTGAAGATTATGTATCTCAAATGATGGCCGTTGCTACGTCGCAGATGGTCCATCCGTTGAGTCCAATTTTCGATGACTCGTTCGAGCATTTCGACTGGTAACTGGCGAATAACACGCGTGATGTCTTCCTCCAAAGCCTGAATCGAAGCGGGTTTGTCCACATAAACATTAGACTTTACATATCCCCACAGGAAAATGTCTAACGTTGTGATATCACACGATCTTGGTGGCCAATCGACCAGCCCAAAACGTGAAATTATGTGCTAACCGAAGTATTTTCTCAATAAATCCATTGATTGATGCGATGTGTGGGAGGTGGCGCCGTCTTGCTGAAACCAAATGTCGCCGAGATCACGAGCTTCAATTTCAGGCATCAAATTGTCGGTTATCATGGCACGATAACGGTCACCATTGAGGGTTACGATCGCACCGGCATCATTTTTAAAGAAATATGGACCGGCCCACAAACCACAGCAAACCGTTGTTTTTTCTGGATGAAGTGGCAGTTCGTGAATCTTTTCAGGTTGCTATTCGTCCCAAATGCGGCAATTTTGTTTGTTGACATACCCATTGAGCCAGAAATGGGCCTCATCGCTGAACAATATTTGCCCCGAAAACGTCGGATCTTCTTGGAACTTTTCAAGAGCCCATAGAGCGAAGCGATGTCGCTTGGGAAGGCGTAAGTCTTTCCATTATGAAATGCCAAACAATACTAAACAAAAATAACATGACAGCATGACACGACTCACACGTGATCTGTCAAAAAAGGCTATTGAAAAAAGTATATCTACTTCAATCACATTATATTGTGATGCATAAATGCGGGATATGCATATAAGCAAATACCACCACACGAAACAATTTCGTCTATTTTAAATAGCAAACGGAGACTGCACAAGCTTGGAATCATAAAAGCGTAAAATGCTTATAACCGATGTTCAAATAAGCAATAAATACCGTATTTAATTAAGCCATTTTATACCGTTTTTCTTTTGTTCCGGTGAAGTAAATTTTTTTTTGTTTCTTGCTATTTTTAAAGGTGCAAATACAAAGTCATCTTGATCGTATAGTTTTGGATAAGTTTACTAACTATCCATTAATTTAATTTTATAGTTAAAATATATTCCAAAACAAATGCTAAAGTTGAAAGGACTTTAAGTGTCTAAATGGAGATAATTGTTGTTGTTCAAGCAACAAAGTACCGCCTGAGTACGTATTTGAAATTAATTCTAACGAAACACACAAAATGTGAAAGTAGATATATAGATAGTGATTTATGATATGAATATAGGGATGATCAAATGCAAATTTTATTTAACGGTGACCAATTTTAAAAGAGTGAAAATGCTCTTTAAGGCTTCAGTTGTACGAGTACCATAATTGAATTGAATGTTACATGACTATACTATTTCTTTAATAAATTGCTTGGTTTAAAGTTTTTGGTGTGTTTCAAAAAATAAAACTTTATCCCTTTTTTGCACTTTAAAAAAAACATTAAATGAAAATGTACTAAAACTGTCCTTTTTCCCAATTTATCACTTTTTAGTCCTTTTTTCATATGTCTTCACGCATTTAGGGTCCCAAGAGTTGGCACCACTGTTTGTAAAGTGGAAGCTTTTAATTACAAATAAAAAATAACTTTTTTTTTTATAAGATTTAAAAAGGAAAAATTACCCCAACAGTAGTTAATTGTAGTAAGTAGAAAAACATAACTACTTAATCCTTTTGTAAAATATTTTTCAAAAGTTACACTTCCTTTCAAAGTCTACACTTTGTTTAAACTATAAGTAGTATTTTAAAATAAGAATTTTATGTGAATGTTTTAATTTGTTTTCAATAAAAGCAAAAGTACGAAACATATTGACAACTGCTTATTTATTATTTTCTCTTTTTATTACTATTTAACATGACTATTTAAGTTTTTTGTTTTTCAAAAACATAAATTCTATTGCATGTTCTGGTCATTACAGTTAATAAACTAAAAACAAATTCTACAACAAATATTTACTTATATATTGCGAAACACAGTAAAATGCACTGAAAAAACTAACGGAAAAAAAAATGAAAAATGCAAATTCAAAGTTTTGTAGAATGTGTTACTTGTGATTATTTAGCTCAGTTATTAAAAAGCTCCAAGACTATTGAACATAATATTTATGACTTTAGAAATTGTAAACAATTTTCTCTGTGTACTGGCGGAAATTTACACATATTGCATGTGTAGTTTTTTGTATAAAATTATATTTTATTACTACATAAAATTTGTTTGTTTGTTTCTGTTTCCTTTTGAATTTAGCTTTCTTTTTTTTTGTTTTAATCTGAAACTTTATTTTAAGAACCATTTCATTTGAGATTGCTTCAGAAAAGTTTTTGAACCAGCTCTGACTTAGATAATTTTTTTTTTGTTAAACTTTTAATCATTTTGTTTAACCAATATTTTACTTGGCCAACTAATTTAAATAAGCAAACGAGTAAATGAATGACTTAATTTATGAACATTTTGCAATATTCATAACCAGGGAAACCGTAAACACAGATAATATTAAAATATTTCTCTAATCACCAAATTTATACCAAATTCATAATATCAAGCAAACAGTTTGTTGATTTCGCTCCTATTACCATAATGATTATATTGATTACTAAAAGCTTTTCAATTTTGAAAATTTTTTTCAATAAATGATATTTTTAATTTTAATGAAAAAAAATGATTAAAAACTTTGCCATTTCAAACATTTTGTTAATTAATTTAATTAAATATTGACAATTCCCAACAATAATTCATCAAGTTTAAATTATTTTATTTTAAACGAAAAAAATCAATTAAGATTTTTTGATATTTAATGAATATTTTATTTGAAAATTTATTTCAAAACAACTAAAATATTAATTAAATCAAAATTATATTTTTATATTTCCTTTCAACTAAAAAAAAATTGATTAAATTATCACATTAATTAAATTGAAATACTTTTAAAAGAATTTGTTTAATTGATAAAAAACTTTTTTCTGTGAATATGCAGTTGCATGTTTTTCCTTATGCGATGTTTCTCCCCATTTACGATAAATCTGTGGTTTTCATGGGTAACGGCGTATGTCTTAAAATCAAAGTTTTCAACAGAGCGAAAAAACCTTCTAGATCGAACTATGGGCTAGGTTTTGAACTTTTTGAAATTGATCATCACGTAAAAAAATCGGAATTGGTCCATATTTTTTCTGAAATTTTAAGAACCATATAAATAGTGTTTAAAATAATGCAATATGGCATCAACATCTCAAAATCGAAAAAATGGACATACGCGATTACCCATGAAAACCACAGAAATGTCATCCGAAACCCGTGTTGTCATATCGTAAGGTCTATCATTTTTTGAGATGCAAAAAATTTTATAAGTTTTTTTTTCTAAAAAAAATGTTTCGGAAATTTAAGTAGTTTACATAAATGAAGTTGTAAAAATTCAAAATGTATTAAATTTTTATATTTATATCTTATATATATTTATAAGTTCATATATCACACTGGTTCCTCTAAAGAGAGTCAACTCAAAATTGTTAAATATTCACAAATCGATGTACAGTGGTCATATCTACCCACTGTAAAAATCTTACATCGTTTTCTATAGTATTTTGTCAAAAAATGCAATTCTATCCCTCTTTGTGATATAAGAGTATATATAAAAAGAAAACAGTTTTTTTTCTCTGCTGAAAATTTATATAGTTTAAGTTAACACCCTTTAGAAGAATCAGTGCGATATATGAATGTATATTTTTATATTAGCGGTTTTCACCCTTTGTATTAAGAGTACAACTCTGTTATATTTAATACGATTTTATAATTCAAAGCGTGAGTGTCTTTTTCGTATGCATTGTAAATTAATGAATTTGCTGAGTGAGAGAAAGAGACAGATAAAGTTTCTTCAACTGTTTTATTCTGGTAAATTCACACACTTTGTTTACTACTGCTTTTTGTGGGATTTTTCAACCACAGCATAGTATATTTTAGTCTAATACATTTTGTTGTTGCAGTGTTGTAAATGTTAGTATTTTTACTAAAATTATAAGATCAACAAGGGACTTTACTTTCAAGGGTGAATTCCGCTATTATGTTTTTTAATAAATATAAGCAAAACACATGTAGTGTAAGTGATTATTTTTAAAGATTTTTTAAAAAAAGTGTTTTTGATCGAAAAAAAGTTTTTTTTTTAGAAATTAAAAGAAAAATAATATATAACAACACTGTTCCAAACTGTCAAATTGGATGCTACGAACTAAAGATATGTTCACGTTATGTGTATTGGTCATGTGGATTGTCACTTTTTACATGTTAAATTTGTACATATCGTTTGCACACCTTAAAACCATATCATGAGTTATTTCCCTGTGTACAGTACATATGACATTTTTGATTAAGAATGAGTTCTATTTTCAAGTGACAAAGCATCTGACATCAGCTGGTTCGTATTAACAAAATTGTTTGTGGCGGCAAAAATTAATTGAAATTTTACCATATATAAATAATTATCTATATATAAAAAAATCAAACGCTGTGTCTTAGTCTCGCTAAAATTCGAGAACTACTCGACCGATTTGTATGATTTTTTTTTTGTTTTGTTCGTCTAGTCACGAGGAAGGTTCGGAAAAAAAGAAAGTTCAGCAAAGCCCAAAAAACGTTAAAAAATCGGAAAAAGCGTCTTAAAATTTCAAACGCTCAATTGCTTGTGTCGTTGAAAATTTTAAAACGGTACATGAATTTCTGTTGAAAGCAACAACAAAATTACAAAATATTTATGACATTGTTTGTGCTTTCAATGTTATTGTTTGGCGTTGCGCTGCGTTGTACATGATTAGGGCCTACATGTGTGTAGAAAAGTGACATTCCACATGACAAATACACATAATGTGAACAAAGCTTAAGTACCCAATGAACTAAGTTCCGATAGCAAAAATTAACTAATTTCCCTACTTTTCCTAGAGAAAATAACAATAACGACTTTTAGAGTTGGTTAATTTCTTATTTTATTTTATTTTTTAATTTTGTGATGGGGGATTGTTTCTTATGAGGTAAGTCCACAAATTTTGTAAATGAAAAATTCATATATTATTCAAACTGCATTTAACATTTCAAATATTGCCATATGTAACGTTTTAAGGTCTGGGGTCATACGCCCGAAACTTAAAATCCCGAATTGCTAGCTTAAGCTTTTCTGCATAGCTGGCCTACGGCCCTGTGCAAGGCTTTACTCCTCTATGATATAAAAAACACCGACTTCGCTAAATAAAGCTTCTCTGCATATTCTGTTTTCGGCCGGACAGAAGAATTATCTCCGCTATACTGTAACAAACGGCGACTTCGCTAACTAAAGCTTCTTTATTCGGGATTTGATATCGGTGTTGGGGCTTATATCATTGTGCAACAAGTTTTTATCTATGGAGTTTTAGCTCATTTTTGTTTTGGGGTTATTTCCTATTTTTTGGAGTTAGTTTCATTTTCATATTTGAGGCTTTCATTCATAATGAACTAATTCCCTAATTCTAATTACCTTGATCATTCTTATTTTCGGGGCTTAACTCATTAGGAACTTAGTTCTATAGTAAAAATTAAGATAACAGCAATTATATACGTTTCTGCTTATGCGTGAAATACATATAAATCTAGACCCATCTTTTTGTCTACAGATCGACTCAGTGCCTCTTTTCACTTCGATGACGAAGTAGACTTTTTACATAGAATCTCCATTGTATATAGATTTAATTCACCCCAAAAATATTGTACTGAAATTGAATTCTTTTCTGAAATCGGCTTACATTTAACCGAAGCTCTTTTCCACAAATAGCTTAAACTTCCTTTTAAATCTTAATGTAAATATGACATTTGGCGACCGTCTCTTAAATCCCTTTAAGACAAAAAATCTCATCTAGATAAAATTTGGCTCAAAGGATTCTTATATGAATTTTAACCTCTTAACGTAACTTTATTTTAATGAGTCCATACCTGCCCATCGGTTCTTAATAGGGTACAATCTAAAAATTTTCGTCTGTAGATACTACATTTTGTTTACAAATAACCTATTCTGGTTTTTTTTTACATATGTTTAACAATTTTAAGGACATATTTCCAAGTTTTTATTGCATATTTAACATGGCATAAAACACTTCTTTCGAGCATATTTTCGGTTTCCCTGTTAATAAGGCTTACTTTTTTTTATTGTTTTGCGAAAAAAATAAAATGTATTCGTAAATATTTATAAACAGGTATGAAAAAACTATAAATTAGAGAATTTAAATATAAAAAATATACAAATTTAAATAATTTCTAATAAGAAATGTTAATTTTCTAAAAACACTCTTAAATTGCCAAGATATAACCACAATATTTATTTTATTTAATTATTCATGTAGTATATTTTTTTGTAAATGTTGAGTTTATAATTTTTTTTTTAGACAAGATACAAAATTTCGTTTATGCATACATTCATAAGAAGTTTGAAATACAAATAGGAAAATAAGTTGAGGTAAAATGTCTAATTAATCGAAATTAGGTCAAATTATATTTTTGTTTTTTTACACACAAGATAATGTTTTTTTTTCCTTTTTATACGAATTTTGTATTTTGCAAATTAAATGTAAAATTGTCAACTTTTACAGTAAAAATTTTTTAAGAATTTAAATCCATGTTACAAATTTGTAACGCCAGACAGGTAAAAGAATACACAATCGAGAAGTTAAATAAGCTGCATTCTGCGCTTAAAATATGAGAGTTCATCTTCTAAACTCCTTAAAAGGAGTTCGCAAGTTATAACTACTTACTTGCTTGTAAAGACCTGCATGAATGTACTTGAAAATCAAGCAGGCAACAAAAATTAAATACACAAATAAAATACAAAACGCTTATGTACCTACAACTCCAAATACATGAGGGTACTAGAATTCAAATTAATACACTTCAGACAATATTTGTTTCGTTCAAATCTTTTCAGTACAGTAACAAATGGATGCCTATACTTCTTGTATTTGATAATTACCTCATGCAGTCTTTTTTTGTTTCTGATGTTAACTTGTGAGTTGTGTGTGGCGGACGCATAGTCCGGGTTCGATCGAGCGAATATTTGGAAGAAAAACACCTGGAATGCTCTTTTGATTTTTAATTCGCATTCACACAGACAAAAACGTTGTCGGCAAAATTATGTTACTATTGTTGCTTTTTTTTGTCAAGCAAAGTAAATGTCAACAATGAAAATGTGAACAAAGCGTTTCGCGCTGTACCGAACATAAAAACCATACTCTCTTTGCCACCCGGAATATGCTGCCAAACTAAATGTTTCCCTACCAAATGTTTCCGTGTCTAAATGGTGACATAGAAAGAATTTTTTGTAAAGAACTAGACATTTTTGTTCTCATTCATAACTTAATGGCCCCGAACTTCTATTTTTTAATTGATTTCAATAATTAAAAATTGTTGATATAATTGAAAAAATTAATAAAATTTGCACCACTTAGCAAATTATAGTATCAATTAAATATTTTTTGATAATAACGAAATGTTCTGCAGTAATATTGTTGATATAAGTAAACATTTAATTTACCTGATTACATTACAAAAAAATTTAATTTAAATTGAAAAAAATATGATAAAAAAAAATCGATAGCTATTAATAGACTATCGATATATATCGATTATGGTCACTTGTGCCTTCAATCCAGATAAAATTATGATTTTTGCAAATATCTTTACACATATTACAAGACGAATATCAACGGTAATTATAAATAAATAAAATTAATTGCACCCTTTTTTCTGGGAAATTGTAAGAGTTTATTGTGACATATTATAAGGAAATAAGTTTATTAAAAGTATTGACCATCGATAGATACGCCCTTTTCCCATCTATCTGGCAACATATGGATTCTGCGCCAAAGAACTGCTATTTTTTTTTTAGGTCAAGAACAAACCAACCCAGTTTTAGATGCCCTATTATGAAGAAAAACTTAAGTAAAAGTGTTCTGCCTCGATTTCTTGTGAAGTCCGCGTTTTTTTAATTGAACGCCCAAAATAAAAAACCGGCAATTACAAAAAAAAAAAAAACGAAATTTGGAGCGAAATTAAATAAACATCTCAAATTTGGATAGTCAAATAAATCGTTAATTTTAATAATTTCGCAAAAAATTAGATTAAGAAGTTAACAAACAAATAGCAAAATAACAAACTTCCCTTCGCTAAAAATCCTTATTTCTTAAAAAATTGTGAATTTTGTTTAAAACCATTAACTAATATTAACTCAAAATTTTGCATTCCACTAAAAATCATTATAAATATAAACAAACTTACTTAAATGTTCTCTTTAATATTGAATATTTGATATGAGAACTATTATATTCCACAAAAGAACTAAAAGTACTAACTGCTATCAGGTTTACTCAGTAAAATAAATTTCTTTTTAAAACTGTCTTAAAAATAAACACCCACAACTTTTAATTGTTATCTCTTATTTATTGGGCAAACAAACCCCAGCAACATATTTTATAAAACATTTTATTTAAATAAAAACCCAAAATTGTTGCAATATTAAAATATGAATACTAAAAAAAGATTATTTTTCTTTTTAATGACTCTTATGGGAATTCTATGGTCGACTGTGATTCTTGGTTGACCTAAAAAGCAATAAACGTTTAACAGAAGAATAAGGAAAAAACATTTGCTGGGTAGAGTTTGCATATCTGTTTATATTATTTAACTGCCGTAGTGTTCAATTTATCCAATTTATTATAAATTGTTCATATATTAAAAAAAAAAAATCCCAACAAAAATTGCATTGATACATTTTTATCGCCAACATATTCTCCAATGTCCAATTCATTTACCACTTCTATGCACAGATACACCAGCACTCTCCCTTTCATTCTTTCTACGGCTCACACTGATACATACATAAACAAACACAAAATAAATGCAGTTCGTAATACAAGTTCACTTGTATTCATAAAATAAACAAACTATTGAAAGTTTTTTATTAAATTTTCGGTTGTTACAAGTACTAAATGTTTAACAAATGCATACTCTACCAACACTTACAGTCCTTTACTCACTCTTGCATACCACCACACACACACCTACATAAATGCCGGTGAAATACAAGTAAATACTCATACATTCAGAGGCATAGTTAAACTTTGATAGTTGCTTGTGAAATAATATTTTGTGGTAAATTTTTTATTGAAAAATATTTGAAAATTTTCTCAACCATAAAATAATTGGCGATTTTATTTTTGTTTTTCAATATCTCCCAATATCTAAACCAAATCATAAAAAAAAAAGCCCAAACGAATATTGCTACAGAGCCACCATATACATACATATATGGGTAGCACTGCCCAGCAAAAAATTTTGAAAAAGGTAATCGACTTTGGAATTAAGCATTTAAGGCGGAATGACTTCTAAACTGGATTACCATATTAATTATTTTACAAGGCATGAGACTTAAATAATTACAATTAAATTGTATGAAAATCCGTTTCATAAACCCTTTATTGACATGCTTTATTTTTTATAACTTAAGGCGTTAGTTTCTAAGAATAGATTATTTTCCTAACTATTTTAATAATAAAAGAAGTTATCTGTGATTTTTTTGTACAAAATCATACGCAGATAATACATAAATTCGTATACTTTTATTTTAATAATCACTTTTACAGTAAATATTTTCAGTCATTCTTATATTTCTTTAAAAATAAATTCTTTTACTACTTCGTATTTTTATGATCTAATGTAATGCGTTTGGTAATCGAGTGATCAAACTTGGCAACCAAAAAAGTAAGTCATTATATGGCAAGCCGTTCTTTTGGTAATGTGTAATTATTTGCTGGGTGGTTGTATGAGTGTAGTGTATGAATTACAATAACAAATATAACAAATTTGAAATTTTAATATTTTATGTTGAACAAAAACAACTCGCACTTGCTTATAAACAGGGTATTAACTCAAAATTTTAATTTTATCACTTTTTGGAAACAAAAATCGACACGTAATATTCATATCTATCCGCTTTAAAGATACGTTTTGGTAATGACACGGTTGGTCAAAAGAAAAAACATAATCATGTGCCTTTTATATTGAACTACCCAATAATAAATGGAGCTTCCAACGAAGCAGGTTTGTAAGGGAGAAACGTAAAAGTTTCGCTTACCATATCGCTTACGGAAGACATGATTTTTACATGGTGAGTTCCCACTTTGAAGCAATACATTTTTGACACACAAAGCGCGTTATTCAGCGCATTTAAAAATTAGTGAATGTCACGATCAGCGTTTTACACTGAATTTTTTGTTACCGTTACTCCTTTACGAACCTGCTTCGTAGTAAGCCAGATTCCAAGAATAAAAACAAATGGTTACAGACATTTTATTAATATTTTAATATCTAAACATAAAAAGTACCAAAGTACCAATTTTTCCCTGGTTTAACCTCTTCAAAAGTAAACTATTTTAGAATCTGGGCCACACAAAAAAAAAAAAAAAATTGCGCATAGAAACTAGCTTTCCTACAACAATAAATTTCAGTGTTTTTAATCATAAATAAAGATTGGGATTATAAGCACATCATTAATAAATGAATTAATTAATAAATTTGTAAATAAATTAATAAATAAAATTGATTTCAATTAAAAAATTTGTGATATTAATTAAAAAGTTACTTAAATTTGCACAATCAAACAAGTTAATATTATTAATTTAACGGTTAATGCACTGGATTAAAATTTAAATCAAAACTGATTTCATTTTTGATTAATGCTTTAATTGGAGAAAAACTGGAGAATTTTTTTTGTGCATAGTTCTTTCTAAAATATTTTTTGCCAACACATGCACATACGTTTTGAGCACTCGATACTCTTCAGAAACCGATATTGAACTGTCCATGTAAAAAGAAAGGGGTATCTAAATATGTAAATTCCAGCCACTGGACCATTTGCAATCTGTATACGAAATTTATCACAATGAGAAAATGTACCAATTTTTCGATTTTTATATCATTTAAAGTACCCGAAATTTTAATCTGGGCCGTATGCTACCTCTTTACCAAATTTATAGAAAGAAGAAAAGGTACCAATTTTATACCGTTTTTATCCCTTAAAAAGTAATAATTTTATCCCTTAAAATGTACTATATATATTAAGATGAACCATATGCAATCGGCATACCAAATTAATCCAAAAGAGAGAAAGTACCAATTTTTTCCCCGATTTACTTCTTAAAAAGTAGTTTATATTTGAGTCTGGGACAAATGCTATCCGTCTACCAATTTCAGCCAAACTCATTAAGCTATTTTCACGTGATCCCAACAAACACGAAGGTTTGATTTCAAATCGAAAATTCTAAATGTTTGATAATCATAAATGTTTGATAATGATTTGAAAATTATAGCATTTTCAACAAAAAGGAGAAATTTTTTCAAATTGAAAAATGTATTAACCTTCCACTTGCTTTCAAAAGTTATTCTCAAACATTTTTCAAATGTGGATTTCAATACAATAGGAAATCAACGTTAGTTGCCCACGGGATCCCAACCTTACCGAAAACTGTTTTCCGTACTCAAAGTTTGATAAAGTGAGAGAGCTTTGAACATAATAATATTCTTCTGCTTGTTGCATAAAGTGGCCTGCACGTTTTCTTGGGCTAATTAGGAAAATTGTTAAACAATCAGCTGTATCAAAAAATAAACAATAAAAAACTTCAAGCAAGTACTATTAAAAAAAAATTTAAAATAAACAATAGAAAATGTTGAAAAATTTAAGAACACTTTCAAACATGCTTATGAGTTAGTTATGTATTTATTTATACATATTTCATACTAACGAATTATTTTGGGGTAGAAATTTGGTTTTTATTGTTCCCGTACTTTTACACCACTTTGTCTGTTAGTTGGAGAAATTTTTGTTAACCCAAAAAGTACGGGATTGTGAAACATAAATGAAAATATATCATTTAGTTTAAATTCATAATTTATTTTGATAAACTTGTAAAGGCGAAATACTTGGCTGCTTTTTGTTTTGAAGATTGTCATAGCTCTGCGTAGCAGTGCGATCGTACACAAATTTATAATTTATTTACTTTTCTGTTATATTTTTATATTTTCCCAAAGTAATTAATTTTTCACTCACAAATAATTTATAGTATTTACAAGAAATTAAGGTTTTTTAAAGATATCATTTATTTTTCGCTTTAGTGTTGCCAAGTTTATTTTTGATTTCGGAATGACATTTAACTAACATTTTATATAAAATTAAGAAAACATTGAATATCAAATGTTTATACTCAAATCACTATCAATTTGAACTCAAATGTAAAAATTTAAAACGGTTTGAGGATTGTGCTTGATATCAAATGATAAAGTCACTTCATATTAAAGGTTTGACTACGTGTTTATTGGGATTGAGCCACAAACGGTCAAATTTTAAATATCCAAATATACAAACTTTTACATATATAATATTATTACATAGGATAACAAATTATTTTGCTTCTACTGCAAATTTGTAGATTTTGAGTTACTATCCTCTTCATGATCAAGTGCGAATTGATTCTTGAAATAAATTCAAAGTGTGTACACGTAAGAGTTACTAGAATTGAAGTTTTTTTAAAAGATCTTGAGATCAATAATCAATCAAAAAAGATTTTTATAAATTTTAAAGAACAAATATTTTTTTACCAGCTAATTATGGCGAATTGCTCAATTTTACACACATGAAATGCATTGAAAATTATTCGTGTCCATACTTCATATTCATATTTAGTACTCATGAAACTACTTTACTGTTGCCTTCTTTGTTCTCTTTTACCCACACCCATTTGTTTTAAAGAGGTGAGAGTGTAGAATGAATATTAGTATATTTTATGTTGCATGTATGTTTAATTTGTTTGATAATAAAATAGATGGTTTTTTTCTGGTTACTTTTCAAATCATATCGATGGTGATGATGAAAATATAAAAAAAAAGGGAAACAAAGTACTTGCAACCATTTGCCACAGTTTAGCAATAGCAACACAATTTTAAAACATGTTTTCTTTTTTTTTTAGACAAAAAATTCAATTAGTTTTTCCAATGTATAAAATAAATAGGAAAATGTACAGTTCATGTTAAAAAATTTCAAGTACCTTAAGGGCGAATTAAATATCAACGTTTAACAAAATTTTAACAGAACAAATGAATGATACTTGGTTGATAGGAAAAAATATTTGAACACTTCAGAAAATAATTAAATAACAATTTCTAGAAAATAAATGAAGCCCAAATAAAACATATAAGCCTCCTTATACCCTTCACCTTAGGTGGAACGGGTGTATATGAGTTTGTCGTTCCGTTTGCAATTTAAGCAATAATAATCTACAACTTACCGATATCCAAAGCTTGGATTTTATCGGCCGTATAAAACTTTACTTATACAACTTTACTTAAACCTAAACTGGGCGGTAAGTTAAGGGAATGTTCATCTTACCTGGTTGTTAAAGTAAAATTTTAATAATGGAACACTTTGTATTTTTTTTGGGAAAATGGACTTTCGACCATATAAAGTATATTGCGTAATGTACGTGCATACCACTGTATATTTGTAACAACATGGGTAGTTCCAGCGAAAAGTTTATTTTTTTTAACGTAATGCCAGAAGTAGTTTAAATCATTTCTAAAAAAATGTATAATTTACTTTTTATATTTTAGTGTAACATTTGAACAACATGGTCCTTAATTACAAGCTTATTTGCTTTCTGGCAATACATTACAAAAAGTAGACTTTTCGCTGGAAATTCCCATATGAGCAAAGATTGTTTAAATTTGATAACTTGGAAAATAGATCTTTATAAGCCCAAAACTTACTAGAAAAGGTTTTTTTACACAAAGTCTTGCTCAATTCACAGAGCAAGACTTTTTTTGTTTTTTGTAACGTCACGCCAGCGCATAGTTTTTTCTGAATATAGTGCTTCTTCGTTACCTTGCAAATATAAAAAACCTTTTTAAAAATTGAACTTCTTCATTGAATTTTTGTACATTTCGTCGTACAAACATCGCACCACGTCACAATGGAAACGCTCATATGAAAGACAATATCCAATACATACAGAGAAATAGTAATTTTTCGTAAAATAAAATAAAGCAACCTGCTTGGTCAACAATTAGTATGACAGTTATATAGTTTTAGTATAACAGTTAGATAATCCTACTAATATTATAAATGCGAAAGTTTGTATGTTAGATGTTTGTAAGCTCGTGGCTTAATCACGCGAAAACCGCTTCATAAATTTGGATAGAATTTGGTAGACGGATGGCACATGGCCTGGATTCAAATAAAGGGTACTTTTAAAAACGGAAATTTGAGGACAAAATTGGTACTTTTTCTTCTTTTGATAAATTGGTTATGCAGATAGAATATGGTCAGGATTAAAATATAGGATACATTTTAAGAGATAGAATTGGCATTTTTAAACGGGATAAAATTGGTACTTTTTCTTTTTTCTATAAATTTTATATACACACAGATTAAAGCCTACATTAAAACACAGTGTTCCTTTAGGGGGTCTATAATGAGGAAAAGCTGGTACTCTTTGTACTCTTATACTTTTGGTACTTTTTCACTTTTGAAAAAATTTGGCATAGGGATTGCATATGGCAAAGATTAAAATATAGGGTACTTTTTATGATGTATAAACGGAATAAATTGAAACTTTTGGGAGTTTTTATCTTTTTATAATAATTGCTATAATTTTGTTTATAGAATTTTTTTACAAAAAAATAAGTATAGCTGCAGAAACCTATAGAAAATACCTGTAAATATGTTATGGGATAAGCACTTTTCTTTAAATCTTCTCAAATTTGCACGTGAACGAAGTCACGGGTACAACCTAGTTAGTATATAAGAAAGAATTTTAGAAAAAAAATAGATCAGAATAAATCTGAGCTACAGCTCTTTAGCTGTATGTTATAATTTATTTTGAAACACTGCTGCTCTTTAGCCAGCACTAATTTTGGCGTTGCTTCCTTCTATAATAAAGAGAAATTATCACTTTTCATACACATCTTTCTGAACTTCCTACCGTCACCACAATGGGCACTTCCACAAAGAAGCTTTATTTTGTAACGTTACGCTACCAATCGATTAAGCGTGTATTTTAGACACATGTTGTTAAAATTTTTCCTATCTTTCACTTAACGTAAAGCTAATTGGACTTTACACCAAAATACCAAAAAGTTTATTAATTATTTATCTTTGTGAAATATTTAAAAAAAAAAATTGGTGGCGTAACGTGACAAAAAGTGGACTTTTCTGTTTATAATGTAGGCTCTTTTGAGTAGCGTAGTTAATTTAACGATGGACGTCTGTTCATCTGAACATGTGTATGCTGAAATGGCTTTTCCGTAGTCCCCGCAAATGATTGGGACTAGGTTGTTATATATTTATATCGCATATAGTTTGGCTTGGTCCACAAATTGCTGAAGAATGAGCAAAAAACTAAGATTGCTGGTAATTGTCACCCATAAATCTTTCATTTTTACCAAAAGACGTGTTCCTTTTTAAGTCTTCTTTTAATCTATAAATTTTTTTACGTTAAATAAACTAAGTCCAAACCTGGTTGTGAAAATAAACCAAATCGGTTTATAAATGAACGAGATATAAACGAATAGCTATTTTCACTTTCCAAAATAATGGCTTGGGCACAATAGCGACCAAATTCAGCTTATTAAATGTCAACTTAAAAGTTTATATGTTTAATTTTTATTTTTTTTAACCCTCATCGAGCGGTATAATTTTACAAAGTTAACAGGCGGTATGGGTTCAACTTTACCTGCATATAAAAATGCACTTACCTGTGTATCAATAAAATTTCTTTAAAAGCAAATTACACAATTCTAGGCTGCACCAGTATTTGAAAATCTTAACGAATTTATAATTTATTTTGTATTTTATAGCACACCTATTTAATACCTATTTGAACACTTTTAAATGTAGAAAATAAACGTAGCTACATATATATTTTTATGGGCATTTACCGAGAATTAAAAATGTTATACTGAAGCAATACAATAATTTTTTTATTAATCTACACTTAAATGTGCAAAACGGGGAATTCCCAAGAGATAAAGTCTACGAACATAGAATAAATAAATTTGTTATGAGGAAATATTTCCTCCGAAGTGCAGAAGAAATGGTTTTGGGAAGACGCATTCTTTTAGCATCAGAACCATAAAATAAATCGTAAGCACAATATGGCTTGCCAATGTAACCAAAAATACAACGCTTAACCAGAAAGTCATGTATGGTCTTTACTTATCCCATCTGTGACGAAGTCTCTAAAACATGCAAAAAATCTCAGTAAACATATTTTTAATTGTTTTTGTTCATATTTGCACATTGTTTCCTACTTCTAAAATTAAAAAATCTACATTGTCCAATCGTTTTTTTTTTTTGATTTCTTGCTTTTTTCACATAAAATATGCGAAAGTGAACCCATACAGCCTCTTAAGAGCGTTAAACAAACCAGAAATAAACCAAGTGTAAAGAAATATACTGTGTATTATAAGTGTGGCGATGTCACAGAATTTCAGGCATCTGATGATTAAGGAAAAAAAAGTTATAGCATATCAAAAATTAAAAAGTTACAATTCTACCCTTTCCGCTTGACGAGGGTTAATGTTTTTTTAGAATAGTTTTCAAAGTACTGAACTATTTTTTAAATCCATATTTTTTAATATAAAATTAAGGGAATACTCATGTAACAATTAATAAGGCAACCCTAGTTCTATAAAAAGTACAACAAGGCAAAAACAACGTGCGTTTTGTTGGTAGAAAAACCTGATAGATTGTTAAAAAAATATATGTTTTTCTAGAATCAATAAATAAATACTCTCAATTGTAAACAAACAAAATTGTAATATAATGGAAGCCAATAAAAAATGTTCTTATTTTGCGAAGCACTAATGATACATTTTAAAAAGTAAGCACACATTTGTGCGCTACGCAATAAGACATACAGAGATGCAATAAGATAAGTAAACGAATTCTTAATAAATTAAAAAAAAATTATATAAAAATTGAAGAGCCACGACATTCCCTTACTACGAAGCAGGTTTGTAAGGGAGCGTACTAAAGAATACCGGTAACACAACATTCAGTATGGAAAGCTAATCGTTACATTTACCAATTTTTATATGCGCTTTCTGTGTCAAAAATGTATTGCTTCAAAGTGGGAACTCGCCATATAAAATTCATGTCTTCCGTAAGCGATATGGTAAGCGAAACTTTTGCGGTTCTTCCTTACAAATCTGCTTCGTTGGAAGCTCCATTTTTTATTGGGAAGGTTCGTAAACAATATTCAGGTAACCACAGTATCTTATTTATTGTATTATGGAAGGACTAGTTTAAGAATAATTTAACAAGTAACTATAATTTACAAAGTAAGAGGTAAAATGTAAGAATAACATTAACAATTTATTATACATATATAAAACTAATAAAAGGTTAGATATATGGAGTTTTATATAACTCCATGCCATATGAGCTCGGATGGCCAAATTTGGCGCAGATATTTTTTTTAAATATAAAGAGTATTAAATGTAAAAACTTAGCCACATTGGTTCAATTTTTCACCTGGTCCCTACCCAAGTGTCCAGCCGAATTAAGGGGTTTTATACAATAAGGTTGTACTCGGTTGATAAAATTGACCTCAAATAATTTCTACCTACAATTTCACCTAGTGCCCAAACAATTATGCTTCCGCTATACAGATTTTAATGCGAGAGAGCCCATGCCATATGAACTGGGAAGCGATTGCCATTTCAATACTACTGACAATTTTATTTATGATAAATCTTTTGCTTGTTTTCATTATGGTTAAAACAAATTTTATTTAATCTGGAATATTATCAAGCAAGAAATTGGCATCAGTTTTTGTCAATTAAGCAAAATTTTAAATTTCCCTTTTAGTAATAAAGTGCGAAATTTTACTATACAAAAAATCTCATAAATAAACTTTAAAATAAAACCTTCAGCTTATTTTCTATAACAATTTCCGAAAATACCAAAAGTCAGGATTGACATCAAGATTTCCTGTAGGCTTTTTATTATGAGAGAACACGACAAATAAAAAATCATGTTTAACGACTATAAGTTTTATTTATTTATTTTAGGGCAAAATAGTTATAAATTGTAAATAAAACTAAAGGCAAGGAAGTTTAAACAATTTTTTTTTAATAAATAAAAATTTATATTTACCAGTGGTTTTATTATCGGTGCCATAAAAGCAAAAAGTTTGGGAAATTTTTAGGGCAACAATTAATTTAACACATAAAGTAAAAATTTTATCTCTTATAGTTTTATTCTGCCACTTAAATTTTATTTTAGTTTTATTATTGTTTTTTACTTAAAGATATTGCTTATGCTTAGATTTGTTTTTTAGAACAAATTCCCAGGAATTTGAAAAATATTTTTAAAATTACTAGAATTTTTTGAGCATGTGCCAGTGATGCAAAATGTGGCACAATTGGGCCATTTGTGGCACTTATGTTTGTTTTGTGGCCCTGTGGTACTTTCTAATATATTATGGCCCTTTCAATTCAAGATTGAACTAACTACCTTAGTCCAATACATTTTTCAATCAAACACAAGCGGTTTGAAAGATATGAAAAAGTATGAAACAAGTTTTTAGAAAAATCAAAAATATTTTTTATGCACACAAACATCTGGATGTTGTTATCAAACTGCTTGTGAAGTTTATTGTCTTGTATCCCATATTTTTAATCCAATATAATCCAAAAAAATGCACCCTTTAACGGTATAATGTCCTTTTTAAACCGTTAATTTGGCCCAAAATAAAAAATAAACTCAAAATGCTTCACTATTTTTAGGAATTTCTATTGAAGGTGTTAACCTGCTTGTGATATAAATAGGTTTTAACTGTCAGTCTCTCAGTGCGAGGGTTGCGGGTTCGATTCGTCTATTTCACTACAACTGGTTAAAGGTACTCTACTGTTAAGTCAGAATATAATTTGTATTTGAAATATTTTATCCCCCAAGTGTATGTGAGGAAATATCCTCTGGGTAAAGCAGGCGGAGTATTGAATTCAAAATTGATAGATCTCTTGAGAGCGCGGCTGCTCAGAGATCATATCTGGTACGAAGGGCGAAAGTAAGTAGCCGTTAGAGACGTGGCTTCGGGGATCATATGGTAGTTTTAGTATATACCCAAAATCGCAGGATAAGATATCTGGAAAAGTCTGTGAAGAGCAAAATTGTGGGTAATTTTTGTCACACAAGTAATAAATTACTGTTTAGTATTTTATTTGAGGGTACAATGGATTTAAATCCATTCCCTAGGGTGAATTTACATCCGCCAACTTTGTTTTTTTCCAAGGGCTGATTTTTTTTCAAATGGATCTCGTATTGTCTGCAAAGCTTTCATGTAATCGCTTTGAATATTCAAGTTCGACTTTGAATTGTTATAATAGATCCATTATTCATCTACCTTTCGGTTTTAGTAATTCTAAAGCAATTAATTTGTATCGATAAATGTCCCTAATTCTTCATCTTTGTTTTTTCTAAAGTGTCGAAACTAATCTCGAAAAGAAATATTTAAGAGAACTCGTTTGAGATGTACTTAAATTATAACCACTTTGATCGAAAATTTCTATTTTTATTGCAATATTAAAGTTAAAAGTTATTAACAATTTTTACAAGCAAAACTTACTAATTTTAATCCATCAGAGGGAAATACCAATAAACTACAGGATATTTTGTGTTCATATTTTCTTAAAGCTTCCACTTTTTGGCAACTATCTTTGCAACCATTTTCATTTTAAATCTATTAAATACATACCACAAAAATCAAAAAAAAAAAGAAATCCTTTTTAATCCAGTTACTACTTGCCAGGATACCAAAAGCTAGTTTAAATATTAGACTACATATTTTTTCAAACAAATGGTTTATTTACCTAAGAAGGCATTTTAATCTCATCATTATTTTTAATGCCACTTAATACTCGTTTTGTTTATGTTTAAATTTTCCATCTTGAATAGAAGAAATTTTAGAGAAACTATTTGTTAATCTTCTTCTTCTATATAAACTTTCCAGTAAGTGTCATGTTTTTTGCCTTAGACATGAATTCTATTTCTTGTCATTCTTTTCGATTCTTCTTTTCACTATTTGATTTGATATTTTATTTATTCATTTTTATTATTCAGAGTTTTTCTTTTAAAATTTGTGTGTTTTTAAAGGACTTTTCTATTCTAAGAGATGTAAAATAAAAATGGTATTATTTGTCCTAAGTACTACAAAATCGTTACTTAAGATGGGCTTACACACCGCCACATTCAAACAAACATACCTTGTAGTATAACTCACACACACAGCAACACACATTAAGACACATTTCTAAATGTTGCTATTTAGTCTATTTTATTCTTAAAGTTTCCTAAGGATATTTTTTTCTTTTTTTTTTTTTTTGTATTATTGTAAGAATAAATGAATGTGAAGGAATCTAGTAGTTTTTTTCCTGTACTTTTTAAGTAAAACGAATTCCTTAAGCCGCATCATCAACACTACAAGTCGCAACACAACTTTCTTCTTCTTACTGTGTATTTTACTAATGCATTTATTTTTTGGGTTTTTCTTTTAACATTTTATTTTGTGAAAGATTTTATTAAATATTTTTCGTTTTTGATATTTTCTGTATGTATTTGTTTCTTTATGGGATTTAACCAAAAACGTCAGCAGTTTCATTATTTTATTCCCTTTGCTGATTTCTATATCTAGTATTTAGTGTGTCTGTTTTTCCTTCTTTTTAGTTTTTTTTCTAACTTGACATGGATTTCCTAAAAGATATTTTCATTGGTAGTAATTGAAAATAAGAGCAGACAGCCAAAAACATTAAGCACCCAAAAAAAAAGAAGAAACAACGTTTGGTGCACCGAGAAAAGTCTATACAATAATATGAATTTAAAGAAGAAATAAAATTGGTAAAATATACTTTCATACAGGCATTTAAAACAAAAAAAAAATCCAAACTCATTGCGATTGTTGGCGTTGTCTAGAGCAACAGAATTATTGCATGTGTTGATATAAAGGCCAAACCACACAAAGTACACCCACTTACTAAAAAAGGCCAAAACGAATTTCTAAGAGCCCGGACAAGAGCTCAATGTTAAAACAAAGGGGGGGGGGAGAAGGGGGGACACGAAGAAAACAACATGCTGTTACCCTGTTAAGCTACAGTAATAATCTCGGTTGTACTAAAAGCAGCAACAGCTGCTTATACTAAAAAACTGTTTTTAGAGGAGAGAATTTAGGAAGTCAAATTTATTGATTTCAGATACTGCCAAGAGTGCAATGTTGTTGTATTTACAATTCAGAAAAATTGTGTTTCGATCTACTTGCAAATATTTATTTATTAAAAGTTACAAATATCCGTTGTAGTCTCTGGTGAGAATCAAACCTGCAACTCTCGCACTAATATAAAAGCTCACTATGAACCGGTTCACACTTAGTCAAGCTCTCTTTTGTTCAAAGTAAAGTTTAATGCAACCACAACTATTATATTTGTATAGTTTTTACATGACCTCACGTAGAGAAAAGAATTTTTTCGATCCTTCAACAAAATAATTTTCAACGAAAATTGTTTAAATATATTACGGTTATTTCAACCATATCACTGTCACCGGCAACCATGTTATTGTCAAATTGGTCATCCATCCACAACAACCCACAGTCATATTAGGGTAACCTCCGAACATCTTGTGTTTAATAATAAAAATAATTGTATAGTTTTGAATTGACAATAACATTCTTCTCTTTTCAATGACCAACATGTCATATTTGAAAAACAACTATACTATTGTTAGTGGCAAGCATAACAATTTGAATATTAACCACAACATGGAGGTCACCATATCGAAAAATGTGTGTTCTCTGCGTCCACCACTTCCCTGAAATAATGCTTATGTCGAAATATAACTTTTTATATCGCAATAATTTTATGTTAAAAGTTACTTATTTTACAAAACCCAAATTGGTTTTTATTCATTATTTTGTTTATGATAAATTTTTTATTTATTATTATTATTCAGATATGCTTCTATTGCGCTGTTTTTGATCATTAATTTTTAATTAATTAAACAATGTACATAAAAAAATTTTCGCCTGGGTTCTCGATTCCACTACAAAATGAAAGTGAAAAATTTTTAATTCCACATATACAATTTGACTGTGTTCTAGAAAAGTAATGAAACGTTATTTACGTGATGATTTTATTTTGATTTGTTTTAAAAATGTCCTTTTGCTCTTTTAAAATATATTTAAATGTGTTGCTGACATATTACAAAATTTAAAAATAAATTTGTAAGATAATTTAAATTATGTTGAATTGCTTCCAAACTTCTTACTTTTCATTTGGGCTCTGAAACTGCATCTAAATATGTATCTTCGAAACAATTGGCATGCAAGTTTTGCAATTCAATGGGCTGATTTGTCTCTTTTCTTAAAAGGCCGAATGATTAAACCCTCGAAAGCTCAATAAATGCTGCATAGCTTTGCAACTGCATCATCTTTAGATGAAATGTACTGCTTATTGCTAGGACTACCACAATATGCTGACGTATCCACTCTGTTCTCGCACAATTTTTTGCGAATGCAGCCTTTCAATCAGCCAAAACCTTTTTTCAAGCAGAAGGATATTTTTCTGAAGGACCTAGGAAGATAGTTCTCTTGCTCCTTTAGCTAATCCAAATTTTATTAATTTACTCACATTTTATTATTTTCGCAACAAATATATAAAAAAGGTAGTAAAAAAGCTAAAAAGTATTTTCTTTCACGCGGCTGTTTGCTATCGATTTGAAATTACTTTTTTGGTAGTGAAAATGATTTGTAGAACACAAAAATTCCTCTTGAAACAAACTGGAAATTAAACCCCTTAAGAAGACAGCAGGACAATCTTAAAAAATTTGTATGAAAAAGAGCTCAATTTGAGTATTTTTCGAAATTTTCTCAATTGCCTTGTTTTCTTCTTTGTGAATTAGCCCCTAAATTTTACTTTTCATTTCACTTTAACGATTTTTTGAACACAAACTGAGTGGAATTTTCAGTTTCATTTCATTTGGCGAATGTAGAACACAGGCGTTTACGATGTTTTTTTTTTTTTATTTACTTTGAGTCAACACTCAGGGGATGCCTCCTTCCAATGCAATGCATTATGTTGGTATTAGGAAAATAGGTTATGAGGCGAAATAAAGTGGGAGTAGTGTCAGTGGACATTTAATTTGAACTTTTCCAAATTGTAGCCAACTTGGAAGTCTTCTGTCGGGAATCTTTTCCGCATACGGCTAGTTCGTCCGAGAAACAAATTTTCTCTGTAATGTGTTATGCGATACATTGCTGGAAAGGCGAGTACTATGGGCATGCACGACACAGTAAAAAAATAATTTAATATCAAGAAATTCAATACAACACAAAAACATTGATAATAAAAATACAAAAATATTAATAAATGTTTAGATAATTGTAATAAAAGAATTATTTAAAATAACTTTTTCTATTTATTTTCAACAAATTAAGAATTTTTTTTTCTTTTTTCCTCTTTTTTTTATTATTATGAGGCATTTCATTTATTTTACCCATTTTGTTTTTTTATTATTTAAACTTAGTTTTACTTCATCTATCAAAACGTTAGAAGAAATTTTTTTTAAGGATAGATCATACTATACTTCTGTTTTATCCTTTTCTGGATTATTGAAATGTTTTGGAAAATATTCATACACTTGTATGAAATCCGGATGGTAATTAAATTAATTTTTTTTATATAGCTTTTATTGTTTAAATATTTTTTTCGTTTTCCTCTATACGAAAATTTAACGAAAATTGTTTTCCATCTTAGAAATTTTAAGACAGCAGGATCTCTACGATCTACTTTAGTTTGAAAGGAATTCCATCTTTGTTGACCTGAGTGGGCAGAATTCCATTTTCTTGGTCCGAGTTGGTATGATATGAAGGGTGTGAAATGGCAGGTTCTGTATTAACCGTCTTTATAATTGGATTCTATTATTATCGGTCCTAGTTTAGCAGGAAATTGTTATTAATAAAGGCAAATATTCTTTCTATTTAGTTTGGCATGTGTAAAATTCAGAGTGGCTAGTGGATATGCAGTAGACACCTGTGAGGTTTTTCTATTTCGTGAAATAAATGCTTTACGTTAATATTTTATATACATACATATCGCTCATTTACTTTAACAACGTCATAACTCAAAATATGACATTTTGGCGTTATTGATGCAAAATTGTTCGCTATGTTTTTCTTTATATTGGATATAAAATTCATCTTTATATCTTTAAACTTTCTCCGTTTGAAGAGAAAGTGTCGGTTTTTTTTCAAAAGTTATGTAGTTTTCAAGAAGTTTTAGAATGCAGATTATCAATTTCAATTAAAAAATTTTGGTTGAAAACGCCAAAGGTACCCTTGGTCCTAGGTGCACACAAGGGTTAAAAAGATGTTCGAAAGATTTAAACGTTTTTGAAACAGTTTCTGCTGTAACAACCAAAGTTCAAAATTTTTCATATACGAATGCTGAAAAACAAACATTTTTGATATTTCCAATGAATAAAAACTTTGGATTTGCTTCTGTTCGTTCATGTATGAGCTGATTTAGTTTATACATAATTGAAAAGAACTACACAACGCAGCTTATTCATATTGATGAATTTTTGTTTTTTTTTTTTTTTTTTTGTCAATTTACTTTAATATGTTTTCAACGGAAAAAACACACACTATTTGGTTAGTAAAGGCAACAAATTAAATTGACAAACACAAAATATGTGCACGCACAGGCTGTTCGTGCCATGTGAGTGTAGCGGTAATTGTTTGCGTTATTTTCATTTAAATATCTATGAAAAATTATAAAATCGAAAAAAACTAAATTATCTCAAGAAAGAACAAATAACAATCAAATGTGTTTTCTTCATTTTCATACTCCTTCATGGATGAACGATGGGTGAGTGAGCGTTTCAGTACTCTGGTAACAACCCTCGTTTGTTTGTGTATATTTTACTATATTAAAACGATGCCAAAGTTGTGGCTTAATACTTTTTCTAGTATTTCTGCCGATAACTTTTTTTTTTTTTTGTCAATTATTTTTGCAATCGATTGCAGATTTTGATTTCCAGTTATTTTCATTGTTCTGCCAACCGACTTAACCGACCATAGAAATGGCTGGTTGCAAAATGTTCAAGTTAGTTTTTCTTTAAAAAAAAAATCGAATTTTGTTTAGTTTTTTGTAATTTGTTTTGTTGTTTTATTTTGCTTGGTTTATTGTAACTTTCATTACATTCTGGGTTACTCAACTTTAACAACAATTAGTGTCGTTTAACAGTTACAAATGACTTTTGTAATTACAAGTTTATGTTGCCTTTTCTGTGACAGTATGACTTTTTTTCTATTTATTTGCAGTTTTTCTTGTTTTGGTGATACTGTAAATATATATATTAAGGACAAGAGGTTGGTATTGGCGTTCTTTTTCTAGATGTTTAATAATTATTTCTAGTTTTGACAGAAATAAAGGTCTAACTTTTTTTTAACAAACAGTTATAATTTATGGTGTAATAATACGCTGGACAGGATTTTAAGTTGAAAGTAAAAGTTATGGAGGTAGTTTTTTTTGGTATTAGTATTTTTAAACGACATTTTTTATTTAAACAGATTTCTTATTAAACTGTTGGTGTTTTGTTCAGTAATAATTTTGAAATTACAACTAAAAATTGACAAGTCGCACCAGAAAATGTTATAGTAAGAATGTGAATGAATTATTTTTTTTTTATTGAGTAATGCAGTCTTTTTCCTATTTTGTGGCAGATCAATTACACTGCAAATCGCACTTCCATTCGTTAGTGGAAATATGTCGTATGAATTACAGAAGGGAACAAGGTTTTTGTTGATTAAGAACTGAATGCTGTTTTAAAGGTTATTTGGGACGCTGAAGCCAAGTCTGCACTTAGTTTTTTCTATCAGCTCGACTTTTCGCGATAAAACTAATTGACCAAAATTAAAGTTCTTCCGCTTCATATTTTAGAATAACTTAAATCGGTTCACCATATTCAGTTAAAAAAAAAAATTCAAAATTCACTTAAAACTGAGGTACCTCCACTTAATTGTTAACAAAAAGCTTTAATCGATTTTTCAAGATTTGAGGCAAGTTATTATATTCACGACTACCCATAAATTCTACTCGCTGCTTAGTTGTTTCCAACCTACACCAGGCGATTCTTAAGTTTTCATTATTTCTTGTATTTATCGCATGATTGTTTCTTATGAAATGTATAGTGTGATGTCCAATATTGTGCAAACACTTAAAGACATATAATAGAAGATGCATTTCGTAAATACCATGTATGGGTAAAACTGTTTGACATTTATCCATATATACCGAAATAGTTGGGTATGTTATTGGTAAATTGTAAACAGCCTTTAGAGCTTTATTTTGCATACGTTGAAGCGATTTTAAATCGGTGCTCTTCTTATAACCATAACAAATAGCTAAATAATTTAAATGGCTCTGAATTAAAGCATTATAAACAGAAAGTTTAGTATCTTTATCAAACTTGTTTTTGAATTTATATAAAATGCCAACAGCTTGAGCAGTTTTTGTTCTTAAAAATTGCAGGTGTTCATTCCAGACGAGATTGTTTTGTAATGTTATACCCAAGTATTTAATTGAGCTGGTTTCAAAAATTTCTCTACCATCAGCAAATATGGAAAAGGTGTTATTATGACGGCTAGGTTTAAATCTTAGTAACCGCGTTTTATTTGCATTTAAAACAAGTTTGTTTACTCGTGCAAATTCAGATATCAATGCTGCATCGCGTTCCATATAAGATTTCAACACCGTTTCGTGTTTGTATGGATAAAATAAGCAAAACTCATCTGCATACATAACTATTTTACTGGTAATATCAAGGTTGTGTAAATCATTGAGAAAAATTGTAAAGAACAATGGCCCAAGCACACTACCCTGAGGCACTCCACATAAAACTGCACGTAATGAGCTTTTAGCGCCTCTAATCTGTACAAACTGTTGCCGGTTGGTTAAATAACTTTGCAATAAGAGCAAGTCCTTTCCGCAAACACCATAGTATTTTAATTTTTGAAGCAAGATATCATGATCAATACGGTCAAAAGCTTTACTAAAATCATAAAAAATGCCTGACACGCCGCTTTGTCCTTCATCCAAACTTTTACATATGAAATTAACTACGTTATCGACAGCTTCTTCAGTTCCACATCCTTTTCTGAAACCATATTGAAAGTTGTTAAGTAATTTATTACTATACATATACGATAAAATTTGGTCATACTTCAATAAATTTTTGACGTCACATTATAGGTAACACTTCAAAACATACAACTCATATCTTAATTTGGCTTTCGGATAGCTGAGTTGATGTTAATACTGGAGCAAACTGGATATTTTTTTACTTGTAACTTTAGGGTTTCTAAGGTTAATTTTTGTATTTTGATATAAAAGGAGGCTATGATTTTTTCTTCAATGTTTTCCTTGTAAATTAGCACGTAACTTTTAAACCGTGTTAGTAATTAATTATTCCGTGTGCAATTGTGATTTTTTGCGCGTTAGTTTTTTGGATAAGTGAAGTGATTGTGAGTTACTTTAAAAATAAATAAAAGCTTAACGAAAAGAAATTTAAAGAGACCATAAAAAAATTGGGGTTAGACGAGGTTAAGTGCTAATTACATCTACTACATTAAAGTAAGTATTATAAATTTCAGCTGCCACCACGCCCCACCCTACTAACCAGAGCATCTTCAATGACTTCGTTTATTTATATAAAATTAGCGCGACTGACTGGGTGATCATCGCTCAGGCCAAACGTTTTAAGCCAGAGACTTGACGTTTTGTATGTAGACTCCCCTCCCAATGTGTTAAAAAAATATGTACAGATTTTTGGAAATTCAATTCCTAAAGGGTTAGAAATGGGTAGAAACGGGTAAAATCGGTAACCTTTTATCTCGTGATCTAACAGAGGTAGACGTAAAATTCAAAAAATATCATTATTAAATCAAAACTCAAATTGACATGTGTTTGGCAGTTTTTTGAAATTTGTTTATTTTGGGGACGAAAAAGGGAAAAAATATAATAATAATACTTTTTTGGTAGCCCATTTATCTTCTAAAGTAATAAATATATAAATAAAATTTAAATTATGTTTTCCTCTCCTTAAGAATCTCTAAACTACATTTCAGTACTTTTCGGAAATTTGAGTATATAAATATTGTTGGTACTTTTTTATACAGCTATTTATGTATTGCATACAAATATAAAATTTAAAATAATGTTAATAAAATAATTAGTATTGTGGTTATTTTATTGAACTGTTAATAGTTTTTAATCCAAATTTTAGATATTTTTAATAAGGCTTAAGTTCATTGAATTTAATTTTCATTAAATTATTTTTATGAAGACAGGAATTTTACAACTTGAAATTAATTAAAATTTTTATTGATAATTTTTCATTCTTGACTCCGCTGAGATTTGAACCCAGGCGTTCACGGTCAGGTTGCCCAGACTAGTTTCGATTGTAACCACACAATCTCTTCAGTGGGGTTTGCCGTCTTACGCACTCGGCTATTGCAGCCGGATGACGTCAAAAGTCAAACATCAATCTTTAAACCAAATGGTATTTCACCTTGGTAGATCGAAATTTGCTTTTGAATGAATGATTATCTATTTTTAATTAATTTACATGTTCTTCCTAACTTCTGTTTTTTTCGTACTTTTTGTCAAGAATTCTTCTTGAAGTCCAAAGTACATTTTTTTGTTTTTAATGTTTTTGTCTTTCTTTTTTCTTGTTGACCTTTTTCAGCACAACTTGAAGGACAAATGTAAACATAGCTCGTGCCTTAGCTGTTAACAATAATTAGTATTGTGGTTATTTTAAAATAATAATTTTATGTGTCCCCATGTAAGACATATATTTATTATATTTAGTGATGCAGCTGTGGATACAGGAGACCAAAAAAAAAAAATTACCCCATTTTTATGGAGTTTAGAAAAGAAATTTTGGCAAGTTAGGATGTTTCAGTTAAATGTTTCTCCCCCACCAACCCTCTACCGCAGCTGGGTCGGCGCCTGAGTTATGCATAGATATACATATGTATAAACATATTTGAATGTATACAACCACATACGTTAATATATTATATTTTAACACTGCTGTTAGATTAAGCCCATTTGGTCCAATTTTTCAATTGTTTCCTTTGTAATTTTTGAACGATGATATATACTGACTTGGGTTTTTAGCGCACGTGGTCTTTTTATAAAACAACGTCATATACAAAAATTCAAGGTTCTAACTAAAAACAGGACGGACAAAAATTTTAAGTTACGAATCTTAGGTTAAGGGACTATTTGGTCCATAGTATATTTTCTTTGGTTTTCTTTGATTTTTTTTATATTTACTTAAAAAAAATAAGTATTTATGAGTATGTTTGACAATAATTGCCATTGCATAATGAGCAAAATGTTTTTCTGTTAGTTTTGCAAATAAACTGCAAATTGAGCATTTAATTTTTTTGAGTTCCTGAATTAAAAGTATTTTTTGAAGGGTACTGGAAATATGCATGGTGATCGTATTTCAGCCAATAAATGTGCTGAGAACTTTTATTGAGGTAATCTAGTACGTTTCATCATATACGCCTTAGCCAGAAAAAGTGCTAGTGGCCGCAAAAACTCTGGTCTGCTGCGGTTCCGATAAGCTAGAGCCCATGAAACTTAAATTTCAGAAAATATTATGTACGCATACAAAGCGGATATATCAAGTATGTTTGCAAATACATTGCTTGGCTATCGATTTGTGTTGCGTTTACTGCTGTAGGCACCAACAATTTGATCAGCAGTTTCTAAAAATTTAACCCTGAGGTATTTATTTGTATTTTCAATGATAATTGTTTCTACAACAAAAAAAACTGACACCTTGTCAGTGCATCTGCACACTGCAAGTCGAGTTGGTCCTGGTTGTGCTGAGACAATATCCTCAGCCGTAGCTTCAATATGGTTACAATTTGGTTTGTAGCAATAAAGAAACGGATCAACAGTTCGAACGGGTTCCCACTCAGTATCTCTTTCAGAAGAATTTGTTTCGCTATTTTCTGATATATAATCAGTTTCCGAATCTGAAATATCGGGTTCACTTTCTGCATTGAGCAGTTCTCGTATCTCATATTAAGTAAAACAGGTCTGAACTTATGAAAACAACACACAAATTGAACCAAGCAGTGCAAATATTTGCGCTTCTTTACGAAACAAATCAAAAAGGAGGATCCCACAATTATCTTTAACTTATTTAATATGTGTTGATTAAATAAAAACAAAAACGGGGAATCCCACTCTTGTTTTTTACAGAAGCTGTTTGTATGGACCAAATGGTCCATTAACATAACATTCGTAAGTTTTTTCAAATCTAACAGCAGGGTTAACCATATACGATCATATATATTTCTTTTTCAGTTGGTCAAAAATAAGTGGACAGGAGAGAAGCCTACATAGATATTCCACAAACTTCTAACATAATCATGGGTAATTATACTGCCAGTAACCACTTTTTTTATTTGTTTAATACGTTTGTGTCGTCAATGCTAATTTGACCAACACCTGTATGTATGTACATGTAATTTTAGCGAGGGGTCACATATGCTATTCTTAGGTTGGATACCCAATGTCATTTACTTGAAGAAATGAAGAAGTTATGACCTTTTGGCTGGAATTGACCACCGTACATCGATTTAATAAGTGATTCCAAGTCGATCGGTATACTAAAAGGCACCAATATTGTTTGGTGATACAAACGCGTAATACCCTCTCCACAATTTTGCTGTTGAATAATTAATAAAAATAACTGAGAAATATATGTAGTTATATATTATTTTTTTTATTTTTTTTTTTTTTTTTTTTAAAAAAAAAAGTCATTTAAGGTAAATCTTAATATCAAATTCAGTTGTTGTTGTGAAATATCAAACGAAACTGAGAACTTTCAGCAAAAAAGAATAAAAAAATTGCAGTAATATAAGAATGTAAATAAAATTATTTATTTTTTCGATTGATTAATTAATTTTTTAAGATTGTGTGACACAACAGATTTATTACATTGCAAATCGCACTTCCATTGATGAATGGAAATTGCCTCGAACAAATTCTATTACTTGCTGTTAACAAAATAATATCACTTTACAAATTTAATATTCTAAATAAATTAATGGAGTATTTTGGATTTTAATTAAATATATATAAATTTGTTCGCTAGAATTCCGTTAAGCTATTGAAGCGATGATGACTCAATGTAATGACCTGTCTCCGGTTTATTAACAGTGATAACGTTCATTGTCTGAACTTTTGTTTGATTGTTATTATAATTTTTTTGTGTTACGTTCATAGAAATTTTCCCTCAACTTGAAAATATGAATGAATGATTTGCTAAACATATTAATTAAATTATGAAACCGGTTATTTTAATTTTAATTAATTCAATGAAATTTCCGTTAGCCCAAAAAGGTTGTTTATAATAAAAGGTTAATAACGTTACTACGTATTTTATTTATTTTTTTGTTGCTGTTTCATTTCATGTTAATAGGGTAAAAATAATTGAAGTCAAATAAATAATAAATTACATAAATTACATACAATTAAATTCTAATGCAATTTTCTGTATAATCTAAGCATGTTATATAAGTACTTTTTTAATTTCTATAGTTATTTTCATTTTCTGAAATAACTTCTATGTTTTTGAATTTGCAGTCAGTTATTGCTATACAAAAAATGATTGATATTTTTTCCCGCTTCCGAGATCAGGTACTCCAACAATAATATAAAAATGAGGTTTACGACATTGATCTGGTGGCATATTCTTGATATTTTCCCTAATTGGTTTCTTAAGTGGGCTTATGTTTATCTTTAGAGCTCTAATGTCAAAGTTTGACTAGGCAAATTTTTGTTTAAATGCCAAACTTCATTTCTAAAAAATGCGTTACAATAAACCATACAAATATTTGATCAAAATACCGGTTACCTTTTAAGCAATTGTTTAATTTTTGTACAGATCTGAGCGATTGAAATTACAGTTTGTAATTTATTATGCTTTTAGTTACATAATTAAATGTCCATATGTAAAAATACTTTTATATTTTTCCAATTACAAATTCATGTAAATTTTAAGTATGTAATTGCAAAAAGGAACATTTTGAGTTCAAACTGAGAGTAATGTTATAAAAAACAAATGCGAAATACTTATTGCAGTAAAATAAAACTGCAATTAGAATTATATTTTTTTTTTTATTAAATATTGCAATTTTAACAAATGTCTTATTAAGTATTTAATACAAAAATTATCTTCTAATTACATTTTTATGAGCAATATAAAAATGGAAATTACAATTACTTGTTATTGTATAAAAAAATTTACGACGTTATTTTTATTAAAAAACATTTTGGCCTTAATCATGTAAAACGCAACACAACGCCAAAGTATTACATTGAAATCACAAACAATGTCATAAATATTTTGTAATTTTGTTGTTGCTTTCTACAGAAATTCATGTACCGTTTTAACATTTTCAACGCCACATGCTATACAGCGTTTGAAATTTTAAAACGCAATGTGAATTTCTGTAGAAAGCAACTGCAAAATTACAAAATATTTATGACATTGTTTGTGCTTTCAATGCAATTCTTTGGCGTTGTGTTGCGTTTTACATGATAAGGGCCTTAATTGTTATCGAAAATATATTAGGGTGCCCCGGTAGGCTAGTTGGTGGTGAGCTAGTCTATCAGCGCCGGGGTTGCGGGTTCGATTCCCGCCAGAGACTCTGGTTTCTTTCCTGCAGACAAGCGTAGAGCTTCGCGGGATTAGTATAGGAAGAAAAAAAAAAAAAAAAAAAAAAAAACTGCACAGGTCATGTAATTGTATCTGTATTCTTGTGTTTGATTTGAGGAAAAATAATTGCTAAACTGACATTTCTTAATAATTTTGAAATTTTGGCTTGCAATAATTAGTTTCTTGTAAAAGGCTTTTAACATTGATCAACATCTAACATCTACCATCACACATGTAGGAAATGTGAAAAACTCGCTTACATTGTTCACATCTAAAGGTATCTTTACATGATAATACTAAGTGTTTTGACTTCGTATAATCAAAATATAGGAAAAGAGAAAAAAATTCTGTTGTAAGTATTTTTCATATTAACACGGATGGTATCAGGAAAACCAAAGCAAAGATCTTAAACAGCGGAGTTAATAATAAAAAAAGCTAATGTTTACAGTTCTACAATATTTACACAAACAACATGAACATTTCCTGAGTTGATTTTATTTTTTTTCTAATTGTATAAAAATATAAGCATCTTCAAAAATTACTATAAGTGCTGCCATTGTTTACTTTAAAATGCACCTCTGGTGTGATGAGAATACATAAGTTTTTAAAATGGATTCGAAAATAAACATTTACCGACCGCTTGTCAAATTTTGTATCCGTATTCTCTTCTACTCCATACATTTTGATATTACATGATAAGATTTTTTTCATTCTATATAACTTTTTGACATGTCGTACTACACGTATTAATTAACACGTAAAGATGCCTTAACATCTACGATCAAACAACCATTTAAAAAAAAAATATTAAAAAAAACTTTTTTCTACAAAATTGACAAAAATTTAAGAAAAATTTAAATTGAAGTCCTTGATATTTTTATTAGGCTTAAGTTTATCAAATTCAATTTTCAATATATGGTTTTTTCGAAGGAAGGAAGTTACAACATAAAACAATTTTTTTTTCTGATATTTCTTGACTGAACACGGAATTGAGTTCATGTCGAATCTACATGTCTCAAGAATTGATTACCCTCGAAACATGATGAACTTAAGCTTAATTAAAATATCAAAAACTTCAATTAAGGCCCAACTGATCAATGAAAAATCACAATTGTTATAAAATAGTTTTGGCACAAGCTCTAAATGTTTACATTTGTGCTTCATTGTCATTATAGTAAAAGACAAAAAGGAAAAAACATTAAAAAACAAATGTACTTAAGTTTTCAAGAAAAAGTCTTATTATTAAAAAAAAAAAAAAAAATTATTAAAAAAAAATAAAAAAATGTTAATTCATTTTATGTTGTAAATTCCTTCCTTCATAAAAATAATTTAATGAAAATTAAATTTGATAAACTTAAGCCTAATAAAAATATCAAAAACTTCAATTAAAACCAAACAGTTCACTAAAAAATCACAATTGTTATACAATTTAATTTGTTTTAAATTATAAATAATAATAAAGAAACATTGCAAAATAAGGATAAACTTGACAAGTGCTTTTAACACAAACGACTTTTTGTTAGTGATGCCAGAATAATAATTTAACTAAAATAATTGAAAGATTTAGATTGGAATAAAATGAGATATGAAACCCTGTAAAAATTTTGATTTTAAACCCTGCATTTCTTATGAGAAGATGTTAACATCTTCGCAAATTTATGGTATATATTAGATGTTGATGAGTGTAAAAAGCCTATTAAAAAATTTTTGAGAACGCAATCCCCCATTAAGGATTTCTTATTTTGGATAGTAAAACAAATTTTCTTCCAGAAGTTACGGGCATTTAATACGTCAAGCTTTTCTAGAGCTTAGTATGGTACAGTTCGACATACTGACGGATGTCCCCGATATTTAAAATCTTCAGTCTTGCATGATCGTTATAAACCTTTACGAGAATGCAATGATTTCCTGCATTCCCTTTAAAAACTATCGAAGCCACCTAAAATTTGTACCGATAGCGAATAGAGGAATATGTGAATAAATAGGAAATCGTTAAAAGTTATACAAATTCACAAGAAGAATATTAATAATAAGATTAATTATATTTTGAACTTGTTGAACATGTAGTATCGTTTTTAGTGGGTTAATAAATTCCAAATAGCTTCTTTAATTATCATGTCTATTGAATATATTCATATATTTTTTATGACCCGTGCCACCACTTATTATTGTCATTGTTTTTTTTTTTCAAGTTGCGGTTTTGTTGTATTTGATAATTAATTATGACATTAAATCACAACACGATTTTCACAAAAAAAAACATTAAATAAAACAGGATAATGATTAATTACTAAAAAACTACTCGCTGTTTAATTTTGAACTCCATGAATACGCATTTAGCAAATGGAGGAGAAAAAAATTCATATAATATTTATAAAATAATTGAAATTTTTACACTTACTAACATGAATAATAAATGACCTTTTTTTCTACAACTGTAAGTAATCTTTATTAATTAATTATTATTATTTAAATCCCTATATTCGTTTTTTATTTTAGTTTTTGCAAATTCATTAAACCTTAATTTGTTTTTTTTTTTTGTTTTTGCTTGTGTCACAAATAACCAAAAGTCAAGTTAAACTGCCTTGAATTTCAATAACTAATCTGATTCTATGAATAAATAGTTGGAAGTATTAAATCCGTTCAATAGTTCATTAAATTCAATATATAAATTTTCTGCTTAATCACAACAAAATCATATTAAATGCAATTAGTACGTTTATTTTATCTATGCATTTATGAAAATCTGTGGGTGTGTGTGTGTATGTGTGTTATTACTATTTGTTTGAGTAAATGAATGAATGTTTAATTTACATTAATAGCCCATTCGATTAACTTCTGCAGTTATATTGACGAATACACGTAAAGTCATACACATGTCTTTACAAATATTTATATATGTGTAAATTGTATTTATAGGTAAATGTTAACACCCTAAAGGAAACCTGGGTGCATGTGCCTCCATGTCACCAGTTTTGTCGGCTATTTTGGAGACTTTTTGGCAAAATTGTCAACGAAGTGTCTACACTTTTATATTTGCCTTTAATAGAAAAGAAGTTTTGTCAACAACAACTAAGACGACTATTATGAATTCTTATTTTTTTTTATTAATTTTAATGTTAACCCCCATATTCATAAAAAATATTTTAGGTTTATTGTAGGCTTACGAAATGAATTTTCTATGAAAATTTGTTTATAAACCTTTTATTAAGGAAAAATATTTTTTATGAATACGGGGCTAAAAATATGTAATTTTTAATTCAACAACGTAGTCAATAGCACCAATGTCAGGAGTAGATTTCCAATGACACGCACATGTTAAATGGCTAGAGTAAATAAAATTGTAACAAGTCCCTAGTACTTGTGACTGTGTCAATAGTGAATTAGTATTGACTACTCCCTAGTGACATTTCCTGCAGGGCAATTACAACTCTTAATATAAATATTGCTAATAACTACATGCACACACACACTTAATTAGAAACACCATTTATAAAATCTGGAATTAGGATTATAAAGACTAAATATTACATTGAAATAAGTAAGAGTGCTATATTCGACTGTGCCGAATTTTTGATACCATCCCCCGACAGTTTGAATATTTTAGAAGTGAGAGTTTTTGTCAAATAAAACTGAACCCGAATTTTGTTACATCAGTATTATTTGTAGTGGCTTTACGCATACTAAATAGTTTTCCGAGAGTTAGGTTTATATGGGGCCTGCGGTAATTTATGGACCGATTTTCTGGGAATTTTACAGTGTAATTTTTAGTTTTATAAAACTCCAACGGACCAAATTTAATAACGACAGCGTTATTTGTTGCGGTTTTATGCGTGCTAAAGGGTTGACCGAGAGTGGGCTTTACATGAGGCCTATGGTAAATTTTTGGAACGATTTTCACCAGTCATATAGAACGAATTTTTGCAAAACCGTATACCAATCCGTGCATTTTGCTACCATTAAGGTCAGTTTTTTTTAACAAAATTGTAACCCCCATATTCATAAAAAAATTGTATGTTTATAGCAGGTTTATGAAAAGAATTTTCTATGAAAATTTGTTTAATAAACCTTTCATTAATCAAAAATATTTTTTATGAATATGGGGGTAAATATTTTAGGGTGGTGGTTCCACATTTGGATTCATAATTATTAGCCAACTGAACAGATATTGGCTGGATTTCAATCCCAAACTGCTTAGAATAACTAAAAGCAATTTGACACCCATATTATTTCTTTCTTTTGAATTGAGAAATTGAGCGTTAATTGACTCAAGGACCCAGAATATATATTCTTTATGGGGTCTGAGATGAATAACAAAAATGTTTCAAAAGGAATAACAAACTTAGCACACCCTCATTCACCACTAATGGTGGAGATAATAAAAAGGGTAACACAATACATTAAGGGAAGTCACAGAATTTGTACGAATGTGAAAATTTTCATATTTTTATTCATACGTTTTGATAAATCCGAAAAAAATCCAAATTTTTTTTATTATTAAATATGGAATCATTATTTAACAGTTTGTTTGCAAACATAAGAAATTGAAATAATTGTGGGTACTTCGAAAGTTTATTCTTAATAAATTGCTAAATATCAATATGCCCGGCTCTTACATTTTTTTTCTTACATTTATTTTCTTGTCGATTTTGTAGGCTTTAATCCAGCTAGCTTTTTTGCAAAAGTCAGGTATTTCAAAGAAAAATGTATTCCTTCCAGATGGAATACTTCTGAAGACAGGATATCATACGAAGCGAATCTTAGAGAAAGAAGTATAGAGCCCTTTAAAAAGGCCTGCCACTTTCGGTGCTTGCAGTAGTTACCGGTGGGATGTATCAATTCTACTAAATGTATAAGAGTTAATTATTTACTGACATACATATATACATATATTAAACATAAATACAAATTATTTCTGTGTCGCGGAAACTGAGGAAAAATATTCCTTTTTATATTTTGATTAAAATTATTGAAAAAGCCTTGAAAATTATTTTACCTTTGATCAGACAAATATGTTTATTTTCGTAACTTAAAACAAGTAAGTACATACAGTCAGTCATGGCCGACCATATGATACCCTACACCACAGCATAAAAGAACAAATTTTCCAAGTGTACCAATTTAGGACTTAGTTTTGAAATATGCACAGCTAATGTGGCTATTTGAATATGTTTTTTATATCTATGTTTTAAATTTCTTTAAAATCTGTTGGATAGTTTCTGAGAGGCAGACATTTTCCCCTATCTACTCTCGTGTTCCTATTTTTTAGGAAATACATAGCTTGCGTATAAATATGGATCTATCTATGCTTTAAATTTCATTCAAATTTGTTTGGTAATGGTCACAAAGATCCTATTCAGGAAAGCGGCTTGTATGGGAGCTATATGAAATTATGGACTGATTCACCCGATTTTCAATAGGCCTGGTTCTTGTGCCAATTAGAACCTATGTACCAAAATTCATAAAATTATCTTTAAAATTGCGGTCTGTTCTTTGCGCACAAGCCGGAATGACATCGAGAGCTCGACTCAGAAAGTTATTCTGAGTTGATCGGTATCTTTAAGGTGCCATGACCAATATTTTAAGGTGTTACACACATAAAAACAAATGCATATTACCCTCTCCACTATTGTGGTGTGGGCATAATGAATGCTCACTTCCGCCACTTCCGCTTAAATAGAAAATTTTACAGGTACGCATTAGAATCCTCTTTTTCTTCTCTAACCACTGACTTTTATCAGTATGGAAAAAGTTAGGAATGATTTTCTAGGCTGATCTGCATCTAAAAAACCCCTTCCAAAAAAGAAGCATCTAATCAAAAAGGTTGAAACATGTGTATATTTTCAACGATATTTCATTACTTATACATCATATAATTAAGAGTGTTTTTTTAACTGCGTGAGAATTTAAATGATACTCGTAATACAAGACAAAAATATTGTTGGAACGAAATTTTTTTATTATAATCTGGTGGACAATTTCATGGCATTTTTTTAAAATATGATTTCTGGCATATGCCCGCTAAGCCTTCGAGTTACATAGCCCAATCGATCTGTTGAAATGTTTGACTACTTTTTCCAATAGATCTGGCCATATGGCGTCAACGGTTGCGTCAAGAGTTGCTGATTTGTCGGCATAAGCCAATGACTTAACACAGCCCATAAAAAGTAATCCCGAGGCGCGAAAAATTGGGCCAGTGAACCCCAAATTGATTTTGCAATAAATCGATTGTTAAGCGCGTTGTATGGAACATTGCGCCGGCGTGTTGGAATCAAATGTCGTTGAAGTTTAACTGATTAAAAAATACGGCAATTTACACTAAACACAATAATAAAAATGCTCATCTTGGGTCAGTTTCAAATAAGCCCAATTAGCAAAACTGCGACATAAACGATGGTCGTTTGGCTTCAATTCTTGCATGAGGTGTATTTTATAGGCACGAAAGCCAAGATCGCTGCGAATCGACATTTTGGCGTCTTCTTCAATACTCAGAACATTTCTTTGTATTGTTGATGGTATTGAATCGAGAAAAGTCAAATTAGTGCTAAAACGATCAATAACTGCACGATCTGCTTGCTCAATAGGCCGATTATGCTGACCGTAAAATGGAACAAGTGCTCTATGAACTTCGCAGACAGATTTTTTTTTAAAACCTGAAACGATTCATGATCATTTGCCAAACCTTACTGAACAGAATTTTCAACACAGTTTGACATTCTCCGCTGTCACTGAACTATCGATATCGATAGTTCTCATACTTCATTTACAAATATGACGACATACAATTTCACCATTAATCTCTTGACAGACCGACAAACACACAAATGACTTGAAATGAATTTCAATTTTAATTTTGGCTTCAATTTTCTATTAAAAATTTTTGTTACATTTCATCACTCTTAACCTTCCCCAGGTAGAGTTCAGGTTTTTAATATTCAACAACTAAAGAAGTCAATGCGATAAAGCACCAGCTGCGCACAAAATATTTAAGTACAAGTTCTTAAGAAGTATTAAAAGTTGTTATGGGCATTAAAAACTTAATTTTAATTTTCGTAAACGAGTTAAGGTTTCGTTTGTTTTATTGTTTAATTTAAATCTATTGTTTTAAAGTTTTTTTTTTATTTCATAAACTGTAATTAAAATCCATTAACAAACTTAACACTTTTTCTAATAAATTTTAAAGCTTCTAATAAGCGGTAGAAGCTTTTTTTGTGTAATATTTTATTTTACAATCAAGTGAATAATGAGTCGCTAATTTGGAAAAAAAAAACATTTAATTACAAGCAATATAATGAATTTAAATACATTAGCGGGGCTTTGGAAACTGACCTTAAAGAATATTTAACGAAAATATTAAACATTAAACACAAAAATTAAAAAAAATAAAAAAACAAAACACACAATTAAACAACTCAGGTTACTATTTACACTGAAAAGAATTATAAAATATATTTTTATAAAAAAGTGTAAAATAACCTTGTCTAATGATTTTATAAAACTAACAAATAGAGGGTGTTTTTTTAGCTGAATAAGAACTTAAAACGATAATACCAGACAGAAATTTTGTTGAATTTTTTATTATAATCTTTTAGATAATTTTAAGGCATTTATTTTTCAAATATGATTTCCGATATACGTCCGCCGAGGCTACAAGTTACATGGTCCATTCGATCAGTGCAAATGTTGACTATTTTTTCAAATAAATCTCGTCGTACTGCGTCAATTATCGCTTAAATATTGCCTTTCAATCCTTGAAGATTTGCTAGTTTGTCGGCATCAACCAATGACTTAACATAGACCCATTAAAAGGGATCCAAAGGCATTGAATCGCACAAACGAGGGGCCAATGAACTGGTCCTTGATACAAAGTTTACACCAAATTGATTTTGCAATAAGTCGGTTGTTAAGCGCGCTGCATGGCAAGTTGCGCTGTATTGTTTAAACCAAATGTCGTTGATGTTTAGCTTATTAATTTTTGGAAACAAAAATTCAGTCAGCATGGCCCGAAAGCGCTCGCCATTCACCGTAACGGCAGCTCCTTGTTGATTTCGAAAGGATATGTAAACCGCACCAAACAGTCAATTTTGTATTGGTATGTAATGGTGATTCGATAACGGCTTGTTTTTTTACCTCAAAAAAAATCTGAGCTTCGCGAGCTGATACATTTTTTTTCAAAGTAAATTTCCACAATTTGGAAGAATTTTCTAGGGTTAAATAAACTTTGATAAAATTGAATAAATAAACTTTATTAAAAAAAAACGATCCCAAACCTTAACACAGAAATTTCAACACAGTTTGAAAAATCATTGTTATCAATAGCGAAAGTTCTCATGCAGTAAAAAACACCCGATACAATAAAAGCTTTTTTTATTAATAAATATTTGTAAAGTATAACTTACATTTCATTGAATAATAAATCTTTTTTAATATCACCGGTAAATAAAAAGCAATATTCATTAATTTGTATAGTTAAAAAGTTGTTATAAAGTTAAAGCCAATTCATAGTAAAATTTCAAAATAAAGATTTTCTTAACTCTCCGTGCTACTCAAAAAAGAAAATATTGAAAAAACTACTAGTCAGTTTTTTAAAGAACGGACAAATTTTCCTGTGTACTCGTGTTATGGTACTTTTAAAATGAAGCAATTTAATGTTGGAACAAATTTTAATTTATTGGCATTTGTGGTTAAAAGAAATATTTTTAGGAAATTTAGCGGGAATTCGCTGTTTCTGAAAATATTTGACGAAAAGTTGTTAATTTTCGAAAGAGTGCTATTTAGGACAATTCGCTGTTTCTAGGATATTTTGGAAAAATTTGTTGTTATGAAAATTTTTACAAATTTCGCCAAACCTTACGAAAATTAGCTTCTAATTAAATTTTTAACAAATTTTCTTTTATAGGAAATTTTTCGAAAAATTAAATTTTAACGAAAATTTGCTATTTATGGGAAATTTCTGGAAAATTTGCTGTTTATTGGATATTTTTTTGAAATGATGCTAATTATGGGAAATTTGTTAATTATGGGAAGATTTTCGAAAATTTGCTCTTTTTTCTTTATGGAAATTTTTAGAAAATTTTCTATTTATCGGAAATTCTTTAAAAATTAGCAGTTATTGAAAATTTTTTCAAAGTTGCTATTTCTGCGAAATTTTTTAAAAATTTGTTTTTGGGGAGAATTTTTTTGAATTTACTGTTTATGGGAAATTTTTGGAAAATTTACTATTAATGGGAAATTTTGAAAAAAAAATTTTATTAATATTATTGTCGTAAAAAATTTGGTATATATATTTGGCGTTCCCCCTAGTCTTGTTGTTAATTTATGTTGATGAAATTTTGGTTGCAACTTAAACATTTAAAAGGTAGAATAAAAAAATCCCTTTTAGTTGTTTTTTATATCTGGAGACACAGAAAAAATTATTAAATTTCTCCAATCACAAAATTTTGCACCTATTACCAAAATTATTATACTGATTACTAAAAATTTTAATATGTTGAAAAATATTTTCAATAAATGATATTTTAAATTTTAATTAAAAAAGTGATCAAGAAACTTTGCCATTTCAAACAATGTGTTAATTTATTTAAATAAATATTGACAATTCCCAACAACAATTCTACATGTTTAAATTATTTTATTTTAAACGAAAAAAGTCAATTAATATTTTTTGTTATTTAATTAAAATTTTAATTGAAAATTTATTTCAAAACAACTAAAATGTTAATTAAATCAAAATTAAATTTTTAATTTTCTTTCAATTAAAAAAATAATTGATTCAATTATCACATTAATTAAATTTAAATAATTTTTAAACCATTTTTTTAATTGATAAAACACTTTTTTCTGTGGAACGTTTTGAAATTAGATACAGATGATTGTATTTCATTGGTTATCATTGGAGAACATCCGAAGAAATGTTAGCAGGATTGGAAATGTTGGCGTAGCACAAAATAGTAATAGTAAAATTCGGCATAGCCGAAAATAGCACTCAGACTTGTTCTTATTTATTATCTGTCAATAGCTCGCATCAGCGTTTTATCATCCACCGTCAAAGCCATGTTTTGCAGCTATATTTCGCTACAGGTAGAACTTCTGTTTTACATATTTATAATATAACTAAACGCTGCATAAATAGGCCATTGGGCTCGCTTAAAGATTTTTTTTTTATAATTTTTGAAGATTTCCAATTATTAGATATTTTTAGGACATTTTTACAAAAATTTTAAATATGTATGAATTTTTCACAATAATTTACTATTTTTAACACCTCAAAACTTCAAAAGCCAGCCTTTTTTTACAAGTGTATTAAATTTAACTTACTGGCCGCCTAAAAGTACCCTCAATTACTACTGACAATACAATTTGCGATGTAACAGTCACTTGTTATTTCGCTATCTGGATACATGATACTCTTCGGAACAGAAAAGCGAAGGATGGTTTACAAAGAGCGTCAAAATGCAAGAAGTAGTTTTTCATTTTAATAAAAAAAAAAGAAATAGTTTTGCTTTTGATACATCTTGGTAGTTGTGTTAATGATATTTTTTTTGCAATATTTAATTACTTTGTTTTTTGGTAATTGCTCTAAAAACATGTACAATTTTTCAGTATTTGCTGCTTAAAGTACTTTATTTTACTGTAGAATGTTTTTGTTCAAATTGTTGTGGTTTTAGTACGATACTATTTTAATTTTACACTCTACTACTTCAGTTTTTAAGTTGTTGTCTTCTGGTTTTTTTGTTTTGTTTTGAATTTTGCTGTTTTCGGATTTTTTTCGCCTGGTTTCAGTTGTTTTTTGAATGACTTTGTCATGGTTTTCATTTCAAGCCAAACATTCGTTTATACAAACGAGGATGGGAAACAGCTTAAATTTAGTTTAGTTTTTAATTATTATTTTGCTGATTTTTTTTTATTTTTTGATTTCATTGTGCAATGTTCACTAATTCTTTGCTGGCTGGTTTCTTCTTCTTAGAATTTATAAAACCGTTTTAATTTGCTACGAAATCTTCGTATAAGAAGTTTCTGAATGTTTCGTTTTTGTACTTTGTGAAGTCATTGACGACTGACTCACTTACTCACTCACCCAGTCAGCTCTGTTCACGCCACAACATTTGATGGCTCATCATTTTTAATTTTCAATTTAAACTGGAATCTGTTTTGCAGCGCTTTTTAAGTTCTTTTATTTTTGTGAGATTTTTTTCTTTTTCTTTTTCTTTATGAAAATGTTTTCAATGTCTTTTTTTCGCTGATACATTTTACTTTTTCGAGGTTTTAGCCATAATGACTTGTTGTTTTTAATACTTTTATTTATTTTTTGTTGCTGTCTTTTTTCTATTCGTAAGTGGCAATTCTCGCAAAGTTTAATGAATTTTTAAAGTTAATACTTATGAGTCAGTCGTTTTTGTGAGTGGTGTATTTTTTCTGGCTGGAAAAGGTCTTTAGCGTTTTTTTGTGCTTTACTAATGACATTGTGCAGCAGCCATAATAAGCTTTTTTACGTTGTTCTTCTTTTAGCAAAAAAAAAAAAAAAACAAAAAATAAGAAGAAAAAACGGACAGGTGGTTATTATTAAGTCGGCTATATGCCCATAATTTTTCTTCCGCTACTGAGTTGGACAAATGTATTATTTACTATTTGTCCAATTCACAAGCTCGCATTATTGTCGTATTTGTTGTTTAATCTTATAATTATACAATAAGTGTGGTACAATTATAGGATTGATCTTTATATGTTTTGAAAAATGTTGTATTTATTGCAGTACTTCGATTTTTTTTTTGGAGAATTTGTTAAAATATTTTTAGAATATGATAACAAACACACAAGTTTAATTCTTCTTAATGATTATTTAATGTTTAATACATTTCAATTTATTTTTTAATTTCATTATTAATTATTATTCAATGAATGACAAATATTATAGTAGAAAAAAAAATAAATAAAATCTAAGAGTGAGGTAAAAAAATATTAATAAAATGTATTAATTTCATTTTTTAGTTTAAACGATACATTAAGTTTTAACGGTAAAATAAATTTTGTCACAAGTACATAAGCAAAAATCGTATTATTTTTTTAAACGATAAGCCAAACGACGGAGCTTGTGAATTGGGCTACTGTTTTACGATATAAACAGCATCACTGATATACGTCACACGAGCAAAACTTTCCTTACACTGCAAATGCAAGTTTGCTGATCATCTTTTATAGCATAAGGCATTTCTCTACCATGTAATTGACACTTGTTTGTGTAACAGCTGCTTTAGAAAAACATCTTAAGACATTTAAATTATCACTTGCACCGCAGTGATGCTTTACGAACATGCCCTTCTTTTTCAATTCATACGCAGAAAACAATATATATAGGAAATGCACAAAGTGCTCTATTGACTCGTATCGGTTGTATTTGCTATAATTTTATGAAAGTGACATTAATAAAATTATAGCAAATAGAACCAAGACGACACAATAGAACACTTTGTGAAAAGCCTAATAGATCGTGAATGGCATGAATATTTTTATAAATAATACGAATCTATTTTAATGTGTGGTATGCATTTAACCGTTATTATTATTATGAAAAATTTCATAACATTTTTATGTACTTGGTTTTAACTTATCGTTGAATAATTTTTTTAAAATCAGTTAAGGTTACGCATATCCAATAACGGGGAATCGTATTATTTAAGATTTTTTTTCGTAAAAGCATAAGGAAAGTCCAAATATCGTGGCCTGAAGACTGCCTACGCTGTTGTAGCGTATACGAAGTTAAAGTGTTAATAGCCTGTGACAGCGGGGTAATAAGCGCTAAAGAAAACTTGTGAATAGAAGGACACCACGATGAGTAGTTCTCTCTCCCTTATTATAGTTTTTGGCTGTCAATGTAATTTTAAGGCATTTTGAAGGGAAGGTCGAAGAGTCGGATAACGTAGTGGGCAAATTTTCTGCATGGGCGACTGATAAGGCTTTGAGAGCCAATCCAAAATAGACGGAGTTGGTTCTTTTACTAGGATATATAAGGTCAGATAATTTAAGGGACATATAGGTTAGGCTTTCTGCTATTGCTAAGTATCTGGGAGTTCTTGTGGACAGCAAACTGTTCTGTAGGAGGAATACTCTGAAGAGACTTACTGTGCTTAAAGATCATCTTTAGATAGGAGGTGGGAACTCAGGCCGTGGCATGGCTATAAACATCGGTGAGAGACCCATTCTTACATATGGATGCTGTGTTTGATGAGAGGTAATGAGGCTGTAAGGTCGGAGCTACCTTCTGTATAAGGCTCAGAGGTCTGTGTAGAGCTCGAGAATCTGATGAGATTCGATTAAGTCATGGCCTCGCTGGATAACAGGCAGCTGAAGACTGGGACTTTGATGGAATTTTTTGTTTGGTATGGTTGTTGTAGTTTCTTTAGCGATATTAACTTCCACTATTTCTATTCTTTTCACTCTTTTTCTTATTCTTTTATTCTTTATCTTATGAATTTCCCACTAGCCTTTCTACCTAACCTATCCTGTGACGACGGACAGCAAAATTGCTCAAATCAATGTGTGAAACATTTTCTTTACAATTTTCGGATGATTTTGCATAACAAATATTTCCTTTTATGGGCGATTTTTCGTTATTTTTGTGTAATAATTCAATTTAACTACACAGAAAAAAATTTTTTATCAATTAAAAAAATGGTTTAGAAAGTATTTCAATTTAAATAGTGTGATATTTGAATCAATTATTTTTTTTAGTTGATGGAAAATTAAAAAAATTATTTTGATTAAATTAATATTTTAGTTGTTTTCAAATAAATTTTTAATTAAAAAATTAATTAAGAAACAAAAAATCTTAGTTGACTCTTTTCGTTTCAAATAAAATAATTTAAACTTGTAGAATTGTTGTTGGAAATGTCAATGTTTAATTAAATAAATTAACACATTGTTTGAAATGGCAAAGTTTTATATCATTTTTTTTTTAATTAAAATTGGAAAAAAATGTTCACAATTTTACAATTTTTAGTAATCAATATAATTATTTTGGTAATAGGTGCAATATCAACAACTTGTTTGCTTGATATTATGAATTTGGTATAAATTTGGTGATTGGAGAATATTTTGAATTTTGTCTGTGTATAGTTAAGAATTATTTTTGGGCGCTTTTCCGTTTGCTTATTTTGACAAATTCTTCAATGAGATAGCAAAAAATAACGGTCGATAAATCTAGTGAAGAACTTTTATTTTCAGTAATTGATATATTACACTGCGGAACAGCCATTTTGCGGCCTGAAACTTTGTGTAATTTTTTTTACTAATTTGAGTTCGCTGACTCCAAACCTAACCTTCATTTTTCTTTATCAGCTCCAGTTTTAGAGATAAACCGTTATGTCCAAAATTAAGGTACTTTCAGCACATATATTAAAATAACATGAAAATGGTGCATCATATTCCCTTAAGAAAAAAAAAACCGAAATTCGCTAACAATATTATCTTTAAGACAAAAAAATTTTTTTGTTCTTTAAAAATTCATAAAAAATAAATGTGCAACAAAAATCACAGTTTGGGTCTAAAAGCGTTTAGTTCAACATATTTCGAATGAAATGAGCTTTATTTCATTGCAATCGGTGCACAACTTTTGATTGTGTTCACAATTTACCGAATTGATAAAAATTGCGATTTCCATTAAAAAAAACGTATTTTAATGTGTATGTGTGAACAAAAAAAAAAAAAAAAAAAAAAAAAAAATATACAATAAAATATGTTTTTTTTATGGATAAATTGTGAATACAATCAAAAGTTGTGCACCGATTGCAATGAAATAAAGCTCATTTCATACACAACGGTATATCTCTAAAACTGGAGCTGATAGAGAAAAATGAAGGTTAGATTTGGAATCAGCAACCTCAAATTAGTAAAAAAATTACACAAAGTTCCCGGCCGCACGAAAAACGTTCAATTTTGTTCCGCAGTGTTATTATTTAATTAAATCCCGAATCGCTAACTAAAGTTTGCTTCCATAGATCGCTATAGACACCGGATTAACTAATTAAAGCTTCTTAATCTGGCCTTGAGCCCAGCCAATGATCGGATATGCCGAGTCGGATTTGTTATGCTACTAAGGAAAAAATAAGCGAAAAAATTGCGTTAGGGCAAAGGCCGTCTATGAAGAGAAGCTTTAGTTAGCAAAGCCGGTGTTTGTTCTTCATATATGAGAAATTCATTTGATTTAGAGATTTTGAAATTTGGGATTTTCGAATTTGAAATTTTAAGTTTAGGGTATACGAAAGCACCACAAATATGTTTGCAATTTTAATTAAAACTTCTTTGGAAGAATTATTAAATAAAAATTTAAAAATAAAATTTTTTAGGATTTTTTGACATTTTTTAACATTTTTAAATATAATTTTTTTTTTTGCACTTATTTCGTTTACGTTGGGCGATTTTTCGTTTGAGCAATTGTTCACATATTTGCTTTAGGCGATTTTGCTTTGGGTCATTTTGCTGGCAGCCGTCTGTGACCGCAGCTTATAAGTGTCGTAATATTCTAAACACAGAGACCAAGTTACGGCATATCGATCGAAATTTTCATTAAAATGTTATTGTAATTTCGATTTATAGCGCATGCCGTAATTTGGTATATGGGTTTATCGCAAAAGCTGAATTCTTAGTTATTCGCTCTTTATTTACACTCATCTAATTGAAGTGCTGTTAAAAATTCTATAAGCCTCTGGTCAGAACTAGGGTTGAAGTTTTATATTGTTTTATGTCATTTGTATTTTTTTTTTTTTTTTTTTTTTGAACAGCAAAAGCAATAAATGCTGAATTTAAGTCTTCCTACAATTTAAATTTCTTAAGCCAATTGTCATTGTGGAACTTGTTAGTTTAACTGTAATAGTCGCATCTAAAGTTGAACAAAACCAACGTCCACTAAATCACATTAACGTTGAAACAAGTTAACGCTTATACTCTTTTGAAGGACAATGAAATAAAAAGGGCCAAGTACATAATATAAACCTTATGGTTCTGTAAGTTTTATTTTCAGTAAGTAAACTGAGAAAACAAGTTTTGCATAAAAACCCATATTAACAAATAAAAAAAACTAATAATATTTCTGTTCTTTTCAAGATAAGGGGCCAAATTTATACCTTTTTTTTTGAAGATTATTAAGTTTAGTATAGACTTTAGTTCTTTTCAATTTTATCTAAATTTGATGCTTTTTATATTCAAAGCATAAATCAGGACTAAAACTGTATTAATTTTATATTTTATTTAATTTGTTACGGCTTTAACTCTCTTTTGAATAATAAATTCATATTGTTAACCAAAAAAAAAAAAAAAAAAAAAAAAGAAAACATATGACCATTGTTGGGTATATTTTGTATATTCCTTTTTTTCACTTTAGTATTCCAAAAATATGAATATCCTTTTTTAAATATGCTACAAATATTTGCAAATACAATTTCCGAATTTTATTTTTTTTATTTCTACGAAAATCTATTGAATATCCGGTGGGGGTTAAAACACACACACACAAGCTTGTAAACTCCCTCATACAAATAAAAAACGTTTATAACCTCAGCATGAATCCTTTAACAAATTTGTTTTTTATTAATAATCAATAAAAAATAAATACAACAAACTAAATGCCCCTTAAATATACCAAACAATAGAGACAACAAATTTCACATATAAAAATTCATATTGTTCAGAAAAAAAATGTTTTTTTTTTATTAATTTATTTTTAAAAGGAAATTTATACAAAAGAGGTTTTTAATTTTCAATTTGTATGAAAAAAAGGAAAAAACCATTCAGTTACATGTGTACGCTTTAGTAGTTTTATGTTGTTATTGTTGTTGTAAAATCTGGGTTAAGTTGAAGTTATGGTAAACGCTTGGTTAACTTTAACCTTAAAGAGCTGTTTGTTTTTATTATTATTATTAAACGAGTTTCCCTTTTTCTGACATATACAAAGATAAAAAAAAATAAATATAAATTTTTTTAATGCGAAAAGTTAAGGAAATCAAATTATTAATTCCAATAATATTGTTTATATTTGCTCTTTCTAACTTTGTTTTTAAATACTTTTTTTAAGTGCGCGTACTCTAATTTAAAACCAAATAGGAGAATGTTAATATATACAAAATATTTTTAGAATATAAAAAAATTTAAATCTTAATTTCGTTGTTACTTTTCAACCTTGAAAATGCTGGAGGTATTTTACATTTGTATTTTCTGAAAGTTAAATTATAGAAATGTCAATAATATTTACAATAAATTTACATTTTCCGTTTTTTTTTTTTTTTTGTTCATTTAGACCCCACTGGCAGTGACAATCACACTGCCGTTTTTTCTCTACTATTTTTCAAATATTATTGTTGTGGCAGTGTTGACTGTGGGTTAGAAATGGTTTTGATCCCATTTCCGTAGAACAAATAAACAAGTCGAGAGTTATTGCAAAAATCACCAATATAGCAAAATGACAACAACAAAAATTAACAAAAAAAAATAAAAAAAAAAAAAAAGAACTGATAGGACTGTAGCAAACGGCAAGATGGAATTTCGAAAACACTTTACTAAAATTATATTTGAATTGTACAGAGTAAACGCATCATGTAACATAAATTAATGATGAATGCCTTTTTTTTTATTTGTAACTCGAATACTGTTTTAAAGTTAAAACTTACAACTGGTAATTATATAATTAAGGGCCAAAAGTTTATTCTAATATTCTTCACCAAAAATTAAAGCATTCTAACTATGTATTTAATTTAATCATAGGCACCTCATGCCCAAGGGCATGACCAGTCTAGCCCATGCGGTGGTCATCGGAGTAAAGTCCCCGTTATTGAATCCTCGCATGCTTACACCCTCATCCGTGTATGAATCACCCGGTATCATATTATAAACACCTTATATTCTGTAGATTTTACCGTCTTAAACTTTTGTAAATTACACGGTGATACAGTGTAAAAAAACTTGGAAAACGACCTAGCGTGGGTTATTGGTATTCTTGAGTACATTACAAATTGTGTCAAAAAATTTCAGAAACACCCTCAAATTCAAAAGTTATTCTAAAAAACCCGTTTTCAGTGATGTTCGTCAACTTATCGACCTGTAACTCAGTCAGTTTTTGTCCGATTTAAATTTTTTTTAACGGGTTTGAAAAGAAAACTGATTACGCTTTAATATGACGTTCATTTCATGATTATGCAAATATAAACTCATTTTAACAAATCATATCTCGTTTTTTTGTATATAAATTTGCCTTTAAAATACATTGCAAAAAGAGATAGGTTTTCATAGAAAAAAATTAAAATAACTCTGAAGTTTTAGATATTCTAGTAAGCTAATAGGGCCTAAATTTTTCCATTGTAAATTAAAAACACATTTAATTACATTTTTTCCCAACGTTTCGTCCATTTTTTGTTGACTTCTTCAGGGGAATATTTTTTTTTTTATTACATTAATCAAAATATAAGTAAAAGAAATAAATTTTAATTATTAAATTTATAATGGTCATTATTTTAATTTTAATTTGTGTAATGTAAACCTGATCGGTAACAAATTTGAAAAATTAGGGAAAAAATGAGAAACTTTTGATAAACACTTACTAAATTTTTTGGAATATGTATTTTATGAATACACTGCATGAAAGCTTAATTCTTTGCCTTTCCAATACTGTTTAAAATTTTTAAATCGGTCAAAAAATGTGAGTTAGAGGTACTAAAGTGCTACGACCTACCCCAAAACAGTTTTTTTGAAAATAACTCAATATTTTGAGGGTGTTTCAAGATTTTTGAAAACGGTTTTTATGTGTCCTCACCTAGGCCTATAACCCTCCACTAGGTCGGTTTTCAAGTTCTGACAAAAAGTGTTTTTTTGTAGCAGTGTGTTATTATCATTAAATATTTCAATAATTTCTCGGATAATATTAACAAAGCTGGATTAAGACATTCAAGCATTTGAAGTGCTGCAATCCACATGATAGAATTAATATACCAATATTTGTCTATAGTTAACAAAATAAACGAAAAAGTTCTGCCATAAAAAAATTGGAAGTCCCCAGCATCAATTTTAACAACAGCAGCCTTAACAAATAGTACAGCAGAGACGTGGAAAACAATAAATAATATATATGAATAAACAAAAAGGGGAAGAACACATATAGAGCAACAGAGGTGTATAAATATACTTTAAAACCCAAGGGAGAAAAAAAAGCTGCGTTTAACAAAACAAAATTTGGTTATTATATCAATAATTTTTTTACATTATATATGTAATTAAAAACAAAAACATTTACATATTTATTTTCTAAACTAACTCTTTAACCGCTTCAGGGATGAAGTGTTGATAACAATTAATAATAAGTAAAATCTATTTTTAGACGTCTCTGGCAATTAAAAATCATATAAATATTCCCAACAACATCTGTGTCAAGCAATCTCTGACATGGTGTGTATATCTTTTAGATATAAATGGGGATGTGAAGGGTGTATCCTTGGATTTATTGGTATGTGTGTGTGCGTGTGTAAAAGAAGTTTTAGTGGGAATTACAATCAACTGCATCTTAAACAGAAGAAACGAACAATTGACAACACAGGACAACCAACTAACATCCAAGCATTTGACGGTTGATTTATTTCTTTGAATTTACGACTAAAGAAAAAATTTATTCATTTAAAAAAGGGGGTTTTTAAATCTTCATAAAAGAAAACTTTATACAATTTCAATAACACAATTTGTTCGTTTCAATGAAATTTTTAAGTACAACAAATTTATTTTTGGGGTTTCAGTTCAGTCGCCAACACAAACTTAAGATATTAACATGTTGAATTAAATATTTACTGTTGAAATTTTGTATTTTAGTTACTTTTTGTAACAAAATAAAATTCCATCAAATTTCACTGTCGTGGACAATTATTCTGCAGTTTCTGGTTTCAGTTAAAATAAAAAAAAAAAATACAAACGGAAATATGAAAACATAAAAAGAAAAAGAAATACAAAAAACATAAATTCTGGCCACATTTATTTGTCACTAAATTTAAATTTTTTCTGTAAATTTCTGTATTTCTCACGGATGAAAATCTGCTTTTTCTAGAGTTGTTTTTTCAACGTCTTGGTTCTTTAGGTAACAAGTTTTGTTATCTTTTGCATTTAAAATATTGTCGAGAATAGAGTTTTAAATGGAATAATAAAACAAAATAAATAAAATTCATACAATTTTTTTTTTTTTCATTCAGCTCCTCCTTTAATAGCAAATTGCTAGCTCAGTGTTTCTTTCCGTTCCTGTAAGCTCCAGCTTTTGGTATCTTATTTGTTTGACGTTCTCAGGAACAAGCAGTTGAGCAGTGAGTAAATGGAATTATTTTCTCATATTCATTTCATTTTTTTTTTATTTGCATATCTGTACAACAATCAATGCTCTAATGACACGCAATATTATTCTGTAGCCATTCAGCAATCATTGTACCAGTTAAAAAGTATTTTATGGCAGCGATTCTTAAATGGTAGGGTAGGTCAACAGCATTTTATCGGAACGGATATGACTTAAGTGAATCAAGAATTTATGTAAAATTTGCATAAATTCGCTTTTAATAGAGTTGCGGCATAAAAGAGAATAATTAAAACCTTTTTATGCAAACAGGCAAAGTCTTGGTCAAAATTTTAATCTTTAAAAATTTTCCAAAATAGCAGTTAGCGTGTTACTTAAAAATCGTCCTTAAAATAATAGAACTAATATTCAACTATTTATTTCATGTATGCATGATTTTCAAAAAATTCATATACAAAATATCGAGCCCTATTTGTGATTATATCTTAAGAAATAATTTATCGAAATATGGATTTTTTCTTGCAAAGAGGTTATAAATACTCCTTACAATGACGTAAAAAATTCATAAACTTTGAATTTGTACCATTGCGGAGAAAAATCCCTTCTAAATCCAAATAAACTATTGCATTGCTTAAGAAAAAAATAACAAAAACCCTTCTCCTGTAAAATTTGTCATTTGTCGCTTACGATATAATCACAAATAGAGCTTGATATGAAAATCGAACGAGTGTGGTGTTTTAAATATCTACGAGTCTCGATGAATAACCAGTGACAATAGCAAACTGTAGCCCAGTCACGACATTTGACGTTGCAACAAATTTAAGCTTCTAAAAATTTTATATTTGGTCGTTCTACTGTATGGGGTAGAAATTTGAAAAGAAATGAGGATACTAAAATACCGAGTACTAAAATACCAAGGACTTCCAGAGGCAGTACTGCCAACGAGGGCAGTACTAAGAAAGATGGATGCCAATAATATATAGAATATTCTACAAGGAGTCATTAAAGGACCAATTGAAGGAAGACGTGGTAGAGGTAGAGAAACATTCAGAACTGGAAAAAAATAGCGATGAAAATTCAATCCAAAACGCCGCTAGAAGCTGACCATTTTAACATATTATAAATATATGCAATTTTTGCGTTTTAGTATAAATACATATAATTATACGATCACTAATATTCGAATGGCCGTTGAGTAAATAAAGTATAGAAGTCCAGATCAGAAGGTCAGGCTTTTATAAATTTCGCTTCGTCAAGATTTTTCTATTATAAAAATACGAAATTGATCCGACTCCGCTTAAAAAAAAGATCCCACTGGGGGATCGAGCAATGGTATTTTAAATTCATAAATTGGGTTAAAAGGCAGTTTCGCGTGAATTTCTCCCGTGCACTAAAGGATTGGATCCGCTCTGCATGTACTTAACAATGGCTTATAACAAATAATTTTTAAAGAAGTGCACTGACACTAAAACCGATCTTAAAATTGAATGAAGCCCTTACCGCAAAAATAGCTTAAGCGACATCATTTTCTTTTTTCGTTTTTTTTTTTTTTTTAATAAATAAATTTATTAGCAACACTTGCATCATATCCTATAATGGCATCGCCACATAAGGTACAGTTACGATTTTATAGCAAAAAACAATTTTAGCTTAAGCGCCAACCTTCATGTAAAATTTTTATGAAATATAATAAATAAACCTTCTCCTGTAAAATTGTGTTTTTGTCTTTTGTCGCTTAAGCTTTTATTGCGGGAATGGCTCGAGTTATTTGTTGTTCGACGGTCTTTGAATTTTGGTTGTTGTGTAATTTACTGTCAAGTATGGCTTTTGTCATTTGGGTGGGTAATTCAATTATTGTAGGAACGCACCATCGGGTGCATTATCAGGTGCAGCCTATACCTGGCACTCGGCAAATTCCCAATTGACAGCTCTCAAGGGATTTTCATGATCTCTTCCGATCAAGCCTGACCACAGATCTTATCTTCTACTACGGGATTCAGTAGTCTCCGGTGAGCAGCCACCGCTCTGATTATTAGTTGAGGCCTCCGTTATTATACTTCTTGCTTTTTAAATTTATTTTTATTTATTAATTTTTTTGTCCCCGTACGCAAAACTTAAAGTCTTATATTAATTTTGGCAAAGGGATACTTTCGGAGATCTCGTGGTGTTTGTGGATTGAAACCAAAGTCGTGGGAAGGGACATCCGGAAAATTCCATTATAGAGCGCAATTTTCACCCCTTGTGGGAGAGAATGGCCTGATGCAGGACTATTCTAGGTGTTGTTGCTACTCAATAGCTACTGCTATCATATTTTTACTACCAAAAAGCGGCGGAGGTTTGATAGCTTTAGCTCCTAAGCAATGGGCGGGTAAATAATCTTGCCGGACTATGCGCCCGAGTGTGCTGGTTGCTTTCACGCTCAGGGTTGTTTGGTAAACGTATTGTTTGTCATTTAAAGAAAATATTCCGCAAAGGGGTAGGCCTACGTGGCAGGAATCTTGCTGAGATCTGTAGTAGGAACTCCCACTGTAGCTCTACCATCTGTTCACTTTTAAAGAGACTTTGAAATGAAGGTTTGATGCTGTGGGTCTCAAACTAAGCACAAAATACTATTTTAGTTCCCTTCCACAGATATTTGCCATTTTCAAGAGTGTGAAATCCATATGCATATTCAATTCGTTTCCTGGAATGTCTGCATGACGGCCGCTACTTAAGAAACACTAGTTTCGTTTCCTTTTATCGTAATTGTTTTTAGTTTTCTGTATAGTTTTACTGTAGTTTGTTTTCTGTTGTTATTTGTGCAAATAAAATAAATAAATCTTAATATCTGTTAAATATTAAATCAACACAACCTTAAGAATGAATGTCTGTCTGTCTGTTTCTCTAGTTGAATTAAATGTTTGCTTAACATTTTAGCATTTTCTATGATATTTTCAAAGTTTTCGTTTTTTATTTTGCATTTCTACTTAATAAAGACCCTTCAGTTCTCTTCAATATTTCACAAAAAAATAAAAATTTTCATTTTTTGTAGTCGCTTTTTGCATTTATTATAAGTTGCATTCAACAAATAAAACTAGAAATATTCTAGAAGTCACCATCAAAAAACAATAATCATCATCACCAATACCAACACATTTCAGAGCAAGCAAACAAACAAACATTTATATATTTATACATATAAGTATATTATGTACATATAAAAAAACCCGGTTAAATTTATTTTTAATTTTTTTTTTTGCAAAAAAATGTAGTGCTTTTTCAATGCCTCAGAAGAAAGACTTAGACAGAAAGATAAAAATAGAAGAAGAAGAAAGATAAATCTTGTTAAAATGAAAATAAAATAATTTTATATACAATTTGTTTGTTCAAAATGCAAATGAAGTTGATTCTTTCTTTCTGCCGTCCATTCATTTCACCATTTTACTTCGTTATTATTATTTGTCCCCTTTTGTTCACTTTTGGGTCTTCATTTTAATTCTTTCATGAACTGAAATCTTCTAATTCGATTGTAAATGTGTGTATATGTGTGGGTATGTGTCTATGCCTGTATTAGTATTCGAGTAAATGTTTGAATTTCTGCATAGTTAATAGAGAGATTATGTAAATTTATATTGTGTTAATAATTGTCCTTTTGACGAGAGAGAGAGTGGTGATTTTTAAGTGGCTTATTCACCCTTTCATGTTGATGATCTTGACTTAGAAATTCATTCTAATTCACTTGACTGGCTTTAGAGTTATTTTTGTTATTGGCCAAAAATAAAATGTGGTAAAAATGCAATTTCTGATAAAAGAAAAAACATAAAATTAATTTTATCAAAAAATTTCAATTAAAAACCAACAATTTTTATTTAATTATGGTCACAAGATGTCATTATGAAAAAGGTATTTTTTTTTTTTTTTTTTTTTTGTAATTCAATTAGTTTGAACATTTTATTTGTATTGGTTAATTGTTACCAAATGCGCATATTTATGGTGAAAAATTACACTCGAAATTATTTAATTTTTTTTTTATAGAATACTTTTTTCTCTAAAAAAATAAACTTTTTATTCCAAAAGTTTTTTCCAACAAAACCGGGTTTCCTTTCTTTGTAATGGATCCGCCTTCTATATCTATTTATTCTCGAAGACATTTCTAGAACTGACGATTTGCGTTATAAAACTAATTTTGCTCTTAAACCTTTTTCTCTAGACTTATTAGAGTTTATAAATATAAATTATTTCTATATATTACTATTTTTATTTTGTGAGCCAAATGTTTTTAAAACCAAAAAACCTTTGAAAAATGTTCGATCTAGCGAGAACTGAAAACATTTATGCACTCTGCATCGTTATGATTGGTATTAAAGAATTCTTGGAGCTTTTGTTATGGCAAACTGTGTTAAATAAAATTTAGAAAAACCTTTTAAATGGACAGAAATTGTGGGTTCTTAGAAAAGATTAATAAGTTTCAAACAAATTCTACTCATTTTCGCTTAAATCTTATGTCTGTATACTGTTAAAATTCAAAAATATATTAAACGTCTTAAAAAAGTTTTACAACATTTTGCCAAAACTATATAAAATATTAGTTTATGGAAATATATTTTAGTTTTAACTACAGTTCACATTTCATTCGATGCTGCCAGTTTTTTTTTTATTATTTTATCATTAAAAATCAATTCAAATGTTGAAAATGACTAACTTAATTTTCAGTATTCATGTACGACAATATGGTTTAAATGTTTGTTCGTGAGTGTTAGTAGACACATGTATGTATGAAAATGCGTCAATTATTGAGTGCAAAAATCACACATACATACACATGGTAAAATGTATGTCCGAATGTCCTTTAATAAAATTTACTATAGTGTTTGTAATAATTTAACAAAATAAAATGTTTTATTAAATCTGAACTGCTATGGCGACTGTGGTAACACCAAAATGTTGCAAACACTACGATATACATTTGCATTAAAACAAGCCCAAATACCAACACAAAAATATAAAATCATTGATATTCTAGGATGTATGTAAATGTAAAATATAGAAAACTTTAAAAGGACTTTACATATAAATAAACCATTTTCATATATGTATGGGTGTATGCATTTAAATAAAGTTATATAAATGTATGTATGTGTAGTGTTGTATTAGCAATAATAGCCAGAAAGACCGCCGTATAGTAGCAGCATGTTGTAATCATGGTTGAAAATTTGCGGTAATTTAATTATTTTAATATAATAATTTTTGTATAATTTTTATGTATTTTTGCTTTTATACAATAAAAACAAACCGACTCTTGCACAAATCGAAACTTTTATACATAAATTGTAAACATATTCGTTTTTTAAGTTTATATGAATTTTTATACATAAATATGTATGTATGTGCATTTGTGTGAGTATATTTATGACTCCACTGTCCATACTTTTGCATACATTTGTATTTATTTTAAATATATGTATGTATGTGTACTTTTAATTATGGCCTTGTTTTATTTTCAACACAACTACCCCTTTGGCCAAAACCAACAGAAAACTTTTCTTTAATTACATGCACATGTTTACATGTGATTATTCGCATACACATACACGAATATGTTAAAATCTTAAAATTGATTCAGTTCTATAAATGCATATAATATGCGTAAATATGCTCTGCATATGTACTTAAGTATATGCTAAATTAAGGGTGATTTTTTGCTATTGGTTTCTCTGTGTTTTTTTTTTATTTTTTTGTGTAACAAAAGAATCGTGATATGTGGCAATGCCAATAATAATCTGTAGGGTAACAAACTAGCAACGCTTGCAAATCATTGAATTTTATTATCAAAATTCGTGTTGTGTGAGAAATGTGATTTGTAAAGCACGTCCATTTTATGCTCTTCATAATCGACTCACCGCCAAGATCTTGCGATTTGACCCTACTAGACTATTTTTGTAGGGATTCGTAATGTCACTCGCTACAGGGACAAGTCAGACACATTTTAAGCCCAGGAAGGCAATATTTCAGCTGCCACTGGTGAGATACCGGTCGAAATGCTGATTAAACTAAAATTGGAGCGCATGAATGGACCACCTACCGCGTAGCCGCGGGCAATATTTATATGAAATAATCTTTAAAAAATAATGACAGGCATTCTATTATCGCCCTAAATAAATCAACTTTTGTAAATGTTCTGTGTTTTTATTTTTTAATTTTCAAAACCCATACAGTAAAAAATTAAACTTTATATCTCTCACGGAGTACCGGTACACGAGTATGTTTGATACAATTTAACTTGTTTAGTCATTTACTAATTTATTCATAATAATGTCGTTATAAACCCATATACGTTTTTAATAATCCCTGACATTTATGCACACTCTCTTATACACACATAAGTACCCTACCAATGCGAAAACAATATTAATAAATAATAAACACAATTAAAGCCCTAATTTTAATTGACGAATTTCCATATGTGTTTTTATTTTTTACATATCGCTCATTTGCTGCAACTTCGTCATAACTCAAAAAATACATATCGAAATAAAGTTTTGGATTTTCGATACAATATCGATATATTCTTTTCAAACGGGGAAAATATAAAAGATATAAAGATAAATTTCATACACAATATAAAGAAAAACATAGAAAAACTGCATCTCTTGAATTATGACGATGATGCAACAAATAAGCGATATGTATTTCAATCGGCTTATTTATTCATTTATTTATATTTTTTTTTTATGCAAATAACCCACACACATTTAACTCATGTTTTCATAAAATCTCTTGTTTAGTAAATATTTTTTGAATATTCAATAGACTCGATGTCAAATATTTGGTTGTTTAAGTTGGCATAAATTTAAATTTAATTAGTTTTTTTAAACAAAGAAAAAGTTCATAAAACGTGCCTTATTTGTTAGAGATTGGGAATTTTATATTATTCACTCATTTTTGACATTCGCGATTAAAAAAAAAACAATCTTGGCCAATTAACAATAGAATATTTATTTTAATAAACATTATTAAATAAGATGATATTTTGCATTCATTTTGTTAATTAAACTCGATTAGTTAAGGGTTGTTTTTATACTTTGCAAATCCAGCTCTAGAATTATTTCAACTTGTAACTTGCAAAAGGTAATTGTTGTTAATTAGTTTAAAAACCAGTTTACAATCGTTTACAAACTTACACTTATAAATGAGTGTTAGAAATTTCATGCATTAATAAAAAGTTAAGATCATTATAAATATGTAAAGTATAATCTAGAAATTGATTCAACTAATATAATTTTATTAAAGTTCTTAAGCAAATAAAATATTTATTCAGCAACTCACAACATTTAAAATGACTTGTAGTTTCCTGAAATCCTGAGATTTTTCGAAATTAATGGGATGATTACGACTGGCAACTGAACTTCAGTTGTGTTGCCAGCAGCGAAATTAGATAACGCCGATGATGTTAAAATATAAAAAAACGAAAACAATTTTTTATATTTTAACATCAACCGTAATCGACACATAAATTTTCGGAACGAATGTTAGGTTTAATCAGCAAAAGTAAATTAAGCACATACAAAACAAAAATCTCCTCCATAAACTAAACGAATCTACGATTCCTGTTGGGGACATGGAAACCAATCTTTAGTCCTGTCAATCATAGACAGATCTGGCAAATACACATCTCGCAGACAGTCTAGATCATGAACAAGTTGCAAGACGAGGTATCTCAGTCTACCCTTTCGTAGAGAAGGCTATTCTTCTTTCTCTTAACAACTTCTACAGTAACTGTTAGAAGGGTAGCGCATACTTTTCGACATGCGGTCAATAATCTATAACAGTCCTGGTCGAATTTCGAACGTAATTATTAAAGACATTGTCGCTCATTTCGTCTTGTGTGACATCGCCGCCATTTGTTTGAGAATTTCGTCGACGATTTTTAGCTGTCCTCAGTATATTTTCTATGACTTACACTTGTCTTGTACACGTCGTTAAAGATGTTTTAAAGACGTGACCAACTGGGATGTCGTTAAAGATGTCTTAAAGACGTGACCAACTGGGATGTTGTGTTTCTTCCTTTTAAATGTTTAATTTCAACTTCGGTTTTATTGGTACTCAAGCAGAGTCTAAAATGAAAACTTTTTCAGTAAGTCATCGTCCAGACTTGCAATTTTTGTCGCTGCAATTTTTTTTAAATTCTGCTTTGAAATTGCACTAGTGTCCAGATTATGAAATTCTAGGGTAGCAATTTTGTATTTTTATCTTGTTCTTTTTATATTTTATATATAAATACAAATACACCCACAGCCAACTTTAAGTTGAAAAGTGTGAGATTTACGAAATAAACCAGAATTGCAGAGAACATGAAACTGAGTACCCTGCCACAATCTTGTCAGCTCTCTCACCCATAAACTCAAGAATTGCTGCAACCAAAAGTGCAAGTCTGGACGATGACTAAATAAGTTTTCATTCTTAGACACGTTAAACTTAACATAGACAAATTATCTATCAATTATCTATCTTAAATTAAACGGCTAATAATTTAATAAAACATAAAGGGAATGGTTAAAAAAACTAAACGAAGCTTCTACAAGAGTCCTACTCTCGTACCAATAGCGTTTCGGAAAATATTTTTTTTTAATGGATTTTTCTCTTTCTTTTTTAAAGTCAGATTAAGCATTTTAATATTTTATAATAATTCAAAGACTCGTTAATGCTATAAAAACAAAAAGTGTTGAAAAACGAAAGTAATAAAACCCAAATTTAGAATTTTTTTTTAATGAAATTGAAAACAAAAACAAATTACGTTAAACGATCCAAATTTTGCTTTTAATTAAAACTTTTTACAAGTTCATCGTATAATTTACTCGTTTTTTTTTTAATTAAAAAAAGCATTTGACTTACAATGTAACAACAATAACAACAACCAACGACAAACGCTAAAATAAACAATAAACGTATTTAACGTTTGATTCGATTGTATGTCAATAAGCCCGGCCAAGAAGGCAGAATGAGTGAGTGCTACAGAGTATTTTTAAAAATAAATGTGCTTGAGTTGTGTATAAAGTTCGATTTTTGTGGTGTTTTGTTGTTGTTGTAGTGCTGGTTGTTGAATTTCCGTTTTCATTTTATTTATTGAATTTTTTTTTTGTGATCGGTCTTAAAACCGACATCAACAATAATAGCAGCAACAACAATAACAGCAGCAGCAGTAGTATTTGTATCGAGTATATTTTAATGCTAATGATATTTAAAGAAGATTATTTCATTGTTGTTGCTGTTTATTGTATTTTAATTTTTGGTTTTATAGTTATAAATTTTATACAAATATACATGCAAGTATCTTAACATAAATATACGTTTAAATAAATCTACGAATGTATGAGAGTGTATAACAAGTATAAACCATGACCTTGAGCTCCATTTCAATGGAAGTGTAACACAATATAATACAAAATACATACGTATAAACATACATACATACATACTTATAAGCTTATAAAAGAATGTGTTTGTACGTACAAATACGGAAAGTCAGTCAAGTCATTGAAGCAGTAAATAAACCACTTTTATTTTTTCATTTTATTTTAATTTTGTTTTTCGTTTGTTTATTTTTTTTGCTATATAAAACGAGATGCATTGTAACTAAAGAAGAATCTGCTAAAAATGAATATAAAGTCTATAAGTATGAGGATATAAAAATATAAATAGCAAAATGAAACAGTATAGCTTAAAGCCGATATAAAACTACAATATTAATGCATAATTGTTATAATAAAAGTGATGCTGCACAATGCTAAAAGCTGTAACAATATTGCAACAACAGCAACATTCAAATAACCAACCAGTCATGCTTTTATTACAAAGGCAAAATCAATAGTCTTAATCAATAGTACTAGATAAGCATTACACGAGTGGTGGACTTTGTTGGTGGTTATGTATATGTATATTTAAAGTTGGCATCCAGCTACTACACACTAACACTCACTCACTTACTCTTACACATGCATTCACTTCGATGCTTATAAAAATATGAATTTTTATGCACTTTTAAAATACCAGAAAACACAGCCACGAATTGTATTCTCTGCCACAGTTGTGGGAATAGTAAGAGCATTTTCATCCATTTAATGATGGTGTTAAAATTTTGTATTTTTTTTGCGTTGGTATTGCGAAAGTGCGAAATTCTATTACCAAATAATTAAAATAATGAAAAACGAGTTTGGATTTTTCGACTAGAGTGCATACAAACGATTGAATATTGTGTTGTTGTGTATTCACGAGTATTTTAACTTTGGGGCCAATTATTATGTAAATATGTTTGTTGTTAATTCTTATTGTTGCATCGATTATGGGCGAATTATGAAAATACATTTAGATGCATTGTTTTAATACCCTTCACCACAGGTTGGAAGGGTATTCATAAGTTTGTCTTCCCGTTCGTAATAAAACAAGGTTGATTTTACATTTTTCGGTAGTGATTTTTTTCATAGTTATTTTATGTTAATTTAACATGATTTTACAATATATTTTTCTTTTAAAGTAACTATGATTCATGTTAATTTAACATTCCAGTAAAGTAAGTGCAAAATGGCAATTGAAATAAATGAGCTTCAGAGACTATATATGTATTTATTTTAGAATAATTCTAAACACTTAGCCCCGGTACCACAGAATGAGAGAAAGGCAATATTATTATTTGTGTTCCTATTACACGTAGGTATTTTTCTTTTGTTTACAGAAGCACTCACAATTAAAAGACAGCAGCAGAATGGCCCGACATGGGTTTGGTCATCATTCTGCTTTGAGATTTTGATGTATTGACATGTAATTTTTGTTTCTTTTATTTTTCTCCTTGATTCGCAGTGAATAAAATTGTTGTTGGTTTGAAGTATTTGTAATCGCAACATGTTAAAATATATTTCTGCTTTAAAGGATATTTGAAAAGAATTGCGCAACAAAAATTGAACCATATAAGCCTAAACTTATTTGACTTACATTCATATAAGACTTCTTTGTGCCAAATATTTCGTAGACTTTTTCGTTTTAAAATTATCTCAGTTAGGGGGTTATGGCACTTATGGTAAATTAATAAGGTAAAGTAGTTGTTAAAAAAATATTGTATGTCAATCTAACATGATTAAAGGAAGTTATAAAACTTTATATCCCAATTTCTAGTCATATAAAACTAGTGTGCGGCAAATTTCATGACACAATTATTATTACTGTCAAGCTACATGTGATTTAAAATCGAACACTACACATTAATTAAATGGCAAGTAAAGGGCTGAATATAATACACACCTATACCACCTTTTTGTGGATTTTGAAAGAGCTTTCGACACTATATTCCGAAACTCTGTGTGGACAACATTAATTAAGAAGGGAATACCGGAGAAGGTTGTCACCTTAATACGCTAACTTTATAAAGATACGCAGTGTAAGGTACGGTTTAATGGTAATGAAAGTCGACCTTTTACAACTGCAACCGGGGTCAGGCAAGGCTGTATATTATCCCCCACATTATATCTTTTGCTTCTGGACAGTGTAATGGAAAATAAAAAGGCGTCGTTTGGCATTCGATGGAATATGGCATAGTACCTAAACGACATAGATTACGCTGATGATATCTGTCTAATGGCTCATATCTAATGGCCCATATATGGGGATATTGACGCCGAAATAAGGGGTCTCACCGAAAACGCCAGTAAAGTAGGGTTGAGAATAAACTTTCAAAAGACAAAACTTATGCGTATACGTACCCATATAACGACCCTACTTAAAGTGGAGAATGCAATTATTGATGATTTGGAATCATTTAACTACCTTAGATGCAAGGTAACCAAAGATGGCAGATTTAAAGCTGATATTTGTGAGCGGATTAATAAAGCTCGAGTTGCTTTCTTCAATAACATCTCCAAGAAGACAAAGCTACATATATTTAATTGCAGCTAAAATCTGTGCTGCTGTACGGCTGTACCACATGGAGCTTTACTAAACTTGCACCCAAAAAAATACAAACATTTATTAATCGATGCATATATATTGGCCGAATTGGATCTCACAGGAAGCCTTGTGACAAAGTGCAAATTGCTGCCCAGTCGCGTAAACTATACGTAGACGCTAATGGACATGGATCGGTTATATTCTCAGACGACCGCAAACTGAAATTAATAATAAAGCTCTTGAGTGTAATTTTTTTTTTGTTTTATTTTTTATTTCATATATTTAAGTAAATAAAGGATATATATATATATAATTAAAGAGTAATACCATTCGTAACATAAGGAAATATTTGTTTTATTTTATTATTTTTTTTTAGTTTTTATAAAAACTAAACACAGAATTAAAAGTAAGGTAACGTCTAAATTTTGGTTGTGATTTTTGACATAAATGTGTTATTTATTGTTAATTATTTATATTAAATTTAATGTTATGAATAATTAGTATTGTGGTTATTAGGGAGATCGATTATTCGACTTTTTTCAATAACCGGTTTTCGAATATTACGAATAGTTGCTATTTTAAAAAACCCGGTTTTCGGTTAAGCAATTTTTAAATAACCGGTTTTAATTCGAATACTTCCAAACACAAAAATCAAATAAGTTTTTAAAAGAAAACGTTAATTTGAATAAAAACAAAACAATTTGCAAAGGTAAGGAACCAACAAAATACATATATATGACTTAGATCAAACCTAACTAATATTTTACAATAAAATCCAAGAAAAGTGGGACCAGTAAATTTATCAAACTTTAGCTAAATTTTCAACAATTTTGTATTGATTTACTAAACTTTATTTATAAGAAGATATTTGTATAATGTAACTTAGAAACTGTTGAAGGATATTTGATCTAGACATACGTTTTGCAAAAGCAAATAAATTTATAGGAATTTTATAAAGTTATTATTTGAAATATTCTCTCAAATTTATTTTGAATGGATTTTAATTTGTTGGTGGTTAAGCTATCTACGAGTATATAAATCAACCATATTTTTTAAAAGTTGCAAACGCCAGGATTATGTGTTTCAAATTATTTTGTTTCAGCATTATAGAAACGAATAGTGAACTGAACATTCTTTTTGTGGAATATATTTGTCAATTCGTCGACTACAATTTAAAACATTGTATGACATTGTTTGATTTCTTCAATTTTGTTTTTTAGTTCTTGGAGTTTAATAAATAAAACTGGTAGAAATTTTTCCCATATCGTTGATTCCGCCGTAATGTTCTAGTTTTCAGGATGAAGATATGCTCGAACTAATTAAGAGTTTTTAGTGCCTTAACGGGCATTTCTTCCTCGGCAACACAACGGGCTAATATTTCACCCAATGATTAATTTTTTGCAGCGTATTTTATTAAAGTATTATTTGTCGTCTCCTTAGAACTACTTCGAACGGAGTTAAGTTTCATTTGGATCACATTAATATCAAGCATGTATACTAATTAAAGATGATTAATAAGTCGTGACATGGAAGAACCTTTGTAACTTATCATTTTAGGGCACTTCAAGCAAATTACTTTGTCTTTTTAATTGCGTTCGAAAAATATCTAGAGATAACCTTTATATAAAAATATATTTAATATTTAGAATACTCTTGCACAAATTACTATCTAGTTTTTAACTGCACACGTTTTTGTAGTATTTTGAATAGTTTTTGTTTTATTTTTCGTGAAGAACCAACGCTTTTATAAGCGATTTGTATTTACAGTGTTCCTAATGTTTTTTGACCTTTGTTACGTGTTGTTTTGACATTCTTCATAAAAAGTTTGAGTTTGGCCAATATTCAATTAGAAAATACTTAAATTACGGGTACATCTACAACAAGAGTAAGGAAAATGTATATAAATTACATTACTAAAATAACCGGTTTATTATACCAAAATAACCGGCTTATTCGATATTCGAAAAATGGGCATTTTAAAATAACCGACTTGGGCAAAGCTAAAATAACCGGTTAAAACCGGTCGAATAATAACCGTTCGATCTCCCTAGTGGTTATTTTATTGAACTGTTAATGGTTTTTAATCCAAATTTAGATATTTTTAATTAGGCTTAAGTTCATTCAATTTAATTTTCATTAAATTATTTTTATGAAAAAAGGAATTTTACAACATGAAATGAATTAACATGTATTGATAATTTTTATTCTTGACTGAGCTGGGAATTGAACCCAGGTTTTTACGGACAGGTTGCCCAGACTAGTTTCGATTGTAACCACACAATCTGTTCAGTGAGGTTTGCCGTTTAGCTCTCACCGCGATTGACGGCGGATGACGTCATTAGTCAAACATCAATCTTTAAACCAAATGGTATTTTACCATGGTAGAAAGTACATTTTTGGGATTTCAAGAAGAATTCTTGACAAAAAGTACGAAAAACAGAAGTTAGGAAGAACATGTAAATCAATTAAAATAGATAATCATTCATTCAAAAAGCAAATTTCGATCTACCAAGGTAAAATACCATTTGGTTTAAATATTGATGTTTGACTATTGACGTCATCCGTCTTCAATGGCGGTGTGAGTAAAACGGCAAACCTCTCCGAACAGGTTGTGTGGTTACAATCGAAACTATTTAGGGCAACCTGGACGTGAAAGCCTGGGTTCAAATCTCAGCGAAGTCAAGAATGAAAAATTATCAATGAAATTTTAATTGATTTCATGTTGTAAAATTCCTGTCTTCATAAAATTAAATTGAATGATATTAAGCCTGATTAAAAATATCTAAATTTAAATAAAAAAGATAAATTTTTTTTTTTAATAATAAAATGCTGACAATTTGAAAAATTTTTTCCTGTCGACCTGATTATTTTTATTAAAATTACATATTTTATAATTCAAGTTCTATCGAGCTGCAGAAAAACCCTTGCTATATTTTTGCTCTCATCTACAACTAGAATCATGTAGAAAGAGTAGAAAAGAAATATGACTTCAAAGAGATGCCCTTTGCTTCTCTGTTTCTTTGATGTCAGTTCTTTTTTATTAAATATATAATCGTACGTACCTTGAATGGAAATACTTGTGTAGAGAGTTTTTTTTTATCTTGCAATACGTGTGGTAGCCGTTTGTAAAGTTTATCCTTGAAAAAGGATATTTATTTTTCTTTATATACTTTTTTATTTATTAAGCATTTAATTCATAAATTTGAACTATAAATTTTCCTTTTTAATTTCCGTATTCTTTTATGAATACAATTTTTTTCTACGTATTTTCTAATACAAACAGATATATATATATTTTTTCTAATAATTTATTTTTACAATTTGCACACGTTCAACCAGTTTAAGATTTTTATTCGTTTTTTTTTTTATGAGATTTGTTTTTGTTTTTGCAATTCTGGTTTAAATCTTTAAAGACTTTTTTTAACCACTTAAAAAGCCATACAGTTGCTTGTCAAATTAAACAATTAAATTCTGTGCACGATTTCGTTTTTTTAACACACCTTTTACTTTTAGGAATTATTATTATTTTTTTTTCGCTTTAAAATTATTAAAGTCAAACAATAAAATTTTAAAAAATTAAACTTAATTCTTAATTAATTTTCGTTGAGATTCTTTTTTGTTCTATCGCGCTGATGGTGTTTTAAGACTATCTTAGGCAACGTTTAGCTCTAGACTGACTGTAACATTCCGACGTTTCTACTATGAGGGGTCAGCTTCTCGTGCTAAAATTATAGTCAGCTAGCACTAGCGATGCTTGTGGTGGTATTTTTCGTATACGTAGTGGTAGGTACTTGATCACAGCTTCTCATGATAACTAAAATTTAGTAACTTAAACTACTATTAGTCAATTAATGTGTAAATGTCTGTATGTTTCTGTGTTAATGTGTTAAGATGCCAGTATCTAGTTTGCTTGGTGACTTCTGTCGGTCTGTCTTTCTGATATTTTTTGTAGAGCCGTTTTTTTTTTGTTGTTGTTTTACCCGTTCAAGCTTTAAATGCATTAATTGCAAAAATTCCATTACAAATTTTAGCTGTTTCTCTGTCTGTCTATTCAGACGTCAACAAATTCTCTTGTAAAGCAGCAAAATTTTAAACAGTTTGAGAAGTTGCACTCAGTAGACCCCATTAACCAGTTTCTTACTTTAGTTGTGTTGCTGTTTTTTTTTTTTTTTTTGTTTACTTTACCTTTTTCGTTTCTGCTGTTTTTTATTCTCTTTGCAGTGTTTTGTTTTGCAGACAGTTGTAATATTACTTCACTTAAGGTATTTGTTGTTATTGCTTGTTTCTTTTTTTATATTTCTAATGAAGACTTGCTTTAGGCCAAAAACATTTGCCAACCGCTTAAAATGTGCTTGAACAAATTAATAAAGCAACAAATACGATAAAATTAGCCAGCAAAGATTTCCGAAACAAAATAAATAAGTATGTGTTTGTCTGGTCAATAAACACATTTTCAAACACATTTCTATTGTTGTGAGTCATGAAAAATAATTTCAAATAATTGATCTAATTTGCAAGTTTCAAGTTAAGAGAAGAGCTTTAAAGAAAAATAAGAGAAAACAAAATAAAGAGAAACAATAACATGTGTTTGGTTAAATTCACTATTGTGAATGATTGTGTGTTTGTTTTAACTGGTTTTGAGCCAGGTTAAAACAAAAAACTATAGTTTTGCTTAAAACTAAGGTGTGTTAGTATGATAAGTTTATTATAAAAGGGGTATTTATGACTCTAGACAAATTAGTTCAATTTGGATAATAATAAAGTGCTATGAGCTAAATGCGAGTACATTTCCTTTAATTTATGCAAGTATGTATTCTTGATTGCTAAGAAATTTTTAGAGAATTACAATTTTTTGTATGTACAGTTAAACTTCTCTATAGTGAACTTCTATACCGAAGCCGCTCATTTTCCTTCATATTAAAAATAATTCTTTTTGCGTATAAATTTTAGTGGAATTTGATTTCTTGACAATGAATTTTTCAAAAATAAATTTAACTTTCATGCATTTTTGACTCCATATAATGAATTGTTCCATAAAATATTCTGTCAGCGGATTCTCAAAATTCAAAATTAGAACAAAATAAAAGATACCTCTGTGTTCGGTGAACGTAAATGTCGCACCAAAGTAGCATTTCTCTTAAAAAATTTTATAAGTATTTAATAAGTCAGCAGAAGGAATAACAACAACAAAATATAGCCAATCAGTTTTGGGATTCTACCAAGCACTTTATCCAATATTTAAAAAAAAACAATGCAGCTATTCTAAAAAATTAGAAAACAAGGAGCAAGAAATGTTAAACGCTTTGTACTTGACTGTTTGAGGAGTTTGTTTAAGTACTGCTCAAATCGAAGAGAGAAGGTAGAAGAGTAATCCAAACTAGAACCCCTTATTTTTTTTTGGAAATATAATACGACTGAAAATACAGTTTCTGTTTGTTAAAGTTCGTATATAATGATGTTTTTTTTTTGTTACCATGCAGATTCATTTTAGGGAAGTTTGACTGAATTTTAAATTGAAATTTTTATATGACATTTTACTTTAGCTTAACCCTTTTATGACATCCGTGGCACAATTGTACCAATTTGTATTTAAAAAGTGAATTTCTCATATTATTTGTGCATATATAGAGCTGAAAATTTATGAATGCCCAAATTATATATCTCAGAATCCAATGATGTCACTTGTTTCGTATGTACGTGTCTCGTACATCGAAGGGGAGTGGCAAACTTTCATCTACATCGTGAAGTTCAACTGCAGTTGAAGGTTTTTGTAAGCTGTCTGTGATTTGCGAAAAAAGATATCGTAAAACACAGAACACGTTTTTGAAATTAATTGATTGTGATGCAAAGCGTATTAAATTATATCTCTTTTGCTTTCAATGTTACAGACCCTATATTCAATATAAAATACATAGTGGTACAGCTGTACCAAGGATGTCAGTGGAAGGGTTGTAAGGAAGAATGTCACAGAAGGGTTAACCTATTTATTTATAAACTTTGAGATTTATATTAAACACCATATATTAAAGCAGGCATTATAAATTCACCATTGATCTTTTCATTTTATTGCGGTGTAGATGTGTAGATGTGTGTTTGTGTTTTTGTCTTATTAAACCACAAAAAGTTGTTGCTGACATTACATATGTATGTAGGTATACAAATTATCAAGAACACATTAATTTCCTTTATATTTTACACCACACTATGTGGTGATAAAAGGATACAATATCCTTTTTATCTCCTATTCCCCTCACTTGGATTCGTAGGAATTTTATAAAACTGTTAACAAACGTTAACCAGACATTTAAAATGCGAATGCTTTTAATGCTTTTTAGTAAAACCGCAAAAACCGAAATGTAAAATACAAAACATATTGTACTCATACAAATAAATTAATAATTCATAATAGTTTAACAAAAGATTGAAATTAGTCATACAAATTATAGCCACTGGATTTATGTGCAGCGTTTGTTTTAAAACGAACCATAATAATAAATAATGCAGAAATAATTAATAAATAAATGTGATAATCAAATAAGAAAAGATTTTGAACAGGATAGTAATTTTGGAAAATTTGCATAGGAAGAGGAAAATAATTTCGGTTTATTCAATAAATTTAACAAAAATCTTCCTCTGCAATTTTAAAATTTCCCACAAAAAGTTTTTCCCCTTCCCTGAAAAATGTATGTGGAAAAGGAACATTTCGAGGGAAGTAACTATTTAGTTTTAATTCATGATAGACGTGATTGTTAATATTTTTCAATTTAAAATTATATACAATTTTAAATTATATACATGAATGTATTGATATTATTCCAATTTGCACTTATTATTGGAAAAATAAATGAAAACATCTGCAACAAGTTTTTTGGCTTTTGCTTTCGTGCTCAATAACGATGGTGTCAACTGCCAGACAATTTCAGCTTTTTCTTCATCCCAAAATCTTTTCATCGCTCTCATTATAAGAATGGCTATCCACACAGAAATAAAAAAAAAAATTATTTTAAAAATTTGTGATACTAATTAAAAAATTAATTAAATTTGCACCAGTAAACAAATTAATATTATTAATGAAATATTTTTTGATATAAACAACATTTTCTGCACTAATGTTGTTGATATAAGTAAACGGTGCATTCATTTGATTTAATTTTTAATTTGAACTGATTTTGTTTTTGATTAAAAGCTCAATTGAAAAAAACTTGTCGAGAATTTTTTCTGTGCACATAAATTAATAAATCATACAAAATACCTTCATCTGTAAAATTGAGGGCAATTACACTGCCGCCTTCAAATTATAGTTAAGACAAAATTCAAACTAATATGAAATTTTGACAAATAGTGCTCACCACATACCGTATCCAAATTAGTATTTCATACGACAGTGCTTTAAGAGTTTTGTACAAGAATCTTGTCCGCACGTCACACAGTGGTTGCAAGTGACTTAAAGTTTAAATCAAAAGCTGAACTTTATCGTTCACATGTCATGTTTAGTATTTGGTAAAAGTAAACAAAATTCTACATCACCAACTGCTTAAATTAGCGCTTTGAGTAACTTACTTTATTGGCAGTGAGCTGTGAAACTTTTACAATTTATGTGTGCCGTCGTAAAAATTTAAATTTGAGATGTATCGAATGCTTATTTTGTATTAAGACTTCTTAAAGTAAAAATATTATAATGGAACCATGAAATGATTTATGTTTTGATGAATATTTTGGTTTTTTCGAAATAATTTTTATTTAAGTGTTGTGAAAACTCAAGAAAATGCTTTACAACAATGAAAAAATTATTTCGATTCGTTCCTTATCGACTGAAAGAATTAAAATTTAAATTGTTTTAAGTCGAAAAAGTAATCGATCACGACTGCCAGAATTATCCCCCTGTTTATTTTCGAACACTGGTAAATAAAACAATACCATAGAAACAACAACTAATTAGATCAATTTTATGTTACAATTCGTCATTATGAACATCAACATGTTCATCATGTTGATAGTCCGTAATAGAAAAAGCAACAGCAAAAACGAGATAAATTAATTGGTTTTTGTTGTTAAATCTACTATTATTTAATAATTCATTATTCATTTTGCAAATAGACTTTATGTGAGTCTCTGTCTGTGCTACCGTGTCAGAGTAATTTTATTTACCAAACTTACAGCAAAAAAGGGCAATAATAACAAAAATAATAATTTCAAAATTGCGTGCTATAAGAAAGTGATTCATAATTAATTATGTTTATAAACTTTCGGAAAGTCCTCTGTTGGATAATCTATAGAATGTTTGTGTTTGAGCATCAGAATGGATCTGCGTGGTTCATTGATTGAATGAATATGAGTGCCCTCGTGTGTGTGTGTTTAAGTGTTTACATTGGTATAATGGTTCCACCTCATTCGCTTTCTCTCTCTCTACAACATCCCAGGGCTGGAAAAATGTTCACAATTGTACTATTTTTGATACTATTGGATCTTTAGAAGTACTCTGTTGGTAATCTGATGACTACTTTAGAACAATTTGAAATTTTTCCAAATTTACTTTTTGTACACTTAAAGAAAACACATTTTCCGATATGTTCACTTCCAACAAAACAATTTTCAACGATTTTTTTTAATATGCTATGGTTTATTCAACCATATTTAATTATATATTAGTAAATAACCGTTGAAAAGGAAAAACAGGCAAAATCTGGAATCACTCGTACTTTTCATCAAAAATTAATTTTTTTATGTGACAATTAAAAAAAAATCGTTAATATTTCAATAAAAAGTCTTTCAAATGGAAAAACAAGCAAAATCACCAAAATTCGATTTTTCAAGTACAAATTCAAAAAGCCTTTTAACGTTAATATTTCAGTAAATAATCTTTTGAATGAAAAAACAAGTGAATTCTGGGATCCCTCATATTTTTCACCAAAAATCTATTTTTTCATGTAAAAATTATCGGACTCAATGCAATATAAACATACATCATTCTGACACCAATCTTATCTGTTGAATACGGAAAGGAAAACCCATTGCAAGCCATACACGGACAGAAGGACATCGTTAAATAAGCTTTGCTTCTCAAAAAGATCCAGAATATATATACATATATACTTCATTCGGTCTAAGATTTATTAAATTGAAATTAAAAATAAAATAAATAAAATGTATACGTTTGTAATTGCATTGGTTTTTTCTGCTACACTAACCTTAGGCCCTATATACTTAATATATATATTTGTATTCATTTGGGGTTAAGGGCAAAACAAAAGTATAATGGTACAATTAAGCACAAGAAGTTAAATTTTTAGCGACATGTCTCTACAATTTAAGAAATCGTTTCGCCAACCCTGATACAAACATTCACTGACACCATCACACAAAATTACAATCACATCCATACACCCTAAAAGCTAATAACAATAAATAAACCGTAATTGATTTGGCGGTTAAAAGACAAAGAGCGCGTTTTTGCTGTACATATTAAGTACACAGAACATTTAATAAATGTTTTTTGCATATACTTCATTGAGTGTAGGTATGTGTACACGTATATGCGAGATTTATTCTGCTCCAAAGTAGGATGACGACAACAATGATAATGAAGATTTCGATATTGTTGTTGGATAATGTATATATGTACATACAGTTTGGTGGTTTAATTTTAAATTTGTTTTTCCTCATTTAAGGAAATTTTGTGCGTGTGTGTGTGTGTGTGTGCGTAAATTAATACCAAAATGTTTTTATATTTTATTACATTTTTTTTTTTAATTTTGTATACTACATCAACACTGCTGTTCTCCATAGCAATATTTAGAGCTTTTAAAAACTATTTTTTTTAAATTTAGATATTTTTAATCTCGCTCCATATGCAAACCTATTTGTTCTTTTTACCCAACGATCATTTTATAAGAACTGGAACCAGTTCCATAAACATGTAATTACTTTTTCCTTCTCTTATTTTCAAATTCGGAATGTTAATTAATTTTAAACACATTCTTTATGAGTTATGTGTAGGGAACTGAAAGAGCTATCTGAATATATATTTTAATATTTTTGTTAACGTAACAAAAAAAAAAAAAAAAAAAAAAAACTAATAAAATAAACTGACTGACTTGAGAGTATAACAGGAGAAATGAAAATTCCTGTGCCGCCAATTTTTTTCTCATATAAAAATGTTGTTGTAAATCTAAAAACCATGAAGAGCAGAAGTTTAATAAAAACAAGCAAGTTTTCTATATTTGGCTATGCCGAATCTTATATGCCCTTCACGATGGTGCGAAACGATTATTAAGTTATATAAATAAATCTATATTGGGCCACGCCTATCTCTCCAATCCCACCCACAAAATGCCTGTACATATGTTAGAAACTTTGACTCATGCCGATCTCCAGATATACAGAAATCTATAATGTCCTTTCACGAGATGTACCATGACCACTTCTCCAATCCCGGCCACATTTTGTCGAATTGTGTGTATTGATAATCAGGACGATTGCACCTAATCAATAAACCTTGGCACTTGCCGTTTTTCAGATATACATAAAAAATTAGAAAAAACAACAACAGAGAATTTACAGGTTAAATGAGAGGTAGTTGTGGTTTTTTGGCCATATCTCAGCCATTTGTTGACCAATCAGGCTGAATTTCAATAGCAACCATGACTATATTTGACATAAATGTAGGACTACATAATCTCCATTATATTTGGGGTCTTCTGAAACCCCATTTAACAGACAGACGGAAAGAAGAACATCGTTAAATGACATTCGTTCTTCATAAGTACCCAGGATATATATACCCAGGTAAAAAGTATGAGTAAAGAGGCCTTATTTAGCAGACACAACCCGTCCCCGCCGTAGTCGATACTATTTTTACATAGGTTGCCATTGGGAGCTAGCCCTTCTGTACTCCCTTTACTAACAAATTCGTTCCCTTCCGAAAGAAGGGAGTAAGGCAGGTCACTAAAAAAATAAAACTGAACAACCTCCTTTCTCCCGTCTTAAAGAAGGGACTAGCGTATGGGTACTGAATATTTTGGAAGGGGTTTCAAAGAGAAATGTATACCTTCTAGAAGGCAGGATATCATACGAAACGAATCTTTTAGAAAGGAGTATAGAGGCTTCAAAAAGGCCTGCCATTTGCGGTCCTTTCAATAGTTACCGCTGGGTATATTTACATACTTTATAGGGTCTAAGGTCAATATTGTAGAAATTACAAATGGAATGATAAACTTATATGTACCCTTCCCACCCTTGGTGAAGGGTTTAAAAATAAATGAGATTTTTTCAAAATAACCAAAACACCCCAAAAATATATTAAAAGCAAAAGAGGTGTAAAGGAAGAACAAATGAAATATTTTAATTATGGTTCAAGTGTAAATGTTTCTTTCCTCTGTCTTTCTTTTTTAATAATTAATGTGAAAGATACTTTTTTAATAACAATTCTCAAATGCATAAAAGGAGGAATTAAAAAAAATATTATTTAAAATATTTTATTAAAACAACGCATATATTTATGTGCATTAGGCAGACTCAGAAAAAATTGTAAATACCTGGGGACATTTTATATATTTTAAGGATTCACAAAATATTTTAAGCCTAGTGCTGTCCGTTCATAAGCTGAAGAGTTTTTTATTTAACATCATATTTAAGTTTTTTGAACATTTTTGAATTTAGTACCAAGAAAACTTTCGATATCATTTTAAAAATCTCCTGATGCTGCATCCAACGACATAATGTTGATATTGTTAGATGAAGCACCGAAGACTTTTGAATTTATATCAAATAAAAAAAATCGTAGAAAAAATTTTTAAAAAACTAAAAACTACTTTTAACATGGTCGGTCCAGCTCATGAACAGGCAGCACTAGATCAAAACTATTTTGAAAATCATTATAATACAAACCAGGAAGGGCATTAAAAAAATCACAGTTTTACTTTTCATACAAACTGAGGCAGTCTAATATAAATAAATACAGACATGTACACAATATTCATTACGTGTATGCAATTACAAAAACTTATTTCATTTTAGAAAATTAATTTCAAACAAAATATTCTTTATGAAAAGTAATGAAAATTATTTATAATAAACAATTGCGATTTATACTCATAATAAAAATTTTATTTATTTTTATTAAATTGCTATTTATATGTTTCTCATAAATTAAAAAAAAAATATATAATAACAGCAATTTTTTTAGGTTGTGAGGGAAATGGTTGTGAGGGAATGGGAAATAAAATTATAAAATTTTTTTTATAAATTAATTTAAAATAAATATATGTACCATTTATTAAAATAAAAGGCTAATAATGTAATCATATTATAAATACAGGCATTTCCTTTAAGAAAAAAAAGAAAAGTACAGGAAATTTTATTTGTTTTGATGCAGGAATTTTATGATACCTAACGCTAAGTATTACACAATTGAGATATATTTAAAGTTACTAAAATTAAATTTTACGAACGACTGCTTTCAAATTACCTCACCCTATCACCTACAGGTAAAACAAAGTTTGATTAGTAAGTGAAATTCAAACTTTAACAGCCGCCAGGCATCTCAGAAAATAACTTTTAATTTATTTTCATTCATATATCGAAAAAATAGCTTAAACGACATTATTTTTAATATCCTTTTTTTCAATAAATGAATTTATAGGCATCACTTTCATCACCTTCTAAAATGTCATGGTCACATAAGGTACCATTACGATTTAAAAAAAAACCATTTTAGCTTAAGCGCCAACCTTCATATAAAATTTTTATGAAGTATAATAAAAAAAACCTTCTCCTGTAAAATTGCGTTCTTGTCGATTTAGCTTTTTTGCGGTAAGGGCTTGATATAATCGTAAGCCAAATTAGGCCAAATTGATTTAGTCCCATTATTTGACAATTCAATTACGAAATATTAATTTAACTTATTTTAATTACATATTTTAAAAAATATGTTTTACTATCCTTATCACGAATTTGGGTTCCAACTGTTATCAAAGTGGTAACCAAACGGACATGTTCTGACAATCGCAAAATGCTTAACTTTAGCGATTTTGACTTAAAATCGCATAAAAGATGTTCTGTTAATTTCAATAGCAAGAAGTTTGGCGACTTCAAATTAAAAAATAAGCTCCAGAGAACTAGTATATTTGTAAGAAACTATGGCAGATCGCAAGCAAAACGTACGAGTTTCAGACCACCATAATATAAATCTGGCGTCTTGCGATTTCAAATCGTGCGATTGTCAAAATATGGCCAAAAATAATGTAATATTATGTAAAACAAATATTATATTGACTCAATGACAATAAAAGCATTATTTTAAATTTTTTAAAATTATGAGAAAAAATTCCTATTTTTATATGGTAATATTGAATTCCACAATCTAGTCACACGAACTACAAATGATTTCTGCATAACTATTCTATAAAAACGACGACACAACAAACTCACACTTTGTACACACTTACATATATCGCAGCTTTAAACGACATTTCCAGGGACTCCAAATATTTCGTAGTTTCACTTACAGAAATAACCCACCGCGGAAAACAAAATTGCTTCTGGTACAATCAATATCGGAATGGGATAATAGACTTAGGCCCTAATCATGTACAACGCAGCGCAACGCCACAGAACTAACGCAACGCCAAAGAATAACATTGAAAACACAAACAATGTCATAAATATTTTGTAATTTTGTTGTTGCTTTCTACAGAAATTCACATTGCGTTTTAAAATTTCAAACGCTCCATTGCTTGTGTCGTTGAAAATTTTAAAACGGTACATGAATTTCGGTTGAAAGCAACAACAAAATTACAAAATATTTATGACATTGTTTGTGTTTTCAATGTTATTCTTTGGCGTTGCGCTGCGTTGTACATGATTAGGGCCTTAATATTGGCCGGTCTCATGTCTTTTATAAAAATAACCCAAATGTTTAAAACAGGTTAAATCACAAAAAAAAACACAAGGAAATGAAACTACTATTTACATCAAAACTTTCTATACTCTTTTATTTAGAGTCAGCTGTTTACGGATTTGAATTATATGGGCTCTTGTTTCGAATCAACATCTCAGTGTTATTAAATTATTCAAGTTAAATAAAGGAAACGTAGATTTGATAGTTTTTAAAACAAATACACTAAAAGAAAACGATGAAATATTTATTTGCTGTTTACACAGCTTTGTGTAAGCAAATAAAAATAAAAAAATAATAATGTGTTTCTTTTTGGTTGGGCTTTAAAATAAACAAATATTTTTTTGACAAAACATATTTTTTTTCGATTCTTGAGAAGCAGTGAACATTCTTGTTATTCTTGTATTTAATTTTCAGCCCACTTATGTCACTTAATCCAATGGATTTCTGGACTTATCCATTTAAAGTAGCTCAATTCTTGGCCTTGACCTTGAGCCAGAATCTCCAGGTTAATGGTGTAGCGTTTTTTTTTACTTTAAAGTTATTTTTATTGCAAAGTAAAAACCTACACACACTTATTCAGTTTATATAGTTGTATTTAGTTTCGAAGTTAGGCACAACGTGTAATAGTGCTATATTAAGCTGTGCCGAATCATATATACCCTTCACTATAGTAATAAAAATCGTATCAAAACCTTAAATTCGGGAGTATGATTGTATTTTAACTACCAGTAATCTACTGAGTTTATTTCAGATGAAAGTGGAAAAAAAGTTTATAGATTATAAGAAGACATAAAAAAAGAAGACGTAATAAACTCTGCTTCTTGTATTCTAGATTCTGGATGGCCATAAGCGCGTTATCCTGCCCCGTGAAAGATCATAAATTTCAGTTGGGCTCATTAGTCAACCCTCGAAAAATGTCTGCCTAGAAGTCCCTAAGGCAGGACAAGAGCAGAGCAGATGTTCTGACGTTTCGTCATCGGCCCCACAAAATCTGCATATCTTGGTACTAACATTTCCCATTATAAACTGATTGTATCTTAGATTACTGTGCCCCGTAAATAGGTCAACTTGTAGCCTTAGTTCCCGCATATCAAGCAGGAGCAGCATAACTGCCTGGGAAAGAAATACAACAACTTAATTATATTAAAAAAAGAGTAAGTTTTGGGATTTCAGTACTTTAGTCATAACTCGGCCATTTTGATAGATTAATATACCCACGTCTTAAGGAAGAAATTTACCTTGGTAATAAAACTTGGACTCTAAAAGACCTATGGTTACCGGAAATAAATATTTTTCATAAAAAATATTATGTATTGGTAATAACTTTTTTGTATTTAAACCGATTTTTACAAGTTTTTCAGCAAATATATTCTCCGATCTCTTGATATATAAGGCGTTTACATAGATCATATAACAGCTCTAAAATTTTAGGTTTTATAAAAATGTTGATGCTTTATAGCCCATTATTGAAGCATATTGGTAATAACTTAACCATTTTTCAACCGATTTGGCAAATTTATATACCGACTATTTACTTGAATTATAAAACATGGACTCGGTAAGATCTCTGGTTCCAAAAAATGGGTAAATAATGATAAATTTATTTTGGGCATAACTTCCATTCCTGGAAAAAAATCTCCGACTTCTTGGAAAATATTAAAAATTTCGATATTTTTATATATAAAACGTGTCCATAGGTCATACTAGAGCCCAAAAATGTAAAATATTAATGTTTTCTTGACCATTTTTGAGTATTTTCAATATTATCTTTGTTCGGGAGGTAAAACGCCCACTTTTCTAATCTCGCCCATATTTTGTGGTATGCTGTGTACTGATAACCGATGTTTGTACCTACTTTGGGAAAATTAGCTCGTTTCGATCTCCAGATAAACAGAAATTTATAATATCTTTGTATGGGAAGTCCCACAACCACTTCTCCAATCCCACCCATCTTTTTTGGAGAGTTGGTGTATTGATAACCAAGATGTTTTTACAAAATTTAAAAGCCATGGCCTTTTCCATTCTCCAAATATACACAAAAATAAAATTAAAAACAATAACACCATGTGATTTGTGGGAAAAATTACAGGTAGTCGTGGTTTTTTGCTCATATCTCAGCAATTTATGGAACGATCTGGTTGAATTTCAATAGCAAAGTTATAATGAGCATATCTGACATAAATATTTAAATATAAATATATCGTATCTGGGTTTTCGGAAAACCTTCCCTTCTCATAAGGAGCCTGAATACATATTCTTTATAAGGTCTAAGATCAATATTGTAGAAATTACAAATGGAATGACAAAGTTATATTAACCCATTTACCTTCGGTGAAGGGTATAAAAATAAACCAACTTATACAAGTGCGTTATAATTTGCTGTGATGGGTATATAAAAACAACATGGGATTGTACGAAAAAAATAAGGCATAATTCTTGACTGATATCTCAGCCATTTATCGACCGATCTGGCTGAATTTGAATAGCAATATTAAACCGAGAAAATACGACAGAAAATGCAGTAACCAGGTCTGTATTTGTTTGCTGAAATAGCAAACAAACGGTGAGATGGACATCATTAAATTAACTTCGCTACTAATAAGTACCAAGAATATATATACTTTATATGATCAATATAGTAGCAATGACAAACTTATATATACCTACCCTTTTACTTTCGTTGAAGGCTATAAAAAAAGAGACATCGAGCTTAATAGAAAAAATTAATTTAAATTTGTAAAGGTCGAATAAGAGGCTATCAAAAATATAATTTTTAAAGACCAACGACATTTCGTTACTATTAAGCAGGCACGTAAGGGAACATATTTAAGAATAACGTTAAAAAAAAACGTTACATTCACCAATTTTCATATGCGCTGAATTAAGCGTTTTCTGTGTCAAAAATGTATTGCTTCAAAGCGAGAACTCGCCAAAAACATTCATGTCTTCCGTAAAGGCTAGTGTACACGGTAATACGACTTTGTAGAATCAAAATATATGAAACTCTCTCCGTGTTTAAAAATAAAATATAAAAGTCTGTTTTAGTATTTTTTTTTTCCTGTTTACACGGATGGTATAAGTAAACAAAAAGTTAAGATTATAAAAAGCTGAGTTAATAGGAAAACAAGTTAGAGTGCTATATTCGGCTGTGCCGAATCTTTGATACCCTCCACCGACAGAAGTTGGTTCTATATTGTAAATACATATACATTATTAAGTAAGCTTCACAAAAACGAACGTCAGCATTAAAATTTGTTGCGGCTTAGACCTATTTTAAATTATTGACCGACAATAAGAAAGTTTTATGCATTTATTTTTAGAACTTCTTGAGTAAAATATCATGATTCGTAACAGTTTTAGCCGAACTAAAATGATTATTAGGAGTAATTTGTATTGGATCTATGGTAAATTATGGACCAATCATCCCAAAATTCTGAAGACAGATTTCTGTTATTACCAAAAATAAATAAGAATTAATTTCAATTCAACAATGTAATTATTTTTAGCGTTAACAGTGAATTTCAGAAGGGTGCTTAATATGGGATCTAAGGTAAATAATTGACCGTATGTCAAAAAATTGGATGATATTTTACTACTAGAAATTTTACTACAATATATATATCTGTTACGGTTTTAGGCGAATTTAATTATTTTCCCAAAATGGGTTTTATTACGGGTTTATGCCTACTAAACTATTTTCCGATTTATATAGGGCCTAGTGTTAATTATGGACCGATCTTAAAAAATGTTTACAGTGTGATCATATAAAACTGTGACGTACCAAATGTTAGTATGATACCGTTATTTATAACGGTTTTAGTCGTACTAAACTTTTTTTCGCGAGTAGTGTTTATATGGTCCCTATTATCAATTATGGACCGATCTTCAGGAAATTTAACAGTATGATTTGCAGTGATATAAAGTGAATTCGTGCGAAATATAATATCATTACGTGCATTATTCCACCATTTATGGTAGTTTTTGTATCAAAATGATAATTTTTTTAAGAGTGGTGGTTCCACATTTTGATTCATAGTTCTGATCCTACTCAACCGATGTTGCTGGCTTTCAATCCGAAAGGGCTTAGGATAACTACAAGTAATTTGAGAGAAAGTTTGTTCTTTTTTTGCGTTTTTCGAAAGTGAGCGTGTTTTCAACAAACGGACAGACAGACCGACATGTCTAAATCGGCTTAGAATTACTCAAGGAGCCACTAGTGGTGGTGGAGGGTATAAAAACAGATGTTTACCGTTTTACAATATTTACAAAAACAACATGAACATTTTCTGAGTTGATTTTGGTTGTTTTTGTTATTGTATCAATATATCAATGTATACTCATAATATACACCTCTGGTGTGACAAGAATACATACGACTAAGTTTCTAAAATGGTTTAGAAAGTACCGTTTATCAAATATTGTATCCGCATTCTCTCTTACTCAATACATTTTGCTTTTACACGGTAAGATTTTTCTCATTCTACATAATTTTTTGACATGTCGTAATGCATTGTATTACCGTTTTAACGAGCCTTAAGCGAAATGGAAAGCGAAGATTTTTCGTTTCTCCCCTACAAACCTATGCTATGCGTTTGAAGTTCCGTATTATATTGGGTTATAAGAAAACTTGTTATTATATTTAACTAGTTCTAAGCTAAATTAAATTTCGTAGCAATATCATTGTTATTTGTATGATACTACAACAAAAATTCTATCCCTTGAAAACTACTTTTAAAAATGTTCCGTTTATTAGCTTAAATTGTTTGCATTAAGCAAATTATGTTGTCTAGTGCTTCTTTATGAGAGACCTTATAATAGTTTTATTAAATACATTCTTGCAGGGACCCGAAATAACTCTTATTATTTTTTAAATATCTAATAGGTTATGGAAAAAATAACTGAAAAAAAATTGGTCCTGTAATAATAATTATAAATTACCCAGAAAATTGTAGTTCTGCGATAAAAATTATGAAAGATTATTATTTTTTTGATCTTTGATAACCGTTATAAAAGATTATTATTTTTTTTGGTCTTTGATAACCGTTATGAAAGATTATTAATTTTTTTGGTCTTTGGTAACCATTATGATAGATTTGTATTCTTATTGGTCTTCTATAACCATTATAAAAGATTTTTATTTTTTCTGTCTTCTATAACCACGCTACAGTTCGCAAATCTTAAGATATTTTTATAAAATTTCGCACACTGACTTATATTTGCACAAGGACGAACTTTTTTTTATTGATTTTAATAAGGATCCGCAAATTTTTTGATATTGGAAAACAAAAATGTACTTTGGATTTCAAGAAAAATTCTTGACAAAAAGTACCAAAAAACAGAAGTTAGGAAGAACATGTAAATCAATTAAAATAGCTAATCATTCATTCAAAAGCAAATTTCGATCTACCAAGGTGAAATACCATTTGGTTTAAAGATTGATGTTTGAGTATTGACGTCATCCGGCTTCAATAGCCGAATGAGTAAAGACGGCAAACCCCACTGAAGAGATTGTGTGGTTACAATCGAAACTAGTCAGGACAACCTGTCCGTGAAAGCCTGGGTTTAAATCTCAGCGCAGTCAAGAATGAAAAATTATCAATAAAAATTTTGATTAATTTCATTTTGTAAAATTCCTGTCTTCATAAAAATAATTTAATGACAATTAAATTCAATGAACTTAAGCCTAATTAAAAATATCTAAATTTGGATTAAAATTCATTAACAGTTCAATAAAACGTGTTCTAATTCAATTGGACTAATTAAACTATCTATATTTCCAAAAATAAATTCGGGCCTGATCTGGAGGGTTCAAAAACCCAGAGTTTTTTTTTCCAAATTTTAGCAGAAAATATTCCTTATATCATTGAACATTGTTTGTAAATTTTGCTACAAATTTAGCTAATTCAATTGAAATTTCAGCTAAATTCAAAGACCGGTTTAAGCTTAATTAATTTTGAATATTTACTAATTTTTTTCTAAAATTTAGCTCATCTAAATATACAGACAATGATTCTTACCTTCATTGATTTTTCTACAGCCGAAAATACTGGTACTGTTATCAGTTATTTCTGCAGAGGTTTCGCTATTTCTACTGACATTTTTTTATGAGTGTAAACAAGAGCTTAAAACTGATGAAAATCTCATCGATTCTAAAGTGAGGGTGAAGAAATCTTAAAAAAAACCGCAACAAATGCAAATAGTGCTAGTAATACAAATGGTAATAAAAATCATAATTTAATGAAGTTCTTTTTAGAAATGACTTTTATGAAACTGTATCATAGATTCTATAAAATGCTTCATTACCTGACAATTTATTGTTTCTGTAAAGAGTTTCATTAATTCTATGAAGCTTTTCATAAACATTGACTGTAACGAAACCTGTTTCATAGATTTTATTAGGGAGTCATTTGCTGAACTCCAACGAATATTTTCATAAAATTTGTGAAGAAATTCAGTAATGAAATGAAGATAATTCCCTAATAACAGAAACGAAAAAAAAAAAAAGAAAATTTTTTTGAATGGATATGGAAGACCGAAAAAAATAAAATTCTTTTGTAATGGTTACGGAAGACCAAAAAAAATTAAAATCTTTTGTAATGGTTATGGAAGCCCAAAAAAAACAGAAACAAACTATAACGGTTACCAAAGACCAAAAAAATATTGGTTATTTGTAACTGTTATTCAGAGAGCAGGTTTTAAAAATTCGTGATAAATTATTATATCAGGATTTTTTCAAATATTGGTTATAACGGTTATGTCCCTGCATTCTTGTTATATATGCAAACAACTAAACCTACTTATATTAACCCTGGGATTCTCCTCTTGGTCTGGACAGACCACAATAAGAACAGCTAAAAAAAAACCTTTTATTTATTTTATTTGATTTGTATTTATGTTTCATTATTTTTTATTTTTCATTATTTTATTTCATAATTATTATTTGTATTTAATTGAGTGCATATTTCACTAAATGCGAACGAACGCTTTCTTTTGCACAACGACATGTAAAACAAAAACAAATTCTCAAAAATTTGTTTGTTTTAACTTGTCAGATTCTAATACTGTAATTTATAAGATATTATGTCTTGTTGTATTAGAAAATCATATTTAATAAATACCAAAACAAACCCAAAAGTAAATAGATATATTTATTATTGAACGTATGCTTAATATTTTAGATTATACGAATTTAATATATAATTTATTATTTCATTATTTTATTCCACATGCAAGTCATCGAAAATGTAGTCATTAATTTCGCCAGACCAACATGGTGATTTCATAGACTTTTACATTAGAATGGAATTTTAGCACATATAATTTATGGAATTCACGTCCCTGCAAGCAAAACACAAATTTGGTGTGCCAGATCAAGACGGTTATTCTAGGGTTAATGAATGTCTTATAAACAAATATATGAATAGGCTTATACCCACCAAACTCTTTGGAATATAATACAGAGCAACCTTGCTTAACGCAACCAATAGTAATTTAGGCTGTTTCGTTAATTGAGCTCGTTGGGTTAACCGAGTCAGAAATTTCTCGTTTCGATTAAAGAGCTAATGTCAAACCAAGTAAAAGTTTTTTTTTTAAATAAACGCATGTTAGCTTTAAAAAATGGATTTATTTTGACTAGAATTAAAAATTATAATTTAATAAAAAAAATATGTTTTAGTGAAACAAAATATGTAACGGCAGTTTTAATTAAGTGAAAGATTCATGTTTATGACTAAAAAGTTTCTGATTTGCAGTTTCTCGAAGCTTTTTCAAGTTCATCATAATGCAAAGATCTTTTATTCTCACCCGTCCATAGAAGACAAGCGTTAAAGCTTTCGATAACATTCTAACATACATTTTTTATTGTATTGGACGTAAAACAACATTTAACTGCTTTAAAAAAATGAAAGCATGAAATGCCTGTTGTTTTTGTATTGTGGTATGTATTTGTGGTGTTATCAAAGCCACCTTATGCTACACAGAAAAAATTCTCCAAAATTGTTCGCCAATTAAAGCATTTATTAAAAATAAAATCAGTTTCAATTAAAAATTTAATCAAGTAAATTGAACGTCTCATCAAGTGAATAAAATGCTAATTTGATATTATTAATTTGTATACTGGTGAAAATATGATTAATTTTTGAATTAATATCACAAATTTTTTAATTGAAATAAATTTTTATTTTTTCTGTGTATGTGCACACTTGGGGATTTAAACAGGTTTAAGCATTTCGAACGTGATTAAGCTCTAATCACATCAAAATCGGGATGGTTATTCATACATTGAAGTGATTTGTAAATCACTTCAAATTGACATGTTTAAAATGTACCATTTCATTAATCACATAAAATCCTCTGAACTTATGATATATCATCGGCCACAATAAACGTAAATTTTTTGGTGAACTACCGACCACGACTTTTTCTATATATTTTTATTTCGTCCCAAAATAATCCGTAATTTCATCATTAATATGTTTAAAATAATCCTCTGCTAACTTTATACTTTAAATATAAATTTTTAAGTTTTTTGTTTTAGACCCCGACACGGGGACATACACAGAAAAAAGTGTTTTATCAATTAAAAAAATGGTTTAAAAAGTATTTTAATTTAATTAATGTGATAATTGAATCAATAATTTTTTTAGCTGAAAAAATTTAATTTTGATTTAATTAACATTTTAGTTGTTTTGAAATAAATTTTCAATTAAAATTTTAATTAAATAATAAAAAATCTTAATTGACTTTTTTCGTTTAAAATAAAATAATTTAAATATGTAGAATTGTTGTTGGGAATTGTCAATATTTATTTAAATAAATTAACACATTGTTTAAAATTTCAAAGTTTTTTGATCACTTTTTTAATTAAAATTAAAAATATCATTTATTGAAAATATTTTTTCAAAATTTTAAAATTTTTAGTAATCAATATAATCATTTTGGTAATAGGTGCAAAGTCAACAACTTGTTTGCTTGATATTATGAATTTGGAATAAATTTGGTGATACGAGAAATTTAATAATTTTTTCTGTGTACATGGAAACTGCATGGCGGAATCGTTGGTGCAGGCATACACCACCTTAAATCGAGATGGTTCAACATATAATATAGGTGTTACGCTCCCAAGGAAAAAGCGCACAAGTCTCGTTATATTGTCAGTCGGAGATGGTTTGTTGAAGCTAAATGTGGGGATCCAGAAAAATCCGGTCATCATAGAAAAAGGACTCGGCGGGCATTAAAGACATCATCTCAGAAACCAAATTGTGGTTATAACTGGCCATTGGCCCATTGGGTAGCACTTCCAAAGGCTAAGGCTCCTTTTGTTATGACGTTTATTATTAATATCTCCTCTGTCGTTGTCCGGCATTCGGAGACTTAAGACTTTAACTATTTGGTCGAAAAACCCTTGGGGACAAAACGTGCATCTCTGGTATTTATTTGAACACGATCCACATATTTATTAAATCAGGTGGCTGTGAGAATATTAGCAGGCAGGTAGCATAGGACCCTTGGGAGAGGTGCAACATGGTAGCACAACGGGAACTAATTAATGAGCTGTGCTTGATCACGGCTGACAACGAAACCTAACCTAACCTAATCATGTTGCGTTTTATTTATTTATCAACTGTCAACTTAATCATCTCAAATGTGATGTGAACGGCTTTGATTGACTGAATCAACATTTTGCTTAAACGCGTTTAAAATCCTAAAGGTGAGCATATAATTAATAAGTATTTAAATACTCTAAGTGCACGTACGTTTGTAGTTTTGAATTAATTCATAAAAAATAAAAGTTAAAACAAACCCAAAGAGGAAAAAGTAAATCTTTGCGTTGACAAAGTCACCAATGTAAAAATTTGGGTTATGCGATTATCGAGGAGTGGCGTTTATCGAGGGTTGCGGTAACAGAGGTTACCTTGGGTTACTTTTTCTACTTCTATTACATGAATATATTTCTGCTTGTTTCAATAATTCCCCCTCTTAAAATGATATTTATTACTTATCACGATTTAGTTTACCATTTTGCTCTTTCATATATTGTAGCTTAAAGATGATTTTTAATCAAAAATGGAAAACGCCCAAATAAATGCTAGTCTCTCAGCAGTTAGAAGTTCTTACCTGAACTTAAATATTTTCAATTTAAGTTGTTGTGTTTGTGGTTCTAAGAATGTGATATTTCATAACTTCGCGTGTATGTTCGTGAGTGAGTTTCAATTACATAAATTACTTAACTTTATGTCTGAAGACCTTATATTACTTGTTTTATTATTTTTATCATCTTCTGCAGAATATTCATGTAGGAAAATAAAGAACAACAAAAAAGAGAAAAACAAATAGTACTTGCAGTAAGTACTTGTTGTATGACTGTTGTAAAGTTGACATTTAACACAAAACTTTATGACATTCATACTGTATTTACAGCCATCTTAAGATTTACTTTATCACATTTATGAACTTTAACGTTCTACAACTCTAGAGATCTTAATGAGAATTATTTTTGTACCAGACGAAAAAAAATCCCTCCTCGTACACACAAGACTCCAACAAAAACAATAGCAAAAAAAAAGCTAAACACAAACGTGTTTATTAGTGTACAGCAACATTAAATAAACGAAAAAATGGATAAAATTTGTGGAAAAAAAGTAACGCCAACATAGAAATACATTTAAAAAATAAAAAGTAAAAAGTCACATAAACGTTAAATAATTTATAAGGAGTTAGAGAAGGAGTCCCAGTTTAATGAAAAATAAATAATTCTAAAGTTGAGTTATAAGGGCCGAAAGTATCCCTTAAAAATAAGAACCTTCTAATAACTTTTTTTTTTAAATTATTAATTAAATAAAATTTATTTATACTAAACTCAAAACGGGTTTTTACAATATAGTGCGTTTTTCTCCAAAAAGTACACTTCTACCAAAGAAAGCACCATAGGGAACGTATTGAATAACAATTATTTTTTTTTTTCGTATGTAAAGGTCTCGTTAGCAGGCCGTAAATGTAGAAATGTAAATGTAATGTAAACAGCTCATCGTTTCTGTTATATGGAAAGCAATACAAATGCTTAACTGACTGTAATGTCACTTTACCGTAACGCACCAAACTGTAGAAAATAGAATTTCATTACGGGGTTACGTCTTAAATGGAATTCGGGTAAATTCACTTTTTTTTTTTGTGGTACTTTTTTCAGTAAAAATATGTATATGTGGACTTTTGACCAAATAATTTACAATACACCATATTTTTATATATACAAATGTATGTATAGATGTATAAAATAAACAAATAAAATAAAAAATCTGAAATATACAGCCATGTCACAGAGCACAATTCCGTTCGGAAACGGAATTCATTCCGTATTTTGGTGCTTCAGAAAATTACGAAACAACTTAGCGAAATGCAACCATTTTTGTTTTCAAGAACGGAATGGGAGTTTTCTGTATCTTGAAGACAAAAAAAACTATCAAAATATACTTTATATCAATAAGCAAATGTTTCCTTCGATTCCGAACGGAATTGTACTCTGTGACATGGCTGATATAAAAGGTTTTTAATGGTATCGAAACCTTGTTTTGTGTATGCACATTTGCAAATAATATTTGTACATATGCTATAATACGTATTTTATTTATTGTTTATTGTTATTGTAAATCTATAATAAAAAGTGGTATAACGTGACCCTTCTGTGGAAGTGCCCATATGCAGATAAGTGAGTTTTTTAAATGTATTTTTTGTTTAGAGCACCAGTGGACGTGCATATAATGAAATGCAAATAAGCCATTATCACTGTGGTCATGAAATTTAAAAAAAATAATTTGCACTCGAAAAAAAAATTTTAATTACTTCAAAACAGTACCTTTTCTACAAGAGAACAATAAAAAAATGGACCACAGCTTGAAAGGGTCCTTATTAGTATATCATATACATATACATTCAGGGCCTCTTAAGGAGCGAATATGATTTAACAATGTATGTCTGTCTGTTAAAGAAGAATTTATGTGGTCGTTTAGATTTTTGGGGGCTAAAATTCAGTCCGATCGGTTCACAAATGGCTGCGATTTGGCCAAAAAAAACCACGACTCTCTAATTTTACCCATAAAGCTATTGTGGTTTTTTTTTCTGTATATCTGGAGAACATCATTTTTCTGTTTATCGGGCACTTTTCATACAAAAACATTATGGGGTTCTGTTTTTCTGGAGAACTTCAAGATCCAAAGTTTTCAAATCAGGTACAAGCATCTCGCTCATTAATACACGGCGTCCGACAAAATACGGGAGGGTTTAAAGAAGTGGGCGTGGCATGAAATAGATAAATTGTCAAAATTTGGCTATCAATACACAACCTCTCTAAAAAAATTGGCGAGATTGGAGAAGTCGGAGTCTCACCTTCCGTACAAATAAAAATAGGTTTCTGTATTACCTGAAGATTCGTGACAGTAAAAATTTAGTGCAAATAGCTCCGATGGTAATGCATGGCATCTGGCAAAAAGTGGGCGCGACAATAAATACATCTTTATATCGGAAAAACGGTGGGAAAATTTTTTTCTAAAATGTTCTTTGTTTTTTTTTACACATACATGATTTGTGGCGGAAATAGAGAAATGTGTTTTAAACAAAAAAAAAAAAAATCATCAACATATTTTATTTCTTTTTGGTAATGTGTGTTTGCGGGTGAGTGGAGTAAGACATTACGTCAGGTGAAGGGTATTTCAGATTCGGCACAGCCGAATATTGGACTCTTAATCTTGGTTTATAAGGCTCTCTTTATAATATATTGGATTTTTACAAAAAAGAACAAAATAATTTTTATTCGAAAAATTGTATTTCTATACAAAAGTACTTGTTATATAAATATTCTTTTAAAAAGGTGTAAATTTTACCAAAAAGCTTATGGACATTATTTTGTAAAACGTAACGCAAAGCAAATTATTGCATTGATAGCAAAAGCAAAGTTTAAAATATTTTATAATTTTGTTGTTGCTTTCTGCAGAAATTCATATTAAATCTTTAAATTTCAAACGCTGTATAACTTGTGGCGTTAAAAATTATAAATCGCAATATGAATTTCTGTAGAAAGCAAAAACGAAATTATAAAATATCTCAATGCAATTTTGTGCGTTGCGTTTTACATAATAAGGACCTAAGTTTAATAGTTAATTGCTGTTTTATGATAGAAGTACCTATTTACATAAAAGTACCTTTTTCTAAACAATCTCTATTAATATATCTATCCCCATTTATCAAATGTACTTATGTAAAAGAAAATTTAAGCCATTTTATTTTAATTCACATTTTTATTTTTCTTCTTCTCATAATTATGTTGAGGTCTGTATAATTTGTCTTTGTGACTTTGCGTTTTTATAAAAGTCCTTCTTCGTACAATATATAAAAAAGTATATACATACGCGTATACATACATAATTTTTTTTAGGTATTTAAGTTTGAGAATTATGCTTTTTTACTTGTCTTTTTGGCCTTGAGGTCATAAAAACTAATTACAATTTTTCCACGTTCTTTTCCACTATATTTCTGTCTCTTGCATTAATTCTGGCTGCCAACAAATGTAAAATCTGGTAAAAAGTAAAAGAAAATTAAACCTTTAAACCCCTGGCTAGATGAGTAGTACTTAAAGTATTATTTTAAACCAACAATATGCTCGGAAATTTTAAGAAAATTCAAAAGATTTAAATTATTCAAGACAAATTGCAAATGTTTTTAATTAAGTTCAAGGAAAACATTTTTGCTCAAATAAGCCACAATTTTACTAATATATCCTACGAATAATTGTATTATGTAAGAAATTATGATGCTTTTAAGACATTTCAGAATATAGAATTTGTAATATAATTAATGAAACACACCTTCAGATATCCTTTATATTATAAAACACTTACATGTATGTACTCTCTAATAAACTAGAAATACTTGCAAAGTACTTTTGGATAAAAGAAACTGATTAAAGAAATTTATTATTGTCATTTTCATTTATCATACAACTCACATGTCAAAAAATTTGTTGGGTTAATTTCCGTTTTGCTCTGCATCTATATTTCTAATTCACCACCATTTATTAAAACGTGTCTTGTATTTGGTTCCGGTTTTAAGACAAATTTCAAAGTAAAACAGAAAAAATCCAAGAAAAAGTTATGAAACAAGAATCGTTGACTAACTACCATTAGAAAGATGAGTAAAAAGTTAAATACATAATTTTCAAAGATTTAAATGACACTTTTTGCTGTGTTTTTCGACACTTTGGGGAAACAATAAGACAAGAAGAAAAGGAAAAATAACATTAAAGAAAAATAAAAAGAAAGCACCTTGACATTGCTTCATTAGTATTAGAGAGTGAAAAATACATCATAATCTTATACACACACCTACAACATTTTCAAAATACAAATCAAAAAGAGTCATTTAGTTAAACACATACTATACCGCATTAACTCATACATAAACTTTTATGTACATTAAAGCAGAATATATTAAAAAAGGGCAGCATCTTTAATTTAAACAACTTTATGCGTTTTTCTTCTTGTTGGTGTTTAGCGTCCTCTGTTGGTCTTGCTTTTCTTTTTAATTTTTCATTTACTGTTGTCTTCTTTTTTTTGTACTTAATAATCTTTCATAAAAAATAATATTTTAGAATTGCCATTTACTTTCTTTTTTATTATTAAATAAAATAAGTTTCTTTTTTGTATTTATTTAACCAAGTATTTCCTTTGTTTTGTGTTTTGCTCCCTCCTTTTTTCTTAAGATCAGAACTTTTAATAAGTTAATTCTTTAATTTTTTAATAGCAAAATTTAAAGACACCGGCCCTAAATAGACAGTTTTGTGGTTCTAACTTATAACGAAAACGAAAAAAATATAATGTTTAAAGTCCTACATTGGGCTAAATTCTTAAACATCAAAATATGTACTTTGCAGTCAAAATCTGATACATTTTCGCCAAGTTTAGCGATGCAGTTTGTTTACAGATGAGTAAACAATCGATAACTTTTTTGGTGCTCTTTGGGGTAGATGACATATTGTAAACTTATTCACCGGTTCGTTGTAAAAGCGAACGACGTTTTGGAACTCAGCCTTGCTTCTATAACATGAAATATTTTTAAAAAAAAGTACGTTTTTGCAGCGAAGAATCGTTTACAAAAAGTAGCTTCAAAAACTTACATTTAAAAAAAATAAATTAATGAGAAAATAATATGGTACACTTTTCGAACACCAAAGTACCTCTTTGTAAAAAAAAGGCTTATTCAAAAAGTAAATATCTATGTGAAATATTTTCTTATAGAAAAGGATATTTTTACAAAATAAGTGGTGAAGAATTTTATTTAATGATGACGAACACCATTCCACAACAATTAAAGTGCTGAAATTACCAAAAATAGATCAAAACTTTTGTTCTGTAAAGATTTTTTTATAATTTAAGCACAAACTATTTTTTTAAGCCAACATTTGCAGAAAATCTTAACAATGCACTAAGGAGCAGCTTGTCTCCAAAAACGGACAAAATTAATTTGAATCATTTTCTTATTGGAAATAAATAAAAATGCTTTGGTGAACACAGTTAACATTTTATTTGTTACGAATAAGGAAAAAAACATTGAACACATAAAATATTAATAAAAAATAAGAATTTGCCTAATCTAATTCATCAGATTGGTTGATACTTGGTATTTCCTTATCTATAACAGTTCTAGAGTTTCACTTAAGAAGAGTTAACTTATAAATGGGTCTGATATGAGAAGCAGCATATTCGGGACATCTTAATTACACTGCAGCCTTGAATATTTTCTCGCATAATCTTGTCGGTATGCACCACGATAGTGCTTATTGCGGGCCTCCGCAGCCTCTGTAGGTTAGATGGCATATTGTATTACTGTCAAGCCATGTACAAGGATTTTGGGGAAAGAAGGGATCATTGGATATAAACTTTCTTGCAGTACCGTAGTTAAATAATTATATGTGCGAGATTTCTTAATTAATTGTAATTAAGAGAAACTATGAAAAACTGGAAAAAATATTGCTACGTTTTTACTTTATAAAACGCGTCTTTTAATTGCAAATCAAAATAAATACACACAAATTCAACTTAACAAACTTTATTGAAATTAATTATAATGTTCACTAAATTTAACCACTATTGTAAGTAGCGATCTGAACTGTTTAATGTCTCCAATCAAACTAAACTAAACTTTTATGAGTTAGCCTGTATTTATAGTTCAAAACTATTTCTAGTTGATTCATGAACCATCTAGTATTTAGTACAGTGGCGTTCATAAAAATAGTAAATATATGACATAAAGCTAAAACTTACAAGATAACTTATAACTAAAGCCATACCTTATAATTAGACAATTCTTATTTCGTTACAAAATTTTTATTTGGCTTTATTAATTAAGAGAGCTTAAAATTAATTCAAAATACCTTAATTTCTTTATAGAAAATATTTATATGTGCAAAATTCTTATTTAATAGAAATATTTATGTAGGTCATAGTTGTAAAATAGAAGTTTTATATACATCTGTACATTAGAAATTTTATAAAAAGTTTGGCATACCACTACATGGTGGCAAATATTGTACAACTAATGAATATCACTTGTTTAAGTGATTTGGGTTCAAAAATGTTCCGCACCAAACGTGATTAATAAAAAAACCACAGACTTTTCATTTTGAAACACAAATGTTTGCAATTGTTATATGAAATAAGTTTCAAATTAAAAGTATATGATGATTTACACAATAGCAGAGGCCCTATTCTCCTTATAGGATCGAAGGGAATATATATACACAATAGCAAGAGGTTGTTGCGCAGAATTTCCTGACTAGCTGATGGTTTTTTGACCAAATGTTTGAGAAAACATTCATTTGCTTTTGTAAAACCGGACAATGATTTTTGTAGTGTGGAAAAATATTTTTTGTTGAAGGTATGATCACAAGACCAGACTATGCCCCAAGCATCACATACAAATTTACAAATAGAAAATAATTGCAATCGATATTCCGGAATAGATATAAAAGATTAAAGTCTCACAATTGCTCTAGAATGCCAACGAGCATTACTGAGTACTGGCCTTGCTCTGGTATTTTGAAGCTTGGACCAGTTCATATAAGTATAAGTGCATGTCACACTCATATCACTTTTTTTAAACATTTTTCAACAAATAATATATTTTCTAATTTCTAAATTTAATGATAGAGCAAATCGTTATATGATCTTATAGAAAAAGTAATTGCGTTTGGTTCGGAAACTTTTATACAATTTCAGAAAATAATATAATGGGTCTTCATACCTTTTTCTTGCTCTATTCGACTATGCTATGCAATTTTTTTCCTATTTGCAAAAATTGTAAAAAGTTATATGCCTAATATGCATATGTTAATAACTGATCGTGATAGCCTTATATATCTCCACCAACTGGAGAGATAATAGGGCAGATAGATCAATTTTGTCTCATTCAGCCAAAATGACATTTTTCAAGTCCTTAAGGCTGTTACATGCATGTCTATTGGCAAAAAGTATTTCTAATAAGTCCCCGATGGGATTAAGATCTTTGCTTAAAGCAGACCACTCTAGCAACTCAATTTGTCGGGAGTAAAAGAAGGCCTTTTCCTTCTTTGCCGCGCTGATAGGCGCATTATCCATTCAAATCACCAGCAGAATCAAGAAGATTGTTTTCTTATAAATCAATATATATTTATGCATTCATTTTGCCTGACACAAAGCCAGTTTTGGACTTGCATTTAAATAAAAATTTCGCCTGTACAATATGTAATCTTCCACCATGAACTCGTTTATGGCATGCTTCTCGTGGTCGTCCCTCCAATTAACCTCAACAAAAACATCTAAGAATAATTGTTGAACATCAAATGCACCCACTAAGATGCACGGTATGGTGTAAAATGACTCCAGAAAAGATCATAGGAATATTTGTTTTCGACGATGAAGTTTCGAATAATCTGACTGGCATTTAATACCGGGCAATGATTAAAAAATGTAAAAGGCCTGAGATAGAGAACAATCCAGAATTGTGGTTCCAACAAGCAGAAGCCACAGTTCATACCTTTTTATGGCAATTAATTGAAATTTGGTACATATTTTTTGATTCCCATAATGTTTTCACATAGGCGGCATTTTGCGAAATATAGTCTTTATGCCCATTGTGCTGGTGTTTCGTATAATTCCTAAGTATATGTATGTACATATCCGAAGTTTTAATGTTATCCAAAGGTCAGCTTAAGTCAAAAGTATGTGAAATATTGAGGAAATAGGACTATTACAAAAAACATTATTAATTGTAGTTTGGCTTAAAGAAGCACATTCTTAAATAAATTTTAATAAAAAAAAATTATTTATTAAAAACAAATAAATAATTCCCACATTCTATTTGTTAAAAAGAATCAACCCATCCTTAATATCCATTAGCTAGCTTAATCTATTCTCAAAAAATAAAAAAGAGCCCGTCAAATGCATTGAAAAAAAAATAAAAACCAAAACACATCTGATTCCGTATAGAGTGTGCGATTAGTTTTGCACTTGTCTTCTGCACTTTGCTTCAGAAAATGATGGTTTAATGAATATGGTTTGCAACATATGATTAATTGCACTTTGGCCCTTTTTTTAAAATATTATTTATATGAACTTAGCAACATTTGGCAACTAGCACAAAAACAACAACTGTTTCTTCGTGTACACTCAATCAGCTGGCGCCTATTTGGGGCAATCTAATTTATTTAAAATCAGGCAACCATGTGATTGCAGAATATTTGGTTCGGACAATTTCTTTATTGTGCCCTAATTTAGTACATACAATAAAAATTATGTAGAATTGGTGCATTTCGACAATCGAGTGATCCTACGCTCACATCTCTAGTTCTGTTGATGAAAAAAAATAATTTGGTTTGCTTTTAATGTTGTTAAAAAAATAATTTTAAATGTGATTTCCCTCTAATTTTAAGAAATTAACACATACATTTGATATCAGCTTAAAACATCTTTAAAATGTTTCCCATTAAAATATCGTTAATTAAAATTACATCAGACAGCTGAACCCATGCGCCTCGCTACTCTCATTAAAATAAAATATGTAATTTTCTTTAATACAAATCTCATGCATTGTTTATGAAGTTATTTTTACCAAGTTTGAATACTCTTACTGTTACTGTACTGATGTGTGGGATGAACACCAGTGTTAAATAATCTTCCTCTGGACAGAGAACAGGGGATGGCCGCTGAGATACACGGTGGGCTATCGAGAGGAAGGCTATTATTACAGTTGCTCCCAAGGAGTAATTATAATAGGGTGCATAAAGAGCAGAAAGCGAAAAACAGAATTTTAGTAATATTTTCAATTCACTTTATTACAATTCTATTTCACTTAAGCTATGCATACGTTTAGGGTACAGATTAATTATGTTGGATTGACTTATATCTTAAGTCGTGGGTTTACTGCCAGTTGTTCGCACTGCCGGGTAGTTGAGATGTTGTTTGCTTCGTTGCTGGAAGATAATTGAGATAACACTCGTTACAAGAAAAAAAGATAAGTCATGTTAGCTAGCATTTAACGAAAGTTCGTTACAACTGACTTTTGGAAAGTTTATGACCAGTATCGGCCTTGCAGTGCGTGCAACTCACAGCAAATTCACGCGAAAATATAAAAAACGTTAAATACAAACTAACAAATACAATGTAATTTTTAATAGAATTATTTAGTACGAAGGTTAGGAAAAGTTATAACCATGATTAACAAAATTTAAAATTTTATATAATGTGTACAAATGTAATTTGTACAGTTACCATTCAGCAGTTGCACAGAAATCTATATGGTATTTGTATTTAAGTTGTCCTTCCTATGTCTACAATAAGGCAGTGGGACGTTTACAGCTGTGGCCGTTCTCTAGAAATACATCAATTTAGTTTCGTCCACGCCCACTTCTCCAATCCCGTACATGACTTACAGATGCTGTCTGCATATTGATAGCATTCTAATTAAACCAAATTTAGACAATTTTACACTTACGGTTTTTCATATATATGGAATTTTATTTGTGCCACTCTCACTTATCTAATCGTGCCCGTTTTTGGATGTATTTTGACGTTGCGTATTGATCACCAAGCTATTTTACCAACTTTTGAAACTTTAGCTATTACCATATTCTAGATGTACAGAAATCTCTTTTGCCTTTGTATGGGGGAACTGCGCCCACTTATCCACTACCACCTTTTTTTGACAGATGTTGCGTTTCGATAATCCAGCTTTGTGTTCCAAATTTGAACAAATTTTCTTAACGTTCTTTAGATATAAATATTCTATGGTACGCCAGGCCCACATCTTCAGCCCCACCCAAATCTTGTCAAATGTTGTGTATTACCATCCAAGATGCTCGACCTACTGTGAAACCTTTGGCTCTTGCCTTTCTCCAGATATACAGATATCTACAATCTCTTTATATAGGAGATGCCACTCCCTTTTTGTCCAATCCCACCCACACTTTGTCAGATGTTGGGTATTGATAACCAAGAGGCTTGTACCAAATTTGGAAACTGTAGGCCTATCCGTTCTCCAGATATACAGAAATTTATATTGTCTTTGTATGGTAGGTGCCACGCCCACTTAAAATTTCAAAGACATATATAGCCTATAGATCCTTCCAGACCATCAGCAATATACTTTAAAAGTTTCATAAACATCGGTTTAGCGGTTGAGGCGGCTATAAGGTGCAAACAAACAAACAAATAAACATACATACATTCATTTTTATATTTGAAGATGAAAGAGTTAACTCTTTTAAATTTTTGGTAAAGGGGGGAAAATTTCATTTAATTCTTTTTTATGTCAATGTATTATGTATTTTCTTGCATTTACATAAATTGTTAATGTAGTAGTTGTTGTTGCTATGGTTGCTGCTCTTAGTATAGTTGTTGTTGTGGCAACAGTAGCAACGACGGCATCAGCAGTAGCACTACTCATTCGTAGAAGTGTTTGCAAGAGTATTTTGTAAGTGTTTTACTGTAATGTTGAAGTGTCATTGCATGTAGTTGTCATTTGTTATTGTTCTTGTATCAAATTTAATTTCTTCTCATCAACTAGAATATATTTTTTCTTTATACTTTTTTTTTCTTGTACTTTATTATTTGTACGATGGGTATATTGTTGTTGTAGTAGTTGTTGAAACGGTTGTTGCCTCGTTCTTCAACTCATTTAGCATCCTTTTTAAGAAAAGGACTTCGGGTGTCTCACAGCGTGTTTTTATTTAAGTCCTCTTTGTTTCATTTGAGTGTTTAAAAATTGTACATGAATGTACGTTTGACGGGCAGGGGAAGGGGACTACCTTGTTTCTGTTACCGTTGAAACATTTGTTGTATTATAAATAACGGTCATTATTCAAAATGTCAATGTCATCTTACTTTGTATTTTATTTTTTTTTTATATGTTTTAGTCTCTTTTTTCTATCTCTCTCCACTTTATTTTAATTCCTGAGGACAGAGTAACGTTTTCAATGGGGCACTTAAGTACTTACATTCTAATTTTTTTTCTTTCTTGTTGTTGCTGTTGATACTGATGTTGTTGTTAATGCTTAGGTTGGCAATTTAAAACAAATGCCAAGAGTTAATAAATTAAATATTTAATATAAATATAATTTGGGATGGTAATTTAAATCACGTTGTTGGCAATATCTTGAAATTTTCTAATAAATTATGGTTATTAAAAAAAAGACGTGACAGTTGTGGTCATTATCCCGCTATTACAAGTGAAATAAGAAACTTAGCAAGAGAAATTGTGTTAATACCTGTAAGCAGACAACCAAATATAATACTTAAATAGCATCAATCATACGCTTAGAGTTGTGTTTCAAGGACATATTTTCTGCTGAATTCTACTATTATGGTTTGCGATTAATTCTTTTAAATTACATATTTTATATAGATTTGTTTGCTTGTTTTATGATCTTTTGCAAATACATTTTATTTAAAAAAAAATTTTATATCACATTTGAGTGACAAGTTTGAAAAACTGAAAAGAAATTATTACTCGTATATACCAAAATCAATGAAAGAGATTATTTGGTCAAGCAAAAATAAACACAAAACATCCAGAAGTGGTAAAACACACAATAAAGGAAAAAAATCTAAAATTAAAAAAAAATTTGAAGTTTTTAAGAAATGTGAAAAAATTATAAGTAAAAAATGTCAGAAGCAAAAAAAATATACTAGGGCTTATATTCTAACCCACTTATGCAAAAGAAAATTAAAGTTCACATTAGTTAGTCAACACATTAAGCCCAGCAAAAGTGAATGGGTTTAATGGGTTGGTTAACTAATGTGAACTTTAAGTTTTTTTGCATAAAAGGGTAAATCGTCCAAAAACTTTTTTAACAATTTTCCAAATTTGTTATTAAAATATATAAAAACATCTTTAAAAAACTTTTTTAACAATTTACCAAATTTGTTATTAAAATATATAAAATGATTACCAGTTAGTACCTTCATTTTGTACAAATGATAAATAAAAACAAAACTTAAAAAAGGTTCCAAATTAGGAAGGTAATTACCAACAGATTTTCGGAAAAGTTTCAAATCACAATGAACAACTTGTCCAGAAAACTTAACTAGATAAACTTGAATTTTTTTCCTACACATTTTTTTATACCAACGTTATTTTAAGCTCAATTTATCTACATAAAAAAAAAATCATTAATTTTCTTAATAGAAATAAAACTTGAGTTGTTGCACGTTTTGCATACAAGATAAAACGATGTCATTTTGGATATTTGATCTACTAAATGAAATGTTCTGTATGAATGATGAAACAAGACAATACGAGTATAAATTAATTTAGCTTAATACACTTAAATACACAAGTACTCTAACACACAAACAATATAAGAAATACACTATAATTTGATTGCATTTATATACAAAACACGCACACAAGCATAATACAAACTATGTGTATATGTATATGTAGTAGTAAAGTAAATGTATGTGGAACAAGGATACATGCTTGTGAGTTCTGTATGTGTGTGTGTGTATGAACAAATCAAAATCAAGCTGTGAATGTTCTGCTGGCAGCAATCATGTTTATGTATTTTTGTGTATTTTGTATAATAAAATGTAATAATACTTAAGATAAAAAGTATTAAAGCATAAAATATTCGAGAAAACAAAACAAATACAAAAAGTAGAAGCAAACAAAGAACATGATAAACACAAATGAAAATGCAAGTGTTACTACATGTTTTTCAATCTATAGTAATTATGCTCAAGTGAGTACAAACAAAAATTTATCACAACAACACCAATGTCATATTCCCCTTCCGCCTCATCGTCATCAGTATTTATACTTTTTTGCTATTTTCATTCAAATGCTATAATGAATCACAGAGCAGTATGGATACTATGACACAGATATACATTAAACGTATGAAATTGAAAAATCCTCATTATACCCATCATCTCAGACATGTGTTGTTAAACAAAATGAGTTTCATTTCTTAAAATTTTCCAAAAAGATATAAAATATATCCTAAAAGCACTTTCATTTAACAATTATTATGATGTCAAGAAGTAGGGGCAAAATAAATGCCAAATACTTGTTGGAAAGGAAGTAAAGAAAGAGCAACATCAATTATCGATGTTTTAAAATGTGTTGCTTCTAATCGGATGCAATTGAATAAACTCTCGTATTCAGACACAGAACACATAAGGTTTCAAAAGTCTTATTCTTGATACAAAAAACAGAAAAAAAAATTTTTTTTAAATCACCAAATAAAAAAAAAATAAAAATTATCAAACCAAAAATAAAGAAAGAACAGCAACAAGGATATTGTTAAGTACTTGAATTTAATGATTATTAATACTTACAAACCCAAACTCACTCACATACACAGCAACGGATACAACATCCCTTGTACAGTATTGTTTTTATTGTATGATAAGACTTTTTAAAATTTACACGCACTCGTTTTGCAATACGAACAACTACAAACTGTTCTACAGACTTACCCTGCAAGTATTTAAAAGATATTTTTGGAAAATGGAGGTAACCAGCCGTCACTTCTTTCAAACTCATGAAAGATTGAAGAAGATTTAACACATGTCAGGGTTCATTCTATAAAAGTTTTCTTTCAGAAAGTCTGAGTTTATTGGTGAGAAAGTAGAAAACGTGATCAGAGTTTCAGTTTTGGTTACTTTTAACCAAAATTGGTTACTTTTTTCCAATGTGTACTTGCATACCTTTTTTCCATTTTGATTACTTTATTCATTGAAAAAATAACCTATTTTTTTAGTACTACCTTTATAGTCATGTATGTTTATCAATTTCTAAATATGTATGTAAAAAAAAAAAAATAATTCACTTAGTATAAGGGGGTAAGTTTTCCCCAGCTTCTAACAAGGCAATTTTAAGCCTGGTTATGGAAATTAATAATCCAAAGGCTTAAAGACTTTAGCTCTTTTTATTTTTTTGTAAAAGACCAAAGTAATTTTAAGCCTGCTAATAAAAATTAATACCCCATCATCGCTCTAAAAAATATGAAGATCAAGCTTTAATGGTTTTTTAAATACACTGTTTACTTTAAATAGGGGGTAATTTTCCGCCGGCACCTTTCGACTCAGTTTTAATTCTGGTAATACAGATGGACTGGTTTGAAAAGTTATCTTTTATAGCTTTCTAAGGAAGTACGGGTTATATTTTTCGATACTTCTACCTGATGCAATACGAAATCTGGTAATGTACGTAAGTTTATAGTCTGTAGATTCTTTGAAAGCTCTAGCTCATATAGATATTTACATACAAAAAAAAATAAGTGGAGGTGCCACGCCAACTTAAATTTTTTAAAAATTATAGAGCTTAAGAGCCTTTCTAAACCATCAAACTCTTATAAAAATCTATGCAGCGTTTTAATAGTCTTTTACACTTTATCACATCTTATGTGTCTATTAGAAAAAACAGATATATGTTTCAGCGGAATTGCAAATAAAAAAGTATTTATAATACACATTTTTATTCATGGTTTCTTTTTTTTTCATTTGGTAAATGAATTTTTTTCGCTTAACGTTATATTCTTCTCTCCCCTCTCACCAAAAAGCTCTCACTTACTGCAAGAAAACTTTCATAGTATATTCTTCAATATTCTAGAAGTTTGGAAAAGTGACGAGAAAGGTAGTTATCTCCAGACCATTAAAAAAAATTTACTACATATCGCACACCAAATCATACACAGGCACAACTTAAAATTAATCGAAATGGTTTTTTTCATAAACCAGATCTCAAATTTTATTTGCGACCGCGAAAATTTCGTTAGCGTCCCCATCTTCTTTAACATTTGTTGAACTCAATTTGATTTAAAAATCGTAACCATATTTTTGAAGCCAGTTTTTGAGTTTTATGGTGTGCCTGTTTATGATTTAGTATGCGATATGTACATTGCAATCGCACTTTTTTTATCTTCTCTGTTACTTCCAGTCGATAGTAAAAAGAGAAGACACATTTTTCATAAGGGGAAAAAACGTTGGATCAGAGAGATCATTTATTTTACAAAAACAAAGTGTATTGAAGTGAAGAGATCAGTTATTTCATAAATCGCAATTTCATCTTCCGAGTGTGAGTTGCGAAATTTATAGGTTTTTGCGTAAAAACAAGATTGAGCAGTTTAAGAAAAAAGAAATTTTGTTTTTTATTTATTGCGTAAAAAAAAGTATAAAATTTTTTTTTTCCAAATTTTCATATTTTGAACAGCGATTTTCACAAAACTTCTTGCACTACACAAGTTCTGTTCTAAGTCTAGTATCCAGTAAACGAAACTTGTTTCATACACTATTTAGGTAAACTGTGCAATTTCATTATTTGAAATATAAAAGCGAATAAGACAACATGTGCAAACAAAACAACAGTTTTTCCTTTTATTGTTATCCATTAACCTTTTCCCTAATTTTTCGAAGTTTATGATTTCGTGAGTCTATTTCTGCTTTAGGCCTAGTAGTCTGTTCAAACTTGTGAAAAATGTTGAACAGCATCTTTAATTTCATACGAAAAATATAAGATGTATCAATGTTACCTATCCCGCGAGCTTCCACAATTTGCCGTTTTTAGTCTTTCAGAGTATGCGAAATTATTTTGCAAAACAAAACCCAAATGTGTTTTACTGAAAACTATTTTTTTAATAAGAAATTAAATAAAAATTAAAGTAAATTTGGATGAAAAACTGTTACAGGTTGTGTTATTTTCATTTTTCCTTTCCCATTTAATATTAAGCTTAAACGTTTTTTTCCATTTGCTTAAAATTTTACACGAAATAACTGCAGCTTATATTATTTCGCAGTAGTAAAGAAATTTTGCGAGAAACATTTCGTAACTTTTTCGCAAATTGAACAGAGTTCAACTCTATCCACATAATTTCATAGAAATCCCCACAAGTTTTTGTCATACGAGTTTTTACAGAATTTCACGTGAAATTTTGAACAGAACCTTGCATTCCTTGCATAATTGTACACCCAGAGAAAAACTATGTTTAAATATGGTCACCTCCAACAAAACTATTTTTAAAGAGAATTTTAAACATATTATGTTTAAATTTAACCATATTATTATCACTGACAACCATATTATGGTTAAATGTGTCCTCCATCAAGAAGGCACAACCAACAATAATAACTAAAATATGTTTAACACTTATAATAGCATTGTTGGTTTTCAACCATAGCTTGCTGCTCTTGGAGAAGAGGAAAATACTATTGTTAGTTTAAAAACAAATTATTGCCATATTTAACCATAACATGTTTAGAGGCAACCATAATATGGTTGTAGCTTCTTGATGGAGATCACATTTAACCATAATATGGTTGTCAGTGATAATAATATGGTTAAATTTAAACATAATATGTTTAAAATTCTCTTTAAAAATAGTTTTGTTGGAGGTGACCATATTTAAACATGTTTTTTCTCTGCGTGTAGATACCCTGTAAAGAATAATTTTTGTGCGCTTCGTTTTTCAATTTTCAAACTTGTTTTGATTTTTACTCAGTTCACTGCGTAAATTGCAAGGACACCGCCGTACACTACACAAACTCACTGTACAGTGCCCAGTTTGAGCACTGAACTTGTATAATATATGGCCGAAATAACCTAGCATTTACACATGCCACTGCCAGTTCGAAAAACGCAACACAATCACAATTTTTTACTAATACACCCACATTTTTCACAATGGCAGCTCCAGTGACAACAAAAATTGCATGCGAGTGGAAAATTGGCACTTGCATGCCACTAAAAGTCAAAACGATTAGCAATGTTACCCTGTTCAAAATGTAATGCAAATCGACTGGATTGTTGTCGAACTGTAATAAAAGTTTTTACTGTTAAATGCATTTTTATGATTAATTTTAGAAACGGGGGTTAAAAAAAGCAAGTTTGTTAATTATAGAGAATTAATTTTGTTAAAATAATGCTAATAAAAATAAATGTAAACTATTTTCCCAAAACTAAAACTATGTGATAAAGTCGGTAACTCTTTTTTGTTTTCTGGTACTTTTCCTATTAATTTGAGAAGTAAACAAATTATCTCAAGTTGACGCCTCGACGACATTTTGAAAATGAACTGGCAGTGGCATGTGTAAACAGAAAAGCAAATGGCATGAGATTCGACTATTTCGAACACTTTTTCGTTGATAATATGTACAGAACAGTGGCATGCCACTACTTGCATGTGTAAAGGCAACGTAAAGCAACAATAAATATACAATGTTGTTTTTCATTGTTTTACTTGTTGTTATAATGCCGCCACCTGATACATAAATTCGCCTTAATACTAACTACTAAGTAAAAAGTCTTCTTTGTTATTTTATATAGTCGTTAACGTTATAGATATAAAGCAAAGGCAACTCCAAAAATGGCGTTATTTTACAAGAAGTTTGAATATTATTTTAAGTTAAATCTAAACAAAATACGTGATGATTCTTGTTGATAATGGTTTTAAAATTATTCAGTGAAATATTCATCACTAGAAGTCAAATTTTCGACACTTCCGATCTTACACTTTTAGTCACGTCTTGGAAATCTTCTTAGGTTCGTCTGCACGAGTTTTATTCACTATCTTCCCGAAAAAATTATAGAATTAGGATTATAAAAGTTTTTTTTACCGAACTTCTGCGATAAGAAATGCTTGCAGGGTCTTCTAACATACACAATCTTTTCTATGGTTAGTGCCTGTTGAAGTATGTGTAAGTGCATCTGTAAGTGTGCGAAAGACGTTTACTGATTAAATATCTATTTGGCACTTGTTACACAAACAAACTTTACAGTGTTTCTTCTTCTTATTTTATCATCTTTTGGCAAATGCTAACACCCATAAAAATTGATTAGTTGTTTTGTAGCTGCTTCTTTTGTTGTTGTTGTTGTTTGATTTAATGATAATTCTAAAAATGTTAAGTTTATGTAAGTGTTGTTGTTGCTGTTATTACTTCAAATATTGTCGTTGTACATTTAGCAGGAATTTTCTTTTAGTACATACTTAATTTTAAGCTTTTGGTTAGAATGTCAAAGTTGCCAATTATATTTTCTAAAATGTGTTCCATCTAATGAGGCTGGGAAATTTCCAATAATGAAAAACTCTAATAGTTATTGTCAGCGATCAAAAAACAGAATAAATAAAAAATGGCTAAAATGGGAAAGGTTTTTTATATTTAGATCTGAAAATATATCCTCACAGAAAAAATTATTAAATTTCTCCAATCACCAAATTTATTCCAAATTCATAATATCAAGCAAACAAGTTGTTGACTTTGCATCTATTACCAAAATTATTATAATGATAACTAAAAATTTTAAAATTTTGAATATTTTTTTTTTAATATATTATATTTTTAATTTTAATTAAAAAAATGATCAAAAAACTTTGCCATTTCAAACAATGTGTTAATTTATTTAATTAAATATTGACAATTCCCAACAACAATTCTACATGTTTAAATTATTTTATTTTAAACGAAAAAAGTCAATTGATATTTTTTGATATTTAATTAAAATTTTAATTGGAAATTTATTTCAAAACAACTTAAATGTTAATTAAATCAATATTAAATTTTATATTTTCTCTCAACAAAAAAAAATAATTGATTCAATTATCACATTAATTAAATTTAAATACTTTTTAAACCATTTTTTTAATTGATAAAACACTTTTTTCTGTGCTGCGGGCCCATTTCGCTATAATTATGGGCTCTAAATTCAAAACTTAAACTTATTTATTTAGTCTTTTTTTCAAAAATGTTATATTGTGTGCTTTGTGATGCCTCCAAATGTACGACTGAAAACGATTTTAACACGTGTATTACTTACCCCAAACCAATTGGCACTATGGCAACACAAAATTCAATTACAAAATTTCATTAACTCCCGCAAAGTATGCAGTAAATTTAACAACCATCGAAAATCTTTAACACTTGAAGTTCTTTATTGATATCGAGAGGGAATATTTTTTAGGGTAAGTTTGTTATAATTTTGTTTTTTACTTTAGGAGAAGATGCCATCTTATTAGAGTATTATTACAAGTACACAGTTAAGCTCCAATATGATGCCTTTATGTGTATGTATTGATACTTATATACTTGTGTTTCTTTGTATAGGTATTTCAGTATTATATATTACCATCGTTATTTGTTTGCATTACGATAATTTTCTGTTCTGGTTTGAATTTCGTGCGTTTAATCAAAATAAAAAAATAAATAAACTTAAAGTATCTAAACAAAATTTATTGGAGACAAAAAGCAATCAATCATATTTTTACTGATAACTACTTAACAAAAGATGGCAAAATCTATAAGATACAATATTAATAATGTCTTTCTGTTTGTCTGTCTGTTCTCTTGTCTCCTTAGGAGTATGTCTTTGTATCTGTCTATCTGACTTTGTGGGCCTATAAACAACGAATGAGCTGGAACGATTCATTCATATTTCTGTTGTTTTTTGCTGTTGCTGTAATTTATTTGTTGTAACTTCTTGACATGGAAAGAAAGAAATAATTTATTTTTTGTCCCCTTAATGTCTTCAACGTGTGCTTGATATTTTTAGTTGCTGTTGATTTTTCTAAAACTGTTGTTGGCGTTATCATCATCACCAAACTCTTTATTTTTGTTGTCATTATTTTTAGTGTTTTGCTATTTAGCTGTTTCCTAAACTAAACTTTCCTCTGCGTTGTTGAATGATTGAATGTGTAACAGAGTATCAATTCCCAAAAGGTATTTATTCATTAAAATGGATTAAGTTTGATATCTTCTATAAATTTATTCTTAGTTTGCTTAGAATTTCTCTGGTTGATTTCGAGATGGCGGAAATAACTTTCCATCTATATCATGTTGATACAAATATCTAGGAATTTTCTCATATTTTCTTTATAACGTTTAAATTTTCAAAACTCCTTCTTAAGGAAAGATCAGATAGAATAATATAATTAGGAAACTTTAAAAGTAATAACACTGTAAGTGATATTTACATTTTAAAACGATTAAAAAAACCGCAGAAAGACATAAACATAATTTTGGATAGTAGAATCTAGCGGCATACTCCTTTAGAATTTTTTAAATCTCTGACATGTAATTATGTAATCATTCTTTCTCCTACTCTATTTCTTATTTTTCTATGTCAAACTTCCTATGTCAAACACCTATGTAAAACTTCCAACTCTATCTTCTCTTTTGCAGATGACATTATCCCTTGCCAAAACATAAATATTTTCCTAGTTCCAAAATCAGGTATCAACCCCTGAGTTCTGGTCCCAACAATACAAAATTTGAAATGCAGTGTCTCCATATTTTTAGCAAATCTTTATTTTTTTTACCAAATCTTTCAAAACGAAGAATAGCTGTGGCTCTACGTCGTTTTAGTGTGTAAGCCTCGCGTATTGACAGTGTAATTTAATCTATATAAATTCAGTTCTAGTTCAGTTCAAGTTCAGTTCTAATTCAGTTCTAGTTCAGTTTTAATTCAGTTCTAATTCGGTTCTAGTTCCGTTCTAGTTCAGTTCTAGTTCATATCTAGTTCAGTTCTAGTTCAATTCTAGTTCAGTTCTAGTTCATTTCTAGTTCAATTCTAGTTCAGTTCTAGTTCAGTTCTAGTTCAGTTCTAGTTCAGTACTAGTTCAGTTCTAGTTCAGTTCTAGTTCAGTTCTAGTTCAGTTCTAGTTCAACTCTAGTTCAGTTCTAGTTCAGTTCTAGTTCAGTTCTAGTTCAGTTCTAGTTGTTTTAGTTCAGTTCTAGTTCAGTTCTAGTTCAGTTCTAGATCTGTTCTCGTTCAGTTCTAGTTCAGTTCTAGTTCAGTTCTAGTTCAGTTCTAGTTCAGTTCTAGTTCAGTTCTAGTTCAGTTCTAGTTCAGTTCTAGTTCAGTTCTAGTTCAGTTCTAGTTCAGTTCTAGTTCAGTTCTAGTTCAGTTCTAGTTCAGTTCTAGTTCAGTTCTAGTTCAGTTCTAGTTCAGTTCTAGTTCAGTTCTAGTTCAGTTCTAGTCCAGTTCTAGTTCAGATTTTGCTTACTTTTAGTTCTAGTTTCATTCCAAATAAGTTCTAGTTCAGTTTAAGTGAAATTTTATTTTAAACGAAGAAATCAAGAAATTATTGTCTTTAAATCTTCTCTGATGTTGCCTTTAACATTAACAACTGACGAATGCTACTGTCGATTTTTTTTTAATAATCTTGACAAGCACGTCTTTACATGTTTTAAACACTTTTGTCTCCGCTGTTGTCATTTATGGCTAAAAATAAAAATAAAATGGTTCCAATAATCGATGAGTTTGAGTGAATTTATAAAATTTTAAGTATTTTGTTGCGTGTCATGTAGAGAATTTTAAATATTTTTATGGTCTACCTGGTTTTAAATATGAATATGCTGTTTACACAACACAAGTGATTGAACGTGTTGTAAAATTTATATGGGAAATACTCAAAAACTGAGTGATTTTCAACAAAATTTTACTACACGATCAATCACTTGCGTTGGGAAAACAGCACATAAAACCATAATAAAAAAAAAAACTCAAATATGTTGTTGTTTTCAATTTCTCGTTCATTTAAAGTGTGTTTATTTAATAAAAATTTTACTATCACAAATTTTCAACAAATTGTTTGTCTCTCAAAACTGTATGCTTTTTTTTCACTCTCTCGTTGCAAGTTTTTCGAGTACGTGAACACTTTCTAGTAACTAGTGAAAATAAGCGATAATTTTCTGTAACTGAACAGAACTTTATTCTCTATAAAAAGTTTTTCAATAATAGTTTTGTATGAAGAAAATTTTGAATGTCATACTGAATGTAAAATAAAATTTTGTAAATTTTGTTTGTAAGATCTTGTATAAAAAATGTATATGGCTGTGTGTGTGTGTTTATGCACTTATATCTAAACGCTCGTACATTTAAAACTTTTAGTGGAAAAAGAAACAATATTTTTAGTTCCTTTTAATCTTAAGATATTTTCTTTCTTTAAAAATAACAATATAAGTAGTTTGAGCTATTTTAAGAACAATAATTACATTTGTTTAAGTTAATTTACCTTAATTTGGTGTTAAATTATAAAAGTGTTTAATTGTTGTAGATTTAGTCTTCTTAAAATTGAGTACTACGTGTGTACTTTTCCTTTTACTTCGAGAACAGCATGTAATGCAGCTTCAGCTGCCACTTGCTTAAATTAAACAGCTTTTATTATGGCCCGACAACTTTTATAATTTTATTACTTGCAACAACTTTTTTGCTGGGAGAAAAAAATTTATTTGCATACATTTAAAAAACGAAAAGAGCATCAAAATTTTTAGCTTTTCTCACGTATCTTACAAAAAAAAAAGGTTTAGTTTAAATTGGAGTATAAAAAAATTACGCTGACACCTACTTTCACTACTTTGAGTATTTTAAAATTCTGTGGAAATATGTGAATATACAAAACTCCTTGTTAACTGTCGTCAGCAACATTGTGTACTTACACTACGACTTAAACTAACAGCTCCTCTGATATACAGTATGGTTGTGTGTGTGTGTGTGTGTATATGTGCATGCTTATAATGAAAAGTTGTAAAATAAAGGCGCGAGATATGTTTTTTTCTCCTAAGAATATTTAAGTTTGTTGTTTCTTTTGTTTTTGCTACCACTTTTCACCAACAAAAGTGGGTGTCATGTCAAGTTTAGAAACTATCGGCTAAAGTTGCAAAGACATAAAATAAAGTTTGAATAACTTTTTGCTGCAAAAAGTCAGCACTTTCTGGTAGATACTTGTAGGTTTTCTTTCTAAAAACTATAAGATATTTACGTATGTATATAACCAAAATGAAGTTATACTCAGAAATTTTAGAATTTTATTTAGTAAAATTTTAAATCTAATTTTTTCTTACTTTTTTGTGACTTGTAAATATTTAAATGTTATTTAACATGAGACTTATGCTGAGATTCGATATAAAAATACATTACAAATCCCTTTTTATCTTCGTATGTCTCTGACGCAGAGGTGTAAATTTTGTTGAGTTGGAAAAATAATTGAGCAAGAAATAGCTCATTTCGGAACCTGAGTAATAAAATATACTACAGTGAAACATCTCAAAACCGGTATTTTGTCCGGTTATTAGAGTTGTCCGATTAGGAGATAGTTACACATGTTTTTATTTTTAATATTTTATTTTTTAAAACTACAATTTATTAAAGAAAATGCTAGTCGGTTCTTGTTGAAACAGTAGGTGCGTTCATTTACTTTACTAGCAGAAACTTGCAACGAGAGAGTAAATAAAAAACTTACAAAATTTGTCTCCCAATTACTCAAAAAAATAAAAAAGTAAATAAACGCTCTACTAGCAAAAACTAGAAAGTTTGGAATATCGACACTATTCAGCACTATTCAAAGAAAAGAAAGAATCATTTTCTATAAATGAACACCCCCTAATATTAAGAGTATACTACTTCAACTTAGATTTATGCAATTTGAACTGTTGGGTTTCAAAATGAATGTCTTAGAATGCAACAAATATATACATTTGCGTTAACAGGGGAATCACCAATTTTAATAACATTAATACAAGCATCAATCAAATTTGAAAAAAGGAAGAACTACTATTTAAATACGGCTCATGTTGCTGTTTTTGAAGTGTTCTGCCCGTTTATGAGAGATATTTTTTTAAATGTAATGTCCGTGTCCAATTATTGGAGTGTCTAGTTATGGGAATGCATTTGTCTTGCATAGCTAATGAACATGTTGGATCTACAAAACTTGTCCGGCTGTGGGTGGTGTCCGTTATGAGAGATTTCACTGTATATGTATTATTGATTGCGTCAAATTTTAGCATTAAATTTATGAAACTCGTGTTTAGTTTTAATAAAATCTTTAAAATTGTGGACCTTGGATATTACTTTTCAAATTAATTTCAGTTATTTCTTTGCAAATTTAAACTATTTGAAAATGTTTTTTCTTGAAACTGAAAAAGTGCATTATCAACAATTAAACTAAATAACAAAATTGGTTATTATATAAATTTACTGCTAACGCTAAAATTTTTGTTGAAAAATGAAAAAGAAAATCTGAAAAAATTTAAAGTAGAACATTATTAACATATCGATGTCATGTAAACCTCTCACGTTTCCAAAGCAAATACTAATATAATTGAATACGTACTAACAAACCAGGATATGTAGTGCAATTACACACACTCGTACATTAATACATGCATATACATATAATCATACACATATAACTGAACACATAGACAATGCAATTATCTTTGTCTACATTTCAAAAGCCAAAGCGTGTCAAGTTAGATGAAGCAACGACAAAATATCACTCCATCATTATTCAGATACAGATGGAGCAACGAAAGCACTATATGGGCATAAAACAACGACAGCAATAACAAATAAAAGGCACGATTATAACGGCATTATCTATAACAACAAAAAGTTACACTCCCACATGCAAATGTTTACACAGATACAACTTCCACTACTTACGGACTAACTACAGATACAATACACACTGAAGTTCAAACAAACCACATGCTTAATAGCCGTTTAAGGAAATTTAAACTTAAATTATCCTAATGCAAGGAAAACAGACACACTAATGCCCGCGCGCACGCACAAACACATACATATTCATAACTAGATGTGTGTATGTATTTGTGAGTAACAACATCCCAACGGGGAAAAGAAGGAGTACGGATGCCTTCTAGAAGGCCTCTGTACTCCTTCTTTTGGATGTACAAGGCCTGCTCGCTCCATTCCATACTCATATCTTTTTACACACGTTGTCATTGTTGTCATTCTTGTGCAGGCACATAAAAAAAATAATTCTTTTACTTTTGCTTTGGCAAAAACCAAAACAAAAAATGCTGCTCCTTCTCTTTGCCCTTTTCATAGAAACGAGTGGAATATGTATCTTATTTTTTATGGGAAAGAGCCGAGGTCTTCTATGAGGCATTCTTTAGCAGTTAGACAAGTATGGTAATTCAATCCAAAAAACTTTAAGCATTTAATAAGGCCTGAAGTAAAAAGGTCTTCTCAGTTTTCCCGCTGGGATATAGAAAAAAAAACAGAATATAAAATAAACAAAAAACAATAAATGGCAAAATAAAACTGGAACAACAACAATAAGAAAATGAAATGAAATAATAAAAAGTGTCTCGTGTTGTTGTTGCAATTGGTTTTACTAAATCGTTTTTGCAACAATGCACCCACCATAAAATAATGTCATGTACAAGACAGAACATTTTTCGAGTTGAGGTCAAAAAAAAAGTTTAAAAGCACAAAATTATTTGAGACAAGGATGAATGTATTTGTAAAGAAATCATTTGAATATATGCCACATCAACTGTTGTGGCAAATACTGTTTTATAATTTGCATATTTCTACAGTGTTGCGTTAAGTAATTGAAAGTTTAAGTTTTTTTTTTAGCAACCGATTAAATATGGATAGAGCCTAAAACTAGAGTCTTCCAATTGTTAACATTAAAAAGGTGTTCTGACAAATAATTTATAATATAATTTTATTTTCCAGTCACATATGAATTTTCGCTATTAACATGAGGCTAATATGGATCCCAAGAGACTATTATATTAGCAAAATGTAACTCAATTATAAAATGAGCTTATCCTTAGAGATTTCCTACAACTTTTTATAACAATGCTTATTATAAGTTTATTTAAGTACAATAAGTTTGCAGCACTTAAATAGTCTTTTGAAAATTATTCACAAACTTTTTACAATAATACTTGCTGTACACTTAGTTAAGATAACAATTTAACAAATATGCTTGCGAATGGCTTATTCTCTCCATAGTTTTGTAAGTCTTCTTGAAAATGATGTCCTGTTATTTGCGCGTGCCTTAATTTTTTTTTTTTTTTTTTTGTTAAATGTCTAAATTTAAATTCTCTTGAAGAGTGAAGTATTTTAAAGTTAAACAGTGTAACATTAAAAGAAACATGTAAGAGTAATATAGTTGGCTGCCCCGAATCTTTGATACCCTCTGCATAACTGTTGTAATATTTCTGGAGCGGGCCTTATGAGGTAAATAATGGACCGATCTTCACGAAAGTTGACAGTAGGATTTAAAGTCTTATGAAACTGTACCATACCGAATTTGATAATAACATCATTATTATTCTCAACTAGTTGTGGTGGAGGGTATGAAAATAATAATAATAAATAATTCATTCTTTCAGTCCGCCAAAAAATAGGGAAAAGTCCCGCATGCAATTTGTGGGTAAACTGAAATTATTTTTAAATATACATACAGTTTTTATCGCTTATTTGCACGCACGTTATTAGCATTTAACGCTTTATGCATCCAAACTTGTGCAATTACAGTTTGCTATATCTTAATCAAACTTTGAATGTATTCATACAGTTTTGATGAAAATGAGCGAGTTTTTTTATAAGTACTATATGTGCATATAAGCGAGTTTTTATAAACGACTTTCTCGTCTTGCAATACCAAAAAACGTGCACATTATGAAATACTTATAAGCAATTCATACTGTTATAGGTTATGAAATAAAAAACAAAATGTAATTCAGATGGAAATACCAACAGATATTGAAAACCTGCACGACAGGATACTGGAAATTTCAACCTGTGAGAAAAATTCGTATACGCGGATGATGTGGCTCTTATAGCAAATACGGCAAATGATATGCGAACTAACCTCAACTTCTTTGTCGACGAAATGACTAGCAGAGGATTCCCTATTAATACGAACAAAACAATAGTAATATGCAACATGTGTATGAAACATGATTCTCGCAGAAACAGGAGTACCTGGTAAACGCATATAAATATAAATCAACAAGTAGTTGAGAACCTTCATGAGATAAGGCCATAGTGCAGGTCTCATGCATATCGAAACCATATCTACATATACATCTACATACGACAGTGAGTCATGGGCACTTTCGATGGAGACACAAAGCCGGATTCAATCTGGCTCTAAGATGCCAGGATGTCAGACTCAAGACTGCCAAAGAGAACTCTAGAGGCAAGACCAGAAGGGGCAAGAGGAAGAGGACGCACAAGAACAACCTGGCAAGATACAATGGACAATATCTTCAAAGATAACGGGGTATATAAACGAATGGCGAAAATAGCAGCACAAGGCAGACAATAATGGCGTAACATTTGCAAAAACATCTACACTGAAAGGAAGAAGAGGTCTGGAATAATTAAGTTAGTAAAAATTGATTGTGCAAATATTATTTGGTTATATTACAAATCTATTACGAATGTAAGCTTATTATACGCATGTTTAGACAACTATTTTTCTGTAAACTTACTCCTTAATTAGACTTCTTAACTTAATGTATACTACTGACAATCAATCTCATCGCAAGGGTTCTAGTTTCATAATTAAACAATTTTTAATAAGCCTTTTATAATACTATTCAAAATACTTTTCCAAGCTTAAGACTTATATTGGTAAGCCTGTTACAGGATATTTCTAAATGTTGGTTTGTTGGGCTTGTTATGTGTCTGTGTCTGAGTATGTGTAGGAATATTCTGGTTAAGTAACATTGAGCCTTATTGCAAACTGATTGACATGCAATGTGACATTTGCAAATGCAGCAAACTTACAAATTGTAAAAATGTTGATATTTTTGTATGTATGTGAATAAATACTTTAAAAATGTCTGCCAGCAAAGAAACGGTTATACAAACTTATCAACATTTAAGTGAAAAGAATGAACGAAAGAATGAATGTCAGAATGTAAATTTTGTTTGTATGCTGTTGTTCTGTTATTGTACATCGCACACCACTTCTACATGCAAATAATGTTTTGAAAACTATAAAATAATAAAAGTGAAAAAAAGTATTAAAAAAACCAACAATTCATTACACAACAAATACAAATTTGTCAAGTTGACAAACACATGCAAATATTTACGTATAAGTGTACACACATATTTACACTGCATTTACTACGTTTACCAAAAACTTATAAAGTTTACACAGATACATACTTAAATGTATATGTACAACTAACCTCTACACAATCACATGTTTGTTTTAAATGCCTGAGTTCCAATATGTATCTACATACATACATATGTGTGTGTGTGTTACGAATTTCTAGCACTAGAAGAGACTGACTGATAATAGTTGTAATTTGAAACGATACAGATGAATGTCACACGAATGACTTATGCATGAACAAACATCTACGAATATAATTCTAGTTGGTTTTAAAATCGACAAAAAAATATAATAAACCCAAACTAAGGAGCGACTACAAATCTAAACAAACGAAATAAATACAAATCCATGTAGCTACACACGCATACATATGAATTTAGTTTTGCTTGTATGTAAATTCATCCATACAAAATGTATGGAATGTGGGAAGCCAACCAACATAAAGGGAATTGAATTCCGTTTTTCAATTTAATTTTGTTCAATCTCCCAAGAAAATTGAATGAAATAGTGCCGAATAAACGCGAAAGCAAAGCATTCAAATGATTGTTTATACGTTTGTGCTTTCCCTGTCTGTGCATAATAGATTGACACTTATTTCAGAGTTAGTTTTTCCTGTTGGCTCCTTTTTTTGTTAGTATGGGGGGGGGGGGGGGGTGGTGTAGTGTCCAGTTCCAGTACAGCGAAAAACCAATTATTTAGAATTGTTTTTTTGTTTTTGGTAGTTAAATTAAGAAAGATTTTATTCTTATGTGTATTTGACTTCATTTCGAAAATACCTGAGTTGTTTAATTGGTATTATAATTAACAAAAATTTCGAACATTTAATTTTTGACCCAAATAATGGCTTCATTTTAAGAAATTTTAAATTTTCTTACAACTTGAAAATTAATCACATACACAGATATTTAAACACATTTTTTAAAACACACACACTCCTAAAAAAAATTAAAAGACATATGTCTAGCGGTAAAAAGAATGAGTAAAGAGGCCTATTAGAAGGCCTTATTTAGCAGACATAAGCCCTCCTCGCCGCAATCCATACTTATTTATTTTTTTATACTGGTTATCATTGGGAGCAAGACCTTCTGTAATAACAAATTCGTTCCCTTCCGAAAGAAGGGAGCAAGGAAGGTCACTAAAAAAATAAATAAAACTGAACAACTTCCTTTCTCTCTTCTTTAAGAAGGGAGAAGCGAATGGGTACTGAATATTTGTGAAGGTCTTTCAAACAGAAATGTATAACTTTTAGAAGACACACTTCTGAAGGCAGGATATCATACGAAGCGAATCTTTTAGAATGGAGTATAGAGGCCTGCCACTTGCGGTCCTTTCAATTGTTGCCGCTGCGTGGAGTTACATATATTTAAATAAAAATTATTGGGTTTGTCAAAGAATTCAAGGGTCTTTAATATTTTTACAAAGTTGTGGGTTTCGGGGATTTGCCCCCAAATTGGCAATTTTATTTTTAAAGCGGGGATAACAAAATTTGATTTGGAGATTGAGGATTTTGTTGGTGACCATTTTGAAATTTTGGGGACTTTCTTTTTATATTAATTACATTTGCTCATACAATTTTTCATGGCAACAAAAACAATGTTTGATATAAAACATTTTGTTTGACAAATCTTCACTTAATAGTGGTGTTTAAGGCTATTAAATCAGATCGCTTCGACAAAAAAACGTACATCTTTAATATCTAAAAAGTTTATTCTAACAAATTATAAAGCGATTCCCAAAAAATTTTAATTTTTTAAGACTTAGAAGCATTTTGCTTAATATATATATATACAAGAAAAATATGCTTCAAGCCATTGGGACATTTTCAGCTTAATTATGAAAATACTTCAAGCAGTTATTAATAAAAATGTGTTAAGAGAAATTAACATATATATATTGTCGCCTTAGGTAGGGTTTTCGGGATGTTGATTAGTTTAATATACTCCCAAACTCGAATATTTCGGCGAAATGTGATTTTTTTTTTATTTTTTCATTAAAGACTAATATTGTAAGTAAAATTAAGCTGTACCTTCAAAATTTTGTATAAATACCAACTTGGCGGCACAAATCTGTTTTCAGATTAACTAAACCTTGTTAAACTGATATCTCAAATACCCATCTTTAAAAAGTGAACCTTCTAACTAATTACTAGCTAATTTTAAAGACAAGATAAGAAATAATGTTTTATATAAATGGTTTAGTTTCTAATATTCTTAAAGGTCCCATATTGAAGTAAATGTTATTCTGAGTCGGAGCGGCGTTTCTTTATCTTTCAAACGGTATCAAAATGTCATATAATATAGAGAATGGATTAAGCGGGTTTACACTCTAAGCCGGCGATATGTTTGAAACAACTGCAAAATACTTGTTAAATGAATAGACTTTTTTAATGCCCAAAAATAAACAATTTAATCTTATTTGGATAGAAAATTATCAATATGAAAATGCCGCTAGATCGCGGTCACTTAAAGATTTCGCCAAAATGGAATTTACACTTTTCTGTTTAACAGGAAGCAATATTTGCAGAGTTTTTTTCAGCAATGTACACAAAAACTCAAACCGAAGAAATCAAATTAAATACTAGAATTATTATAAATAATTTATTTTAAATATAAATAAATTAAAATAAAAAAAAAAAAAAATGCTTTGTTCTAGGCAAATCTATGAAAAAAAATTACAATTTTAAATGTAAACTGAACAGAAATGTATCACTTATGAAGTTAGCGTAAAATTGACTTCCAAAAAAGTCAGTTTATAGCAAAAAAAAAAAAAACGAATAAAATATTTTATGACAAATTTTAAACAAAATTTAATTAAAATTTTAGAGAATTTAATAGAAAATTTTGGGAATGAAGAAAATAACTTTTGGGACATAAATTAACAATTTGGGAATACAGATTGAAAACATCTGACAACCCTGTACGCAAAGTACAAGAAGTTTGTATGCAAACATAAGTGTGTGATAATGTACCGGCAAATAAATGCCCTGTCATTTTCACAATTTATAGAGAGAAGTGGCAATAAAACTGCTTTATTTTTTAGCAACTTTAAAAACATGACAAAAGAGAATGCAAAGTATTAACAAATCTATATGAAGACACATTCTAATACATTTACAAGTAAGAATTTTATTGCTTCAATTGCTGCACTTGCTTACAAACATCCTTCGTCTTGTAAGTATGCGCGTATGCAGGCAAAAACATATGAAAGCCAAATACCTATACATACTTACATATCCATGATAAAGGAAAAAATGAATAAATTTTGTTTTATTTTATTATGCATATGTGGGACGTGGAATTAAATGCTTTTTTTACTTCAAATATGCGCATAAAACACGCCTAAAAAAATGCAAAATATGTACTCGTAAAGAAGATAAAATACATATGTATGTACTAGAGTATCCAATTATTTGACTTTTGGTATTGTTCGAGTAAGGAATTATGTAATTGAATTTGAAATTTAAGTTTTACTCGATTAATCGAATAAGAGTTTTAATATGTTCGAATAACCCGAATAATTCAAATAATTATATCCAATCGAAACAACATACATGTCTTTTTGATTTGATACTTTTATTATATTAATAAACAGAAAAAAAACACAAAATACAAATATAGTTAAACAATAAACAATAAAATAGCAATTCATTTATACCACGTATACAGTTTTAAAACTTAAATAAAATAAATAATTAAAAAATCAAAAACCCTCCTACAAAACATACAGTTTTTAAGGCGCTAAAGAGACCGAAACAAGTTTAAGGAAATAAAATTAAAATAAAGTATAAACAAAGTAAACACTACTTCGGTTGAACAGACTCTTTATTAAATGATCTGAAAGCCAATGCTTGATACATGCACTACGTTCAGCAGCAATAGGGGTCCATTAATTTTATTTCAGCGTATAATTTGCAATTATGTCCCGCGTGCTTAACTTAATACGGGATTTCAACATAGGCTTACATCTCATATGCTTATAAATTATTTTTTAATTATTTATTTTATTTTAGACGTTTTAGTCGCGGTATTTTTATGAGAGTTCCAGCCTATTTATACATTTTTATTATTCGTATAATAATATATTATTCCTGAAAATCAAGTAAAATGGAAATCAAATGAGATTCTCAGTTAATTTTTTTTAAAATCTCCGTATTTTCCTGATTTTAAGAGAAATTTTGGTTAAGATAAGAATTCAAAGTATAAAGAAACTGGATCGTTTTCCAAGTTTGTTCGATTTCAATTTCACTCATATGTATTCGATTTACCGAACATGACTGATAACTTTATTTTTCTTCATTAAAAACCTCTACTCTAAAGGTTTGCGTAATTTGTTTCTTTAACGTATTACAATTTTGCGCCAACAATCCGTGATTTGGTTGTCAACTACCCATCTAATGACACTTCGATTTTTAAGACGAATCTAACAATACTTAAAATGTTAAAATTCTTCCAGCCGTTTGGATGGTAAGAGGTAATAAAGACATTGAAGGTCGGGTAAAAACAGGTAGCCCATAATATGGCAGTGCATTGTTTACATATTTGTAAATATTGATGAAGTTTTTACAATGAACGTCAAACTCAATATGAAAAAGTGCTATTTTTGTACGAAAATTCATACGTATGTAATTACTAGTTAATTGCTTATTACATGATTTGCCTCACACACACCCACTTCTAAAAAGGGACTTAAATATGTTCAGAATATACATATATACAGAATATAACAACATGTTATTTAGTTGTTATGTATTTTATTAGTTAGAAATCGAAAAAAAAATATTTTTATATTAAAAAAGTAGAATTTTTCTAAGAAATTAATTTTAATCGACTAATTGACATACATTGTTCGATTTATTCTCTATTTGAAATGGGCTATTTTAATAATTCAATCAAATAATCGCGAACAATTTCTTCGATTAATCGAACAACGATTATTTGAGTGGATACTCTAATATGTACATACATTTGTACTTTCTCTATTTGAAATTGGCTATTTTAATAATTCGATCAAATAATGGCGAAAAATTTCTTCGATTAATCGAACAACGATTATTTGAGTGGATACTCTAATATGTACATACATTGTACTGTCTTTATTTGAAATTGGCTATTTAAATAATTCGATCAAATAATGGCGAAAAATTTCTTCGATTAATCGAACAACGGTTATTTGAGTGGATACTCTAATATGTACATACATTGTACTGTCTTTATTTTTTCAAATATTGTCACGAGCTTTTAAATAATCAAAGATTGTTTTACTTTCATCTTACTTGGAGTTAAATTTCTTTCAGCCGGAAATAGATATTGGCAAAATAGAAATAGGATCTTGAGGTCTACCTTCAATGTAGGGTTGCCAAGAACCAAAAATTAAATAACTGGACAGTGTAAAAAATTCACATGGATTTTGAAAAAATAACTGTGCAATTTAAAAATACACTTATAAAATAGTTCAAAAAAGTAACATTTTGTTTAATTATGTTAATACGTAACAATTATAATTCATATCGTCACCTAAAATCTAAAAGGCCATAGATAACATCAAAATCGACTTTTGGATTGCTAACGATGCATATTAATTAATTTCATCATGATCCATAAAAAACATTACGGCCTTTTGTTTTGAAAGGGACGATATATATTAATAATTAGAATTGTGGTTATTTTATTGAACTGTTTATGGTTTTTAATCAAAATTTTTATTATCAGGCTAAAGTTCAATAAATTTAATTTTTATTATATATTTTTATGAAGTACGGCATTTTAAAACATTAAATGAATTGAAATTTGTTGTTAATTTTTCATTCTTGACTGACCGGGGGATCGAACCCACTTTCACGGACAGGTCGATTTGACTTGTTTCGATAGTAACCACACTATCTCGTCGGAAAGCTTCGCCGCTTAACACTTACCGCCATTGACGACGCGCTGTAAATTTCCTCTCTTTATATAAATAATTTAATGAAAATGAAATTTAATGAATTGTAGCCTGATTAAGAAATACATATATTAATTTAAAACACATAAAAATGTATAGGGATTTGTTTTGCCTGATATATGCACATATTTTGTATTGTTATTTACAGAAGTTACTAACTCTGGTTTTAGTAGTAAGCAAAATTGTTTGAAACTTTCGTCAAATTTTGGTCTTATTAAAATTTCGTAGGGACATTCTATTCCTCTCTTGTGAGTATAATTTATTTTAAGTACTTAAAACACTTTCACAAAAAGCCTTGCTAATTGGTATTGGACATTTATATATTAAGACTTTGTACGTTATTTATATTTACTATATTGTTACGAAATTAGATTTATCTAAGAATTATTTATGGTTTTAGTCATAAGTTATCTTGTAAATTATAGGTGTATGCCGTATTAGTTGAAATTCTTATGAACTCCACTGTACTGAATGTTCTAGCAATTGTAATTGTAGACTTTAGACTTAGATGTATGACAGTTATTTTGAAAAAATTCGAACGGAGTGTTCTAGAATCGACTAGATGGTTCTTAAATCTACTAGCAAAGGTTTTGAACTATAAATACACGCCAACTCATAAATGTTTAGTTAGTTTGATTGGAGACATTAAACGGTTCAGTTCGTTACTTATAATAGTGGTTAAATTTTGGAACAATATAATTAATTTCAATAAAGTTTGTTAAGTTGAATACGTGTTTATATTTATTTTGATTTGCAATTAAAAGAACTCAAAGGTTTATTATAAAGGGAATAAACCTTAACGCTTTTTATAGAATAAAAACGTAACAATATATTTCATAAAAAATAACATTTTTTTAATTAAAGAAATTTTAACTGGACAAATTTTATTGGAGCTGATAAATGGGCAAGTCCCAAAAAAACTGGATAATCCAGGCCATTCTGGGCAGCCCTATTTCACTGGCTATCAAATACAAATGATGTAGATTGTTAACATTTTGACAGTAGTGAACTGACAAATGCCTTTTTAGAGACTTATTGACAGTCCCTCGTATTTTGATCTTGAACATACACTTCCTTAAGCATTTAAAATGAAATCCATGTGTTTGGCTAATTTTTTTTTTTTTTTTTTTGAGTAAAAATATTCTGCAGAGATTCGACCAATTCTTCGCAGCCAAGCTGTCATCGAAGATGTGTGTGCTCTGGCGTTGTCATGAATTGCTTACATCAATCTAATTAATTGCAGATAGTAGTGATTAAAATGAATCGTTTGAATAGGTTGTAAAAGCTCATAATGAACCATTCCCTAATTCCATCGGACAGAGGAAGGATTATCTTTATTGGTGGTAATCAGCAGCGTCTGCAAATTTTCACCCTGCCTTGTCCATGATTTTGTTTGCACACTAATGGCGTATGTGACCCACTTTTCATCGCCCGTAATTATTCGCCTCATAAATGGCTCGATTTCGTTCCGGTTTAGAAAAGAATCGCAAATGGAAATTCGATTCACAAAATTTGTCACTGTTATTCATGTGACACTCAAACATCGAGCTTCTTTGTGTATCCAGCTTCCTTTAAATGGTTAATAGCTGTTTTGTGATGAATTCCTAGTTCCCTAGCAACGTCCACGCAGCTTATTTGCCTATCTCTCTGAATTTTTTCTATGATTTCGTCGACTTTTTAAGTGATTGGTCGATCAGCGCGAGGCGCATCTTTAACATCAAACTTATCAGATCGAAAATGAGTAAGTCATTCCGCTGTTGTTGCTCCAATTATATCATCGTCTCCGTAAACTCCAAAAAAATTTTCAACAGAATTCGACGCACTCTTTCTTTTACTATAATATAAATGCCAAATATGACAGTAATGTTTCTTATTTTCACTCAATTTTAAACGTTGATAACTTGATAACAAAAGGGGAAGCTAAAACAAGCTATTGTGTTGCCCGATGCACTTAGTATTACTAAGTATTACAGTATTACATTTTAGATCCATTAACCGAACTTGTTCGAACACTCGAGAAAAAAAAACATGCGTTTGCATATAAATTCAGCCCTTAACATCAGAATTTGTGTTGTGATTCAGTTGATTGTGTAAATTTCGAAAATAAATTGGTGCGACTTAGTTACATCAAGTTAAAATATCTCCTTACAAATATTCAAATGTACCCTCTCACCCACTTATTAGCAAACTCTCACATATACTCATTTATAACATGTTTATAGATAAGTACGTTGGTATTTGTGCTATTGCCATTTTGTACTCTGTTTGTTGGTTTATTTATTTCTGGCACACTTAAACCGGTGCATTTATTTTTATTCCCTCCCAGTTTTATTATTGTATTTTGGCTTAGAATACATTGAATTGTATAAATTTCTTTAATATTCCCTGTTAAGTGGAGAATGCAATAGAATAACATGAATCTTCTAACAATACACGCGAGTACAAATGGCGAACTATAAACGCATACAGACATACATTCATATTTATAAGCCTGAACATACTTTCATACTTACAATACAATAGCTCTTAGTTAAATAAAATGCTGTTAAAAGAAATTTTTTTAATAGTCAAGTTTGTTTTTATATATTTTAAACTTTTCTTTTGTTGAATTAAACTATATTGCACTTTATACTCAAGTTGCTTTTTTTAAAGCCACAACGTATTGAATTGATTGCTCTTACATGCACTACTCTCTCTACTCTTTTCAGGGTGTTCGGTTTTTTCTTTTTTTTTTTTTTTTTTTGGTATCTTAATGTACGAGTATGTAGTCACACATAAACACATCTTATTTTATGTTTGCATTTTGTTTGTTTGCTGTGCGTTACGAGCCCGATTTAAAAAATGTCTTTTTTTTACATTTATATGAAGACTCTAGGAAAATTTTAGTAACTAAAACGAAAAAATTCTAAAAAGGGTTTTATTTTCAAAAACTTTTTTACTGCCGGAAAATAAAAACCAATTTCCCGGTATTCCCGCCAAAAATGAAATTCAATTGACAGTTTTTAATAGCAAATTAATTTACACTGTTATGCCCTTAACTATAAATGGTGAATATCATTCCATGTGAAACTTTTTTATTATTCGATTAAAGGTAATATGCATGAACTTGTGTAAGCTACTGTCAAAAGTTAACAAAAAGCCTCTCAAATGCATTAATAAAAAAACAAAAACAAACATAACAAATATTTCATTCCGTACGAAACGAGCGATCAGTTTAGCATTTTTCTTAAGTAAATAACAGTTACATAAAACTTACCAAAAAGATCCTTCACTTTTCATATGATTGCCATGCAGAGTTGCTTAGAACAGCTTATGCAGTTGGGAGTTAAGATCACATAATGTACAAATATTATGGGTCCTTGAGAAAATCTAAGTCGTTTAAGCGATGTTCGTCTGTTAAAATCACGCTAACTTTCGAACAGCTTTACAGAAAATAATCTAACAGAATCGGTTCCATAGAAAAAGAGTTATGCCTACAAATGTGGAACAACCTGCATAAAATATTTACAAAAACTAACATTAATTAGTGGCGGAAAGGACCGACTGTCATTTAATTGCAACAAACACAAAATTTCGTGAAGGTCCGTCCTTAATTTACCTTAGGCCCCATATAAAGATCACTCTTGGTAATTACGTAAATAATAAAAGTGAAAGGTGAAATATGATCCAATCTTTTTAAATAAGAGTGATTTCGACTCCACTAACTTTCGGGAAGATCGGTCTATAATTTATCATAGGCCCCAAATAAAAACCACTCTCGGAAAACACTTTAGAACGCTATAAAACGTAAAAATGAATAAAATTGTTGTAAAATTTAGCCCACTACAGTTTAATAAGACTAGAAATAAGATTTCGTGAAGATCGGTCTAACACATATGGGAACAAGGTTTTTTCTTGATTAAAAACTTAATGCTGTTTTAAGGGTTATTTGGGACGTTGAATCCAAATCCACACTTATTTTTTTTATCAGCTCGACTTTTCGCGATATATATGTCCAAAATTTAGGCACTTTCGCTACATATATTGCAATAACTTGAAAACGGTTTACCATATCCACTTAAGAGAAAAAATTCGAAACTCGTCAAGAATATAATCTTTAAGCCAGGCCTACACTGATTTTAAATTGGCCCAGTAGTTTTTAAGATATCGTTGAAGTTTTGAAAAAAAGAAAAATTTAAAAAAAAAATTAAAATTTTTGTTCTTTAAATTGTCATAAAAAAAAATAAAAATGCGACATAAATCACAGTTTAGCTAAATATATTTCGAAGAAAATGAGTTTTATTTCATTGTAATCGGTGCACAACTTTTGATTTAATTCACAATTTACAGAGAATATTTAATTGATTAAAATCGCGATTTTTATACAAAAATAACATTTTTCAATTTTGATGCTGTTCTATTTATGGACGTTTTTTCCTTCACTTAAAAATGAGATACCTTCACTTAATTGTGTATAAAATCGAAACAGATTCATCGATTTTTATGATCTATATCTCATTTTGCTCATGGGTTATGTGACTTTGCGTAAAAGTAATAAGACTTTAATTTTATCCCGTTTTGGATTTTTCACAATTTTTAAAATAACAAAATTTGTATTTTTATTTTTTCGTAAACAAGTATTTTTAGCCTTTTTTTTTGGTGATTTAAAAAAATTTTACTATTTTTGGAAACTAACTATTACATCTTTAAAAAAAGAAAATTTTTGAAAATCGTTTAATTAAGAGCAAAGTTGAGGTTTTTTGAACTCTTAATTTTTGAAAAAAAGCTGATGGAGGAAAACTGAGACTAGATTTGAAATCAGCGACCTCAAATTAGTAAAAAAAAATTGCATCAAACTTCCAATCAACACAAAAAAGTTCAATTTTAGCTTGTGTAATTTACCACAGGCCTGTATAAAGCACATTCTCGAAAGTCAGCCTAATAAGCCTAAAACCAGAACTTATCGCTCATTTGCTGAAACATCGTCATAATTATTTTCAGTTCAGGCTTTCCCGAGAAATGTTTAACCAAAAAAAAAAAATAATCATACATTCTCTTCAAACTGGTAAAGTAAAAAAGATTTTAAGATTAATTTTATACACAATATAAAGAAGAGCAATTCTGCATCACTAACCCCAAAATTTTATTTTTTTAGTATTGACGACGTTGCAGCAAATGAACGGTAAATTGACTTTTTGGTGGAATTTGGTTGGATAAAATAACTTAACAAAAAATTTTGTTAAGCATTTCCCGGGAAAGCGGGAACTGAAAACAATTGAACGGGTTGGGAAATCCCAGAAAAAAATCTAATTCCGACTTATAAAATATTTTCTTTATGGGCGAACTTTTCGTTGACATAATAGGCGATTTGTCAAAAATTTACTATTTAAGAAAATTTTTGCAAAAAATTGGTTTTTCTAGGCAATTTTACAAGAATTTGCTGCTGAAAAGTATTTTCTTGAGTGTATTTTTCTATATTTGTAACAGAACATTTTACTCAACCATACGGAACTCCAGTCATATAATGACAATATATATTTTATTTCGGTTTTATTTCTGTATCTTTTTATTTTTTTGTATTGTGTGTGCATCTTGTTTCATTTTATTATCTTTTTTTTTTAATTTTCATTGTATCGAAATTGTTCAACAATTTGTTCATATGGCAACAAAGTTATAAATTTATGTAAATTTATATAGAATCAATGTTGCCATACATTAAAATATACAATAGATATTGTTTAACTAACACATACACACACAGACAATTCCAATTTGAGAACAGCATAAGTTTACAACTTGTACTTAATAGTTTTCAGAGTTTACAATTTGTTTTAGGAAATAATAGATACACTCGACCATAATCATTCACATGAATATTTAATCTCCAGTAATTGTGTATAATATACATACATACATATACATATGCACTGTATATATGTTAAGGCAAAAAAGGATAACTATAAATATGGCATAAATATTTTAACACAATTCTCATAGTTTTTCAAGATTTACAAATTACTTTGAAATTGTTTCATTATTCCAACTATTTAACTTATAAAGACCATAATTTGTATTTAAACACTTTATGTGTAAAACCAAAGATTATAGATACATTTCTGAATCAAGCTTGTTTAAAGAGATTACTTCTTTTTTTTCAATTAATAAATTTCTATAAAGCAATAACTTTTTTGTAAACTTTGTAAGAAAACCTAAAAAAAAATCTACTGCTGTCAACCACTCACTTACTCAATATTAAAAACCCACAGCCAAGAGCTATTAGACAATTCAAATAACAATATTCAGCTTACCGTCCATCCAATGATTCATCCATCTATCCATCCATCCAGAGATATTAAATGCAACATTAAACTATCAAACTGCAGCCAGTGGATACAAGAGAACTGGGTTTATTTTATTTTAAAAACATCTTATAAACAAATACTCTCATAAAAATACCCGAAACAAATACAAAATAAACGTTATGGAAATGGTCCATTACCATTTGGCAGACCCACTACTGACTATAAGAATTAAAAGGCCAAAAAACATTTGTTGCTTTATCTGCAGCACTTCTCCTTATTTTTTTTTATCTTTTTTAATACTATTTCATCAAATCTAAATTGCTGTAAGGGTTTTATTATAGTTTTGGAAACAACATTATTTTTATACCTAAAAACAAATATAAATAAATGTAAATATTTACAAGTACAAATAGAGAAAGATGTGAATACTTATACGATTGCAACCGTTCATAACGTGGATAAAAACCATGAAATCCATTCAAAAGTTGCCATAAAAAAGAAAACATTGTTGCTATTTTTGTTAACAGTAATTTTTAGTATTTTTTTTTTAATGTGGTTGATTAAGCATCCACCAACAACATTAAAAGGTTACACTCCTTCACACATAGATACAAAGAGTTTCTCAAGGAGATTAGTAACAACTGCAGTTATCCCTTCGAAAATAGCAAATGGAGCCACGAGCAAAGATGTAAAAACTCTTAACTACTACATCCTTACGAAATTACCAACTGTCTGATCAACTAACCGGCAAGCCAGCCAACACAATTCACTGTGTAATCAGAGGCAAAAAGGAAAATATGTAGAATGAAAAATGTATACACAAAAGAGTATTTCAGTACCAACAAACTAATATGAAATGTATTTTGTTTGTATCTTTTAACTGCACTATGGCACTAAGAAAATGTATTTTTAACCTTCCTTCGATATGCATGTCTTAAAGAAAAACTTAGAGCCACTAAATAAATTTGGAAACAATAATGGATTAATAACAAATCTCAAGATTTTAATTATATGAACGCTTACGGCAGAGGAATGGCTTAATATAAACAACATCTCAATATAAATATCGAAAATTTCAATGTAAAAAATGTAAAACTATTTTCAGAAAATCACTCCACAGTGCTAATACTTTCCATACTTACTGCAAACTTATACTAGTTAGCTTTTAAAAGGATCATGTAGCTGACTTATACTAGTTAGCTTTTAAAAGGATCATGTAGCTGATGTCTTCCCTTTGCATCTTTGAAGCATCTTCTTTTGCCGGAAGAATAACAAGTTTACCATTAAAGTACACTTTAACTCAAGTATGATAAAAAAAACTGCATAAAATCTTACAAATACTGTACCACACATACACACACACATACACATTTAAAGAAACCAACCCTACAAGCATTTGTTATCACGAATCTTAAAAAATAGAGAAGTCATTCGATTCAAATGATCGCCTTCTATGTCATTAAACTAACTTGATCTTTCGTTGGGGAGGCTTGTTCATGGCGGAAGTGCAATCCTAAGGACATAAATAGATCCTTTGCAGGCAATACTAGGAAAACACTTCCTAAAGATAAGTTTTAAGTGTCTATGAGAAGGGACTAAAAGTATTAGATCAGAAATGTTAAAAATTTGTCTTCTTGATGATTAATTATTTTTTTATTTTAAATTAACCCTTATACGGTCTTCTGGTGATATTTCACCCATTTTATGTTTCAAAATTGAATATCTCTTAAACATTTTCCTTTTTTCTACATAAGACTTTTTACTGATTTTTTAAATTTAAATTTTGCATTAATAATAGTAAGTTTTCTTTTTGCATATCTAAACGTGACAAAACTATTTGAAGAATTACGAAAAAGTCCTTCGGGTGAAATTTCATTAAATAATCAGTATGGGTGATTTTTAATACGAAGAACTTTCCTGCAAGTTATTTTGAGGAACTTATGAGGGTTAGGACTGGCGGAAGATATAAATTCGGGTAAACCGAATCTATACACCCTTCACCATATTACAACAAGTAAGTTAGTAAGTATATACCGTATAGACCGATCATATGACACCCTATACCACAGTATTTAAAAACAAATTTTCGAGAGTGTTTCCTTTGGGCAATGGTTAAGATTCCTTTAAAGAGGTTTAGTTTCATATAAAGGTTCTTTGTGCCAAATATCTACATATTATTAATATAATTATCTAGATATCATTATATACAGGAAATTGGTTTGCCCTTAAGTGATTTTAGAATGGGGGTTTATATGGCCCCTATGGTTAATTTTGGACCTACCAGCAAAACATTTTGTCATAAAATAGTAGCTATCATTATTGTCGCCAATTTCTATGTCAATTATAATAAATAAATGGCATTAAAAACTATTTGCGGGAGTAGTATTTGCATGGAAACGATAGTCAAATAAGGACCGATTCAAATAAAATTTGGTTAGCTGAATTTTATTGCAATTGAACAAATTTAATCAAAATACCAACATTATAAGATGGTTTTTGGGCACAAAGACCATTTTCTGGAAAAATGCCTGTATGGGGGATATGTGAAATTATGGTCCGATTCTGCCCATTTTCAAAAGGACTTGTGCAATTAAATCCTACGTAGCAAATTTCATAATTTTGCCTTTAAAATTGCGACCTGTACATGGACAGCACAAGATTTACAAGGACAGCCAGACAGGCAATCACTCAGAAAGTGATTCCGAGTCGATCGGTATACTTAAAGGTGGGTCTAGGACAAAACATCGGCACAAACGAATGTTAACCTCTCTACTATTATGGAATGTTAACCTCTCTACTATCACTTACCGTCCCTAAAATTTCTTTTAGACTTTAAAAATCCAATACAGATGTTGATATGCATCTTAATAATTTTCGGCACAAATAACTCTTATGTCAATCTAAACATTTTATTATAATTTTGTTCTAGTGGTTCTACGAAAATTCGTCTGTAAACACTGTAGATGGGCCGACTATACTTATTTACATGTTTATTATATAAAAATATTATTAAAATTTGTAAACATTTTGTTTTAAAATAAGTCATTTTCGTAAACATTTTGTTTTAAAATAAGTCATTTTTGTTTTTCAAGCATATTTTCAACAATTTTAAGTGAATTTTTTTAAGTTTTGACACTGAATTATTTATTAATACATTTTGAATTTTAATATCTATAAGTAGTTTTAAACTAATGTTGTAAACCAGATTTGCAACCGTAAAGTATATTTTGTTATTTGTAAAAAAAATTAAGTTGTGTACATATCAGTGATGGAAAATTTAAAATTTAATATGACCACCAAGCAAAAGAGTACTTTTTTCAACATTTTGGTACTTTTTTCAAACAAATATATTTTTTTTTTTTTGGAAAATAAACTTAAAAATAAAAAACTAAAATACATAATTTTCAACAGCAAAATTCTGATGAGTATATCTGACATTAAAATAATCAACAAGCTCTGTTGCCATAACATTTTGATAAGAAGTTGCCAAAACTTAAAAAAAAATATGATAAAATCTGCTAAATCGTAAAATGAAGAAAATAGGCTGATTAAAACCAAACAATTTTTAAATTTGCTTACAATATGATAATCTTCTGAATTTTTATAAAAAAAATTATGCTAAATATTTGATTAACAAAAATGAATTTAAGTTTTCTTGGGGTTAATTGAACTGTTTATGGGTTTTAAACCAAATTTTAATTTTTTTAATCAGGCTTAAGTTCCTCGAATAAAATTTTCATTAAATTATTTTAATGAAGAAAGGAATTTCACAACACAAAATGAGTTACAATTTTATTGATCATTTTTATTTTTGACTGAGCTGGGGATCGAACTCGGGCCGAATTCACATGTTTCGAGAATAACCGCTTTCTCTTCATTAGAGTTTTTGCAGTTTCACCCTTTCGCCACTACGACGGCTGTCAGTCTATAGTCAAACATCAATATTGTAACCAACGAAATTTTTTGGTGGATCGAAATCCGCTGTAATTGATAATCAAGTTTTTAATTTATTTACGCCTCTTCCTTAACTGTGTTTTTTAGTACTTTTTTTTTTTTTTTTTTTTTTTTTTTTTTTTCAGTATTTATTTATTGAATCTTCATATATTAAATATGAACTAACAATAATTAATCAAATCTTATCCTAATATTTACTTTATGTCCTGCCAGTGCCAGACAAAAAAGATTTAGTCATCACGGTTTCTGTTCACATGTGTAGGTGTTTATCGCTCATCTGATTGGGTGAGTGCTGCAGTGTCTCTTCTTCTTAAGCGAGTGTGGCCGCCATAATTTAAAATATTTCGAGCTAATGGATTTGGGTGCAGTTCCAGCCTTTTTAAATATTTTACTGCATATTTCGTTATCATAGTTTTTACCAATGGCACATTGAGATCCTTGTGGATATTTGAGTTTTTGACGTACCAGGGAGCGGCTGTGATTATTCGAAGAAGTTTATTTTGGCGCCTTTGAATTTTTTCGATGTTAGAAGCAGAGGCAGTGCCCCATAACTGAATACCGTAGCACCAAATTGGCTTCAAGATAGAGTTGTAAAGAAGAAGTTTGCAATCGAGACTAAGAACAGAATTTCTTCCAGTGAGCCAATTAATTTGAATTGCTTTTAGTTTCATTTGAGTTAATTTTGATTCTATGTGCCATTTCCACGTTAAACGCCGATCTAGATGTATACCGAGATATTTTACATGCGAGTGTTGGGGTATTATTTGATTATTTATTTTAATAGGGGGGCATGTTTCCCGACGCAATGTGAATGTTATATGTGCGCATTTTTGCTCATTGATCAGTTCAAATATATGATCCTGTAAGTAACGAGATGCTTCTTGACAGTTTTCATGTACGCTTAGGAAAGCTGTGTCATCCGCAAATGTTGAGGTTTGTGTGTGGCTGTTTGTTGGCATGTCCGAAGTATAAATTAAGTATAATAGAGGGCCCAGGATGCTGCCTTGTGGGACTCCAGCGTTAACTGGCTGAGGAGAACTTAAAAAATCGCCTTCTTTTATAATAAATTGACGACCGACTAAGTAGCTTTCTAACAGCTTATGTATGTTTGCTGGTAAGTTTTGCTGCAATTTCAGTAGTAAACCTTCATGCCAGACTTTATCAAAAGCTTGAGACACATCGATGAAGAGTGCTGAACAATATTTTTTTTCTTCAAAGGCTTTTCTTATGACATTTACTATTCGATGAGTTTGTTCAATTGTGCTGTGTTTTCTTCTAAAACCGAATTGATGATTGGGAATACATCTGTTTTCATTTAAAATCGGCGTTAATTTTGACACTAGTAGTTTCTCAAATAGCTTTGATATATTAGACAATAAGCTTATAGGTCCATATGACTCAACTTTTGTGGAATCCTTTCCTGGTTTAGGTATCATGGTAACTAAGGATACTTTCCACTCTTGTGGGTAGTATTCAAGGCGTAAAATAGTATTCAAAATTAGAAGAATAATTTTCTTTGCTATGCTGGGTAGCTCTAAAAGCATTTTGTTGCTGATCTTATCAAAACCAGGGGCTTTCTTGGGGTTTAAATCATAAATAGCCTTCTCGATTTCTCTTACTTCAAATCTTAGTGGAACAGCTGATCCAACAGCAACATGCAGTATCGAAAGATGTATGAGGGGTAAATACGGTTTTCAAATGATTAACAAAAATATTTCCTTTTTCTATGTCATTTCGTGCCCAACTTCCATTTAAGTTTCTTAATGGTGGCTTAGTGATAACTGGTCTTTTAAGATTTCTAGCTGCACGCCATAATGAGTAATCAGATTGAGGAGTTGCATCAAGTTCCTTAAGATATTTTTCCAGAGAAGCCGTTTTTTGAGACTGCAGTAAGTTTCTTAGTCTTTTTGAGCACTCTTTCAGTAAATTTTTAAGTTGAGGGGATCTGTGCAATTGCCACTTTCTTCGAACTCTCCTTTTTTCAGTCAAGAGACTCTCGACATCAGTAGAATATATTTTACTATTTTTGATATTTTTGCGGGCTATGCTAGAATGTTGAACAGCTAGTTTGAGATAATTGTCAAAATTTACAATAGAAAGATTCACATTCTCCGGTGTTCTAAGCGGAATATTTTCAGTGCAGTGGGTACTGAGATATTTTTTATATTTTATCCAATTTATTTGTGTGGCTGACGTCACTAAGTAACCAGACGGAGATACAATTCTATAAGGGTTTGATATGGTAAGAATTGTAGGTGTGTGATCAGAAGATAATTTTAAAGAGGCTTCAACTTAAATCGTTTCTGCGAGGATGTTTTTAACCACGCCAAAATCGATGACATCTGGAATTTTTTGCTGATCAGTAGGCCAATAAGTTGGCTGTCCACTCGCGACCACATTTAAATCCATTTTAGACATTGTATTATACAAAACACGACCCTTTGGTGTTCTGAGCCGTGACCCCCAGAAGGTATGTTTAGCGTTGTAATCGCCAGCGGCTAGGAAACAGGATCCTAATGATTTAAAATATTTATAATATTGGCTTTCTGATATTGGAAATCTAGGTGGAGAGTATAAAGATGAAAGTACAAAGTTTCGATTTAGCTCCTCAACACAAATGTTCGTTGCTTGCAGATAATCTTCACTATGATCACACATTAAGTAGTGTTTGATTCGGGTTTTTATCAATATAGCAGAACCTCCACAAGCTCTATCTCGAGGGTCCTTGGTATCATATAATATATAACCATTAATTTTAAACGTATTTCTTGAGGTCAAATGAGTTTCAGAAACCATCATTACATCAATTTGTTTACTTTTATCAAGAATTTTTCTTGAATACCAAAGTTCATTTTTGTGTTTTTTCTTCTCTTTCTTCTCTTTATATTGAAATTTTTTCACAGCCTGAAGAATATTTAAATTTTAAACATAGACCTCGTGCCACAGCTTTACAATAATTAGTTTTCTTGTGGTTAATTGAATCGTTTATGATTTTTAATACAAGTTTTGATTCATCTTGTTTTATTTTCATTAAATTATCCTAATGAAGAGAGGAATTTTAATATAAGTATATATCATAAAATTTCTTTTTTTTTTAAATAATATTAAATAATTAATGTGACAAACGAATAAGTAATAAAAATTTTAATAAGAAATTGTTTAAAACTAACGATGTACATATGTAAATTAAGTCGTTTGAAAAAAATATTTTTCAAATTTTTACGGAATAATTTTCTTGCTATATTTAACCATCTAAAAGGTACTGCGTTAAAAAAAAAGAGTTTAAAGTCAAATAAGGACCAGTCTCATATACATTTAGCATTAAGGTAAGATTAGAAGTCGGAGTGGAAATTTCAGCGGTTAGAGTCGGAGTTAGTACTTTTTGTTGACGACTCCACAGCCCTGGTTGTCAATGTTAAAAAAATAGCAACGCTTAATTTCTAAGCAAAGAAGTATAACCAGAAAAGAGTACTAAAACGGACGTGGGGGTACCGTGGTATTTTCGAAAGGAAAAAGTACTGAAAATATTACCATAGTACTGAATTTTCCATCACTGGTACATATATAACTTATAATTATTATTTTTTTTTTATATAAATCTTAAATATTAAAATCTTTATATAAAATACTAAAAATAGGAAATTGTGAAAAACAACGTGTTAAATGATTTAATTAAATACAGCTCAGATTTTGACAATACCCAACAACAATTCTAAAAATTTAAATTATTTTCGGGAATACAAAATTTATTATTAATTCATTTATTAATGGTGTGGCCTAAGCAACCAGCGAAATGCGCATTACAACTAGTTTTCCCACAACAATAAATTTCAGTGTTTTTATCAAAAATAAAAATTGGGAATTTAGCACACCATTAATAAATAAGTTAATATTAAATTATTTTATTTTGAACGAAAAACTCAATTAAAATATCTTGTTATTTAAATGCAAAATTTATTTCAAAATAAGTAAAAAGTTAATTAAATCAAAATTATGTTTTTAATTTTCTTTCAACTAAACAAATAATTGATTTAATTATCAGATTAATTAAATTAAAATACAACATATTTAATTTTTTCGAATTTATTCTATGAGCTAAATTTCAGTTATGTATTTTATAAAGCTTTTTGTAATAGTTCTTTCCTTAAATTTTTAGGAATGAGTTTATACACTACCAGACTAAAAATTTAAGGAATAGGACTATTACAAAAAAGCTTGATAAAATACATAACTGAAATTTAGCTCATAGAATAAATTCGAAAAAATTAAAAATGTTGAGTATAATAATGTAGCTTATGAAAAGAAATGATTCCCAGATTCTATAAATTAAAATACTTTTAAAGCAATATTTTTAATTGATAAAAAACTTATGATAATTTTTTTCTGCGTATGGATGTATTTTATTATTCTCTCAAAATGTGTTCTGTTTCATAAAATAAAGGCTAATTATATGTATTTTTTTTTCAGTTTTAATAATCATTAGCCTCCAGAAATGAGGAAGAACATACAATATTCAATGTATGTTTTGTTTTTGTAAAATGTGTAAATCTTCTTTTAACCTTAAAGAAGTGACTGCCAATCACTTCCATCTATTCATTACAGATCTTCAAAATGGGTGCAGGGAAACTGCACAAACTTAAGAAAAACTGCATTTACTTAGGATGCTCTATTATGCATGTTTATATTGAGTTGAGTATGAAACGAAGAAAATGGAAATAAAAAAAATTTGTATAAAAGCAAAGTTATACTTACCATATTAAATTTTTCATATACAAAACAAAACGAAAGAAAAATAAATCTAAATGGAGACTAAATACTCTACATCTAGGATGCTCAACTTAAAAAAATCTGTGCAGAAAAAGGAAAATAAACAAACAAACTCACTGAAAATCAAATTTAATAATTTTAATGGTATGTTGTTTTGTAATTTTTAATATTAATATTAAAATACTTTGCCACTACTGATATTTTTAAAATTAACAGCCATGTTACAGAGTACAATTCCGTTCGGAAACGGAATTCATTCCGTATTTTTGTGCTTCAGAAAATTACGAAAATACTTTGCGGAATGAAACCATTTTTATTTTCATAAACGAAATGGGAGTTTTCTGTATTTTAAAGACCAAAAAACTATCAAAATATACTTTCTATCAATAAACAAATATGTTTTCCTCGATTCCGAACGGAATCATTCCGAACGGAATTGTACTCTGTGACATGGCTGTAAAGTTATAAAACAACAAATCTGTAGAAACAAGCAAAAAAAACCAAAAAAAAGGAAATTTTGCATAGATAGAAAACTGTATAACTGCAGTAAAACTAAAAACTAACCTCAAATAAGTTGGCCATTTAAAATTCAACCCAACTAAAGTTATATTTGTGCTTGTTTTGGAGTTTCCCCCCTTCATAATAAAAGAAATAACAAAAGCAAAAAAGGGTGAAAATATGAAGAAAAACTTATTTACATTTACATACTCAATGTACTATACATAAACTAAATATATATGTATATACGTATGTATGTGTGTTAAATACACTGAGGTAACTAAAAAATTTTATGTTTACTTTATGTTTCACCTGAACATTAAAATACATGTACAATAACAATAACATTAGTTACAAACACATTTGAAAAAAAAATAAACATCAACAACATCAAGCAACAAAGAAAAAACAGTGACAGTTTAAAGTTGTTTACAAGTGAACACCTGACACCAACACACTCAGTTACAGTTATACACATGCATACATATGCATATACAATTTTTCTATTAAAAAAAGTTCCGTGCACGGGAGAAAATGTCTGCACAATTGTTTTCTAACATTCAGGCTTAAAATGGCTTAAAATCCAAATTTTTTTTTTAACTTTTTTAGCAGCTATTTACAGTCGACATTACTAATTGGTAAATATATTATTACCATCTGCATTACTCTATTAAATACAAAGAAGCTTTATAAACTTTTGAACTGCCAACAAACAACTTCACCTAAGCTCCAACTGTTTTTAGTGATACAGCTTTTCTAAGCGTAACCACACGCAAAGATAAAACATGGTGGATACAATCGCAAACTATCATTAATGTTTGTGGTTATGATTGTGTCAAACACGTCTTCATTAACAATATATGTTCAGACATGTTTATGGCTTTTTATTTTCTCAAAAATATTTTTATAGTTAGAAGAAAAACACAAATGATCTTCCTAACCATGTTTCTATTTTTCCCAACACCATGCAAAATGTCTATTTGAACATGGTTCTCACAATAAAATTAATTAAATATAATATATCTAACTAGCATTTCATACCCTCGATACTGTAAGAATAATAAAATCCCTTTTTTCTATACATATGTTGACATATTTGTAATAATAATTAAATTAATATAAAATAATAATTAAAAGATTTTGTTTGTTGTGCTCAATTCCCTTTTTTTTAATAATTGATAAACAAAATACTGAAATTTATTGTTGGAGGATAAGCTGTTCCTATGGGCATTTCACTGGTTGCTTAGGCCAGATCATCAGGAAACGTTCTCCTAAATAATTTTAGAAAAGCCAAAGCTATCAGCAAACAAAACTACAGAGGGAATGAGAATTACCTACAAACACTTAAAAAGTCTTTTTTGCAACGATATCAAAGCTTAAACAAAATACCAAACAATAAATCAGTGATGAGTTTATCTTTTCTTACATTCCCCACTACAATTATCTGGAATTCTCCCAACATTAATTGTAGCTGTAGTTGGATTAAGGTAATCTAAACATAAGAAATTCTTATGTGATTAAGATTAAATTTTTCAGATTATTTATATTTTTGTTTTTATTTTTATTATTATTTTATATAGAAAAAAAGTGATTTTATTCCTGGGATTAACATATTGAGGGTATTACAGTATCGAGGGTTTGAAATGCTAGTTAGATATGTTATGTACCGTCGGAAAGGATAATTTGTCTAGTATATCAGCATAAGTTTTATTTTTAAGGTTTTGGAAACACTTACACACAAAAAGGAAAAAATTCAAAATAGTGCATATGCTAAAAATTGAAAAACCCTCGTCTTGAGTTAGAAATTACTTTTTTTTAATCGCGGCCCAAAAAGCGAACAGAACTACCTGAAAGGAAAATACCTAAGCTTTCTTTTGAGAAAAAAATAATACCCGTTAAAAAAAATAAAAAAAAGTTTTAAATTAAAAAAAAAATTTAAGAAAATTTAAAAAAAAAACAAAAAATACGAAATATTCAAGAAAGAACTATCTAATTTGTTTGGGACAAATTTTGCTAACACCAATAGATAATAAGTTACATGGATGAAAATGAACACCTGTTTGGCCAAGATGTCATATTTTGACCCCCTGTAATTCAGAAACTTTTCGACCGATCCTGTTGAAAATTTGAGCCTAAACTACTATCCAATAGCACAAACCTGGGTGCAAATTTCATTCAAATCGAAAGACATCGTTTTCAAAAGTTGGGTCACTTGGCATGAAATCCCCCATATAACTTATCTGTTTAACAAACGTATAATAATTTATTTCCTTAATTTTGCAATCATGCATAACCTTTTTCTTCCTAAAAACTTTTAATTATTTTGTAGTCATTCATGTTTTCCGATTAACTGACTCTCGCAGTCGGAAAAAGACGTGGAAGAAGATTCTATATGCTTTATAAACAAACACTGTTTGTTTTGACAATAAATGTTTGCTCATTTGGAGAATGTGTTTTAAAGCGAGCAAAAATGATGGTATCAAACATACATTTTGTGTACAGCAAATATTATGATTTTAATTGTATAGTTGAAGAGTAAATATTTCACGTAATTTAATATGTTTAGCTAGATCATGGCAACTTTTTAGTTGTAAAACATCATATAATATTATTATAGTGAATTAAAAAATGTTAAGGAGAAAAAGATGTTTTCAAGTTAAATAAGGATTATAATAAGTGTATTAGGGTAAACATATTAGGCAAATGTGAATAAAAATGGTTGTAGTGACCATTCATTAATCATGTTTTTTTTCTGCGTGCAATTAATACCTCACCATTCGCATGTTAAATATCGCGGTATAAATGTTGAGAGGCGTTTGGCTTCTGGGAAGAAATTCTGTTCTTAATCTCGATTGCAAACTTCTACTTTACAACTCTATTTAAAAGCCAATCTGGTGCTACGGTACTCAGTTATAGTAGACTGCCTCGACCTATAGTATTGAAAAAATTCATTATATCCGCCCGATTGTCGGAAGCTTAGTATTGTTCAGCTGAACAGGAGAAAAATCCATTTTTAATGTTTTCGTAAATTTATTTTAATTCTAATATTATAAATTTATGGTGCTCCTTTCATTACTAGATTAAGATGTTTTTAATTAAAAATTTAAAATTATCTCACAGCATCCAGGGTTTGAAAACGGATCTTTAGTCTATCACCAGGTTATTATAATTTAGAAATGAAAAAATTTGATACCCATATTGCCTATATATGAAAAAAGATGAAATATATCGCGATTTTCGCATTTTATGTGAATAATTACAAAAAAAAAAACATTTTTTTAAAACAGATTCAATTTGAAAAGCAGAACATTATTTCCACATACGTAGAATTTGTATGAAAACCCGAAACGAAAATATATATTACTAGCTTAACCCGGTGCGCTTCGCTACACTGACCCCGCACATTTTTATATTGAAATTTATAGTTTACTATAATAGTAGCTTTAACCACGTTTGAAGACTCTCCCTTTAATAGTTCTTCAGTTGAGCGATATTTAATGTATGCATCCTATGGGAGGTATTTCCCCCCCTGCGCCTACCCGCTTTATTTTTATTTTCAAAAGTGTAGTATACCATAAAAGTGACTTTTAGAAAGTTTGAACATTCTCACTATTACAGTTCTTAAGATATGCGATGTTAAACATTGGCGTCCTATGGGGTATTCCTATACCCCCGCTGCTATTTTATTTCAATTCCGGGGCTCAGAAGATCCTACTACAAAAAGTTCAGCAAAATGCGTGCAGCGGCTCTTAAGATATGCGATAATTAATATTGGCATCCTATGGGGGGTACCAATTCCCCTGCCCCTATCGAAAAAATAAGTAGCCTATTTTATTTTTAGGGCTCACGTGATGTTACTGTAAAAATTTCAGGAAAATCGGTTCAGTATAATATTGGCATCCTATGGGGGGTACCAATTCCCCTGCCCCTATCGAAAAAATAAGTAGCCTATTTTATTTTTAGGGCTCACGTGATGTTACTGTAAAAATTTCAGGAAAATCGGTTCAGTATAATATTGGCATCCTATGGGGGGTACCAATTCCCCTGCCCCTATCGAAAAAATAAGTAGCCTATTTTATTTTTAGGGCTCACGTGATGTTACTGTTAAAATTTCAGGAAAATCGGTTCAGTAGTTTCGGAGTCTATAAAGCGACAAACATACAAACATACAAACATACAAACACACATAATTTCATTTTTATATATATAGACGTTAAATATCTCAATTAGTAGGTCCCAGGTGGTCAAGTGTTATATGCCATTGGATACTGCTTCAAAAACTCTTTTCGATGATACCAAATTTTATTTATGTCGTCTTGGAACAAAGTATACAAAAAATTCTAAAAACTGAAAAAATACCCTATTAAAAAATGGTCCAGCTCACGGATGGTCAACGCTAGAACCAAAATATTTTGGGAATTATCATAAAACAAGTCAAGCTTTATTTTCAGAGGGGTAACAAAATCACTTTTTTTTTTGAGTCGCTCTAATATACATATAATCCAAGAGCTCATTAAGTATATAAAAAATAATCTCATCGGACAAACAATTTAAACGAAACATCACATGTCAGAACATTCGAGTTTGAAAGCTGAATCGCATCCATTGATATTCTATTGCCAGGCATTTTAAATTTAATGCTTTATAGCTCGTAATTTATCGTTTTTAATAATGAAAATTTAAACTTTGTTTAAATCATTATCAATGGTCTCCTGACTAAGGAAAAAGCATAGTTTGAACAATAAAAACCAGCGGAAATTAAACAAACAAAATTGTGAAACCTTTCCTTGACAACAAAATGTTGGTATTTCCTTTATTTTTCTTTAATTCTTTTATTGTTATGCATTTCTTCCTCTTTTGGTGTTGTTTGTAAAGTAATATACATATGTATAGATAAATCGATTTAATAAAAAAAATTGATTAAATAAGAAAAGAAAACTAGTATTTTTTTTAAATAAACAATTTGCACTACGTCAAAACATTTTCTTGACAAACTGTAAAAAGATTCAATAAATAAATAAGTATGCAAAAATGTGTGTCTAACGTCATCAAGATCAAGATTTAATTGAAAGTTAAAAATAAATTTGTCCTTTAAGCTGTTTTGTACTTCAATTGTATAATTGCGTTGGGACTTTGTTTAAATTTTATTTGTTTTTTATTTGCAAAAAAAGAAACAAAAGTAAAATTTATTCTCTTTTATTTTGTATTTTCTATGCGAAATTATGGGATTGTTCTTTTTTTTTTTTTTTTTTTTTTTTTTTGTTGATTGCACGGTTTATTAAATTTAACGTTTGGATTATTTTATTACAAAACTTAACACAAGTAAAGCGAAACTACAAGTCATTCCTTATTAAAGAAATTTTGTGTTTTCAAATCCCATGTTAATGAAAACGTCATAATTTTTTTATTATTCCAGACTAAAAGCATTTTTAAAATCAGGTTAATATATTAACACATCATATTTGTTGTGTTAAATTAATCCAGTTAAAGCTTAAACACTTTCTTAAGCTTGTAAATGTTTAAGAATCAAGTCGCCATTTTAATCAAAAAAATTAAAAATTTCTATTTAACAGTTAAAGCGAATTTTGAGAAAAGTCTAAATTTTATAAACATTTCCTAAAATGACAGATTGGCCATAATTTTTCTTTATTTAAGCTGATATCGTGTGGTTATCGTGGAAAAGTCTTCGTTCTGAAAGGACATTATTGCATATGTGTACCAATTAAAACAGTAAACTGATCCGGTCCATTTTCATTATACTTTGGCTAATTGTGGCAGTCGTGATCGAATACTTTTTCGGTTCGAAAGCAAATTTATTTCCATTATTGCAACTTGCCGTTAGTTAAAGGTAAGATTTTGTACCACGTATATAATTTTTCGTATATATAATTTTTCAGTGTGGACAATATAGTGACAAAAGTCTTACTTCGGAATACTATTTGTATATGGGCCAGGAAAAACAGTCAATTCATTTTAAAAAAAAAAGAAGAACTCCGTTATTTGTTAATGGCTTTCAACAAATTTCATCATCCTAAGTTCAGACAGACGGACAGACATGGGATATCCTGTTATTATTTTGATGTCTTACAAATTTATTATTTTTACTACACATTTTTACTGTGTATTAACGCTGATTTGATTACATTTCTTTCCAATTCCTAAGTTAAAGTAATGGCAACAAAAAATAGCCTAAAGCCTTTGGACACAAATAAAAACTTTTAAAAATAACAAAAAACAATAAAACAACAGCATTCATATCCGAATACGTTGAAGTCCCCAGGTACTCTCGAACATAAAAATCTACATTTTTGTGATTTTTATACTTTATTTTTGTTCTGGGTTACAAACATGATGATTTACAACTGCTGCTCGAATTGCACGTTTAACACAACAACGAAAAAAAATGAATGTTGCCGCATGTATTTATGTAGGGCCAAGTAAGACTCTTCCATTGGTGTTGCTTTAAGTGCTTGACTGACATTTTTATCATGCAAAAATCAGACTCTGAAGGACACGTAACAAAGATCATGCAACAAATAGTCACACAATTACCCATGAACAAACATACATGCACACATGTAACAAACAATTGCTATGACATACTTTCTATGAGTAAAACGGGCAACTCCAAGAGAATATAAAACAAAAAAGTCTTCGTGTTGTCAACATAATTTTAGGATTTTGTAGGGATATTTTATGTCTCTTCAAATTATATTCACTTGTTAAGCCTTGAGCATTATCTTGTGAATATGAGTATGTAATAGCACTTAGCAAGCCCATAGGTCAGAGGTCAAGTAACACTTAAAAAAAAAGATTGCGACTTCTTACAAGGAGTTTAAAAATGTATAATGATGTTTGCAGCAAAAGTTTAATATTACTAGCAGACATTTTGCAATAAAATAAATTTACCTTAAGTTGTTGAATATAAATATAAGATGAAAACTTTTCTTTTAAAAAGAAGTGTGCAACATTTGTCGTTTATAAAATATCTTGAAAGTTTTTAAAAATTCACAAACTTGCAAAGGTGCGGAAATACACCACATATAAAAAAGAATCTCATTTACAAACTGAATGCTATAAAGTAAAATACATACATTCATATATTTAACATGTTTTTGGTCTACTGCACTAAAGTCATGAATTAAAGATAAGACCCGACACTATTTCAAAGAAGTAACCTCATTTTAATAAAATTTCCAATTTGTACTTTTCACTGATGCCGCCCTTTTGAATTAAGTCTCAAAATTTTTACTCACTTGGTTCTCAGATTTTCCTTAAATTGTTCACAAATAAGAAAACTACAAAAAGAAAATCGTAAAAACAATACACCTGAAGCCCCGTATGTGTTTGAGTTTATTGCTTTTTAAAATTGTTTACTCTTGTTTTTCCCCCCCAAAAGAACGATAAAAATTTTATGGCAGGAGTGGAAGGAGTATCAGGCCTAGGGTTTTTCTTTCTCCATCTTTTTTATTTACCGGGAAAGCTGGATTGTTTTTTTCAATTTCCGCCCATTACAAAACAGTGCAAAATATTATTTAATTTATTTGAACAATTGATGAGATATTTTAAATAAATTTATAAATACATTAAACGTTTGTAAAGGGTGGCGCAGAATGAGCTATATGGGTTGAATACTTTAAAACTTTATTGTTTATTATTTTTCTTTGTATTTTCAACATTTTGCAAAAAAAATTGGGGAATTAATTATGAACGATCGAACACCGAACAAAAATAATTGACGCCGACAAATATTATTAAAATTACTTCTCTTGGGGTGGGTGTTAAATACTGGGTGGCACAGAATGAGAAATAATGAATTCTTTATAACTTTTTTATTGTTATTTTTGAAGACTTGTGGAATTAATTATGAATAATGGAACAAAACAAAAATAATTACACTCGAAATTTTGCGAAAAGTTATGGAAAACATGTTAAAAAGAGCACGTATGTGCGAGGCCGAAAATGGGCATTCCTTACAGGATTAAATTTTTTCAAGCTTATTGAAAAAATTCCCCAATAACATATTGTATATAAAAAGAAAAAAAATAATAATCGAAAAAATAAAAAAGATATACACCATTTATTCCATACAAAGCCAACGGCTTTAAAATACTTTAAAAATAGGATTCTACTACAGAATAGCTTAACAGCCTATTTCTAATTTTATTAAAGAATACTCCCGGCAATTAGAAACACGTTCACTTCCTTAACCGTGAAAGTTAACTCTTCATTTTAGTACATTAAGGTTACTCATCGTCGCATCGACGAACTTTTAGAAAAAAAATTCTAGCGGAACGATTTTTAAACAAATCAACAGAAATTATTTTGGTTAAGCATTTTATTAAAAAATCAAATTTATAAGAGTTTTAACTAAATTTTTCTGTTTTCAAATTTATTAATTTTTAAAAGCTTTCGTCATCAGTTAGCGTTGTTGAAAAAAGAGCGTAATTTGAAGACAAATAAAACAGTTATAAGTTAAAGTGTAAATGAGCTTCGTCGATTAGACGAAGAGTTACCATCCAGGGTTAAAGAACTTGTTATTCATTTCTTAAAGAAAATAATTTTCTTTGAATCGAAACATTTTTTGTACTAATTGCTGCATTAAAAATTTCCTCAAATTTTAATTTTTGAGTTTTGTTATATTACATTTTTTTAATATTTTATTATTTTGTGATTTTTTTTTTTTAAATATATAAAAAATTAAAAAAATCTTAAAAAGATATCAAAAAAAAAAATTCTTAAGACAATTACAAAAATTAAGTCCAAATTAACAAATAAAAAATTTCACAAAAAAAATTAAGAAAAGCAAAAATACGAGTACCATAGATCCGGATTATTCAAATTTCCGGTTAAAATAGCTCAGGTAATGAACAAAATATTTCAAAGGTTAAACTCAAATGCTAATGTTTGGCAACATCGCGTACATAAATATTAACAATATTTTCACATCCTTTTATTCATAAAAAATTAAACAGTTTTATAAAAGTTTCATTAAACCTGTTTTATCTTTTTGAATAAGTCCGTCAGAATTAAGCTCAAAAAGGCTTTTATGCAGCTGCCATAATTAATTTAAAAACTTCCAGCTTAAATTTCCCGGGGTTTTTTTCCCCAAAACAGTGCAGGAATATGCGATTTTTGTTTTTAAGGAAATCCCGTATGAAAAACACTAATCAGGCCCAAAATGTGTTAGTTACCTAAAGCTATTGATAAAATGTAAGTGTATGTGTGTGAGTATATGTTTTTACTTGCTATGCCGACGAAGACCAATACTCATACAAAATCAAGTCAAGTGTTGTCGTAGTCAAAATCATGAAAGTGTGAATAAAAAAATATTTACTGTACACAACAACAGGGTAGTGCAAATAAGACCTACCTAAGTTAACTTTTTTTATTAGATAATATCTGTGGTTTTCATGGGTAACCGCGTATGTCTTAAAATCAAATTTTTCAGAAGAAGGGAAAAAACATTCTAGATCGAACTATGGGCTAGGTATTGAACTTTTTGAAATTGGTAATTACGTAAAAAAGTCGGAATTGGTCCATATTTTTTCAGAAATTTTAAGAACCATGCAAAGAGCGCTTAAAATTAAGCAATATGGCATCAACATCTCAAAATCGAAAAAAATGGACATACGCGGTCACCCAGGTTTTAAATGAATTCAGAACAATGCGTAAAAGTTTTCGAATTTTTTATATTTTTGTCAACAATAAATTGCTTTGACTCTCTCAATATATAAATTCAAGATCAGCTTCCACAGCATTCATCCTTGAAGAGATGTACATTGTAATATTCGCACTGAAGGCAACGTAAAGCCCGCGCATAAGAGTGTTCAAAGTAATTAATCTGTCTCAACTCGTCGTCGTTTCGGCCAATTGGACTTTTCCAGGACTATATTGCGGAAAATATTAAAGTTAAATATAAAGTTGAGTTCATATATTTCAAATTCAAAATGTGCAAGCATGTTTGATCTTATTTGGGCCACCCTATACAACGTAAACAGAAATAAACATTTAGAATAAAATAAAAAAATTTCATGAATTTCATTATTATTTTTCTTATTATTTCTGGGAGTTCGACACCGTGACAAACAAAAGAGCCGAGTGCATAAATTTAATCTCAAATTTCAAAGCGTTTCGCATTTTATGCCCTTTTTTTTAATTTTAATAAAATCAAACTTTGTTTTGAAATTTTGATATGGAACTACAATATTTGTTTTGTGAAAGAATATATGAAATCTTTTATTGAAATGTTTGATATTTTGAAAATAAATATGTACAGAGATTAACAAAAGAATGCAAATTAAATATTAAAGGTTTAGTTGAAAGGCAATGCTAAAAAAAGATTAAAGTATTTAGAGCATTATATAACGATTAACGATTCTATTAGGCGATTTAAAAAGGGATTTAGTGTTTACAAAAAAGTTTTTCTAGGAATTATGGGATTTCTTCTAACATACCTCTAGATCCTCTACCGTTTTTTAATTTATAATAGGATCACCCTGTGCTCGGATTTTGACCACTAAACAATTAAAGTTAAAATAAATCTTCATATACAAATCTTGGTTCGAAAACGGCTCCAGAAATTGAAAAATAACAAGTTAGAGTGATATATTCGACTATGCCAAACTTTAAATAATCTTCGCCATTGTGCGATAAGGACAGAAAGCTATATAAATACCCTTCTATCTATATTGTACTACGCCCACTTCTCCAATCCCGCCCACATTTTGTCGGATATTGTGAACTGATAACCAATATCCTTGTGCCTAATTTTGGCTCTTGCCGTTCTTCAAATATACAGAACTATTTAACGTCATTATACGGGAAGGGCCACGCCTACTTATCTAATCCCGCTCATATTTTCAGAGAGATTGTGTTTCGATAACCCAGCAAATTTGGACAATTTTTATCTTACAATTCTTTTTATATAAATAAATCTACACTAATAAAATTGTTACAGTAACTGCTTGTGGGTTATTAAATTCGTTTCCCGTACGGTTAAAATTGAATAAAAATATGTATAGTAATTTTAAGAAAAACTTTATTTTCTAACATTTATGTTTGTTATTCAAAAAACGAACTACCAAAAAATGCGGGTTTTCCGTACTTATATTAGGTGTGTTCATTTAATTTACTAGCAAAATTTTGCAATGAGAGAGTAAATTTTAAATTGACAAAATGTGTCGCCCAATTACTCAAAAAAATAGAAAAGTACCAGCAAAAACTAGCAAGTTATTCATATTGACACTATTTAGCTGTAAGATGCGATATGATTTCTTAATAAATTAAATTATTTTGAACTATTTCCGCAAGAATATTGTTCTTAAATTTTGGAAAAATTAATATTTTATGTTATTGAAAAACTTTGAATTTAAAAATTATGAAAACTATTTTTATTTTGTAAACTAGTAAAAATTTTACTTTCAGAAATTTTCAAAAAAAAATTTTGTCTCTCAAATTTGTATGCTCTTTTTCACTCTGTCGTTGCAAGATTTTTGGGTACGTGAACACTTTCTGTAAATGAACACACCTATTGTTATGAATTTTAATTTTTTGTCGGTTAAATTATATTTTTTTTAAGCAACAACTGTTAAATTTTACGGAATATGCTGTTAAATAAAAATGATCCGCTTTTAAAATAAATTTTTACTTGTTTAAAATGAATTATCTGTGAAATTAAACTGCATAATATTTTGAGTGTATTATTATTATGTGCCGATTAAATTCACTTTAATAAAGACCTCCTCGTGACAAGGATGCAAGGATGAGCGATGCAAGGAACACTTCTCTGAAATTCTAAATAATCCCGTCCCCCGACACCCATCGTTATTCAGTGAGATAACAGGATATGTTACTCTTGTCGCAACCACTATAATACGATGACATGATAAAGGCCATAGCGTCAATGAAGAACAACCAATCCCCAAAAAAGTTGATAACATATCAGCTGAGAAGATAAAAGCCTATCCTACCAGAAGAATGGTTGGAGGGGCTATTGTTTACAATCCCAAAAAATGTGATCCTTGTCAATGCCGAAACTACAGAGGTAATCTGTTGCTGCCAATTCCGTCGAAAGTACTAACGGAAATTCTACTAACACAAAAGCGGTCTTTTTATATAGATGTGAAACCTTTCGCATGGCGTAAGCACTTGAATAGATGCTCAGATTTTCGCAAACAAAGAAAAGTTTGAAAGACTGCGGGCCAAATACCCTCTTTCACAAATTACTTCTCGAGAAATGCAACTAAGCTCTAGAATGGAACCAGCAAGATAACATATAACGAAGAAAGCCAAAGCATACATAGAGACGAACTGTTGAAAATTACGTAGAGGCATATTCGTATAGTAAATAATTATAGATTTAAAGAAAATTTTTTTCTTAATACCCCTAATAGTGTATCTTTTTGACCCTTAAATTATTTCTTTATAACAATCATGATATTTATGTAGTCGTTGTCTTATTTGCATAAGAAGGCGATAACATATTATCCATCTTTTTACTTTTTCCTTTCCCTGTCATTCGTGTATTGTTGACTTTGGCTTTTGCTATCATTATTGATGTTTGCTTTCGTTTTATTTTGTCCTATTTTCTCAGTATTTTTTTGCTGCTTAAAACATCAGTTGAAGATATTTGCACAAGAAATTTTAATAATCTATATGGGATAAATTCAAACACGCACACATACACACATCTGATATTAAATGTAAATGTATAAGAAGCCTTCCCACACAATAAAACAAATGCGAGGCGAAGAAAAAAATTAAAAAAGAACGAAAATGGTCAAAAGATAGAATAATATTCGCACTCTCTCCTCTACATCATTTGTACAACAATAACAAACAAAACCAAATAAACTTAAGCCAAATGAAACGCAAAAATAATAAAAATAAAGAACAAATAAAAAAAAATTAAGTGAAACAAAATATTTTAGCAGACTCGGTGGCAGCCATAAGCAAACAGCATTTAAATCTACAATTTATTAAGTTTAAATTACGTTTCTGGTGTGAAGGCTTTTGCTTTTAGTACTGCCGTTGTGGTTTATAGAATGTAGCATGTATTAGTAGCAACAAGAAGACATATTTTAAAGGATTTACAGTTGTATCCTTTTTTATATTTTATTTTCATTTTCATTGCTTGTCTTTTTTATCAGACTAATTTACGCTGTTCATATTGCGTTGTTTCTTTTTATCTTGTGGCAGCGTAACACATTTAGAGCGACCATTTTATTTTTTAATGCATATTGTTGAGCGGTGTATGTGTAGCATGAATGAGTTTGTACCATTTTTTTAATTAAAAGCTTTTATGGTAATGGAGCATTCATTGGCTACTCGTTCTGGCTTAGCTTGAAGAAAGTTAATGTATAAAAAAAAGATCGACAAATGCCGGTTATGTAAATAAATTAATTGTTTTTAAAGAATTATAAATATTTCCTGTGATATATGTGTATATATCACACTAACGCTTGTTTGTGAAAAGCAGTAAAAAGTTGGATTTGTAAAAATAACAACAAAGATGCAAAAAGAACAGACAGTGCATATTACATTGTGCGTTCGTCGCGACTCACGGATGATTTTGGTGTCAAAAACCAATATTTTTCATTCACTCAAATTAAAAAATCAAATAATGCAGTTTTGTAGAGAAATTGAGAAATGCTTAAAGATGAATGATGATGCATTAACAGTTTTTTAGAAATATTATATTTTATTAAAAAAAAAATGAGTAAAGTTCGTACAGGGGTGCTAGCAAAAATTGACTTACTGGCAGTTTCACAAAAAACAAAACAAAAAAAAATTCTAAGAAATTTGTTTTTTTTTTTCAAATGTAGTTGTGCGAAAGAAATAGTTCTTTCGACATCGTGAAATTGGCAGTTATATTTTCACGCAATGGTCTATACATGTATAATTTTCCTAATATACCATTAAGCTCTAATATATTTAAAAATACCGCATTTCTTCATAAATTTAATAAAGAAATTTTAGGAATATCATAAACCGTTAAGAAGAAATGCCCAAATTTATACGTTAGTCTCTAAAAGTTCAAGAAAATAGTGTAGCCGTACTTTACCCCCAAACAGATCTTTTAATAAAATGAAAGCTCTCGGAAATTTTCGGAACAGCATGAAAACTTTGAATTACTGGTAAAAGCCACAAAACTTGTCATTGCCTTGTAATTTTTTGCAAAAAAAAAAAACTATTGCATACTATTAGGCTAAGTTTTTATTGAATATTGAATCTATTAACAATTTATTGACAATTTAAGCGAAAAGAGTGCATAGAGATAATTAAAAACAAAACCATAGCGGTCTTCACATTTTGTATTAAGTGAACAACTCTGCTCAATTTAATACGATCTTATAATACAAAGCGTGAGTGTCGTTTTATATGTATTGAAAATTAATGAATTTGCTGAGTGAGAGAAAGAGACATATAGAATTTCGTCAACTGTTTGTGCAGGTTCACCCTGTTTAAGTCTTAGCCGTAAATTCTTGAGTTTTTAGGGTAGAGAGAAAAAAATGGCATTCTCTTTTCCCTTCTCTTCTAAATGCTCAAGACTTGACGGCTGAAACTTGAACATTGTGCCAGGACTTTTATTTTGGCAAATTAACGAACGTGTTGGATTTTTCAACTACAGCGTAGAAAATTTTAGTCTTACACATTTTGTTGTTGCTGTATTGTGAATTTTAGTACTTTAACTAAATCAATTAGATTAACAAGGTCTACAAGGGACTTAACTGTCAAGGGTGAAAGCCGCTCATATGATTTTTAGGACTAGCAAATGATTATCTTATAATTTTTTAGTTTACAAAAGGAAAACTAATAACATTTGCGATTTTAATTTTCAAAGTTTTTAGAGAAACTAAATTACTAAGCACTTTTACAAAAACCAAAATTTCCAAAAATTTACTTTAGATCTAGTTGAAGATATTAAAAAAGCCATTTCAAAGCTGTCCCTTAATAATTTTATTGATAGGTGGCATATGTGTCAAGTAAATTAATAAGATTTTTTATCCAAATGATTGTGCAACTATTAGAAAAAGATGTTTCAATTAGCTTCCTACCAGTACGCAAAGTGATGAAGCGGAAAAAAGCAAGAAAAAAGGACATGTTTATGTTTTCTAGGAAATTCAATCAGACCCATTTTACCACCTTAATAGTCTGAGCCATCCAAAACGGATTTGCAATGTGACGATGTAGTCACATGGTAGATGAAGAATAAATGAAGTTTTTTGTCGAATAATAAGAAAATATTAAAAAAAAAACTCGTATCTATGTATGGGTTTCATGATCTACGAGCAGTATATATAGTTTTTGCACAAAAATCAATGAAGCCATCCCACTGTGCGACGTGAAGCATTTAAGATTTTGTAACACGTGCTGAGGCTAATCATATTAAGCCTCTTTACATTTAAATAAATAAATTAAACAAATTTAATTAACCATGTTTAATAAAAAAAAAAATTCTAATTTTAACAAACGTTTAATGAAAAAAAATTTCATAAAAAATTGGTTTGGTATACCTTTATTAAATCTTAAATTCATAACAGAATACTGACAGGTCCAACCATTTTCTCTTTTATTTAAGTGTCTGTTTAGACAAAAGAAAGAAATCACGGGCAATAAACGACAAAGAATACAATAGTTGAAGTAGCGATATTTATAGTTGTAGTGGTATTCTTGTATACAAACATTTTTAAATTAAAGGCGGACAAACAAAAAAAAGAACGAACAAAATACCTAACTAACCAAAACATTTGATTATAAAATCGACTTCAGTTAAAAATTTCTTAGGTAAAATATTTGAAAAGGTTTGTCCAAAATGATTCGGTTTTAAAGTGTTACTCATGATATCCAAAATCATGGCAAATGGAATTTTTTTTAATATCAAATATTCTTAGTTATGAAAATGTTTTATTTTAATTAAAAAAAAATTTTTTTTTTATTAGAAATCGGCAGTAAGGCTCTGGTCAAGTGGGTGCGTAACAGGTTTGCAAATGTATATATGTGTGTAAAGGAAAAAAAACAGAAAACTGAAAAACAAGTAAGAGTAATATATTCTGTGCCGGATCTTTAATACCCTCCACTTGGAGTTCGAATATTTCAGGAGTGGGCTTTTTATGGGATCTATTTATTGTAAACCAATCTTTATAAAACTGACCTCACAGTATTATATTTTATTGCTGCTTTAGGCTTATTAAAGTCTATTCCAGAAAGTCATATAAAGAATAATTTGACTTAAATTAAATAAAATATCGAAATTTGTTTCAGAAATATTATTAGGCGTTTTAAAGTAATATCCAAGAGGGGATTTCATATTGGACTTATTGTAAATTATGGATCGTTCTTTACAAAATTCTTCTCAGTGATTTATAGTTATAAGAATACCTTCATTGGACCAAATGCAGTAATGCAATATTTTAAGATTTTATGCGTTGTAAAAAGCTTTTCGAAAGGCCGCTGCTCCAATAATAAATTATGGACCGACGAGTCTTAAATGTTTTCCTAGAGGGCTTTATATGAATGTAGTAGGATTTCTAGTCATATAAAGGAATTTGTGTAAAATCTTATATTAATCCGTTCACCATTTATGTTGGTTTTTGTAACAAAATTATAAATTTTTAGGGTAGTAATTCCCCATAAAAATTCATAACATGGCTAAATCGACTTCGAAATACTCATGGGCCCAGAATATATACATATACTAGGGACGTAACGATACGCCATTTTACCGATACGATACCGCTACCGATACTCAAGAAAAAATATCGCCGATACCGATACGAATATTAAATTTAAATTCAAGGTAAAATAAACAAAACTCAAATAGAGTAATTTCTTTTATATTTAAAATTGATTTTAATAAGATTTTAAAAACAACGAAATTAATTTAAATTCATGCTAAATTAATTTAGTTTTTAAACAAAAAAACAGTATGAGTTTTCATGATATCGCTTAAAACGCTCGAAACCAGTGCAAACTGTGAATTTTTACGCCCTCGCAAATGTACTTTCAAAAATTGTATGAGAATTATTTTACACAAACTCGTAAATTTCCCCAACAATTTAAACTAGCAAACTTGCGCTGTTCAATTGTTCATTTATATAAACAGATTTTTGTAATTCTAACCGTCGTTTTCAATGAAAAATTCAAGTGTTTATAAATCACAAACAATAAATTCCTCCAATAATTTGAACAAATTAGTCTTTTGGCTTTCCTTATGCATTTTTAAAAACAAATTTCACATTTTAATCAAAAATTTCAACTTTTATTTTTATATTTTTAATATTTTTTAATTTTTCTTTTTTTTTGCATTGACGTTTCTTACAAAATGATATTAATTGCTTAAAATAACACAAAAATTAAATAGGGTCTTCATGAAATGAGTCTCGCAACTTTATCCATTTGCAAAAATGGCAATATTAAGCGATATCATGAAAACCTTTAGTGTATGCGATTATTAATATTCCAAATTAATATTAATAAGATTTTTGTTTAAAAAACAAATTATTCTTGACTTTTGCGGAGATAATTCCACAACTTGAAGCAGACCTGCAGTAAAAAATCGTCACTCAGAAGTGAATGAACCCTTTTGTCGACTTAAGTATTTCTGCGTCATTGTCTTAAATTTTGACTATAATATTTAATACCGCCAGTAAACAAACTGATCTGCGCCTCTAGAAAAATTAGAAGATCTTAGGTATATCTCGACCTTTTTTTTAGCTGAGCCACTGCGTAAGATGGACAGAGGATCATTCTTCTCCAAATTTTCTTTTAAGATTTTCACAAACGCTCCAAAGGTCAGTTTTTGTAGACTTATCAGAACTTTTACTAGATGTAGGGGTGACCGTGTTTTTAACACTTTCGGAATGCAGAGTCATATTAAATAGCCCAATAAGATGTTTTTTCGATCTATTGTCTTTGAAATTTTCTAGCTTTCTATCGAAGGTAAAGAATTTTAGATTAGATCATTTGTAAACTCGTGCGTTACTTTCTTATTTTATTTTTTTCCCCCGTGTTTTTTATAAATGCACAATCTAAATAACATAAGGGGTACATCCATATACGGTACTGCAAATATGATCAAAATTCTTTCTAAACAGGGACACGGTTTAAAAATCTGTCATATAAATGCTCAGAGTTTGGCGCCTAAAATTGAAGAATTCCGGTACATATTTGAGAACTCCAACATGGATGTTGTATGCGTTTCAGAAACATGGTTTCATGCAAGTATCAGTAATATTTCCGTTTCTCTAAGTGGCTACAATTTAATAAGGGTTGATAGAGTTGGACGCGCTGGTGGAGTGGCCATTTATATTAGAAAAGGCATATCTTATAATATTAAAAGCACATCTAATGATGTTAATGGACATTCTGGCATTAATAACGATTGTGATATCAATAATGGTTTGGTGGAATACGTCTTAATAGAAGTTATATCTGATGGAAGAAAATTACTGGTTGGAAGTTTGTACAGGCCTAACAATAATATACCAATTGAACCATTTTTTTCAATTTTGGAGAACTTCACAGCTCTTTATAATGACGTTGTCCTTGTTGGTGATTTTAACTGGAATCTTTTGACTGACAATAGCATTATTGATATCTTTGCACCATTAGGACTTTTTCCAACTAACATAACTACACCGACTCACTTTACCTCGTCCAGTAGCACCTTAATTGATCTTCTTTTTGTTGGTGATGTAAGTAATGTTATATTATACGATCAACTATCTGCCCCGTGTTTTTCTAAACACGATTTGGTATTTATGACCTATAATTTTCAGTTGCAAATCCCACCTTATTCGATAACTTTTCGTGATTTCGAAAATATTAATTACGCCACACTGGAATTAGAACTTCTTAGAATTGATTGGAATGCAATCTATTATATGGTTTCTACAGAGGATCAACTAGCCTTCCTTGAACGTAATATATCATATTTGTTTGATCAATCTGTCCCAGTAAAAACCAAAGTAGTTGGTCAAATAAAGAGACCATGGTTCTCATCAAATATCAAACAAGCTATCAATAAAAGAGACCTTGCATTTTCACGTTGGAAGCGGTTTAAAACCAACGATCTACATGTTGAATATTGTTTGGCAAGAAAAACAGTACACAAAATTATTAAACAAGAAAAATCTAAATTCTACACAGAAAAGTTCTCCTCGGCTTTGGGAACAAAGAAAACATGGAAAACTGTTAGAGAAATCGGTATAGGTAAATCTGGAACAAATAACCCTGTTATTGTTGATCCAGATGTTATTAATGAAAACTTTGTCAATATTCCTATGGTGGACGCAGACATTAATTTTTACAATCATAACCATGACAATCGTCAACCCCATTATAACTTCTCTTTTGATTGCGTAGACCAGTTTGACGTCATACGAAGCTGTATGTCAATTAAATCAAATGCAGTTGGCGTTGACGAAATCCACCCAAGATTTTTTAAAGTAATTCTCCCAATAATATTGCCATTTGTCACACATATATTTAACACTATAATTACCACCAGTCATTTTCCCTCAAATTGGAAAAAATCTAAAATAATACCAATACCCAAAACTAAATCAGAATATAGGCCAATTGCTATTTTACCCTTCATGTCCAAAATATTTGAGAGGATAATTCATAAACAGATATCGCATTTCGTAAATGATCATAATTTGCTTAATGATAAACAATCTGGGTTTCGGGAAAAACACAGTTGCATAACTGCACTTGTAGATGTTGCGGAAGATATAAGAAGTGGTATAGATGAACGTAAAGCCAATATCTTAGTACTTTTAGATCATTCGAAAGCCTTCGATACAGTCGATCATAACGTCCTATGTTATAAACTACAACACATGTTTATGTTTTCTACAGCTGCTACACGTCTGATATCAACATACCTTACCAACAGACATCAGTATGTTCAGAGTGGTAACATCAAATCAAATCTATTACCTGTGCTGAGAGGTGTACCGCAGGGGTCAATTATTGGGCCGTTATTATTTTCACTTTATGCTAATGACCTTCCGAGTCAACTTACACACTGTAAAGTCAGAATGTATGCTGACGATGTTCAAATTTACATCAGCTGTAATTCATCAGAAATTGAACAATGTGTCTTAACTCTGAATACCGAGTTACAACATATATATGAATGGGCTACTGCTAATGGTCTTAGTATCAACCCAAAAAAATCTAAATACCTCGTTATCCAAAACCGAACTTCCATAACCGATAACATACCTGATATTTTACTTAATGATGAACGTATTGTAAGGGTCAATGCAGCAAAAAATCTTGGTATTATTTTTAATAAGAACTTGACATGGTGCAACCATATTAATTATGCATGTGGCCGTACGTTTTCCATGCTTAGAACTCTCTGGCAAACCCACTATTGTACACCTGTAAAAATAAGAATACTTCTCGCCAAAACCTATTTATTACCAATTCTGACGTATGGATGCGAGTTATTTGCCAAATGTGATGCTGCAAGTGCAAGAAAACTAAACTCGGTCTTCAAAAGCATTGTTCGATACGTATATGGCGTGAAAAGGTTTAATTCTGTTTCTCCTTTTACGGTAAAATTATATGGTATTCAGTTTGATGACCTACTCAAAACAAGAGTACTGATGTTCTTGCACAAAATCGTGTTTACTCAACTACCACAACATCTATATAGCCGATTAACCATATCCAGATCTAATAGAGGTAAAAGAATTCTATTGTTTAGACACCACAGTTTAACTTCCGATTGGCAATTTTTCATTAATGCAATCCGTCTTTGGAATCTACTCCCGCATAATATACAAATAATAAGTAACGCACTGAGCTTTAAAAAAAGCATTATTAATTTTTTTACACGGTAAATTATTCAACAAATATGTTGTTACATTCGTGTTTTTTTATTATCGTTTAGTTAATTATAAATTAAATTTGTTATTTAAATAATTACTAATTTTTTTTCTCTTTTCCTATTTTTTTTATATTTTTTTTATATTTTAAAACTTTTTCTTTCTTTCTGTTGTTTAAAAATTTTATCTTTAAGATTTATAATTTTTAATGTTTTTGCTGAAATAATGTTCTATACTGCAATAAGAGGCTTTAAGTCTTGTGTATAGAATTGGAAATAAATAAATAAATAAATAAATAAAAAATAAATAACAAAAGATTTCAGTAATTTCTAAGCCCTCAAATCTTTCATTCAGAACTAATGCTGCGTAAATCGCCAATTTATGGGACTCTGAACTATTCTGCATCTCAGGTAATATCGTATTTTCTAATAATGTTTGACGACTGTTAACTAGCGAAATAGCATCAGAAAATGTAGCAGTGGATTTGCTTATGGATTTTGTTGTCTCTTTTAAGTAACCCAACATTTGTAGCGAAATCATTTTTTTTTACAAAAATCATTAAAAATTGGCAAAAAATTCTTTAAACGTACAAATACATACATCCGTTATTTATAAATGGGTGAACTTTTTACCATTATTGTGAAAAACAAAACCGCTGGTGCTGCAGGTCCACACCAACCGTTAAATGCGTTGAAGCCCAAAAAGTCAAAGTGTATTGCCATGAAGCATGAAGTAGAATTACATTCTACTTTAGCATGCGTCTCGAAAAAAAGAGAAACGCGTGGCGTGGACCGACCTCCAGCTTAAGAATCCAAAGAAACAATTTATTTTTCTGTTTGATATTTTGCTATTAGTTGTTATGCTAAAAATAAGCATTGAAAATTAAATTCTTTGTTCAAAAAAACTATAAAAAAGTATCGGCATATCGACAGTAAAATATCGCCATCGGTATTCGTTACGTCCCTAATACATACCTTGTGGGGTTTTAGATGAATATTAAAATATTTTCACTCGGAATGAAAAACTTAGTATACCCTCATTCAACACTAGTGGTGGTGGAGGGTATAAAAACATGGAATAAATGAAAGAATATCAAATGAGAAAACATTACACATGCAAACATTGTTGATACAAAAACATACAACAACAGCGGCAGTTAGACAGTCCGACAAAAAAAAAACAATGACACACATTCCATTTACAATTCATTCATACACACACACACTACCAAACAAACACGGTGTTTCTGTGTTGAATGTCTGTGTTGGCTCTTAGAACAAACAAAAAGACATTAAACACAACAAAAAACCTTTTTCTGTGTTTGCGGTTATTTAAATGGAACAAGGACTTTTTTTAAATCCTGAAAACTAGATGAGCGTCCGGCTTATTTAAATCCAAAGAAAAAACTGAATTAAACGCATTTTTATGTATAGAAACAAACGAAACATTTTTTAATCGTTTTGTGAGCTAAACGTTGTTTGAGCAAAACCAAAACAAATCCTTTTTAAGTGACAAAGAGCGCAAACAAAATAATTGGCTTTCTACTCATCTGTATGCTTTACAATTCGCTGCAGTCGTACTTATGAGGACAAACAAATGTCCACTTATTTTGTGAATCATTCATTTAGTTCTTTTAAGTACATTTCAGAATTTTGCTCTTGAATTTTTTGAACTTCTTTCTCTTCAATGCGCATTAATAAAAACAAAAACTTTACAACCAGCTGTCTTTTGAGTCTCTTAAAAAAAAATCACTAAAAGTCGCAAATCAATCAGTAATCGATTGCAAAAAGTTTTTTCTCAAAGCTTTTAAATTTTGCTCCCTTTGTTTTCTTTTCTAGTGCTGACCTCAAATGCAGAAACAATTGAAAACTATAGGTAAGTTCCAAATGTGTAAAATGCAATTGTGTATAACCCTACACTGATAGAAAAGGCGTCATTACGCTGATGTTTTTGACATCAGTAATATGGCAAGTGTCTTCGTTTTTAACCCCATGACAATTTTCATCATTGTGATGTCAGCCTTAACATCACTTGGCCAAATTGTCATCAGGGTCAAGAATTTAAATAATGTCATCGATGACACATTGGCATTACAGAATTGACTCAGTAACACCGGAGAAACGACTCATTAGACTCAATTTAATGACAGCTTAAGTCATTGGAGTTGACTAAATTAAGAGAATATTATTATTTACTTACCCGTTACACATGTTTGTTTCACCTTTCTTGTATTCCACCCTTTGTTAACAGAAGAACTCTCAATTATAAGACACCATCACAATGCCCGATATGGTTTTCGTAATCATTCTACTTTGAGAAATGTATTTACCTAAATAATATAAAAAAATAGAATAGAATTTTTTTTTTCTTATTTTACTTTTTAAACATGAAAATAATGTCAATAATACACAAAATGTGGCATCGAATTTATGTCACTGTAGTCATGCATATATGACGCAAGAAATATGAAAAAATTTATTATGACGTTCTTCAATTATGACTGATTGATGACTGTTTTTGCCTCATTGATGCCATTTGTAAAAACATTAATGTCACAATTCTGATTCTGATGAGTGTATAATCTTATCAGTACCAAAGTCCGCCAAAAAAGTTATAGATGTGTCCACAATTGATTATAGACTAAGCGTATCCGATGTTGGTACTAAGAGACAGAACATGAATAATACGCTTGACCGAGACCTTGATATAGTCTCAGAATAGGGTCGATTTTAATTCCCGAAAAACCAAATGTTGCGTGCTGACGTAAAGGCGCGATGGATCAAGGAGCTTCATCTATATGTATGGGTGGTATAATCATTGAGGAATCAGAATCTCCTGATGTTCTGGGCATGAGGATACAATGTGATGTCCGATGGACAGAACTGTCGAAAGAAGCATTCAAGTGCCTCGGTTTTTTGGAACGGTATATGATGTACTTCACTCCATCTGATCTTCTTTCTATTTATACCACCTATATCCGACCGCGAATGGAATAAAACTCTCATGTATGGGCCGGTGCTTTCAAGTCTATTTTGGAGCTTCTCGATTTCGTGTAGGAGAGGGCGAAGGTTCTCATTGGCGACAGTAGGGCATCCAATTCTATTGATTCCCTTGAGCACCGTCGCGATGTGGGTTGTATTTGCCTGTTTTATCGTTACTACGATAGGATGTGTTCTGATGAAATCAGGGATCTGGTTCCCGAAACCCATACGTTTGTTCGTTATACACGTTTTTCTTCAAGCACCCATCCTTTTGAGATCGATTGACCGGTGAATCGTACAACGCATTACAGGGAAAATTCGTTTTTTGGCCGGACTGTTCGTATGTGAAATAACCTTCCTGCTGAAGTCTTCCCTCTCACTTTCAACATGAATAAGTTCAAGTCGAATGTTCACAAACACTTCTCCCTCTATCCTTCTTCCCATAACCTTCTTCCTAGTTCCAATACAATGCATTGCATTTGTAGCGGTCATCCACTCAGGGGTCCTAATCACTGTTTTATTATTTGGTATTTTGTTAAAGCTTTGATATCATTGCAAAGAACACTTTTGAGTGTATGCAGGTAATTCTCATTCCCTCTGTAGTCTTGTAAGCTAAAAGCTTTGGCTTTTCTAAAATTATTTAGGAGAACGTTTCCTGATGATCTGGCCTAAGCAGTGAAAAGCGCATAGGAACAGCTTATTTTCCAACAATAAATTTCAGTATTTTTTATCAATTAATAAAAAAAGGGAATTAAGCACAACAAACAAAATCTTTTAATATATAAATTCATGGTAAATAAAATAAAGTGATATTTATTATATAATACATCATATAATTAAAAGTATTAAATAATATATTTTTAATTTTTACGTATATTTCAATCTATTTTAAATAAAATCACACTAACACCACAAAAAAATTGTCAAAATGAAACAAGAATGAATCGAACAGCATGTTTGGCAATCTAATTTCAGGGCGCGAATCAAGTGGTTCTAAAAGATCTAAACACCAACAACAATTAATAAAAAAGAGGGAATTAAGCACAACAAACCAAATCTTTTAATAAATAATTGTATTCACATGAATTTTTATTTTATTTTTTATTTGTTTTAATTTTTTTTTTTTTAGAGCTAGTTCAGATGAACTACCGATAATTGTTATCAAAATTGGAGATATAGTACATTTTTCCTGTTTCGCAGCATGTTTCAAAATGAAACTACCTGTTTCGCTCTAAAAATGTTGTGTGGCAAAACATGTGGTTTCAATCATATTTGTGGCGCGAAAGAGGAATGGGAGGGAGAGCGAAACATGAATATTACTGCCCGAGTGAACATGGTATTATGGAAAAATATCAACATCCTAGAAAAATTATGGAAGATGTTGACAAGTGTTAAAAGACTAAAAGGAAGTCCGGTTTTGGTTATTATATACCCTGTTATTATCACAAGTATTTTAGAAAAAATAATTCTTTAACTCATTTCGATTTTTGTATTTTTATTCCGTTTAACTCCCTTTCGACGCAAGATAATTAGAATAATTAGTATTGTGTTTATTTGTGGGGTGTTTTACTTTTGTTGACCTGTGTTATTATGTGTGATTATTTTTTTGTTTCGGCTTAAGGTCTTGTGACGATAAAATATAAATAAAAACCAATTTTTTTGTTTTATTTTATTTTAACAATTTATTTTCTCCGATATTTCGTTTAATTTCGTTAACCATTTTCAAGGAATCTAAAAACAATAATTTTCTTGAATTTTACAACAATACAAGTTATAATTGAAATATTACGTACATAAAGGGTTAATCTCTTTTACCGCGTCTTTTTCCACAACCTAAAACGTTGAACACAACTAATCAACTAGTTGTCATTTCTTATTATGTTTATTAATTATGTGTCGATATAATTGAGCGCAATTGTCTGTGTCTATCTTATAATTAAGTCGTGTGTTTGTTGGAATATTTATTATATGTAACATTTCCAACGTTAATCTCTTTTTATAATTGTTCTCTTCCTGCAGTATTCTAACTTTCTCAAAGTCTGGTTTGTGACCACTTATTGCACAGTGGGCAGCTAGTGCAGTTTTTTGTTCTAATGGTTTGTCTTTGTTTTTCAGGTCTGATTTGTGTGATGAGATTCTAGTCTTTAATTTAGTCTTTGTTGTGCCCACATATGTTTTGTTGCACAACTGTGAACCATTACCATTTCAGTTTATCTTATATATTAGGTTTGATCTGTCATCCTTATTTAATTTGTCTTTAGTTTTACTGAACAACTTTCCAAGTGAGTTATGACTCTTCATAGCAAGTTCATACTTATCATTGTCATAAATGTTTGTCTTCTTAATTCTCTCAGATAATCCTGCTATTTATGTTATGGATTTGTAAATTTTCTGAGGTTTATCATTGTTTGTCGATATTTTTCATGTTAAATTAGCATGTCTAATTAGATCCTTTATGATGTTCTTTGGATATTCATTTTTCTCCAGAATATTGGTAATTTTCTTTATATTATCTCTATGAAAAATTTCGTCGCTTATATCTAATACTCTTTTAACAAAGCTCGTCGCTGTATTAATTATAACTCGTCTGGGGTGTTTGGAATAAAAAATTATTATCCTATTAGATGAAGTGGGCTTTTGATACCAATCTAGTTTAAGTGATTCTCCGTCTCGTCTTATGACTGCATCCAAATAAGGTAGTTCATTATTCTTTTCTATTTCCACAGTGAATTGAATCTGCCCATTATAAGCATTTAACATGTTCAAAGTGTCATCAACTGCATGTTTCTTCACAATGGCAAAAATATCATCCACATATTTCGTCATTATTCTAGGTTTCGTCTTTAGTTTCCCAATTCTCAAATCTAAAAGTTCTTCCATAACAATGTCCGCTATGATTCGTGAGGCCGGTGATCCCATGGGCATTCCCTTTCGCTGCTCATAAATTTTTCCATCGTACTTATTATTTTATTGTACTGTTTGAGGTTTTAAATCCGGCTTAAGTGCATCAAATTTTATTTTCATTTAATTGAATTAAAATTTATTGAGAATTTTCCATTCTTGACTGATCCAGGGATTAAACCCACGTTCACGGACAGGTCGATTTGACATCTTTCGATGGTAACCACACTATCTCTTCAGAAATCTTTGCCGTGTTACCCTCGCCGCCATTGACGACGGCTGGCACTCAATAGTCAAATATCAATCTTTAAACCAAATGGTATTTTTCCTTTGTGGGTCAAAATATATATATATTGGCACAGTTACTTAAGCCAACTTAAGCACATTATGGTTGGTTCTTTAACTTCTTAGAGCGGCACACAGGCACAAACATTTGGTTAACTTAACGCAAGATTAATTTTTACTCTAGTTAATTTTTTCACCTTTCCACTGTATTTTAAATAAATAAAATGTTATATTTTTTATGCAAAATAATTTCAATAAACATTTCAAATAAAAAAGAAACTTTTAACTTGGTGCGTTTTAAAGCGCGTTTCTTCTCCATTTTGGTGCGTTTTAAAAATTCAAAATTGACAACTCTGGTTTGCGTATTAAAGTCAACTCTCAAAACGAAGCAAGGAGATGAGTCGTGTAAACAGCATGATTCATAAACATGATTGAGAAAGCGCAGCAGGTGATTCAAGTCGAAGTGGAAGCATATCATTACTGGCTTAACAAATTTTCATTATTTTCAATGCAATTATCATTCAAACGAAAATTTACTTTTTTTTTATTCCAGCAACGTTTCACATTTGTCATTCTCTTTAATGTTTATCGTCTGGAATTGTGTGTGTGTTCGTATGTTTGTGTGTGTGTGTTTGAAGGAGCCAATTAAGTATTTAAAATGAAAATAACTTAATTCTTTCTATAATTTTTGGAAATTTTAAATATTTAAGTTCAAGTATTTCAAAAAAAGATTAATGTATTAAAAAAAGGAATGCTTTTGTAGGCCTCAGAGTAAACATATTTCCGTCATTTTAAATAAATATTTTCATGCTGCCAAAATCCCCGTTTTTCCCGCACACAATCACATCGGAATGTTGCTTGTTTATTTATTTCACTAACAAATCCAACGCACCCGCACTACTGAATTGATTTGTATGGAGATTTACAAGCCCATGGAGGGTTATAGACGTCTTTTTTGTGTCTTTCGGTTGTTAAAAATAAAAAAATATATCAGTGTTGGTAGCGGCTGTTTGTTGGGTGTGTTAATTGCTAATTAAAATACTTTGTACGTGACTCTGGTCAAATGAAACCGAATCAAGTACACAAACAGACAAGACAAAAATATTTTGTTGAATGTATACGAACACTGGCATATATTAACCACATAGAACCTCTAACTGTCAAGAGGAAATGCTTATTAGAAGAATTTGTTAATGGCGTAACTCCTTAACAGTTAATCTCCTGGGTTGTGTTTGAAGTTTTAAGCTTCCCAACGGTGTACGAAACAAGTAAATCTTCTGTTACCAGTATATCTAACTTAATGGATTTTAAAGAGGTCTTAATAGCATATTATGACATTTATGAGTTCGTTTAAGGAGAGTAAGCAATGGGTTATTCCTACTCGAAAATGGGTTGTTCTTAATAGTTTGTTAATGCAAATAAGTTGTCTTTACACACGCAAGAATAAAGTAATCTGATTTAATATTAATTTGCCGTCTATTTTTTTTTTTTTTTTTAATAAAAAAAATATATATTATAATAAATTTAATAGAATTAAAAATGCAAACAGTTCTAGTGTGTATTTGTTCATTTAATCTTAAAAAACGTCACTTAGTTATTAAATTCATATTTATTTTTTATTGTTTATATATTTTTATTATCTTGTTGTTCATTAGTGAGTCGTTCGTGGGAAAATTTTGAATTTCTAGTTTAAAAAATGAAACAGATAAGGGTGTTTATTTGTGTGTTTTATCTCTTTTAAGGAAACAATTTTTATATGGTTTTTTATTTTTTTATTTTAATTTTAAATTTTTGTTACTTACACTTATTTTTATTATATTTTTAATTCATTTGCTGAAATAGATATTTAATAATTTGTTTATTTTATTAATTTATTTACTTGCACAGACAGACAAACAGAAAACTAAACAAACAGTAAAAACAAAATATTGCGATTATCTGGCTGCAGAGTCAAAGATAATTAAATTCAAATTAAATAAATTTCTATAACGTACACTGATTGATTTTAATAAGAGTTCAAAATAAAATTAACTTTTTGGTTAAAAATTGCCTAAAATCCAAGTAATCCGTCTATAGCCACTAAAAAACTATATTTTTGCCATACGTATTTGGAAGATAAAAAAATACATTTCCGCATAGAAAAAAATAAAAATGCATTTCAATTAAAAATTTTGTGATATAAATGAAAAAATTAATTAGATTTGCACAAGTTAACAAATTAATAGTATCAATAAAATATTTTTTGATATTTAAAACCTTTTCTGCAATAGTGTTGTTGATACAAATAAACTTTTAATTCACTTGATTAAGTTTTTAATTAAAACAGATTTTATTGTGGATTAGTGGCTTAATTGAAAAAAATTGGCGAAAACTTCTTTATTCCCTTTAGTTCTCTTTAAGAGAAATGATAAAGCGATGTAATTTTTTCCTCTCTTTCTCTTTTATAAAAATTTAAGACTTGACGTCTAAAACCTGAGGTATGGTAATCAGCACTTAATACCCTTTCCCTGCTTAAAAGTTTATATAGTGAAAAAGACAGGTCGGTAGGGAAAGAACACTGTTAAAATTAGATGTGCAAATTTGGATGGTTTTTCTTCTTCCGGTTTTATTTATTTATCTGAAAATCATAGCACAACAAGATTGACATCTTATAAATTACAGCGCTAGTGAATAATTTCGTTAAATAATCATTTAAAGATACAATGTCTTGTTGTTTTTCTACTGTTGTTGAACCGAGGAAACTTTAAAAATACATCCTGGTCTTAAAGCATTCCTACAACGAAAGGTTGCTGTACGTTACAATAAAATTGTTGGAGCGTTTAATAATGTTACATTTTAAAGGTGTATTCACAAACTCCATCAATTAATTTGTATGTTTTTATTCATATTGTTGTATTTGTTAAAGTTCTGAGGTCACTTTATAAGTACCTTTTAAGTTCCAGGTTTTATTAAAACGATTTTTGGAATAGTTTTCAGCCTTTAATTTTATCAACATTTAAAAACCCTAAAAATACTTGGATAAATGGATAACGGAACCTTTTCATTGTTGCTGAGCCTTTAGCCTCTTCATATTATCTGAAACCTGAAACCAATTGGAAGCAAGTGGAATAAAATTCTATCTGCTTAAGAATGCTGTTTGAATAATATATTGGCTTTTATTCACTGCCTATTGCAAAACTATTAAAATGCTATGAAAGAAAACGCTTTCTTTAAAATCCATCTGATAGAAAACATCTCAAGTTAAAGGGTCTAACAAAAGCTTAACTCAGATGTCGTGTTGGAATATTTTTTTTTTGTCAATAAAATATTCGATTTTTCCCTATTTTTGGAAACATTAAGTTTTTATTGTATTAATGAGAAATCTAGACATTCTCTTTCAAGTTTTATTTATTTACTTGTTTAAAGCCTTCATTTCGAATCGATATTTTTCTCTGACCAAATATCTTACAACCACAAAAATACTAGTTCTATAATTGAAATAATTTTTGTGTAAAGTAATCAATTGCCAAGTGACTTTTTTATTTTCTGAAAGTGTAAGTTTCGTTGTTTTTATTATTAAAATATAATTGTTTATTCTTTCATATTCATGTTGAACTAAGAATGTACACAACTATATAACACACACACACACACATTTATTATTGTTATTTTGTTTATTTTGTTTAAATTTTTTAACAAATAATATCAAAAAATTCCATTTTTTTGCTCTTCCCAGCAAAAACTTTGCTTACAAAATAAGCAGAAAAATAATGAGAACTTGAGGAAGAGAGTACTTATTTTTCTACTAGAAAAAGTACTTATTTTTGTTCGCGATGTCCCAAAAGTAATCCTTTATAATTTGGCCAATTACAACCTAAACAATAATACATTTATTTTATACTTAAAAGTTGTATAAAAATGTGTAATTACCAAAAGAGACAAGAAATAAGTACTTTCAAATTAACTTTCAAAAAGGATAACAAATTAAAATTGCTCTGAAATCTTATGTAATTTTCGAAATGTAAGAAAATATTTAATAAAGGGTGCTTTTGCTGCACAAAATCATTTATAGCTCTAACACTGCAATAACAATATGTGTATTAATATATATAAATATACGGACCTGTCACAGAAATCAATTTCGATCGAAAGTTTTTTAATTCCGAGAAAGCTTCTTCAGAAAGGCGAAAACCGATAAATTTTCTCGGAATGAAATCACTTCTAATTTTTCGATCGAAAAAAGTTTTTGTTTTGGCTTGCACAATATTGCCACATTTAACTTAAAATAACAAAATTAAAATTTGTCGGAATTACGAAAATCGATCGAAATGAAAAAAAGGATTCAAAACCATTCCGAACAATTTCAGTGACAGGCCTGATTATGTTCTTCAAAAAAACATCGTTAACATTAGATTGATATCACTAATAGTATTCTAATAACAAAAATATATTGTGTTGGTAATTTTGGAACACATTTATGTATTTATTTATATACATTTGATTGATTTTTGGATTTTTCATGTATTTCACATTGAAATTATTCTTAAAATATTATAATATTACCGGATATCTAACAAATATTAATATAATATATTGCAAATTGATTTTAAAATTATTTAAAATCATATAATAATAACTTATTTATGTCATTATACCAAAGTATTTTTTTGTATGTATAATTATGACTTATTTAAGATATAATAATAAAGTTATTATTTTATATATGTATAACTAATAATGCAAAAAGTGGCGAATAAAGCTGCAAAGTAATGAATTCTGGAAGTCATTAAAAATAGCATTGTAAGTGAAGTTTTTGCTGGGTTGTTGTTTGTTACAGTTTTAATTGCCACATTAGAATAATATTTTCATAATAAAATGTTAATAAATAATGAAAATTTACATTGAAAAATTTGTTTATACGTATTTGTTTTTTTTCAATTGTAATGCACGATTTTATCAAAACATTCTATAATTTCGCTTAATTATCTATTTGTTTGTTTTTTTTTTTTTTTTTTTAACTTGTTTTTCTTTAGAAATATTGAAATCGATTTACATAGCGCATATTAAAACATAAACAGACACAACTCAAAACTTATGGAAATCGATTTAATTCATAAGCCCGTTCATAAATCAAATCTATAGCGGCTACGAAAATTTTTGAAGCCAGTTTTCTGGCTCTCCTAAACAATTTTGAATTTTAAGTTGTGCCTGTTTATGATTTAGTGTGCGATATGTGCGTATATAAAAAAATATGGTAATTAATTTGATACATTGTAATCAGTGTTGCCAAATGTGCAGATTTATCTATTTTTTGCTGTTTTTAAAGTGCAAAACAATCTTGCATTTTTTTAAATCAATGCAATTTTTCAATTTAATTCAAGTCATACAAAGAAGCATTTAATTACAACAAAATTAACAAACACTTATTCTTAAGCAACAATTTTATAACGTGTGCTGCCTTTTAAAAGCAACAAATGTACATTTATTCTAAAGAAACAAAATATATGCTCCCTTATTCATGAACAATATTTCGGTTTTATGAAAGGTTTATTTTGTGTCGTATTGGCTGTATTTGCTTTAATTTTATGACTATTTCAAAAATGTTATGTTATTTTTCGCATTAAAATATTATATGACAATACAACATTGTTACCTGTGTATTTTTAGTCTGCTATTTTTCCAGTTGCTTTTTGTTCACAATTTTCATTTATTATTTTTCTTTAACTATTAATTTATACATTGCATAAAAAATTTAAATTTGTTGTCATTTAGTCTCTCTCTCTCTTACTTTTTAATTTAATGTAAGTTTGTTAGTAAATTTTTTTTAGTGTTGGTTATTCATTTCTTGTAGGGTTCTAGTCTAATTGCGCAAGAGGAATGGACCCGTGAGTCCACCTGCTCCACATCGAGGGCACCTGGATATGATGAACGGAGAACCAAATCTCTACTTAGGTTCAATAGGAACCAAATAAGGACCGTGGTGTCGGTCATAACTGGACACTGGCCTGTTGGGACTCATTCTGGAAGAATGGGTCTGGTATTCAATGACTACTGTAGAAGTTGTCATGATGAGGAGGAAGAGGAAACTGTGCTTCACTTTCTCTGTCAATGCCCTGGGCTACGGGGCATCAGGGAACAATACCGAAGAGAACCGGTGTTTACCTAATATTGCTTCTTCTCTTCATTAGGAAGATGAATTGGCTCAACCTTGCAGTGACACCATCTGAATAACTGCTCTTCGGGATGGGCATTGGCGCTGGGTATCACAAAGGGACCGCTAAAGGACCCAAGTGAGCTGTCTCTCGATGGCTGCCCATGGAACCTAATCTAACCTAGTTGCAGCTAATGTCAAATTTGATTGAACAAATTTGCGACGTGTAAACCGCATATTGCCATGAGTGGCAATGATTGCTCTTTTGATTGCTTGAGAAATTATTGCTTAGCCATCACCTGTAAAATCAGTTGTCATTTATCTGACATTTCACTTATCAGTACGTTTGTTTATTGCAAAGTAATTTCACGTGTTCTGCAGCTATATAATCACCAATTATAGCGCCCTTGTTCTTCCGACATTCTGGCTTGTGCTAAGCAAAAAAAATTGTGGAGGCGCAGCGTTTAAAGTCTAATTTTCTAATTTTGATTTACTTTAGAGAAGTTATTCATTGTTTTTTTTTTTCTTATTTAACGTTAAGGTTGATTATTTTTCTTGAATAAAAAAAAAATAAAAAGCTGCCAATAAAACCATTATATTAATGTTTATTATGCGTTTAGGACAGTTAGAAAACTATTTCTTGAGCACAGAATCTGAACAAAAAATAGTGTCTTAGATTATTTTGCTTTTAAGAAGCCCTTTTTCGCTATGCAAAATGCACGGAAACTCTGACTTATTTTTTGAATATTCTTGACTTATTCAATAATCTTTTCAAATTTTTTAAAATAATTCAACCACACGCTTATTTCTGGATTAAGGTAAAAACTTTGATAGACATATTAAATTTATTTATTGCGTCTGACGTTTATAGAAAAAAAGTGAGACATTTATTCCGTTTTTTTTTTTCATTGTAACAAATAATTGAGGTGAAAAATTCAATTAACAAAAATTTGAAATAGTAAACCAATTGGAAAATATTTATAATTATTTGTTTTTAAACTTGTTATTATCATATTTTTATTTTGTTTTTGATATGCACTCTTTTACCTTTATTAAGCAATATAAATCACTTATATCCTTTGCAACAATTTCAAATCAGGGTAAAAATTATGTATAAAGATTTTTTATTACAGGGGAAATTAAAGAAACACAAAAGAGAACCAAATAATTTAAACAAATTGCTTTTCAAAAAACTAAAAATTCGAGAGTTTTTTAGTTTGCAAAATTACTTAAACACAAAAACAAATTTAAGAAGCTCAAAAATTTTCATTTGCACAAAATGAAACAAACACATTTATATGACTTCAGGCTTACGAGTACTATACCTAGCCCTGGAACAAATGCATTTAATATGCTAATGCGTTGAAAATTTTTTAACATTAAACCAACTCAATAGAAATACAAGATTAATAAATTTATCGCTAACTTTAACACTTTTAATGAACTTTTTTTCTTATCAAAGTAATGCATTACTTTTTAAGCACTTATAAGCAATGATAATGCTTTTTCATATTTAGACTACTCTAGTGATTATTCAATAATAATGAACTATTCATGATGTTTTTTAATAATAATGCAAAAGTAGTACATTAATTCGCAAAAAAAATAATTCACTACTTTGATAAGAGAATAATGTAGTGTATTAAAATTGTAGAAGTTAGTGGTAGGTAGTGCAATAATTTTGCACTAAAATGGTTTTTGGTCAATTTAATGGTAATGCACAAAAAGTGCAATTCAGCCCTGGGCAATTTATATTTTCGTATTTTTTAGGAAGTACAGACTTCATAATACTGAAGTCTTCAAATGAAACCTTCGTTTTCAACATGTAAACCTTAAAAGGTTTGAATGCAACCGGCTGAAATATCTGTTAAAAGTTTTTTATAAGGACATTCAGTGCATTCAGTGCATTCAATAAAAGGATCTGATTAGCCAATGAGTTTCGTTTAATGGATCTAGAGTACTAAATGTGGTAGGGCACACGCTAATTTCACACAACCTGTGTCGCAGCTTTCTATTTTTTTATCTTCTATTCAGTTTTTATAGCGCTTATTTACATTTTCACTTGTTTTATAAATTATTGTGCACTTTTTTTAACTGTTCGCCTTCAGTTGCACACATACACAACAAAAATATTTATAAACAATTTAAACGTGTCAGCTTTTTTTTTTATTGTGTTGAAAGTGGCTTAAAAATGAAAAAGTTAAAATTCTATTTGTTGTTTTTTATTGGTATTTTGATATTTTACAAATAAAATTAACATGCCGCATAGTCGTACAATGTGCAATTGTTAGCGATTGGCATTAATCTTAATATTAATTGTTTTATTGTTATTTAACGTTTTTCAATTCATTTATTGTGTTTGCAATACAACAAAAGCAAAAATAAATAAAAACAGCAAAAATACACTAAGAAAATGCGACATGATTTGGCACGCGCTATGTAAGGCAGGCACTGTGTGATTAAGGGCTGATGCTTAGCAGAGTTATTTACTCGGACTGGGGAAGCGAGCGCTTAAAGAAACTTGTGACTAGAGGGACCCTACATAAAAGAGTTCTCTCTCCTTTATTGTGGTTATTTTCTGTCAATGTCGTTTTAGAACTTTTTGACAGGTTAGGTCAAAAGGTCGTCGCCTACGCGGATGATGTATTTATATTGCTATCGGCAAAGTTTCTAAAGACAGAGTTAGTTCTTTTTACTAGGAGGTACAAGCTGTAGAATTTTAGGCTGCCGGTACTAGGGGAAGTAGAGCTTAGACTTTTTGATAGTGGTAAGTATCTAGGAGTTTTTCTGGAGAGTAAGCTGTCCTGGAGAAGGAATACTCAGGGAGACTAAAAAGGGGTCTCAATGACTACAATGCATGCAGATCGTCGATAGGTAGGAGCTGGGAACTCCAGCCGTCAGCGGTGGGATGGCTGTACATTTCAGTGGTTAAACCCATTCATATGTATGGATGCTGTGGGTGATGGGGGGCATTGAGGCTGGCTAGTCGGAGGTACCATGAGAAGGTGAAGAGGTGTGCTTCGATCGGCACGACAGGGACCATGAGAAGTACCCCTTAGGAGGCACTGGATGTTATTATACATCGTCTGCCCATACAACAGAATGTGATGGGAGTGGCAGCCAGGAGCATTCTTAGACTGTGGGAGTTTGGTCTGTTAGAAAATTTGACGGAGGGCCACTCGTGAATCTTGGGTGAAATTGGTGCTGGTGGTTATTACTAGTACTCGCCCGGCTCCATGGATAATGGGGAACTAGGGTTGATTTTGGGCATTAACCAGAAGTAATATTACCGTCTAGGGAGATCTGGTCAGGTCAAGGCAGATTGTATAGGGGATTTGATATATTCACTGCTGGCTCGAAGATAAAAGGCTAGTAGATGATGGAAGCATGGCTCTAGGGGGAATGTTAGGGGATTATGTGATGAGGCTGTGCTGGGTACCGGGTGAGGCTCTGCTGGGCTCGGAAATGTCTGTAGGCGGTCACTAGATTCCGGCATGAATTCGGAGATGTCTCTGGTTGCGGGCCCGAGAATCTGACGGGAGTCGTAATGTAAATGCCCTGGCTTCGCAGCAGGAGACTGTGGACTGGGTACATTTAGGGCAGTTTTCTGTTTCTTAGGGTTGTTTTCTTGTATTGTCCGATTTTTATCTTCCAATTCACTATTTCTGTGCTTTATCTCTTAATTTCTCCTTTTCTTCTGTTGCTAGAATTCTATCACTGACTAAGGCATCATTAGCTCTATAACAGACTTCTTCTAGCTCATAAAAATTTAGATAAAATTTCTTTTAGATAGAATAATTTTTTTCAGTGTTGCTCATTTGTTTCGCACATTTTGTTACATAACTGAAAAATGCATTTGCGTTTTTTAAAATCAATTTTATAAAAACAAAAATACTCTGAATATTATTATTTAAAAGGGCTTTATTTTTTCTTTAATTGATGTTTAGATCCATGAGCAATGTTGAATTTTGTTATTATTATTGCTATTTTGTTATTGTTTATGCAACACAATGCAGATGTATTTGAAAACTGTAATGAGTTTATGACCGTTACACGTTTAATTTTTAGAAGAAAAAAATAAACTATTCCTTTTAAGATACAGAGAAATGAGAACTGTCATACAAATAGATTTTAATTATGGCAAATATTTTAAACGGCTTGTAAATGTAAGTGATGAATGAATTTCAAAACGGTCCAGTTTCAAACAGGCAGCTTAAGCTTAAGACTTTCTGTGTTAAAGTTTTCGATGCATTTAAATAACAAACATTAAAAACTATTTCCTAAGTATATTTGACAATTATAATGGACGATTAATATTATAAGCACAATTGGGGGCGAAAGACAAACTTAGCACAGCTCGGCGAAAAACGTATAAAAATTATAAACAGCAGATGATGGGTGCGACCAGTGAACATTTATTTCATTAAGTCCATGGATATAATCCTTACAGACTAAATATTGAATAAAACAATTGTTTCTTAATATAAAGATAGTGGTTTGTTTAAACTTAAAATAATATTAAGTTTTAAAGCATATTTATTATGTTGTCATTAAAAGAACAACATAATGTCCTAAACGGATCTGCTATTTCGTAGTTTGTTAAAAAAGTTTTAACTTAAAGTGGATTTTTGAATCGTAATGAGCGTTGAGGATCGTTGAATAGTATTTTACTAAAAATAAAATTGGATAAAACATTTCGATTTGAACGATTTACAAGAAATGATACATTAAGAATAATTCTTCGGCTTTTTAATATTAACAGTCGAATCAAACCAAATCGTAATGAATATGGCGGAAACGCAAAATATCCTTGATATAGGTACATGACAAAAGATTCAACAGATTCAATAATATCAATAAGAACCTTAGAGTAGGGGTTCCATACAATTGAGCCATACTCTAAAATCGGTCTAACAAGTGACGTAAAGAATGTATTATTGATAAAGGGAACCTTTTGATGAAAGTCAAGATGACCAGAGGACCATCTAACAAAAAACCCATTTTACGTTTACCGACTCTAGTTTATTACCATTGCTAGAAAGGGAATTAAGGCATTTATTTTTTTACTTACAACGTAAACGTTGCGGTTGACTATAATGATGGGTAGGTACTAAAAATACGAAAACGTGCTAAAATGTATAAAATAGAAAACAGAAAATTTGTCAACAATTTATATAAAAGGTTTTCACAATGATTATCTTAAAATTTTAATGTGGCAACGTGTTGTATCTAAAACTCTCATTGTGAGCAGGCCAACGATACAAAACACAGTCAGCCTTCTTACGGTTGAGTCATTTTTTGTAATAAATTAAATTAACATACAACCTGTGTTCTTCATTCTTCTACAAAAAATTACTGTATAGTTTACGATGACGATAACCATAATAAAGCTGAGAATATTTAAGTATTCAGCCTTCTTACGGTTCTCAATGTCGGTAAGCCGAATCATATAGTAGATTAAGGAACACAAGTTGTGTGTTACTTTAATCTACTAAGACTCATATTCGACATCGAGAACCGTACGGCTGATTAAAATAACAAAATTTTTTAAATCAGAAATTTAATTTAATTTACACCCAAAATAAAAGGCAACAGGCTTGCCAAACCATATGAAGGAATTAAAATTGAAATGTCGCCATACTAAGACACATTGTAAAAGGGTATTGTGAATTTCCTAATGATTTATAATTTTTATATTTTGTTATTTGTGTCTTTTGTGGAAAAAATATCGTTTAAATCGATGGAAATTCGTTTTAACAATAAACATAAACAGACATAAAATTCGTCAACAGCGGGCACGTAAAACGGAGAAAATTTTATCAGGTTTATCCGCAACCTCATGTTTACGTAGGAGCACCTATTTACACATAAGCTTGGTAGAGAACACGAAACAGCTGATGCACAGCGTATAAGTTTATGTAGGAGTAACAAAGCCTATAGTTGTAAATAAATTTTTGCTTACACGTTGACAACAATTTATAAAGATAATGTATTAATATTAAATCGATTCTTAACAACATTTCAAATTTAAAAAATGTTTAATAAATTCATGTATATCGGTACTTAATATGCAAAAGGCCCTATTTCACACTTTGAAAATTTTACAGGAGAAACAAAAAATTATTTAAAATGATAAATTTTCTTATGCCCGTAATTTCGACATTTAGAAAATTAGATGTGTATAGAAATATATGGGTTAAATGTTGCCATTCTTAAAATAAATCTTAAGGCTAAAACACATAGGCCACATAAACGTTGAATTTGGTAAAGATAACTGTTAGGTAAGAAGACGAGAACAGATATCTTTTTGGAGAAATTACGGGCATTAAACTGTTTATAATTTAATTTTCTTGTAAAACCTTACAGTGGTTTGGTCGAAAAATTTGTTGTGGTTATTTGTGTTGATGGAATTCATTAGAGTCAATGAAAACGTCAATTTTTTGAATTTTTGGTTAGTTAGGGCCTTTTGCGTTTTAGGTCATGATATGTTATAAAAATCAAGCAAAGCCGCTCATGTTAAAATATACAAAATTTTTTATTTTAACATGAGCGGCGTTGCCTGATTTCGCTGCTGGCAACTCAACTTCATTTCAGTTGTCATCCGTTATCACCCCATTATTTTTTTATTTATATCATATCATAATTATTTAAAATTTAACTTTATTCACTAAAGCACTTAAGAAATTCAAAGGAAAAACGGCCACTATGTCTAACTGCAGAGTTTATCATACACATCATTTTCATATACTGGCATCTGTTTAAATGCTGACGACGAATATTCGTTGCGAGAAATTCGTCATTCGTCCCAATTGTGTTTTTATCGTAATTAAATCGTTATAATTAATACTTTGCTGCAACATCGTTATAACTCAAAAATATTAGTTTAATATAAAACGCCTTTAAAATTTTAAATTAACACAAAACATAATGGAAAATGAAAATGTTGTTCTTCTCTCAAGAGCTGACGTTACAATATTATCAGAAGAAATATTGACAATATCTTCATAAGAATTACTTACTATGCATTTGTGATATTCAATCAACATTTGCAATTTTTGATTTCTGACGTTGTTGCAATAAATGAGCGATTTAAAAAATATCTTAATTACACAAAAAAAAAAAACACAAGGCGAATTCATGTAAACGGTGGTGGCGATACAATATTGTATTTTATCTGTTGCTTCTGTTGGTCTATATGTGAAAAACACAAGTAACTTTTGACATTCCTCTCTCTAAGTAAGAAAAAAAGTAGCACAGCTGTGCTTTCAACGCCAACTGAAAAATTAATACGCCTTGCCATTTCCTTTTTAGAATCTAACAAAATATTTTTGGGTTTTTTTTACATAAAGTCCAGTTTTTTACCTGAACCAAACTTTTAAACCTTACGTCGAAAAACCTGCCAGCATTTTCTTTAAAACAAGAGAGAACATAAATATGTGAACACTTTTAAAGCTGCGAACAAAAAAAAAAACTTTTACAAAATATTTTATGATTTGATCAAACAAAATCGTCTAGTCAGTCTAGTACTTGGTGGTATGCAAATGTGCATTGAAATGCGTTTCAACATAAATTTGTTCGAGTGTGAACAAAAACTTCTATGAATGATAACGACAATGACGTTTTTCCATAAAATAATAAAATGGAAGTCATTTATGCGAACAGTTTCTATTTTCATCCACTTACATTTTCTACAGAAATATAAAACAAACTGCAGCCGCTGTGATTGCCCCAATTAAGTTGTAAACTATTTGTAAATTTTTATTGCTGTAAGTAAACTGCTGTCTAGCAAGTTCCAAGAATTAACATTTCCATTGGAATTATTTCGTATCTGTAGCTCGATTTAAAGATGAGTGTAACAAAAAAGAAAAAAAAAAGCAAAATCTTTAAATGAAATCATTTAAAAGTTACTCGCCTAGAAGACAATCAAGTGTTTTAGCGCTTAATTTGTTAAAGCAACACCAACTAGCAGCAACAAGTAGAGGAGAAAAAAAAGTTCAGAAAAATGTTAATTTTTTTTAATCAGAAACTAAATCAAAATGTTGTTGTATTGATTGGCCTCACAATGGTATTGGAAATTTGCAGTGTGTCTGCAGAAAGTGCTCAAGAATTTAGAAACTTGAATTTAATTGATGCAACCTCTGCATCTGCAACCACATCTAATGAATACTCGAATCAAGTAGATAATGAAGTCCTTGCTACTACTGATGCTGCATCTGCTGGTGTAAATTCCATAGATGAGAACAACTTGAATAAGGATAAAATACTTAAGCCTGAAACGCTTACTCTCTATTTGAATGTCTCGAAATATCCTGGGGAAAAGTGCAATCGTATTTGTGTGAGTGGCCAACGACGTGTATGTTACTTTGAATTCACTCTAGAATACTATCAAGCCATGGGAGTGTAAGTATTCTTTATTTTTTCCTTTTTTTCTATTTGCTCTTGTTTCTCTGACTTGTAATTGGTTGAAACTAATTGCAAAAACCAAGAAAAAAAAATTAAAAAGTCTTAACAAGTTAAACAATCTAAAATTTGTTGTATGCAATTCAATTAGTGCGTGTGGCAAGTGCGGCAAAGGTGTTGAAGGAGATTGCAGTAATCCACAATGCGTTGTAGGTGACGGTGTGGAAAAAGGAGTAATGAGTATAAATCGCCAAATACCAGGACCCGATATACAAGTGTGCAAGGATGATGTTATCATAGTGGATGTACACAATAAAGCGCATGGCTCGGCTGCTGCCTTGCACTGGCATGGTTTGCACATGTTGGAGACACCTTTCATGGATGGAGTACCTTTCTTGACTCAGTGTCCCATATCGTTCGCTAATTCCTTTCGCTATCATTTCTATGCCTCCCAGCCCGGTACACAATTTTACCATTCACATGCGGGTGGGTTAAAAAATTCCTTTTTGCTTTGTAATTTTAATTTAAAAATATTGTAGGCCATCACAAGGTTAATGGCCAATATGGTGCTTTGATAGTTAGACAACCGGCAGACACGGAAGCTTTAAGTCTTTTTTATGATTATGATTTACCCGAACATCACATTTTAATATCAGACTGGATGCATTCGTATGCAGAACAATACTTTCCCGGACTTCCAAGCTCTATGGGAATATATCCTAACTCCGTATTGATAAATGGCCGTGGAGTCTATACCAATGTAAAAAACTTCTATATTTATTTCGGAATTTGGACTTAATTATTTGTATTTTTAGCCCAAAACAAAAGAGCAAACGAAAGTACCACCAACTGTTTATTACGTTACACCCGGAAAACGTTACCGCTTCCGCTTAATCAATTCCATAAGTCATGCTTGTCCTTTCCAAATACAGGTAGGTGGAGAGGCACAGTGTTCGAAAATAAGATAACTTATTTAGCGTACGGTACACACGCTGAAAAACAATATATATTTGTTTAGTGCTTGTTTATTAGTCAACAACCTTAAATAGCTTTCATAACTATTTTCACGAAAGTAACAAAAATTATGTAGTGTTCTTTTTTCCTTATAAAATACTACAGTTATGTGGTTCTGTATGTTGAGTTGGTTTAGTACAGTATTTTTATTGGGTAAGAAGATCACAACCAGAAAAATTTTTTAAGTTGTTACTTTAAGCTTTTGTGTTTTCCCTATTTCTACCGTACAAAACACTAAAGTTTAGTTTATAATGTTTATTTTCGAATTCAAAGAATACTGTAGTTCTCAATGGATAAAGAAATTATTTTTATTATATTCAACATTTTTATTTTCGAATTTATTCTCTGAGTTAAATTTCAGTTATGTATTTTATAAAGCCTTTTGTAATAGTTCCATTCCTTAAATTTTTTAGGAATGGCTTTATACACTACCAGACTGTTATATTGTATCCTCTTGTTACATTTTACCTTAGCTTTCCGTTGACGAAGGCCGCAGCGGGCCAGAAAATGCATTACATTCTGCTGCTGTCTAATAATTGTAAATTTTTCTGTACATATAATATACTTCATTGCTATCAAAAGGATAGCTAAAGTAAAATGTAACAAGAAGATACAAAATAATTGTCTGGTAGTGTATAAAGTCATTCCTAAAAAATTTAAGAAATGGAACTATTACAAAAAGCTCTATACAATACATAACTGAAATTTAACTCAGAGAATAAATTCGAAAAATAAAAATGTTGAATATAATTAAGTTGCTTACGAAAAGAAATAATTCCCAAAATCTATTTGTTGAAATAATTTGTATTTCTCTTTAATAGATTGAACAACATAACTTGATCATAATTGCTTCCGATTCTTATAATGTACTACCACGCCCATTTGATACTTTGGTATCCAATTCGGGTGAACGTTATGACTTTATTTTAAATGCCAATCATACAAAAGGTGATTTCTGGATACGTGTAAGAGGTTTGGGTGTCTGCTCCATAAATCCTATAGAATCCTATGCCTTGCTTAGATATGAAACTAATGAAATTCTTCAAAGCAAAGATGAGCCCCAAATACCGAAATATCCTGAATATGAAGAACAATATCCTCCGGGAATAGTTAGTATTTATTGTGTATTAGAAAGTTTTTTATCTAAACCGTTTTTTCTTACATGCAAGATTATAAATCATCCCAACGCTACCTGCTGGGGTGGTGAAAAAGACCACTGCATAACTGAACTCTCTGCCCTAGAAGAAGATAGCGATTTGCGTAATGCTCCAGCAGATCACAAATTCTTTTTGGCTTTCCACAATTATCCAGTGCCAAATAAGGAAATCTTCAAACCAGGGCAATACAATCACTTCGCTAGTAAGTCCTTAGGACTTTTAATATTCATAATAATTCTTTACTCTTCCTTGCAGATCTCAACTCCAATTTAACAATAGTGGGTGCTATTAATAATCTGAGTTTGGTATTTCCTGATTATCCCCCTCTAACCCAACCCAGTAATATCGATGAGTCTCAATTTTGTGATGATTTCAATTGGCCAGCGAAGTGTGCGGGCAACCGTTTGTGTCCCTGTATTCATCGTCTGAAAGTTAAATTCAACAGCATTGTGGAATTGATTATAGTGGATGAAAGCGAAAGTAAATGTCTTTTTAAAAATTAACTAAATGACTATTTTGTTACACAGACGCTTTACGTGTTGAAATTTTTTCTCTCTTTTTATTTTCTGTGTTGCTTCCTTCTTAACTTGCTGTTTCGGTGGCATGTTGCAGATGTAGGTCGCATGCATCATCCATTTCATTTGCATGGCTATCGATTTATGGTCACTGGCTTGGGACAACATCCGGATGGTGTACCCATGAGTATACAACGAGCTAAACAAATGGAACGAAACCGCATGTTGCCAAGAGATTATTTTAATACACGTCCTCCATTTAAAGACACAGTATCAATACCCAGTCGTGGTTATGCAGTCATACGCTTTAGAGCAACGAATCCTGGTATGATGAAAGGACATACATACATACATACTCGTACATTCAACCAAATTACTCATGCCAGTAAAGTTTTCATTTTACTGCGACTGCTTGCTGTACAGCTGTGGTCACGGCTTTGTCATCATTCTCATTATTATAAGTGATTTACATGTTAAAACGACTATTAATTTGTCTTCCATTTACATTTTCTATAGGTTTCTGGTTAATGCACTGCCATTATGAGTGGCATTTGGCCATTGGTATGGGTCTCATTATGCAAGTTGGTTCTGTCCGAGAAATGGTTAAGGCACCCAAGGATTTTCCTCGTTGTGGCAATTATCTGCCACCCGTTAGAAGTCCCAGTTTTAAAATTACCTTTTAACAAATATTTTGTTTTTTGTAATATATTTCTTTTTTTTTTTTTTTGGAAAAATGAATAAAATCTTCTTTCCACGCTTTTTATTTAAAGTAAAATACAAAGAAAATTTATAATGAAAAATGTAGAAAGCAACAGCAATAAAACAAACAGCAGTTTCGACAACGAGTATAATGAAATTATTGTTGCATGTGCCAACAAGCAACAAACCCGCATTAAAAGTGGCATTTTTCAATTTAGTTTCCTTTCTTTATTTTGTTTTTCTTCTTTTGTGGCCTTACTTACCATTTGGCAAAAGGTGCAGCTGTATAATACAGTGAAATCATTGGGATTTCTTTCCAAAAAAAATTTTCATGACGTAGCCTTTTGTGAGTGAAAGGATCATAAGAAAATTGTCTGAACTTTTAGAAATTTAAATATCCACAAGAGATAAAAAATGTTTAGAAATCACCTCCTTTAATTGTCTCACATATATCGAACCCTATTTGCGAAATGATCGTAAGTGGCATTTAAAAAAAAAAAATTTTGATTGAAGTTAAAATTTTATGGACCTATCCGTGATTTCTAATCAACGAAAAGTTAAAATTTTTTATAACGTCAAATATATAAGGTATTCGATTTGGTCGTAAGTCATGTTATTAAGTTCCATTTGATCGTAAGGGACACACAGGGGGAGATTTTCCAAAAAAAATGGATGTAATTCTAGATTTTGGAAACGGCTAGTCCGATTGAAATAAAATTCCAGATGCTCATTAAGGACTTGTATTCAAAGTTAAGTTTAGAATTTGTTATATTAAAACATATCAGGAGGGCCTCCATATGTTCCCCAAGTAGGGCACCTCGGGTTATACAAAAATTAAAAACAATCCGGAACTCCTAATTTTTGCCCGGTAAATCAGTGGAATGTATATGTAAGTCGAGTTCTACAAAAAACTTATCGACATGCATATTTTATCTCTTATAGTTTAGGAAATATCCGATTTTGAAACTTGAAAATTGCTATTTTTGAATATCTTGAATATTTTTGTATGAATTATATCAGCAAATTGGTGAATACTCCACTTCCAATTGTACAAAAATCGTTTGTAATTAAAAACTAATTTAGACGTGCTTTTAAAAGTCTGACGTTTTTGCCATTTTTTGCTAAACAAGTATTTTCATTTCCTTCAAATGCAATGCTTCAACACGATTACAAGTCCTTAACGGAATTTTCTGAAGAAAAATTAAATTTTTTCGTATAATATTTAATATTAAATAAACCCAAATGTACGTTAATATTTATGGTTTTCAAATTTAGTTTAAAACTAACATAAATATCACAAGCGTCATGTTTTTCGTCAAAAATAGCTTAAACCTTTTGCGGACACCTTTTTTGGAAAAGAGTTTCCCATGGGGCTCTTGCTGTATCTCCATTGATTCTAGTTTACACTATTATACTTTGTATTAATACATGTCAAAAACTCAAGTAATATGTATTAGTGTGAGAGTGTGAATACTTTTTATATTTTATGAAAATGACAAGTATTACGAAAAAAAAATTTGACATCCCATACGATTTCATCGTTTTTAAAGGATGCATTTTAACAAAAACATATTCATGTGTGATAGTGTGAACAGAAACTGCAATGTTAAATTAGATTTTTGACAGTCGCAACGAAACTCATTAGATTTCTATCTCACAAAATATTATAGAATACGTAAGACTTGTTTGATGGTGTAAATTAGCCTTTATTAGGCAAGATAGGAAAATTCTGAAACCAGCAAACTGTTAGAAAATAAAAATTAAAAGTTAGTTAAAGGTAGGATTTTGTTCTACGTATAAAAAGTTTTATTCTATTGCAACTTTGCTTTAAACTTAAGTCATCGATATGTTAAAGGTAAGTTCATCCTACCAGGGTGGTTAAAGTAAAGTTTAAATAACACAGTGCAACAAAATTCGGGTCATTGCCGCCAGTCTCAACACTTGCAACGCGAAATGAAACTAGAGTTTTGGTAGAGCAAATCTGCCGAAGGGGTTTGAAAAGTTAGCTCGGGTTCCCGAAATATTGGACCCTTAAGTTTTTGAATTTTTTGAAAAGGCGTTTGGTATAAATCAAACAAATATACTAAAAATTTGCCATCTCCCATCAACATCTTAAAGACCTCGAGCCACATAGTTTTTAATATTTTTGCAGAAACAAATCGTTCAGCCTGTTTTGAAAAATATTTGTGGAGCATATTAATTGTAAATTGTTAAGTAATTTCTTTTTTTAAACAGGACAAATAAGACCCCATTATATGAAAATATAGGGTTAAAATTTCTAAAAAAAAACATATGCCATAATTTTTTTTTTTTTCTTTTTTTAATATAAATACCATAAAGCCAGAAATACTTTACACTATTTTGACTTAATTATCACTACTTTTGTGAAAAATTAGATTATATGCTACTTTACAATTTTCTTTTATTAAGCGTTTTACATACATTGCATGAAGTTTTGGTTTTAGAAGACCCCTTATGAAATTTGATGCGGAAAATATTCGTAGAACATTTTAACACTCTAAAGTGCCATTTTAGTATACTTTTGTTTAGAAATTGGAAATAAGAACAAAAATGACACCTTAAAATGAGTGTTAGAGGGTTAATATATTCCAAGAAAAGAATCGCCATATAATTCTACTGAAAACATCTGAAATTATTTTTTAGCTCAGAAGTACATTTAGTATATTTTTCTTGTCTTATACCAAACGCCTTTTCAAAAAAATTCAGAAGTTATTGGGACCAATATTTCGGAAGCCCGAGCTAACGTTTCAAAACCCTTTTGCAGATTTGCTCAAACAGTAGTCTAGTTTAATTTCGCATTGCAACTATAGCGGCTGTTTTTTTTTTTTTTTTTTTTTGCACTGTGTAATACATTACTTTTTATACGTCCGACAAAATCATGCCTTTAACTAACGCCAAGTTGCAATACTGGCCCTTAATCAGATTGCGAAGTTTTCGAAAGTAACTGATAGCAGGGCATGCAAACTGCTTAATTTATGTGAGAATTCCCACAGACGCACACTTTTACCTTATAAAGGAATTCGGATATAAGCACGGTAGCTGTACACGTCATGGGTTTATAGGAAACCCCGAAGTCGATTTTTGACGACTTTTATTAGTTGTACTTTCTGGTAGTATATTTCGTCTAGATCAATATTAACACACGTATGAAAGTTTGTTCAATCAGGGATGTTAAAGTTGGTGCAATTGTACTTTTAATAAATAAATAAAGAAAATGAATGACAAAATTCCAATTTCTTTAATGTTTTTTTTTTATAAAATATGTAAACAAGAAAATAACTTTGCCAGATTGCTGATTTATTAACACCCAATTTTTCAGTTTTTTTTGATTTGACGTTTTTTTTTAAAAAAAATTTTATAACACTGAATCCACTTAAATGTTATATCAATGACAGCCTATAATTAACAATGTAATGTTTTTTTTATGTTATTACTAATAAATAATAGTAAAAAAAATAATAATAAAATAACTATTAACATGTTTAATTTTTACTGTCCAGATTAGAGGCGATTTTTTCCCAACTTCGTCTGGTAACCCCATCTTAACAGGGCATTATCAACACTTTCGCTGTATGCGGGGCGTAAAGTGCATTGCCTTATGCCATTAGTAAGGGTGCACTATTTAGAATAAAACAAGCCACCCTTTTAGAGCGCGAAGTATTTTTAAGAAACGAACACCAAATTGCATTTTTTTTAAATAAAATGTCACATTTTTTGTAGAAAAGAAAACACCATTGGTCCCCTTTTACAATGTGGCAAGTGAAATGCAGACAGACGAAGGGGCGACGCTGTATAGGCCATGTCAGATAAAACTTTTGCTTCGCGTTGCTTTACCGATTCGCTTTGACATCTAAGATAAAATATACATACTTATACGAAACATGTCACATTAAGTACTTTCAAAGCGGAGCGAAGCAAAAAGTTAGCCAACTCTCATCTTTTTGCGCGCTTTGACATTTGGCTAGTATAATTTTCTTTTTTTTTCTAAATTTTTGTTGCCAAATTCAATTCCAAAAAAACCGTCCAATTAAATTTTTAACTTTTATTTTTATAACAAATAATTAAATGTACACATTACCAACCGCTTTTATAAGTAAACAAACATTGCGTGAGTGTTGTCAAAGTTTTCATTGTGTCATACACCTTTTGCTTTGCGTTTTTCTGCCAAAGGTAGGAACGTCACGCAAAGCGACAAAGTTGTATCTGACACGGCCTTATACGTGACACACTTTATTTTTTTTCCTCTCTCGCCTACAAACTTCGTATGTCTGCCTTTCACTTGCCACATTGTAAAAGGGGACTTATGGTACTCCCTGACGAGGCAACATTAGTCAAAACCTGTGTTTCTATATTTGTTTCATTTTAACTACAGACGATGACACTAAAAGCAAAACAGCAGTATTGCGTTTTTTAGAAGTACTACTTAACTTAACAAATATATGCGAAAGAAATGAGCTGAATGTCCATATGTTTCCTGAGATTTCTAGAGTCGTTGCTGGAATTTTATCCTTTCCACATTCGTCTGCAAACGTGGAAATAGTTTTTTCTTTTAAAAATATAATAAAAACTACGGAAAGAATAAGACTACATATGTATTCCAACATTATCAAGTCTCATACAAACAAAGGATTGGCTAAGATCGACAAATTCATGTTGCTGTGATGTAAAAATTCCAAATAGTTTATTAACTAAACAAATAAGAGCCCGATTTTGATCTCATATATTTATAAGACTTGTATCTTATTTTATTCATACATATATATAGTCAATTCACAAGGTATCCTTACATGTCATATTGTCAAAATGTCCTAATATTTCACAATGGTTTAAAAATATTGTTGTACGGCTCAGCCGCTCAGCGCTGTACTTTTCTGATTAATTACGACAACACAATAAACACAGCACACTTTTTGTTAACAAACCAACAACAATATTTTTAAACCATTGTGAAATATTAGGACATTTTGACAATATGACATGTTAGGATACCTTGTGAATTGACTAAATATGTATGTTAATGCTAAGTTTTGTTTTTTTGTGTGCAATTGTATTTTTATGTACTTTTTTTTTGTTGTTTTAATACATTAAAAAAATGGTATCGTAAAGGTCTAAAAAGTACATTTTTTTTTTTGGAAGTTGGCACAAAATATAAAATTCCATTTAACATCCCAGTGTTCAAAAGATTTGTATACGATATAAACAAGGCTGTTATTGGAAATGTTAAGTCGTAAAACTTATATGAGCTAAAAATTTCATGATGTAAATGGTCGTCATGTTCCACGAGAAAACTTTGTTTTGACGTCTATGTACAAATGTCAGAAAGGGTTAATGAAAAGATTTTAATCGTATGCGCCATAACTATATCATCATGGAGAGAAACCACAATTTATTTTATGTTAATGTCACGAATTGAACAAAGATCTAAAATCGTGCTCAAAAACTTTTTTGAATTTTCGGATAGATTTTAAAATAATTAGTAAAAATCTTCTCCAATAAAATAAATTTCTTGGCGCTTATGATCATTTTGCAAAAAGGGGTCGATATGTTAATAAAGGATAATTTCTTTCTCATTCCTTAAGTCCTCGTAAATAATATGAAGCATTTGAGTTTGATGGTGAAAGGGGAAAGGTGTGTTTTGTTTCTTGTAGATGAAGTTTTTGTGATTTCGTTATTAAGAAGAAGAAAAAAGACAATGTACCTATAAAGCAGCAAACCAAAAATTTCATTTTATGCACACGAATGCAGTTTCAAAAGAGAATGGAAGAAAGTTTTCGAAGCAAAGGACGTCGGCTAACAAACAATTTCCACTTAAAGTATTTTATATATAAATTCACATTATTTAAAATTTTCTATCAAAGTGAATTTGTTATTTTAAGGTCGTTGTCGATATTAACGGTGTGATGTTGTTGTGTTGGTATTAAAGCATACTTTTGTTAACAAACAAGTACTAAGTATGGGTGAGTGTGTGTGTTTATACCTTTCCTTACCCATTACACACAATCAGGCAAAGGTTCAAACAACAAGCATCCATCTTTTCATCCAGCCAGCCAACCAACCAACCAACCAACACCAGTCATTCTCATTTATTCATTTGTTTCGTCTAATTAATTGTGTGGTATTTTTAAACATTGTTTGCTGTAATTATATAAAGCTTTTTCAAAAGCTTTCACAAAAGAGTGACCCAAATATTTCTTGCCTTTCAAGTATTATATGAAAAATGTTCGAAAAAATTTTATTTTAAATAACAATGACCGACAAAAAATACCGTAAATATTAGAAAAAAACTGGTTTCAAATTGTTAAATTTGATTAAGTTTAAGTGAAATAAGAATATTTTCTTTAATGGTGTCAATTCTTTATACAACAACCCAACCCAAAAATGGGGAATCAACAACAAAACAAATGAATTCCTTTATATTCAGCTTTATTTTTTTTTGAAAATCTTAAATAATGTACATTGTAAATAGAATTGTGTTTGTTTTTAAAAATTCATGTTTAATGTCATCAATTTAATTTATTATACCCTACACCGAAGGTAAAAAAGGTAAATATAATTTTGTCATTCCATTTGTAATTTCTACAATACTGTGTGTACGTTTGTCTGTCCATGTGTCTGTTCAAATAGGTATTTCAAAGACCGCAGTTCTATATTCATGTCACATATAGTCCTGAATTGTTTGATATTGAAATTCAACCCAATCCGTCTACAAATTGCTGAATATGAGCAAAAAACCACGGATGCTCTAATTTTACTCGGAAATCCCTTGATGTTATTTTTTTAATTTTTTTATATATATGTTTATCTGGAAATCGGCAAAAGATTAAGTTTTCAAATTAGAAACAAGCATCTTGGCTATAAATACGCCACATCCGACAAAATGTGGGTGGGATTGAATAAGTGGGCGTGGCACAAAATAGATTTATTTATATCTAAAGACCGGTATTGATATAAATTTCTTTTATTATCGCACCCTGGTGAAGGGTATATAAGATTCGGCATAGCACTGTTTTACTTGTTTTTCTTCTATTTTAATTTTATGGCAATTTGATGAATTCTTTTTTGGTGTGATTGCTCCTGATTCGTATGAATTTCAAATAACTTTCATATCAATCATCTTTAAAGATAATAAGTATCATTTTGGCGCTAAGAATTTTGTATTTAATAAATATGTCAGTATGTGTGTTTTATCTCAATAGCATTTCTATGACATCTTGTGTGGGTATTAATAGTCCCAGTCTGACAATGAATTATTTATTTAAGACCTTCATAAATCATAAAGCCTTAAATAGTTTAATGTTTTTTTGTAAATTTTAAGTCTTCGATAGTTTTTTGTTAGTCTGTAAGAGAGTAGACAAGTAAAACTGACATTTAATTTATAAAAAATAAATCTTTGCTGGTCTGTGAATGTATCAATAGGTATATGCCCACTACTGGCCTCAAGGTTTTGATTATTAAAATTGCAATCCTGTGTATTAATTTCTAAACTTTAAGACAAGCACTTACATCGAAATCAATTCAAAATATTAACAAAATAAATTACTTGCCATTGCTCTTTATAAGTGTGTTCTTCTAACAACATATAAACGAAAAGCTGCTCTTAATCACATGTTTATGACACCAGTTTCAAATGACTTGATATATTAAGATAATATTATGTTAACAACATATTTTTTAAATAAAGTTAAAGAAAAAAATAGAAGATTGTGCACAACTCTTAATATATGTGTGTGAACATGTTCGCATATACTCTTTTCACACACATACTTATATACACTTATTTGTAGGAAATATGTTCTGTATGTGTGTTATTAAAAATAAAAAATAAAAAATAGGAAACAAGAAACATTTCTCATTCGATATGCAACATATGCTGTAACAACATCATCGATATAATAACATGTGGTATTGTTACTTACAAACAATAATGACTACGACGATGATGAGGATGAAAATTTTCCTTATCCCGCTGTTGTTGTAGCACGAGTAGATGCAAGTACACTTAATATGTTCCATGGTTTGCTTTAGTTCAGCTCAGCTTTTTTTTATCAATACTATTTTCTGCAAAAATAACAGCATACCAGTTTATGTGTGATGCTCTAGTCAGGGATGACAAAGGGACTTTAGAAATTTTAACTTGCAGCCGAATTTGTTCTTCTTATGCTCAATCGTACTAAAATCATTTTTTTATAAACTAGTTTTAAGATCATTATAGCGTTTTCAAACGAACCTAAATCTAAACTGTTCCACAACTTCTCTGACCGCCAGAATATCTGGCTGGACGTCTTTTCATTGGTCGATGTTTAGACTATTAACCGAATCATAAAAAGACACTGTATAGTTTGTCTTCATATAATAATTTGTATTGTGGTTATTTAATTGAACTTTTCATGGTTTTTAATCCAAAAAAATTATCAGAAAATTTTAATTCATTTCATGTTGTAAATTCCTTTTTTCATTAAAGGTAATTTAATGTTAATTAAATTTGATGAACTTAAGCCTGATTAAAATATAAAAATTCGTCTTCAAATATTTTGCGAATTTGTTCATATTAGGTCGGGTTTTTGAGATGTGGATTAAGTTTAAACTTAGTTTAACGTACTCTGAAACTCGGATTTTTCTGGCGAAATTTGATATTGTTTTTATAATTTCACTAAAGACCAAAATGTTAAGCAAAACTATGCTGTTCCTCCAAAATGTTCTATACAAACTTGGTTATAGCGACACAAATCTGTTTTCAGATTAAGAAAACCTAGTTTAACTGAGATCTCAAAAACCCAGCCTTAGAGTTATATCAACCATATTTTCAGATATTGATGTAAGAGCTCTGGTGACGTACAGTGTTGTAACTACTTATAAGTTATGCAGAACTTTTGGCCCTTCACACAGAAAAAAATAAATTCCAGAATCTGCAAAGGAATTCAGTTAATCAAACACAAATTTGTTTAAAACAGGACCATATGCAAGAGCCGTGAACTAAGACACAAAAAAATTTTTTTTTAATTAAATTATTATGCTATTAAATAAAGAAGTTGTTCAAAACTTTTTACAATTTACAAAAACAATCAAAATGGTTATTAAATTTCTAACAAATTTTTTGTTGAATCTCTAACAAATTGTTTAATAATATTTGTATAAAAAAAAAACAAAAATAATTTCCTTTCCATCAATATTTTTTTTTTTTGCTCCACTTACCACCAACTGCGACAAGGACCACACTTAGAAGCTGCAAAAATTAAGAGTAGGAGAGATATTTAGGATACCTCTAGGACACATTCTTATTTTGGGACAATTATTAACTCGAGATGTAGTTATTCTCTCTCATCTATTTTTTTCCTGTTTCATTCAATCCTTTTTGCTGTATTTTCTTTCCTTGGCTACAACAGAATTCTCAATATATCGTTTTCATCATCATTCTACTTTGAAAATTTGATGTACATATTTAACTAAAAAATTTTAGCAAATAGAATTCGGGAAATTGTTTTTTTTTTTTTTTTTTTTTTTTTTTTGTTGTGAATTATGTTATGGCTTAATTATTAAACACAGAAAAATGTTGCCATAACAGAAAAGTTTTAATTTTTTGTTTTACATTTTAAATGAGGGGCTTAAGTGGCTTTTTTAAACTGAGATTAAGGGCACATATACCCCTTGTGCTCCAAGCGAAACAAGTATCTTAATGACAACTGCTAGAATTGGTCGCCATTTCTCGCTACCGGATGAGAATTCCACATTCACCTTTTGTGTTCTGAACTTCTCTGAACTGCACCTACTAATTCCACTTGTAATCTCAATTTAAAAGAAGCACTAAACCCCTTGTGATTTAACCCCTCATATGTAATATCAATTTTAAAAAAGCACTTTAACCCCCTTGCTTTAAGCCCCTCAAATGGCAAATTTCCAATTCTTCAACTTTAAACCCACATAAAAACGTATTTTATTTTCTTGTAGTGTTGTTTCTGTTTCTATACAAATAAGTTAATCGTTTTTTACTTACTTTTGTAGTGTTGTTTTTGTTACTATTCATAGAAGCAAAACGGTTAAAAAAATTATAGTAATTTAGTAAAAAGTTCAAACAAGACGTTTGTTTGAAAATGGCTTAGCAATAATTTTGTTCTGTGTACATTTTCTGGCTAATTTTCAGCCCATTATTCTAAATGATAATAAAATATTAAACTATTTTTTAAAAAAAAGTTAATCAGTTATTCTAGATGATTGTTCGAAAGTCAGGTAGTATTGGGATTTGTGAAAGGTTGCGTTGCCCAGCGAGGCACATTCATAAGCTATGATATGCATCGGAGAGAGTTAAGTTATAGTAAAATTTGTTTTGACATTTAGACTAATTTACTTTAATAATGGATACTCTGTTACCTAGTCTATGCAGCACATCGTTAGACGTCACTGTAGAAAGTAACGAACACATATTTCTCCTATGGGTACTTATTTACGCGTAAGTGTACTACTGCACTTTTGATGATCGGAAAGTACTAAAAAAGGTACAATTGTATTAACTTTATCAATCCTGGCTCAAGTGTTTTACAACTGCAAAGAATACATCAGCAACTACAACAAAATCACAAAGTAATGATTCTCTTCAATAAACCAAAACACTTAATACGAAACCAAAAACATGGACAGAACTTTCACCAAACTACGAAACCAAATGAAACACCACCCTCACCACTACCAAAAGCACAGCTACCACTACAACTATAATTTCTTACTCATACATTCATCTACACAGTACATACATGTTAAAAAAAACATCACTTAAAGTGGTTAACGGTATGTGGAAGTATATGTGTATATGTGGATATAAAGTAACGTTTATTTTAAATACACTGTCAGTTCATAAATGTTTATGGGCGTGTGTGTGTAGGTTTATGCATATGTGTTAGAGACAGGATGTATATGAAGGTGAAAATTAACATGTCTGAAAAAAATAAATGTTCATATTTATGATGTTTTTAACATTATAACAAATTGTTGCATTGAGTTGTTGTAGTTTGTTACTGTTGTAGCAAGAACAAATACGTGTAAAAATTTGTTAGATAAATCTTAAATAATGTTTCAGAAAATTCTTAAATTTTTTTTGCATTTTTTTTTTGCAAGATGTTAACGTCAAAAGCTTCAAAACTTAATAAATATTTTTTTTAACTTATTACTTTTTAAGAACTTTAGAATATTTTTAGTAAATTAGAAAAATTTTAATATTGATTTTGTAAAGGAAATACATTTAGTCAATTCACAAGGTATCCTAACATGTCATATTGTCAAAATGTCCTAATATTTCACAATGGTTTAAAAATATTGTTGTTGGTTTGTTAACAAAAAGTGTCTTAAATAAATAGAACGTTGCTTGCTGTGTTTATTGTGCTGTCGTAATTAATCAGAAAAGTCCAGCGCTGAGCGGCTGAGCCGTACAACAATATTTTTAAACCATTGTGAAATATTAGGACATTTTGACAATATGACATGTTAGGATACCTTGTGAATTGACTAAATGTATAAAATAATAATATTTTATAATATGCATGATAAATTTGTATAAAGAAGCTTTAAAATAAAATGTTACAAAAGCCGAAACATATCGACAATGATTAAGTTCTTTGAAGTTGCTTTTAATATTGGGCTAATGTATTTTGTATATTTGCAATGAATATATCTAATAATAGACAAATGACCTTAATATCAATTTCGAAATATATAATATAATCACAATCTGAAGTAAATCATTATACTTTCTTATCATTTCAGCTAATTTCGCTATTCCGTTTCAAATTTCCCCCTCTTTTGATGTGGTAAGACCATGGCAGCGAGTAAAATTATAAATACAATGTTGCTCTTTGTTCTATTCACAATCTAGAACCCAGCAAGCATTTGGAAGAATCTTTTTTTTTAACTACTAAACTTTTTCAGGTACTTTTGTTAACTATGAAATGATTAAGGATTTGTGCTTTAATAAAAATTAGGAAATGGTTTGCGCTTACACATAATCGGTCTTATAATGAGTCTCGTTTATGTTGGCAAAAACCAGTCGTTTTTAAATATTTGTATTGTTATTGTCTTAAATGAAATAAATACGACCAACTTTCTATGAGTCCTATATTTTCGTTGTCCTAAGTTTAAAGTGATATAGACAAACATTTCAAACGACTATGACTTCGACCACGAAAGCGACTCTTGTAATAAGGCTGAATTATTATTTAATTATAATTGGAAGTATAAAAACAAGATGTACAAAGGTCGTGAATTGATTCCGAAAGGGAATACATATGGCGGCTTAAACGTTGTTTTTATAAATATTTTGCAGAGTTAGATGTTTAAAATAATGATTGATATGGTTTTTTTTTAACAAAAAAAATGCTCAGCTTTAGCAACTGTTAGGAATGTGAATGCTATTTATTTGTTAAGAATAAATGACAGCTCGAAGATCAAAAAAATTTTGTTTATACTGTAAAATAGCTGCCTTAGTTCTAAAAGATGCGTCTAATTGTTGCCAGTTTGGATTTTTTGTTGATAATTCTAAAGCTATATTCACACCTATTAAAAATTTGACGTCCTTCACGTAACCACTAGTTTTATTAAACATTTGTTCGGTTTTGCAAAACGTTTGCTGGGTCAAAAATAATTAAACAGTTTCTTAATGACATTATACAATTATCTTCTTACAAATAAGGATAAGGAAGTAAAAAAATAAAGCTAAAGTTTGATCAATTTGCTGGTCATGCTTTTTTTTTGGATTTTTTCGTGAAATATTTGCTAGGTCTGAACATACCTTCAGTGGATATTAAAAATATAATATTTAACAGAGTTTAAAAGAGTTTTGATAAAAGTGCAAAAGCAACAACTTTAAATTGAATAGTCAGCTAGCAACTGAATAAGCAATAAATTATTTTATACAAAAATTTACAAATTCTACAAAAAAAAAAAATTATTTACCAACATTTAAAAATGTGTGTGATTAATGACTTCTAAATGACTTAAAAGCTATTACCAATACGATTACTAAGCGTTCAGAAATAAGGCGCAACTTTTAAGAAAAACCGGGTGATATATTACTTTTAAAACAAGTTAGAGTGCTATATTCGGGTGTGCCGAATCTTTAATACCCTCCAGGTAGGAGTGGACTCTATATGATAAATACATATATATTATTAACTAAGCTTCACAAAAACGAATGCCAGCATTAAAATTGACCTGAATTAAATTATTGACCGACAATAAGAAAGTTTTATGCGTTTCTTAGTAGAACTTTGAACTGGCTTGAGTAAATTATAATGATTCGTTAAAGTTTTAGCCGAACTAAAATAATTTTTAGGAGGGTAATTTGTATTAGACCTATGGTAAATTATGGACCAATGACCCCAAAATGCTTAAGACTGATTTCTGGTATTACAAAAAAATATATTAGAATAAATTTCATTACTGTAGTGTAATTAGTTTAAGCGTAAACAGTAAATTTCACAAATTTGCATGATATTTTTTTTGTAAGTAAAAGTAAAAAATCTTACCGCAATATGCATATCTGTGATGGTTTTAGGCAAATTTAGTTATTTTCACAAAGTGGGCTTTATTTGGTTTAAGGCGCAATAAACTGTTTTCCGTGAGTACGGTTTATATGGGACCTAGGGTATATTATGGAGCGATCTTCACGAAAATTTAACAGTGTGATTTCAGGTCCTATAAAACTGTGACGTACCAAATTTTAGTATAATAGCGTTATTTATTACAGTTTTAGGCGTACTAAACTATTTTCCGAGTGTAGGGCTTGTATGGGACCAAGTGCAAATTTTGGACCGATCTTCAAAAAATTTTACACTGTGATTTCTGTTGCTATAAAACTGTGACGTACCAAATTTTAGTATGCTACCGTTATTTTTTGCGGTTTTAGTACTTAACTGTTTACCGCGAGAAGGGTTTATATGGGGCCTATGGTCAATTATGGGCCGACCTTCACGAAATTTAGCAGTCGTTTTTGTATCAAAATTATGAATATTTTTAGGGTGTTGGTTCCACATTTTGATTCATAGTTCTGATTCTACTAAACCGATGTTGCTGGATTTCAATCCCAAACTGCTTAGGATAACTGCAAGCAATTTGAGACCAAGTTTGTTCTTTTCTTTTGCGTTTTTAGAAAGACAGACGGGCATGGCTAAATCGACTTAGAATTACTCAAGGAGCCAGAATATATGTATATACTTTGTGGGGTCGTAGATGTGTTATAAAAAAGTTTCACACGGAATGACAAACTAAGTATACCCTCATTCACCACAGTGGTGGTGGAGGGTATAAAAAGGCGTTCGAAGAGTAACTTTGTGTTTCGACAATATTGTCTTTTACGATCAACAGCTAAGCACAAGAATAAAAAAAACTCATATATTATAATTATTGGCATAAAATTCTTGCTGGGCAGCTCTGCTTTAATTCTTCTTCTGTTGTTGCTGTTGATTTTGTTGCCAACAGCTCTTTACATAAAAATTAAACCGTTGTACTTTTATTGAATAGAGTTACGAGTTGTAATAGAATGAGGGAGAAAAGAATCAAATCTTCCATTCATTGCTCCTAAAACTACAAACAGTTTGATAGTTGTGTTCCACATGCTGTGTGCTTTGCGCAATATTTTTCTTTAGTTTACATTTTTGTATTGTTGGTTTATTTAAAGTATAAAGTCAACATAATACGAAATGTATACAGTTGCAATCATTCCACTACAGTTATTCTTTTATTTACAATCTTTCCCTTTTTTACATTTTTCCTTCTTCTTATTTATTATTTGCTAGATTTTTCGTTACTCTAATCAAAATTGAGCCAAAAGCAATGGACGAACTTTTGCAATATGAACACTTAAGTAACTGTAAGATGTGATGTTTTATTTCTTAAATATCACATAAAAACATTTTCGAGAAAATGGATCAATATTTTTATTTGCTTTACATAAATTAAAAAAAAAACGGGGTTTGGTTTACATAAATGGCGTTAGATATTGTAATTAATCTCCTGATTAAAAAATTTATATATATACCAAAAACAACCTTTAATCATAAATACCTTCGTAAATAAACGTGTAAATAGAAAACAAAGCTTTATTTTGTGAATACACATATTTTTCTTAAGCACTCATATTTACAAAAAAAAAAAAAATTCAAAACGCGTGAATCAATGAAAGGCTTTAAGGCCCTAATCATGTACAACGCAGCGCATCGCCATAGAATAACATTGAAAGCACAAACAATGTCATAAATATTTTGTAATTTTGATGTTGCTTTCAACAGAAATTCATGTACCGTTTTAAAATTTTCAACGACACAAGCAATGGAGCGCATGAAATTTTAAAACGCAATGTGAATTTCTGTAGAAAGCAACAACAAAATTACAAAATATTAATGACATTGTTTGTGCTTTCAATGTTATTCTATGGCGTTGCGTTAGTTCTGTGGCGTTGCGCTGCGTTGTACATGATTAGGGCCTAAGTACTCTAAAAAAAGAAATATGCAGTTAAACATTCGCTCTATCTTTTCGTTATACTTCATGTTTCGAAGAGCGAAAACAATTAATTTGTTGTGAGACAGCATGCATACGGTGACCATCCGTTCCGTATTACACAGATTAGTTCTGTATTTTAAAGCGTTGTTCTGCACGCAAAGAAAAAAACTATTGTTGTTTTTAACATGACTTTTTTCAGGACTAACAATATTTTGTTTTTATTTAACAATAAAGTATTTACATACTTACTTTCTTTAGATGGCTACTACAACCAGGAGTCGGTTTCAGCCTGTAGTAAAATAGAACGCCATCTATTTATATCTTCTGCATGCTGGCGCCAGTTGGAGAAAACAAGTGCCCTTAGATTTTGTTGCATCTGGTCGTTCAAAAGGAGATTGAGTCTTCTTTTTCTACTTTGCTCACCGATGGGTTCTTCCTCGTATGCCGTAGCTGCCGGAGCATAATTTTCCATTTGCTGAGTCTGTCCAAGCCAACGGAGAGGTTATAGTTTAATGCGCTTGACTATACCCACATCGGCATAAAGCTCGCATAGCTCCTGGTTCATTCTTATTCGGAATCCATCATCAACGCGTAGAGGGCCAGAAATCTTGCGCAGGACCTTTCTCTCGATCACCGCGAGCAAGCTGTCATCGGATCTTTTTATTGTACATGTTCCATCACCAAATATTAGGACGGGGAGTTATTTTTTGTTCGCCTAGAGAGGGCTTTATTTCTTAACTGCTTACCAAGCCCTAAGGAGCATCTGTTGGCCAGAGTTATTCTGCGCTTAATTTCTAAGCTGATATCACTTATTACTAACAGTGACACCCAAGTAGATGAAGTCTTTTTCAAATTCAAAGCTGAAATTTTTGATCGCTATACGTTATTCTAGACGATGAGATGTTCTTTTTTTTTGATCTTCCTATGCTAATTCCGCAAAGCTCTATGCTTGTCTGCAGGAAAGAAACTACAGTCTCTGGCGGGAATCGAACCCGCAACCCCGGCGCTGATAGACTAGCTTACTACCAACTAGCCTACCGGGCCACCCAATTTTATACCACTGGAAATAAAATACTTCATCTTGTCCTCGTTCTCTAAGGCTCATGAGTTTTGCAAAAGCTCCACTTATCGTCAGCATAACCAAGCAGCATAACACTTTTCTTCTAAATACCCTAGGCGAAAGCGAGCTGACACTAAAGTTGACCCGTGATAGGTTATTTGTTGGCAGAGACCGGTGCTAGCTTTAAAACTTTATATGAATGGGACCTATCACTTTCACATGCGGTTGTCATTGGAGTGGGTTAATTGACATCTTACAGCCTTCCTTTGACAAGTCACATATCTATTCGCAATAAACGTGTTAAGTGTTAGTTTCTACAATGCTAATTTTTGGTAATTTTCCAATAAAAAAGTCCTAGAATTGATTTAAAGAACAAATTTTTAAATAGTAATATAAATAATAGTAAATATAAAGCCTTACAAAATTATATAATAGTACCTTCAAACAGGTAAAACAGAAGGAATGCTAATGAAGGTTGTGACTGGCGAGAAAATGAATTAAATAGAAGTGAAACATAACACGAAACAGGAAGAAAAAACGAAATAAAATATAATATAAATATAACTTGACAATAAATAAGCAAATTGAAAAAATTGCTGAATTAAATAACCATAATATGGGTAACAAAGACCATATTATTATTATAATATATAATATCATAAGTAAGCGTTTAATTGAAAAAAAAGTACTTATTTTTTGACACGCAAAAAAGAAAATTTTAAATTCGCTCATAATTTGCTAATACAGTCAAACCACCATATTTTGTACCCTGTTATTTCGAAAACCTCAACAATACGCTTTACTTCATAAAAATCTTATACATTTTTTTTGTAACTCAAAGTCTAAGGAGATTTAAAAAGCAGTCAATCCCTTCGATTACGAATTCTTGGGACTCTACTGTAATTTTTCAATGGAAAACGTACACTTTTCCTTTAATTTTTACCTACGCTTTTATAAGAATTTTTCTGTGCTGTTAAAAAAAATCACATTTTTTCTTTCACAAAATGCAAAAAAGAATGATTATTAAATATTATTTTACTTATTTAAATAAAACAAGAATTCATGGAAAATGTAAGCAAAAATATTTTACATGGTTGTGCGAAATATTTTCGAGAGAAAAGAAAATTAACAAAATGTTGTATGAAAAATTAAACATTAAATACATTGTCGAAGAAGTAAAGTGAAGGAATACCTTTGGAATATTTCTTTGTATATAAATTTTTGTTAAAAATGTTGCCGTTACTTTTATTTTCGTCGTACTGTTTGTTTAAGGCCTTTCATTTATTAATGGCCCTTTACTTCTTATAAGGCTATAGGAAAAATTTCTCTTGTTAATTTAGAATGAAAGCCTTCAATATTATTTTCTTTTGAAAGTACTTTTTCCATAAATGTCTTAAGTGTATTTAGATGTTTATGAGTATAGACACAAAGCCAACCCGTGCTTATATTCAAGAATTTTATATGTATTTTATTATAATCATTATGTACATAAATTTTTATATGTGTATGTTTAGATATTTATAAAATTCTTATTTAGTCAAATGTACATAATTATTTAATGATTATCTAAAAAGTTTAAATGCCAAATAAATACATGTTAGGGGAGTTCCAAAGGAGTTGAGCTTAAAACCCAATATATAAAATACTTAATATAATTAAACTAAAAATACATATAGAAACTTCTCTCAACAAAAATAAGAAGCCAACAATAAGTTATTACAACTTTTATATTATTTTTTAAAGCTACTCCATAAATCGAAGTATGTGTGTACATACAATATGGGCACTTCCATAGCCATAAAGCATCTATTAAAGAATTATATTTATAAAAAATTTAAAAAGTATTGCCTATTTAACGGAAGTTAAATTTTTTTTTTTTTTTTTTTTTGGCAATAACACTTTTTAGAGGTCATTGGTTACATTTTTCTACAACACATAAAAATGGTGATGCTCCATTCCTTTTACATATATGGTGCATATATGTATGTATTAATACTAGCATAAAATATTTTGATGATGCCATTATTTCTGCTGTTGCTGTTAAGTTGTCATAGCTGTTACTGTAATAATGGGTATTCTGTTGCCAAATTATTATTTTCCAAAAACTCAAACAAAAAAATAACTGCAAATGCACACAGTGGGAAAAATGTAGTACAAACAAATGCATGAAGTCATATACACAAATAAATACATATAATGAGACAAATAAAGCAAATACTCTGTACACTTACTATATTAACAAATGAAGACAGTGGACAACAGAAATTTTTATTTTTAAGCAAAAACTCCGAATGATTCTTTAAATACAACATTTTATATGTATGGAAAGGTAATTGATTTATAATATTTCTTCCACTTAGGCTGGGTTTTTGAGATCTCAGTTAAACTAGGCTAAGTTAATCCGAAAATAGATTTCTGCTGCCACTACCAAGTTTGTATACAAAATGTGGACGGAACAGATTTGTTTCGCTTTAAATGTTGGTCTTTAATAAAATAATAAAAAAATTTATTTCGCCGGAAAAATCCGATTTTCAGAGTACATTTAACCAAGTTAAAATTTAATCCGCATCTCAAAAACCCGGCCTTTATATCTTCTTAAAAATTCAGTTTAAATTTTAAACAAATTAAATTATTCGACCTTCCTATTAATTCCTTTTTTCGAGTCAGTAATTATAATTTTATTACCTGAAGACGTTATACAAAAGAGTCACGAAATATTGAAAATGAATAAAATTAAATTAAAAGTTTTTATAATTACAGATCAAATAAATTAAAATGAGTTTTAAGGAAATTTGTATATCCCAAAACATAAATAATTTATATCCCTGGTTACTCACTGTAGGTTTACAAAAGTATGTCGATACATACAAAAATATCTACATTAAATAAATAAATAAATAAAGCATACATACAAATAAATAAATACATAAGTAAACACAAACAAACTAGAGCTTTTGCCTCATTGATAACAAAATCAACAACAATAAAATACAGCCACAAATAAATTATGTCCTTAAGCGTCTATATAAATGAACTTAACAATAAAAGTAACAGCAACAACATCAATATCAGCAACAAAATATCGCATAGACACTGCTCTATATGGAATAAAACTAAAGTATTTATAAACAAGGTTTGAGTCATACACACTTACACTACTAGAGAAATAGATTATATGCCCAGCAAACACTTTAGATAAAATTAAAAATCATTAAAATTACATCCTTTTCTAAACATTAACTATTCGAAAAAAATCGGAAAATAGTATCATTCTCAACAATAAGAGGAAATTGTTTCACGATTTCTTAACAACATTCGAGAAAAGGTATGAATACCACGATCAAATTAAAAATATATGTTTTTTTAAAAACGTCTAGATTATCTTAGCTGGGTGTATACAAGGTATTAACAACTATAACAGCAAGTAAAGCAAAAAAAAAATAACAACAATAAAAGCCAAAAGGCATTTCCTTTTTATTTGTAACTCGTACTCTAGTACAACTTAAAGCTATACAACAACAAAAAAACGGATAGAAACAACAAAAAAAACGGATAGAAACAACAAAAACAACTGAATTGTATTTACCCAGTCAGCACTTTATTGGATTAATTATCATAAATGGTCCTTTTTCGATACCTGTTTACGATAGAAATAATAAAAAATTAGCTCATTTCCGGGCTTAATACATACGACTCTTTTTAAAGAATCATTTATTTTTTTTTTTTTTGATTATCAGCTTTTTAGTCGTATTTTAAGCATAAATAAGAATTTTTCAATTGTATTTGTAACCGTATTTGAGTTTTTTTAACGGATAATTTGTCAGTACAATTTATGATTGGGTCGTATTTGTGATTGTTTGAGAGTCTTTGTCTTGTCATATGGGAATTTCCATGAGAATGTCAACCACGACTCAAAAAAAAAAATACCAGCTTTTTAGTCGTATTTTTAGCATAAATGAGAATTTTTCAATTGTATTTGTAACCGTATGTGAGTTTTTTTTAACGGATCATTTGTCAGTACAATTTCAGATTGAGTCGTATTTGTGATTGTTTGAGAGTCTTTTTCTTGTCATATGGGCATTTCCATGAGAATGTCAACCACGACTCAAAAAATGAAAACCTTTGAAATTTTTTTTCAAATATAGTAGAAAGTAAACAAAAAACTCAATCTTTACTATGCAAAGGTTTTTATAGCTTATTACAATTAATAAAGAGCAAAAATAAAAGCTTAAACTGAATATCTCTTTAAATCATGTTTCGTAACTGCAACCAACAATTTTCACTTTTCTGCCTATTAAATACAAATACTGGTATCATTGGAATTGTACCTAAAAATTAAAGTTACCACAACAATGAACAAGCTCCATAAGGAAAAACGAAATATTTAGTTCGATTTGCGGTATATTTTGTTGTTTGTTTTGTATGCAATTCCAATGTCACGTACGTGGTGCAAAATATCATTTGTCTATGTCATTTTTATTTTATCAGCAGAAGTTTCAAAATAAAAGTTTAAATCAAGATATTATTTGCAAAAAAAATATTGACCGGAATTTTTTTCAAAATAGGTATCATAAGAATTTTATAAGCTTTTAAAGGTCGTCACGTACGACATTTTAAATACTATAAATTCAACTAAATGTATAATCTTTTTTTTATGTTGGTATTTAGTTAAAATTTGGACCAAACTTATTTTATTACAATCTACTTAAGTCACCTTACCAAATATTATTGGTATCGGTCCATATTTGACCATAACACCCATACAAATACTCCCGAAAATAGCTTTAAGTGTCATAACTTCCTTATAAATGTTGGTATTGACATAAAAATTGGCGGCAATAACTCTTAGGTCCCATATAAACCCCCTTCCTAAAATCGGTGAAAGGCAAAGACATCTCATAAAGATGAAGTTATCTTAATAATATTCGGCACGAATAACTTTTATATAACTGTTCTGGCGACCATGATTGGCGATGGGTCAAAATTCGGGTACACTCTCAAAAATTTGTTTTTTAAATACTATGGTATGGCTTGACCGACTATACTTTCTTACTTGTTTGTTTCAAGTTTTTGTATACATGTATTTGCAAAAAATACATTTCATAACTTGTGAATACTATAACAGAAAAATCTGTCACGAACTGTATTACATTTTGTATATTATAAAACCATCTAGAAACATTTTTTTCCTTCCAATTACGTATTATAAAATATGTCGTTTAATGTAAAAAAATAAAAAGGAAAAATACTTCCCACAGTTCGCAGATTTTCGGATTTTTCTACATTCACCCCAAAATCAATTCCGTTTTATGTCACGTACGATATAAACGATATACAAACATAATGATAAAAAATCACTCTGAAGGCGTACAAATGTCACGTACGATGACATGGAAATGCCCATATACCATAAAAATATAATTTTTTTTGATTTTTTAAGCATTTAATTGAAGCGTTGTAAGAGCCACTTTTTGCAACAACTGTTTTTGCAGATAATCGTTAATATTACTCTCTTACACTACTCTCTTAAAGATCAAATTACCAAAAATTATGCACCTTAACGCCGTCAAAATGCAATACAAATAAACCACCAGGAGAAGAACGCTGTAATTAACTAGCAAAATTATATAAACGAACTGGTTTTGTATCTTGGAATAACGTGTTAAAAGCCGCTTGCGTAGTGGAAAAACGTTTTAAATTACATTGCGATTGTGGATATGAAATGTTTTACACTAAAAAAAATTATGAACTGTAAATTTGCATGTAATTTAAGTTTAAGTTTTTATAATCATTATTTATGATAATCTGAAAAATAAATAATCCTGCCGGTTAAAAACCTTTTCTCGCTCTCCTGAAGAATAATAATTTCGAAACTGACAACGTTATTCGCTGTTGTGCTTCAATTGTCAAGCTTAAATGTTCTTCTTATATTTGTCTTTTTTTAAATATACCTTCATATATAAGATTTGTTTGCCTTTAAGTGATTTTGTGATGGGGGTTTATATGGGGCTCATGGTTAATTCTGGACTCACCAGGACAATATTTTGTTATGCCAAAGAAGCTGTCGTTAACCGATTTAAACAAAAGTTGGTATGGTGACAAGAATTTTAATAGAATAAGTTCTGACTACATCAAATCTAAAAACAAACATAAAAATTATGGTTTAAAGTAGGGATGCCAATCCCGAAATCCCGATCCCGAAAATCTCTGGACCGAATCCCGAATTCATTAAGTTTATTTTTTTGTTTTACCTTTTTTATAAAAAAAATGTATCATGACATTCTCCCTTGAAAGGACAATATTGATCTTTTATATTTATTTAATAAACTCCTTTAATACTGTCATTGAAAACGAAAGAAGAAAGTTAAACTTTGTTATTCTCTTTAAGCGTGTCCAACAAGTATTAAGAAATTTTAATGTGAGAAGTGCTGAAAATAATTAAAGAAGAAAATTTATCAAAGAAAAAAATGTATTTCGTAATGTACAAAACAAAAAAAAAAACAATAGTCCCGTGTGGTTTTATTGTCTAATTGATTCCACTGGTGCACCAAATGCAAAATTAAAACTTTATTCTTTACAGGTTTAGGCTTATTGAAGTGTGTTCCGAGAGTGGGCATGGGAACTATGGCAATTCATGGAGCGATTTCACGAAATTAAGTAGTGTAAGTTGCACACTACATAATTCCTACCACCAGTGGTGATGGGTATAAAAATGTGTTTTTGTTAAAATAAGATTTTTATGGTTCAGTAAAAAAATTTATTTTGTTAATTAATTTCGAATTTAAATTTCAATTATTCATTTAATTCATTTGATAAAAATTTTAATAGAATCTTACTAATAAATACATTACTAGTTTACTCTATTCAATTATTTTATTAATTATTTTTTTTATTAAGTTGGAAACAAATGACGTAAATGAGTAAAATATTTATGTTAATTATTTTTGAATTGAAACAATTAACAAATTAACACATTGTTGGAACTCGTATGTTTTTTTTATCATATTTTAAATTAAATGAATCATAAATTAAGAAAAAAAATCACAATTTTCAATTTTTACAAATTGAAATATATGTATGTGTGTATGTATTTAATCAATAAACAACTTTGGAATATTAAATTAATTATAAAACTTTTGTTTGTAATTCTGTTTTAGAGAGATTGTTTTATAAATATTTATCTCTTAACTTTCAAAAATCTCAAATCCCGATATTCCGAAAAATCCCGAAAAATACCGGATCCCAGGATTTGATTTTTTGAGTTTTTTCTTTGTTTTTATAGTTTAATATTGTTTTTAAGCACTTTTTACAAGATTTCCACTATTAACACTAAAAAAAACTAGCGTCTTATTTTGTATTTTTGACAGCTCATCTTATAAGATAGTTGTTATAAGATTTCTCATAACAACTGTATCAATTCATTTATTTTTATATAAAAACTAACACTATTTGAGAGTTCACACGTAAGATAATACTATCTGCGATTGAATTTGACGTCTGCTGATATAAAAATCTTATATATTATACAGGGTCTCCACCTGAGAGGTCAGCCATACTTTCTTACTTGTTTTTTTTTTAAGATGATAAATTTGTTAAGATGTTCTAACTAAAAAAGTCATGTTGAGATTATCATAGCCAGCATCTGGATCTTAAAGGTTACTTTGGAACTGGAAGGTATAAATAAATGTCTTAAAATGACATTTTGAGGTTAATATATCGGATTATGTCTATCTGAAGTTTTTTTTTCTCTAAAAAGTCTCTTGTACCAATATTACCAAATGCAATTGTTCATGTATGTACATTTCGCTCGTTTGCTGGAACATTGTCATAACTCAAAACCAAATAATTATGAAATAAACGTGTTTTAATTTTTGGATTTGCTCGCACCACTTAGAAAAAATAATGAAAAATTCTCTTCAAACGGGAAAGGTATTAAAGATATTAAGATACATTTTATACACAATAGAAAGAAAATCATAGCGAACAATTCTCCATCAATAACTCCAAAATTTTATTTTTTGAGTTATGACGACATTGCAGCAAATGAGCGATTTGTGCATCGATGGATTTGTTGAGTATTTGTTAACTCGTTTATTTTTTTTTATTCTATTGTTTTCTTTATATCTACAAAATTTTTATTTCGGTTCCTGTAACGGTATTTATATTGAGTACAGCTACAAGTATGCTGTTTGTTTTTGTTGGTTTTGTTGTTGCTACTCCTATATTATTATAGATGGTTGATCGTTCGATTAATTGCATGTAAGCATTAGAGAGAGATTTAGTGAACTGCAATTTGCGTTGGTTACAGTTAAGTTCAAGTTATTGTTATAGTTGTAGTTGTAGTTGTTTCTTTAACTACTACAAATGAATGTACATATGTACTGGTGTATGTACAAAATTATTTTGTTGTAGTGTTTTTTATTATTTGTTGTTACTTTTTATTGATTTGGTTTATATTTTATTTGTGTTTTTTAAAGTTCTTTATGTTTATTTCATTATTTTTACAGCCAGTACTTTAAAGTAACTTTCGTGCTCTTACAATTCAGTTTTATGTTTTCCTCTTTACATTTTGTTATTGTTGTTTTAGTCGTTGAATTTATACGTTTTGTATGGAATTCTCATAGTATAGAAGTAAAATACAATAAATTGTTTATACACACATAAAATATATTGCGATAACAATCAAAAACACAAATACAATCATAACTAAATTGCTTGACAGCAAGCAGTGCCATTTACCATCCATCCTTCTTGATTCTCAATTACTTTATGCTTTTGGTTTTTGTGTTAATAAATATTAGGTAGGAGCAATGTATTTAGTGTATTTTTTATGTCAAATTCTTGGGGTAAATTAATAAAAAAAAAACCTTTTTTTTGCAAGTAGTTTATTTTGGTAAAACTAAATTTTTATTTTACGATAAAAAAAAAAGTTCATGACTATACAGCTACTCACACTATCAGTGGGACACCTTATAAAAATACTTAGTTTAGATACTTTATGTAAATGATTTTATGTAGGACTAGAAAATATTCAAATAAGTTAATTCATAAAAAATTAAATATATTAAATGAAAATTCTTTAATAAGAAACTTATACTTTTTTTGAGGTCCAAACATAGCAACATTTGACTTTTTCTATGCGTCCCACGAATATTGTGAGTAGCTGTTATACTTTTTTTGAATTTAACACTTACCGTACTGATAACTGTTTTATACGTAGACTCCTGATAAGGGTACCCGGGTACCCCTTTATAAGTTAAAGCATTTTGTATAGAAAACGTTAAGATTTCAGTAGTGTTTGAGATTTATCATATTAAGAATTAATAAATTTTTATATCTTTTACTTTTGAGTGGTTTCATCGCATAAAATAAGTTTAAGAAAATTAGCATTTTTGCGCGTGGAGCAATCATTTTGCTATGCGAATTTATTCTAAGAGCTATATTTCAGTTATGTATTTTATAAAGCTTTTTGCAATATTTCTATTCCTTTAGCTCATAGAATAAATTCGAAAAATAATATTATAATAATATAATAATTTTATTGCGTCACTCCCTTTGGCCGGTCTGCGTCAAATTAGAGGAATAAGTCTTGTCGGTACTCTTCGTCAAAACAATGCGTATATTCCAAAGGAGCTGCGGCCAAACCCAACGGATGATGTAGGAACACCACGATAGATTTCAGCAAGAGTCTTTTGCCTCTTGTAGCGAAAAAAGCGGTTATTTTTTATCGATAATGCCCTTTACTCTAGGGGGGCCAGCTTTTAATAAAAAGAAAGGAATAAATGATTATTACAGTAAAACAAAAGGCGGAGTATATGCTAAGGACCTAAAGGTATCGAAATATAGCACTAAACGTTAAACAAATTGCTGGCCCATGGCCTTTTTTCTAACATGGTGGCGTGGCTGCTTTGAGTGCAAGGCAAAAAGCTCAAAGCTCCCGTCGTGGTTTTTTGACATCAATTAGCGTGAAATTGGCAACTGATATAAAAAAGTGCCAATGGCAATCGAAAAAAACGATACGCTAACGCACGAGCAGCCCTCTTACAAATGACAAATAAAACCATCTCTAAGGAGGTTTCTCAAGATGCTGCAGGTTCATCGGAAAAATCATTCCGGCATAAAAAAGGTCAGCTACCATTAAACAGTTGTTGCCACCTTTTTGTGGACATTGATTCGAAATCGGATAGCAAAACTCACAAAATATGTGGCGAAAACATGAAAAGTAAAATAATTGTTCCACGCTGCACAAAATGTTAATTTCCTAAGGTTTTTTTATGCAATGGGATTAGTACAAAGTTAGATATGAGTGAAAACATGTCAAACCATCATGCCGTTCGGATACAACACCTCTGATTTCAATGAAATTTACCACAACTTTTCAGACCCATTTTCAGACCCCAGATTCTTTCGGCTTCCGAAATATGACGTCATAAAAGATGTGAAAAATGTTAAAAAATCACAAAAGTCTCCTTACAAAAGGGGATAGAACTTCTGAACTATGCAAGATAATTTAGTTTTTTTGCCGAAAATTCCATTTTTTCGTGATGGTTTGACGTGTTTTAACTCATATACAAATTTATTAATTTTTATTAAACTAAAATAAAAACCAATCTTATCTCTCCTTTTTCTCTACAGAATGCTTTAACATTTAAATTTTTTTAAATTTAAGGACTATTTGCCTTTCGGTGGCTCTACAGCTAACCCAAACATATCAGGAAAGCTTGAAATTAAAAAAATCTTTAGAAAATGATTAGCTGAATGAACTTGCGGACCATTTGCTTTGTATCTTTCATTGTTTAAGAGATATTTGTCTTTAAAGTTCGTTCGGGTACCGGGAGTTCTTTTTCAAATCTTTTATGGAAGAAGTATATATTATACACAACGTAGTATTATTGTGTCCGCTGAATAATCGGCCTTATTACTCTTAATTCACTTAAAAGAAAATTTGCTTTTGGAATAAAATAACTTTTTGAAAGAAGTTAAAAAATTATACATAAAGTTACTTTAGTTTAAAAAAGGCGTATCTAACATATAAAATTTTGAAAGCTTGAGACTTAAGCTTGATTTTATTTCTTATAGTTCTAAGACACTGCATAAGCCTTTTGTAAATAAAAGTAGCGATATGTTTGTATATAAAAAGAAAATATACCTTACATAAAAAAATTTATATATGTTATTTATAGTATATTAATTATATTATTATATTATATAGAAAATCTGATTTATACACCTCACCCAATAATCTAAAAGCCATTTACTATATTTAATATTAGTGCTAAAACTACTCTACTTCATCCTCTCAACCATGCAATGAAACCTCATCCATAACATATAAACAATTATTCTAATACAAACACACACACATATCCAAATTAAATTAGATGCATTCAAAGAAAAATAAGTGTGTGTGTGTGTGTATGTTTATATAAAAAGAATAAAAGCATACATGTATTTTTGTTTTTGTTTCAGTTTAATATGTTGCTCTATTTTTACGAGTAGCGGAGTCACTGTATATTGAAGTAGTGTAATGTAACAGTGTCTCTCATGTTGGTTAAACAAATACTTGCTTTCTTTAGTTGAAACATTTTCCTGTCTGTTGGTGTATAAGTTATTATTTTTGTGGGTATTTTCTTCTTTTTTTGGTTCGGTTCAGATCAAACATCCCAACATGAAAACATGAAACTCGTATTGAGCGAATACTTCTAGCAGCAGCCGCAGCAGTAGCAACAACAGCAACTAAAAATACAAACATATTCCGTAGTGAAATAGTAGCGGTGTACAGTGTTAAGAGGAAATGGTCTTGCGAAAGAGAAAATGCAGAATATCATAGCTTTTTTGTTAAATCCAACAACAAAATATAAGCGGAGTTCAGTGTTTGGTGCAAATGGTCTTGCAAAAGTGCAAATGCAAGATATCGTAGCTCTTTTGTTAAATCCAACAACAAAATGCACTGAGTTTCCGTTAGTTTTCATAAAAGAGCTACGATATTTTGCATTTGCACTTTTGCAAGCCCATTCGCACCAAACACTGAACTCCGCTATACAGAGTTTTCGTTAGATTTCATAAAAAAGCTACGAAATTTTGCATTTGCTCTTTCGCAAGACCATTTGCACATATCACTGAACTCCGCTAGTGTAATGTTAATACCAAAATTTACCATGCTGCACAGTGTGTATACAATGAGTAATTTGTGTATGTGTTTTCTTTTAAGTGAATGTGTTTTTTTTTTTTTTTGTTTTGTTTCTTTTGCTAAAAGAGTAATTCAAACTACAATAGCAGTTTCAATAACGAAAGAGGGACAAAAATGTTACAACGCATACAACCATGTAATGGAAAGCCAAAAACGTACAAATTGAATTTGATTCATTGAAATTTGATATTTTTCTCTTGTTTTATTTTGTTTTTTATTATTATTTTTCTTTGTTTCTAGGCAAAAAAAAATTGTTTTACTTCTTATTGTTATTTTCATCTTGTTTTATATATTTATTTTACAATTAAATGTTTATATTATTTGCTTACAATGCCTTTTACTCCCTGCTACATATTAAAACAATAATAATGTTGACGATGATTCTTCCTCTTTGCCGCTTTTGTTGTTTTTGCTGTTGCAAAATTCTCATTAAATGTGTATTGTGTGTAAGTTAAAGTCACTTTTTTGCTCTTGATTTGTGGTAAAATGCTTCATTATAGTCAAGTAAAAGCCACATCGTGCAACCAAAGAAAAACATACTGCTGTGATCTTACAAAGATTGTATAGTGTATTAGGGGAAATCAATAATACTTATTAATCAATTCGGTTTGAGGGAATAACATTTATTTTTTAACATGATATACAAATTATTCTTGAGATTTAATAAGGTCTCTGAATAATAGGGTGTTCATTTAATCGGGCTTTTGTTTTAATCGGTTAATCGCTCAATTAATTAACCGAGGTTTTGGGTGTATTGGTTAATACTCGGTTATATTTGTTATTGATCGGTTAACCGATTAATAAAGTTTTGCATAATTAAAGTAATTTCAATCTATAAAACTGCATAAATTATAAATTATTTGGAGTTTATGAGTAAAAAAAAAATAACACAACAAACATAACAATTCTTAAACTTAAACGAGCATACAAAAAAATAATTCATAAATAAGTTATATATGTATATTTTTTAATATAGAGAAATAACCGATTAACGGTTAACTGAATGAATACCCTACTGAATAAACAAAAAATTATTTAAGATTGCAATTACTGCAAAATACTTTTAAATAATAATGTGCAACAAATTGAGAGCCAAAGAAAAGACTTTAGCCTTAAAATTTTAAATGTATAGAATTTCAAAGATTTATATATTTCTTTGAGATTCTTTAAAGAAAAGTTCGAGTAAAAGCCCAACTTTTATTAAAAGACCAACTTTTATTTTTAATGTTTTATAAAATGTGATAATTAAGAAAGAAGTCGCCAACAACGCTATAAAACTCTATTGAAAATCTAATGGTAATTTGTATACCCTTCACCGAAGGTAAACAGGTGTATATAAGTTTGTCATTCCGTTTGTAATTTCTACAATATTGATCGTAGACTCTATAAAGTATATATATTCAGGGTCCTTATTCGTACGAAGTTGATTAAGCGATGTCCGTCTTTCAGTCTGTCCGAGTGTATGTTGAAATGGGTTTTCCAGAAAACCCAGATATGATGGGGACTTGTTTGTTATAAATTTATGTCACATATACTCCGTTAAAGTTTGCTATTGAAATTTAGACTTATTAGTCCACAATTGACTGAGATATGAGCAAAACGACCACTGCTTCTAATTTTAACAATAAATTCCCTGTCACTGTTGTTTTTTATTTTTCTGTATATTTGGAAAACGGCAAGAGCCATAGTTTCCAAATTAGGTACAAGCACCTTGTTGCAGCTGGGTTGTCAATACACAAAATCAGTAAAATAGTTGGATTAATTGGATAGGTGGGTGTGGCACCTCCCACACAATTAAAAAATAGATCAGTAACAGTAAAATGTAGCAAAGCGCATCGGGTTTTTATTAATATCACTTCCTGTTCCTATTACACCATGATGAAGAGTAAATAAGATCCGGCGTGTCCGAATATAACACTCTTACTTATCTCATTAAGCGATTGTCTTTTTTCCCAACGAAAAACGGCAGATTAAAGTAAAGCTTACTAGCAAATAATTTAATATCCTTTTTATGTGGTAATACCTTTTGTGTTTTTGAGAAAAATAAATATACATATTAAAAAAAATTTTTAATAGAGAAATCAACATAAATTTGATTGAGGATGAACTCTAAGAACGTGAGTTCCAAGTGAATGCTGAAAGAGTTTACCATGCCAGGCCTTTTTACCTAGTAGACATGAAGAATAATGGAGATTCCGGCTGTCAAAGACAACATTTAAAATGGATCTTGGTATGTGATCACCGACAAAATTTCAACATGCAGCTGTCCCTCTTCAGTGGTTGCTCTTTATCAGCCATTGTTTGCTTTTGTGTTGTTTTTATTCTAATGTTTTCTTATTTTTCTTGTTATTATTCCCCCATTTTGAAAACAGCTGTCTTATGTCAACAAGTTGTTCTTTTCGTCGGTATGTGGAGAAAGCCAAAATCGTCAACGAACAGTTTATCAGTCTGATAAATTTAAAATATAAAACGGTCATTAAAGTTTTTAAACCTTTTTCGTTCCACCCTACTCTTTTGCATATATTATTATAGCAAATATATAAAAATGAAAAGAAAATATTATTAAGAGAAATCCATAATATTATTGTTGATTTTTTTCTTCCTATTTTTTGTGATTGTGCCACGACCACTGTGGCGTATAATAAACATACATTTTAAATGAATTCTTCTCGTCACTTATAAGTAATAATTATACGCCATCGGGTGTCAAAAGAGAACTGATTGCTTGAAATATTTATTTTTGTTAAATTTACGTGAAATCTAAGTCACTGGAAATTTGTCATTTCAGTTATTTAATTTAATGTCGTATATAGACTCAAGTATGTGATTGTACTTAATAAACAAGAAATTACGTTTTGCCATGACAAAGGAAATATGTATGATGAAACATGATGGGGACAATAAGGTGTAATAAGCTTTTTACTTTTAAATATTTATTTGTTGTTTATTTTATGTGCAGTGCATATTTAAAGCTTAATTTTTATCATTTTTGCGCGATTTGGTTAAAAGTGAAAATTTAATATTTCAAGTGATAATTTTTTTTATAAAGACTTTCAAAAGTGAAGGTTTTATAATGGAATCGTCTACTTCAGGAATTTGAGCGAAAAACAAATAATTTTTTGTCTCTTGATTTATGTTTTGAGTTTCAACAACATTCTGGTTGAATCCGGGAAAACCCGCTTATACCCAGCAAAAACTTAACTTACTTGGTATGTTAGCAAGTAATATTGGAGACATTTGAACACTACTTATTTTTCAGCTGAATAACTACTTATTTTTGTTCGAGTTGTCCACAGAACTCAGTACTTACCATACACTTACTAGAAGCCAAAAAATATCTTGTTATTATTTGACTACCAGTAAGTTGATTTGTAAGTACCTTCAATATACTTACTGGAAGTCATTTAATTGGCGCTAGTTAATAGACCTTTTAAGTAGTTATTGAGCTCGTTACCAGTATGTTAATAATCAGAACTGAAAACAATACAACTAGTAAGTAGTTATACAGCTGATTATCAATAAGGAAATATTCAGTACTGAAAATAATAGTAGTAATAAGAAGTTACCGATGTCATTACTAGTAAGTACTTTTTGAGGTTTTCAGAATAATGAAAATTGTAAGGTCAAGTACTTACCAGGTAACCTATGAAATAACTACTACCTATTACCAAAATTCAAAAAGTTTTTCCTGGGTTTACTCTTAAAATATGAGATTTCAGCTAAGAAATCCCATTTTCTGCGTTTATTTTTGCTATCTAATAGCTTATATTGGTTTTACAATCTATTGGTTTATATTCCGTGTGGTAGTTGTTATTGTAAATAATAAGTGTGGTGCTTATTAGAGATGGGCACGTGAGTAATTTTTGACTACGTGTGAAAGTTTTAAAAGCACTAAGATCATGTCATTAAGTGTCTTTTGCGATAAGCAATTCTAATTTTAATTCCTAAGTCAGTGAAGAACTGTCTACAATATCTTCATATGGTAAGTAGGGCTTTGTCGGAAGTTTAGGGCATAGTTCATAGTCTTTCATGACATTAACGTCTCGGATTCTTCATTATTGATAACAGCGATTGTACCATTGAAATTAATTTATAAAAGAAAACAATTTGGCAAAATCCTCTAATCTGCATGTGCTTAAAATTTAATTTATGAAAAAAAAGCCAACAATCAGCCATGTCACAGAGTACAATTATGTTCGGAAACGGAATTCATTTAAAAATGTTGGTGCTTCAGAAAATTACGAAAAAACATTGCGGAATGACACCACTTTTGTGTTCATGAACGGAATGGGAGTTTTCTGTATCTTAATGGACAAAAAAACTAGCAAAATATACTTTCTATCAATAAACAAATATGTTTTCTTCGGTTTCGAACGGAATCATTCCGAACGAAATTGTACTCTATGACATGTCTGCATATCACATTCAAAAAAAGAAAGAGTGGAGACTAAAAAAAGGTTTTTTTCAATTCCGTAGTATAAGTTGGAGAGAGAATAGTGAAAGTAAATTACGAACTTATTCAAGTGATGATTGACGCTTAAGTCTGTTACGCTATTCCAAACAAAAAGTCTACACAAAATTGCTTAATATGTGGCGCCACAAGCAAAGAGTTTAACAATATTGATAAAATGATTACAAAATATGTATCCACCTTTGATCTTGGTTTTTATGCATATCATAAAGTTTGGTTTACCTGACCTGGATAAGATTTTTTTAGTGTTTTATTCACTTGTATGATGATGAAAAAAAAATTTTCTGATACCAAAAAACAAATTAAAATGGAATTTAGAGGTAAAATCTGCAGAAATTACAAAAATTGATTTCAAGTTTATAAAAAAAATGTATACGCAATATTTAATAAGAGTTTTTAGAGGTATTGAGGTCAATATTGAAAGATTTTCAAATTACGCTAATGACAATATCAGTCTATTTGTTAAACTTTATATATGGTGTTATATGCCTCCTGCTTACTCTACGTACAAATTTTGTTCACGAGACAGTAATTATATCGCTTTCAGAATTGTCTTTTGGTCAAGTAACTGAAGAATCTCGAGAAGCAAAAGAAGGGTGCTTTGTAGATTTATTTTAAGGCCTGATCCTTTCATTTGGACGATGATGAATAGTTGAAAATAGAAGTAATGCAAATGTTGCTTATTCTTCCCTACCACGAAAATGTTAATGGCGACGATAACCATGAAGATTAAGAATATTAAATGATGATTATGAAGTTAATAATACTTTTAAAGTAGATGAAATTAAGTAAATAAAAAAGCCTAACAATTTCGTTTTTTTTTTTTTTTTTTTTTTTGAAATGGTTGTTTGTTTTATGGTGACGAATATTGACCAAGAAAAAAGAATAATCTATTCTAATGTGACTTTTTTGAATTAAATTTGTGGAATAATGAAATTTGGAGAAAAAAAATGGATTTTACTGCCTGTTTTTTAATGACGAGCGCAATCCTCATTCCTTTATCTTACAATTAAATCAAATTTTGAAATTTGTGTGTTGTTTTAAATGTAAGTTAAACTAGTGAGTTTGTGCTAAAAACAGGCAGGTAATTAAAAGATTAAGTAATAAAAGTAAAATTTTCGTTTAGAAATTTATATTGAAAATAAAAACAAATTTGAGTTTTTTTATTGTTGTTTGAATATAAATTCCCAAGCGAAAATTTTTATTTTTTTTTTTTTAAAAGAAAAGCACGCAAAAAACTGAGTGCTTTTCATACAAATTTTACTACACGTTTTACAGCCTTTTATTTTTAAAAAAACAATTTTTTTCTAAAATTACATTAAGTATGATCAAATTGGAATTTTTTTTACTAATTTATCATTTATCATTCCAAAGTTACAGCGAAAATTTTGAAATAAGAATATTTTTTTCCAAAACTAAAAAAAGCCCATAAAATGTTAAAAAAGTGGTTCCGCCTTCCCTGAATTAATCTCTACACTTGATGGATTTGGCCACTCTGTGCGACGTTTCTTATAATTGACTCTGTATTAATCGACAGAAAATTGCGATAACTCAAATGGAAGTTAAAAAAATTTTAATTGGAAAATAAATATGTTTAATATAAACAAATCAAGTTGAAAAGAACCAATGGATAAATTTTGTATTATTACAGAGAAATTCTATCGAACTATCCAAACAACGTGTCCAACCTTTGTGATTGCGGTCCAATGCATCACACTTAAAATATAAACAACGTCATAATTACACTTATCGCAGTAGTTGACGGAATAAACCGCCTCAAAAACGATGCGATCAAAGAGGGCTTACTTATAAATCTACCGAAAAAGGGAAACCTGCAAGAGTGTGAAAAATGGAAGGGCATAACACAGTTGAATACCAATACTAAAAAATAGCGCACATCATATATATGGTGGCTTACAAGTCAACATTAGTCGATGTGCATCAACACGTCAGTTACTGAAAGTTTTCACCTTACGGGTCCATCCATTGAAGATGTCGAATGCTTCTGCTATCTAAGTAGCTTAATATCTAAAAGCGGAGGCAGCAGAGAGGACATCCAAAACAGATTATGGAAAGTTAAGCAGGCATTCGGCATGCTTAAAAAATTCTGGAGGGCCAGCAGCATCACAACTATTTAACTCCAACGTCAAATCTGTTCTCATCTACAGCTGCGAGTGATGGAACCTATCCAAACGCGAAATCCAAAGCTTAAAAGCCTTTGTCAACCGATGTCAGAGACATATACTCGGAATTGTTTGGCCAAATACCATCTCCAACATGGATCTTTGGAATCGTTCACGACAAACACCACTATCTGTGCATATTCGTTTCCGGAAATATAAATGACTTGGAAAAACGATGAGAAAGTCACATGATGATATAACGAGACCATCCATCGAGTAGAAAGGAGGAATGGAAAGCCTTTGTTGAGGCCCCATGCTCTAATGGCAATTAAATGACTAAATATTTAATGGACAAATTTTATTCGGAATCTTTAAAACTCGTTCATTTAACCCAATACCTGTATTTTAAATACGTATGGATGTGTGTGTGTGTTTACATATTTTAGAAGCTTAAGTTTTAGACTTCGGCCATCAGAATGAATTATTTTCTTAAAGTGTTTTCAACAAAACACTTTTTGATTTAATTTATTTTAGTAATGAGTTATTGAAAAAAACCCCCTTAACATCAGAAGAAAAAATTTATTAGAGATTATTTGCCTGTTTAAGAATTTCTAACGTTAACGTTCGCATAGAAAAATTTTATGAAAAACTGTTGTGAAAATATTTTCCATATAAAATTGTTAAACAGGCAGTGTATTTTTCTGCCAGATTTTCGCTAACTACTCCACATCATTCTCAGAAAATACAAAATTAATGAAAAAGTAATGCAATCGTCCACTTGATGTCACATCAATCTTAATTTGAAGTCAGCATCGACTTACACAATAGGGGTGAGCTTATTCCTAAGAATAATAGAGATTTAGCTTAAATTAATAAAAAAAAAATCATAAAAAATTGTTAAACAAAATGTCTTTTAAATTAAACAAACTTGTTACCGATGTCACAAACACAGTCTTCCTTCCCAGTGGAAATAAGGGAAACAAAAGCTTTCAGCTTTCTATTATTTCTGCTACGTATGACAATTTCAAAAATGTCTAAAGAATAATTCTCTCTTTTTTAATACGTTTTCATTTGAAATCTTAAAAAAACGCAAAAGAAAAAACTCAAAGGCAAACGAAACATGCAGAATAGCTGGAAATGCAAACAAAGCAGAACAAAAACATGAAAAATTGAAGCATATTAAAGTCAACAAGACACGTCTCTACCCAACGCTTGTGCAGCAGTTTGTTTCTTGTATCTATTCTGAAATTTTTTATGCAACATCAAACTTTGGACTAGAAATGAAAAATTCTTACAATTTTTTTTTTGTGTTATTCTACTTTGGGTTTGTTACTTCTTAAAGCAAATAGATTGCGTGTTGCAATTTCCTCAATTTTTTTCTTTTTATGAAAATCGATACAATATCGATGATGTTTGTTGCTGTGATACAGAGAATAATAAAATATTCCTAGTAAGAAAAAAGGAGCATGTCAGAAAAGGGGTGTAAGTATCATTGAGTTGGAACATGCATGCTTGCATACACATGCACGCACGTGCATACGTTTATAAATACTTATGAGTGTATGTGCAACACTCTCTGGTGGCAGTAAACAAACGTTATCACTTTGTTACGATATATTAAAGATTTCTCGTTTTTACTTTCAAAGTCTGATGGCACAAAAATGAATGTCTGTATTGCATATTTTTCATTTTTTTATTTTCCTTGTAAATAAATAGGAAGGGTGTTCAAGAAGTTTTTAAAAAATAACATATTAAAATAAATCATTTTATATTATCAAGGAAAAAGTTATGAAAAGATTTGCAGTTATTGCCACTAAATTTATTGTAAAATTTTAGTTTATGAAGTATTAATATTCCCATCTTAGATTGGTTCTTATCCAACTCTTTTAAAATAATCTGTTTAACCAACAAAAAAAATTCATATTATTATACAAAAAAAAAAGAACACAACATTTGCTTAAGCCTTCCTCGTATTTGATTCTCATTGTGAGTGCATACGATGAACTTCTGCTACGATTTTCTTGCCATTTCTTACTTGGTGCACCACAAATGCTCTATAGCAAACCACCTCATTCATTCGTAGAAAATCTGAAATACGGAATATGCAAGCACAAGCACATTCTTTTTCCGTTAAAAATAACCCGACATCCTGGCACAAAGAGTATGTAAATGCATGTGTCTATAATGATATCGATATTGCATACCGATTTTTGCAAATACCCATAATTTTGTTGTTTCTTTTGATTGTGTGTGTGTGTGTGTGTGTGTGTGTATGACTGTGTGTGTGACATTATTCAGAGATCAAACGTACTTTTAAAATACAAAATGTATACATTTTTTCGTATTCCTGAAATATTTTTATCTTTAATCTTTACTCTGACTTTTATACAATTTGTTCGCCATAAAAGTTTTTTATGCTGTTCAACAACTACAGCTAAATTTTATTTCATTTCTTTGTGTTGGTGTACGAATTTGTGTGTGATGCGTGTGTGTGTGTGTGTGTGTGTGTATTGCAGCATATGTGAGAATTTTTTTCAAAATGTTTGCTTCAATGTTTGCTTATTGTCTTTACAAGGTTTTGTGTCGAACAAAAAAAATCTTTCATGCCAAATGATAAATTATGCTCTAAAATAATAAAATGGGAAAAAAGTTAAAGACAAATATTGGCATTTTATAGATTTCGTTTTATTATATTTTGTCATTGTGGCTTTTGTTGTTATAGTTGTTGTTGCTAAGCTTGTATAAAAATCAACTTACATCCTTTTTAAGTTTTTCTTGTTGTCCTGTTGTTGTATTTGCTGCTAGAAGAGACATCTTCAAACTAAAAATTGTTAAGTAGACAGTGGAGCGAAAACTTTTAATTTTCTACCCTCATAAACACACTTATGCACAACAGTAAAAAAATTTTTTTTCGCAATCTTATAAAGAATTTGAATATATATAATTCCGGTATAATAAGTCAAACAAAACCAATAAATCTTTTTGCAAAATCAGTTGGTTCTAACTTTGTTCCTGTGGCTTCTTGAAGTTAAATTGAATTGTTAATGATAGCGCATCTGTTGGACAATTAACTTTTAAATTTAGGTTCTTTAAGAAGGGTGTTGTTTTAGGTATATAGAACTTCTGATAGGGACAGATGTAATAAATTGTATTTGACCTTAATCGGTATACTTTGTAAACCACCATACAAAGACTTACACCAGAACAACGTTTTCAAATCGTGGAAATTTATTTCCAAAATTCCTGCTCTGTTCGCCACATCTATAGATCACTTCGTCCAGTTTACGGTGCGGTTAATAGTCCATTTGAGCAGCTAATACTCAATACTATGGATCGATGTATGACCACATTTACTCTATTGAATAATATTCATCCAAAACGAGCCCGTACCGTGCGCACATAAGAAGCTATCGCCATTGTAGACGTTTTTGGCTTAACGGGTATATAAACAAGCAGAATTGGCTCTTTGGAAAAATTTGGATGATTTATGTGCCGAATTTATCATCGGCCGATTTGTCTTTAAATCCGAAACCAGGGCCCATATTACCGTGAATTTCGAACGCTACAGGTAAGTGATTTGTGAGTCAAAAGTGTGGTTACCAAATTATCGCAAGTAATGGACCTGTGAATTGGCCAACTCCTTCGTGTGATTTGACACCTTTTAACGTCAAATATGTTGCTTATGCTGATAAGCTACCAACGATTGATCATTTAGAAGCCAACATTTGAGGCACTTTTGACGAAATAAGACGAAAAAGTGGTGCAAAATTGGACCGACAAAATGGCGTTCATCAGCCATATGCCAGCTTTTTTTTAAACCTTGAATGCCATGTAATTTTTGAGCTAGTAAAACGAAAGTTTTAGTTATTCCATTAAAACTCCCCTAACTTTAAGAGTTTTGAAAAATTTTCAATCCAATTTAATTATATACACAGAAAAAAATCTCGAAAATCAGTTTTAATTAAAAATGTTATCAAGTTAATAAGCTTTTACTTATATCAACAACTTAACTGCAGAAAAATTTGTTAATATCAAAAAATATTTAATTGATAATAATAATTTTTTTACTGGTGCAAAGTTAATTAATTTTTTTACTGATATCACAAATTTTTTAATTGAAATAAATTTTAATTTTTTTCAGTGCACTTAAACAGTCCCTGAGGAGTTTTTTTTGTAAAAGAACAAATCTTAATTTTGTGCAAACACATCGCATATTATTTATTCTTTCCCACTGTAATTACTTACATGCTGATTTGTCGTCTTTTTTCCATAGCATTTATATTGTTGTAAATGCTTGTTGTTCGTTACGTTTTTTCCTAATACCCAACTTCAACTTTTTTGTTGTTATTTGAGGGAGGGGTTTAATGGCTTAAACTTTATTTGAATTTTATTAGATACTAAATACATAAAGAGATACTGCATGTTTTTGTTTTTTTTTTTTTTTTACATAATCTAAATACTCACTAGGGTTTATTTTTGTAATAAGTAAAATGATTGATAGATTTAAAACTTTTATGAAGATAAAATTATATAATACAGAAATGCATGTCGGAATGGGCGACAATATTTAATAAATATATTTTCTAAACTCAAATAGAAAAAAGTAGTTAATAAATTAAATTATACAAAAGATATTTGATAATATTATATACATATATAGTTCTTTTTCTTGAGGGGAAAATATGTCATAATTTTCCATGAATTTAATAAATCTTAAAATTTTTTTTAATATTACGAGAAAAAATTTAATAAAAGTTATTAAAATTTTCGGTCAAAGAAGTTTTTTTTTTTTTTTGTTTGGGCGGTAAATAATAAAAAAATATACCACCCATATTCTATTATTTACTTATCTGCCAAATCAACGCGATATTGGAATTTCATTATGATTTATGATGTTAAATAAATCATCATTAAGTGTAAAACGTCTTCAAAAAAATGTTTTACATGTAGCAATTAAATTATTTCAATTTAATTAATTTTCTTTAGTTTGGAGTTCATTTAAAATTAAGAAAAAAAATGATTGTTTTTGTGCTCGAGGTAATTTTAAATCATTAGCTAATGATTATTAATAGCAATAACAACTAAGTAAATCAAAATAATGTCAGTGCACGGTGGTCAATCCCGTACAAAAATCCATAAATTTGCATCTGCCCGTGCATAAAAACTGTATTGGCAAGTTGCTTTATATTGGTTTCTTAACAGTTAAATGAAGCAATTTGTTCTTTAATGTTATTATTTCCTTTGAACCACTTACAACGGGTGCCCCGGTAGGCTAGCTGGTCTATAAGTACCGGGGTTGCGGGTTTGATTCCCGCCAGAGACTCTGGTCTCCTGCAGACAAGCGAAGAGCTTCGCGGGATTAGCGTAGGAATAATAAAAAAAAAAACTACAATTCAAAACCAGCCAATTGTAGGGGAATGTAAGAAAAGTTAAACTCACTGTTTATTGTTTTTTTTTCTGATTTAGCTTTGATATTGTTACAACTAAAACCTGAGTGTTTAAAATTCTTATTCGCTTTACATTCTTATTTGTATAATATTTTTAGCTTTTCTAAAGTCTTTGGAAAAAGATTTCCAATAAATATCAGTGTATTTATCAAAAATAAAAATTGGGAATTTCTTATTAACCATATCTTCTTTATTTCTTCAAGTAAATAGCTAAAATTTTATATCCAACTGAAGAAAAGAAGAATAGCATTGTTGATCCCCCGCTTTTTTTTTGGAAATGTACATACAGGGGTTGGCCAAGTAAGCATTGACGACCCAAAAGTATTGAACAATATTAAAAAAACAAAACGGGTATTGTAGGTATAATTACTTATGATGTTTTGTAAAGATTATGTTAGTAGTTTGTGGAATATCTATGTATGTATGATCCACTCCCGTCATCTTCTTTGTGACGACCAGAGGCAAAACAAAAGATATGATCATATATAAGCATATGGGCAATATCTCTATCAGTCTTTTCATCACAATATCTGCTACCGGAGATGCTGGCGATCCCATTGGCAAACCATTTCGTTGCATGTAAATGTTGAATCCAAAATTAAATTGACATGTGCTTGGTAGTTTCATCAAATCTGTATCATTATGGGGATGAAAAAGGGGAAAAATATAATTTTGGTAACCTATTTATCTTATAAAGTAATAAAGAGAGAAATAAAATTTTAATTGTGTTCTCCTTTCCATAAGAAGTTCACAAATACATTTTGGTCCTTTCCGGAAATTATCTTTGGTTCTTTATTCTATACAGCCATTTATGTATTGCAGGCAAAAAAATTAATCAAAATAATCTTAATAAAATAATAATTTTATATGACGCCAATATGTGTTTATATTTATAATATACTAGCTTAACCCGGTGCGCTTCGCTACACTGACCCCGCACATTTTTATATTGAAATTTATAGTTTACTATAATAGTAGCTTTAACCACGTTTGAAGACTCTCCCTTTAATAGTTCTTCAGTTGAGCGATATTTAATGTATGCATCCTATGGGAGGTATTTCCCCCCCTGCGCCTACCCGCTTTATTTTTATTTTCAAAAGTGTAGTATACCATAAGAGTGACTTTTAGAAAGTTTGAACATTCTCACTATTACAGTTCTTAAGATATGCGATGTTAAACATTGGCGTCCTATGGGGTATTCCTATACCCCCGCTGCTATTTTATTTCAATTCCGGGGCTCAGAAGATCCTACTACAAAAAGTTCAGCAAAATGCGTGCAGCGGCTCTTAAGATATGCGATCATTAATATTGGCATCCTATGGGGGGTACCAATTCCCATGCCCCTATCGAAAAAATAAGTAGCCTATTTTATTTTTAGGGCTCACGTGATGTTACTGTAAAAATTTCAGTAAAATCGGTTCGATAATTAATATTGGCATCCTATGGGGGGTACCAATTCCCATGCCCCTATCGAAAAAATAAGTAGCCTATTTTATTTTTAGGGCTCACGTGATGTTACTGTAAAAATTTCAGGAAAATCGGTTCGATAATTAATATTGGCATCCTATGGGGGGTACCAATTCCCCTGCCCCTATCGAAAAAATAAGTAGCCTATTTTATTTTTAGGGCTCACGTGATGTTACTGTAAAAATTTCAGGAAAATCGGTTCGATAATTAATATTGGCATCCTATGCGGGTACCAATTCCCCTGCCCCTATCGAAAAAATAAGTAGCCTATTTTATTTTTAGGGCTCACGTGATGTTACTGTAAAAATTTCAGGAAAATCGGTTCAGTAGTTTCGGAGTCTATAAAGCGACAAACAAACAAACAAACAAACAAACAAACATACATAATCCATTTTTATATATATAGATATAAATTCAGTTGTGGATGCAGGTGATGGCCCCCCAAACCAAAAAAATTTACCCCATTTCTATGAAGCTTATAAAAGAAATTTTGCCAAATAGGATGTTTTACATCTACAAACAATATATTAAAAAAAAATTTTTGTTTTAAATATTAATATCTACATGTATAAAATACCCCGTAATGGCAATAACAACAATAAATGTAATATGATTTACAATGGGACAAATAAAAACAAATTTAAAACGATATTATCTGGACACAAAGCCGACCAAAAATCTCGAACTAACAATGTTACACATAAAACATCATTAGCGGCCCATTGTGCAGTTAAAAATCACTCTCCAGAAGGAGCACGAGTTATTGACAACGAGAACAACTAAAAACGCCGCTGCATGTTACTGAGCTACCTCAATAAGAGCGGCAAGCTTTTTATGTATGTCAAAACTTTTCATTTGCATAAAGTTTATACAAAAATAAACCTTTAGAACGCCAATACGAAACCACCCGGCTGGAAAATCCCATTTGACAAATCGCTATGTCGATTTGTCTTATTAAAAATGTATTTGAAATAGAATTTTCATTGTTCTAAAACTATACATAAGCTCTTTTATATATTTTCCTTTATCAAGTTTTGCTTCTTTTTTTTAATTACCAAATTAATATTTCAAATATAAATATATTGAACAAGTGAATTTTTATGTATGTTCGTAGAAAAACTAGTAAAAAATATATTTTGGGGTTTTAGTACAATTAGGGTGTAAAAAGTACCATTTTTTACTAAATAAGGTAAAATTTTGAAAATTTCATTTATCATCCCTGCTCCACATTATAAATACACCAATAAAGGAGAGAATTAACTTTAAAGCCGATCTCACAGAGAACTGTGCCGAATTATACCATCATTTAGTTATTAAGAACAACAAAAACACCACAGTGCAATAAATAATACACATACAGTGGAATATTTAATTTATAATATCAGAAGAACTGGTGAATTTTGATTCTTAAATTATATGTAAGCATTGTTATTGTTGCATTAGGTATTTATGTTTGTGTATACATTTTATTTTGTTCTTAATTTTCTTATTGTTTTGATTGTTGTTGTTGATTTTTTGTATTCATTTGTTTTTTATATTTATGGAGCTTTAACCCTGATGAGGCTACTCGATGTTTTGTATCGAAATATTGGAAATAACATTATGATTTTATAAACCATAAAAAAGTTGGACTTCGAGCTCAAGTAATTACTACTTTAACGTTAAAACAAAAAGGTCGAATAAAAATAAATTTAAGTTACAATAATGATATTATCTGAATTTTCGTCTATCTCTGTTAGATCTCGAGATAAAATGTTACCGATTTTACCCGTTTTTACCCATTTCTTACGCCTTAAGAATTTAATTTCCAAAAATCCCTACTTATTTTATCAACGCATTCGGAAAGGAGTTTAGATACAAGATTTCAAGTGTCTGGTTTAAGTTGCTTGGGCTGGGCGATGATCACCCAGTTAGTCCCTGTAATTTTATATAAATAGATGAAGTCACTTAAAATGGTCTGGTTACTACGGTGGCACGTGGTGGCAGCCGAAATTTATAATACTTACTTTTGATTTTTCACAGCAGTAGATGTAATAAGAACTTAACCTCACCTAGCCCCAATTTTTTTTTTTGTTAAGGTTTTTTTAAATTTGGTTTTGCTTAGTAACTCACAATCACTCCACATATCCAAAAAAAAAAACGGGCAAAAAACACAATTATCACAGGATTTAAAAATAACGACCTAATTTACAAAAAAAAACTTTGAAGCAAAATCAACTTTAAAACCCCTAAACTTACAAGAAAAAAATTATCCACTTTGCTCCAAAATAAACACAAGCAATAACGAACAAAATAAATTAACTTAAGTGCCAAATAAGCACAAAGGTGCTTTATAATTTTCACATATGTTTGTGTGGTTTATTTGGCCCTAATGCTATTTTTTCGTATTCACTCCAACAGTTTGTCCTGGGCCCTGTTTCTCAAAACTACAAATTACAAATCTATAAGTAAAGTACATTTGAAACAAAAATTGTAAAATTGTTGCTTTTTTAACGTATTTTACTTGTAGAATTGTATCTTGTTGTTTTGAGAAACAGCACAAAAAAAGTGTTTTGTCAATTAAAAAATGGTTTAAAAAGTATTTAAATTAAATTAATTTGAAAATTTAAAATTTAATTTTAATTTAATTAACATTTTAGTTGTTTTGAAATAAATTTTCAATTAAAATTTTAATTAAATAACAAAAAATCTTAATTGACTTTTTTCGTTTAAAATCAAATAATTTAAACATGTAGAATTGTTGTTGGGAATTGTCAATATTTAATTAAATAAATTAACACATTGTTTGAAATGGCAAAGTTTTTTGATCACTTTTTTAATTAAAATTAAAAATATAATTTATTGAAAAAAAATATTCAAAATTTTAAAATTTTTAGTAATCAATATAATCATTTTGGTAATAGGTGCAAATTCAACAAATTGTTTGCTTGATATTATGAATTTGGTATAAATTTGGTGATTGGAGAAAATTAATAATTTTTTATGTGAGAGCTCTGGTTGGCAAACTGCTTGTCTCTTTCATTTGGCACTTACAATTTTTTTATTCAAATACCAACGAATAGAGAAAGCACTTTACTAAATCGTAAACAAGATATTTAATTCAATGCAATTATATTAAAAATATTTTTATACATCTACTCACTTTTATTGTAAAACCCAAACACAAGTAAAAAATTTTAAGCTTTAAACTTGCCTTGTATGACCTAATTTCCTTAACAATATCCGTATTGTCAAATGTACTTCCCTTTTAACATTAACAAAATAAATCACTAAATATGCCCTTATTCCATTTATTAATAAATCAATAAAGATTAATATTTAATATTATGAAAATAATAAAACCCCAGCCAGCGCAAGAGATAAATATTAAAAAAAAAAAGAATTTGAAGAATTTCTAACTGCAGGCCAGAAATAACGAAAACTTGTTGCCAGAAAATAAAATTTACAAATATTGATATAAAATTCAATATTTTATTAACGTACAATTTTCTGAAAACTTGCATTTGATTGCGTATGGTATGAATACGAGGACACACTGTACTTAATACATGTTAATAAATATTTTGATAAGCAAACAGGGTTTCTCAAGATCGTTATTTAATAAAAATTTCATTTTTTTGACAAACTAATTCGCATTTTTTTATTATAACATAATGGACAAATTTAAGAAAGAAAAAAGAAAATCTGGACAAAAGTTTCCGAGATAAATAAAATAAATTAAACCAAGAAATTTTTAAACATTTTTGAACGCTCTTACCCAGTTGGCTAAATGGTCATAGACGCAAATGTCGTCAACGATGTCCTCAGGACATTTTAGAATTTGTCGCCTATATACCATTGATAACAACAGCTTAAGTAACAAAAAGTGTGTATATTGTCGCGTTTAAATCGCATTTACAACTTTTTGGGGACATTTTCATAAATTTGAAACGTTTTTCAACAAAAAAAAAAAAAATTATAAACTTTAAAGTTGCATCAAAATAAATTTTTTTGATATTTTGCTTTTATTATTATTTTGAGAACCTAAAAAAATAAAAAATAAACAATCCTGCCTTTTAAGGAAGTTTTTTTTTTGCTCTCCTGTTAAATAATTTTTTTGAAACTTACAGCGTTATTCGCGGCTGTGCTTGAATTGTGATTGGCTTTTTGTTTATACTGCGTTGATTGGTAAGAAATAACTTAAATGTCAAAATCAAAATATTTTCTTAGCACAAAGCTAACTTTTCCTTTCGGCCTTTTGATCGTCAACGACATATGAACAATAATGTCGCTAAATAGTCGTGAATAATTTTGCGGACACTTGTGTGAAAATCTCGTCAACGATTTCTTAGGCTGTCGCCTACGCGACCTCAAGGATTTTCTATGGTCTTACACGCGTCGTCAATGATGTCTTTAAGACATGGCTAACTGGGTACAGCTGAGAAAATATGCAAATACATGTTAAGTAAATCGATTTTTAGAGCATACTTTGCGGGGTCTTTCCAATACTAATTTAGTTAAAAAAAAATTTTATATTGCATTTTATAATTAAAAATTCAACTTTTAAAAATAAAACGGGCAGTAAGACCTGTTTGAAATCTGAAGTAACTGAAATAATCAGGTTTTTGATGGAAATCGTCTTAGAAAACGAAACGATCTAAAATCGATAATATCGTTTCCAGTATTTTAAAAAAATTATTTGTAAAACATTTTCCTCTTGTTTCAGGTCTATATTCTTTAAACGTTATATTATACATGAATTTTGAACCAAAAATTATGGTGTTTTCTTTTCTACAAAAGTAAAAAATATGACATATTATTTAAAAAAATGCAATTTGGTGTTTATTTCTTGAAAATTCAGCCTAACTACTGGCATGAGGCCAGTATATAAATCGACAGTGTTGATAGTGCCCTGTAAAATTGGTAACGTCTGCTTATATATGGAGATATTTTTAAAACGGAGACGATTGCCTCAAAGAGCAGCAAAGTTACGCGAATATTGCAAAAAGTGTGAAAAATTTGCAAAAATAGCGAATATTCGAGAAAATTTTTAATTGTTTAAACAAGTCATAAAATTGATTATAAGTTCCTTACACTGTAAGCGATGGCAAAAATTCGGTAAAAATATGAAAGCAAAGTTTAATATATATTAAAACTCGTTAAAGCTGTAAACAATCAGAAAACTTAAAGAAAAGAATCGCATTTATCGTAAAAATGGCTAAAATTCGAGAAAAATGGCAAAATTAAATACAAACCCTTAAATTGAAAATTCAGAAATTCGTCACACCTTTATTTAATTTCAAATCTCTTAATTTCGAATCAATTTGTTAAATAGAAAATTTCAAATTCTTGAGAAAGGATAGTCTGCATTCACACGTCTCATCTTTTGATGCTCAACTCTTGTGTTTTATGGAGAGGGAAGAAAGAAGAAAGGGGGTTGGTACAGAGATTACTGCACTAGGTCAGTACGCTTTGTGTTTTCAATCGTAGGTATATGCACAACAATGGCTGCATGTACCTTTTTTTCTTTCCTTTTTTCTTTGGTTCGCTTTAAATAAAATTGTTGTTATTTTGAATCAAAAAAAGTTGAAACCGGTTGCTGCGTGTGATCATATTGGCATCTTCAAAAGGGAATTGAAAAGAAGTTGAGGATCAAAAGATGAAACGTGTAAATTCAGACATTGATTTTTGGAAAAGTTTTATTGAATTTTCTTAATATTTTATGAAGATACAAAAACAATTCTGAAAGCTACATAAGGGCATATTATACAGCGTGGGCCAAAAGTTACAACGGCGAGTAAACATTTTTTGCTTATTATTATTTTTTATTGTTTTCTTTTAAAACATAAATATGTATAACAAAAATTTGTACACGCAGGCGTGACTTTTGGCCCACCCTGTATTTTTTTAATGTTGATTCATGCTATTTTGGTTAAAAAAAATTTGTTTGCATAAAAGTACACAATAAAGTTTATATGTAAGTGCATTTATTTTTTCACTTATGGCCATCATATTCAGTTGGCTTTTTTCATACCCGCACTACCATAAGTGAAGAAGGTGTTATGAATTTGTGACCTTGATGAAATATTTCTTCTAGACTTTCTAAATCAATCGACCGATATCCATCCGTCCAGCTCGTTATGCGAAAAAAACAGGTCACAATTTTGAAGATAATTTGATGATATTTGGTACCTACGCGTACTATTTAATTGTTAGAAAAATTAAACCCATTGAAATTTGTGAAAATCGGTCCACAATTTCACATATTTCGCATACATACTTCTTTCTAGAATAGTGCCCATTTACATTCGTAATACGTTGGTATTAAGATTTAATTTGGCCAAAATTGTTTTATTACAACAAGGGCTGTGGAGTCGTCAACAAATTGTTCTAACTCCGACTCCAACCGCTGAAATTTTTTAAGTCCGTCTCCGAAACCGACTCCATCTGCGACTCTTACTGCCCGTTCGCCGATATCGAACGTTAACGTTCGCATATTAAATAACATTTAAAACAAAAACAAAATTTCAAAAATAGTTTTTGGTTTAAATGTAATTTTCTATGCGAACGTAAACGTTCGATATCGGCGATCGGGCAGTTACTGTTACATTGATGTAGTATGTGCTTCCTAAATAGTTAAATTTAGCAAGAAAATTATTCTGCAAATATGTCGAATCGATGATTTAATAATGCATTGCCAATTTCGAAGAATTTTTATTTTGGAAAATTTTAGAAAATTTCTTATGCCGAAAAATTTTGTAGTTGGAGTTTTTGTGGGTACTTCGACTTCGACTCCAGTACAAAAACCACAAATGCAACTCTTCAACTCTGACTCCACGGCCCTGATAACAACCTTAATCACCTTAAAAGTTTTTTGGTCCATATTTGATCGTAGCTCCCACACAAATACTATTACTACCAACTTTCTTATAAATGGGACTATTGATATAAAAGTTAGAGACAATTTGTATACAAAGCAGGGACTTTGTCACGGCAATTTTAGGCTTTTTGGTCCAGAATTGACTCTAGCATACACAGAAAAAAATAAATATTGATTTCAGTTAAAAAAATTGTGATTAAGAAATTATTTTAATGTGCACCAGTAAACAAATTAATTTTATCAATTAAACGTTTAATTCATTTGATTAAACGTTTAATTCATTTGCTTAAACGTTTAATTCACTTGAATAAACGTTTAATTCACTTGATAAAATTTTTAATTAAAACTTATTTTATTTTTAATTAATGCTTTAATTGGTGAAAAACTTTCGAGAATTTTTTCTCTGTACTTTACGACAAAAACAATCTCATCCACATACTGGATGCAGAAATACAGATAATATTCATCACAAAGAACTCTTATACGAATCTTAGGCCCTAATCATGTAAAACGCAACGCAATGCCAAACAATTACATTAAACGCAAAAACAATGTCATAAATATTTTGTAATTTTGTTGTTGCTCTCTACAGAAATGCACATTGCGTTTTACAATTTCAAACGCTGCATAGCATGTAGCGGTACATGCATTTCTGTAGAGAGCAGCAACAAAATTACAAACTATTTATGACAATGTTTTTGCTTTCAATGTAATTACTTGGCGTTGCGTTGCGTTTTATATGATTAGGACCTTAACCTCATAACATACAAAGTTTTGTTTTGCCAGGTCAACTCTTGAAAATTTACTTGTAAATGCTACTACGTAGCCTATCAAATAGTCGGGCTTGACCGACTTTACTTTCTCACTTGTTTTAAATCATGTAAAACGAATCAAATACACAATTCTAACTTGACTACATTATGCTCGCATGTACTAATATCCATACACTTGCTCATTAAGATGCGGATGTAGTTGTGTCCATACGTCTGTTGATGTGTTAGTCTTTGTGTAAAATTGTGATCTTACAATTGTAGTTTTGTATAGATTTTAACAAACTTACTTACAATTCACAATACTCTGATCTAATTAAAATTGACATCATATGACAATTGGCAGGCAATTCACAAAAAAAAAAATACAATTTATGTATTTATTTACTTTCGTGTGTTGTTTGCTTGTTTCAGTAAACGAAGAAGAAGAATATTCGGAGATGTAGACAAATGTTAGTCTTAAGTTTGAAGTACATATGAACATACTCGTACATAAATATAAAAGAGGATTTTTCAGAAATAGAAAGTTGTGTTGAAATATTTTCTCGTTAATACAAAAATAAATTTAAAACCAACTGCAAATAGTCTTTAGAATTTTGCAATCATTCGATAGTGATTGCTCTACACTCAACCCTTTCGTGAACATGCATTTGCATGCATTTTATATTTCCATATATTTGTGCATGTGCTTGTGTGCTTGAACTCATTTTGTAGTTTTGTTCATTGGATAGTGTTGATATTTGTCTGGTTATTACTTTTAGTTATGACTGCAAAGTGGTCATATGTTGTAAGTGTTGTATTGCTTTTGTTGTCGTTGTAATTTCAACTACATATTGTGTTGGGTTTTTGTTGTAACATTGTCAAAAACAGCAGCATTTGTATTAATGCCAACATTTGATAAGCAATGGCAACAACAACAACAGTAACAACGACAACAACTGGCTGTTTGTAAATCGACAATAACCAAGATGGAACCAATTCATTTGTCATAAAATACTGACATATTTGGACTATTGTTTGTCGCCGGTACAATTATGTTTACAAAAACAAGCCTTTGACCTCCCCCGGGCTCCCTTCACTTAATTTTATCTGCTGTCTGTTATTGTGTATTTCAAATATGTGCATTCATACATACATATTTATAAGTGGCCCTACATTTCAAAAAAATTAGTTTCTGCAAATTTTTAAATTTATTAATCTGTTTAGATAATTCAAATTAAGGCTTAAAGATGATATGGCAAGTTTATGGATAGAAAAATATTACAAAACAATAAAAAGTTAGAAGAACTTGAATAAAATTTTTTTTTTGGCCGTTGCTACGTCGCAGATGGTTGATCCGCTGAGTCCAATTTTCGATGACTCGTTCGGGCATTTCGACTGGTAACTGGCGAATGACACGCGTGATGTCTTCCTCCAAAGCCTGAATCGAAGGGGGTTTGTCCGCTTAAACTTTAGACTTTACATATCCCCACAGGAAAAAGTCTAACGGTGTGATATCACACGATCTTGGTGGCTAATCGACCGGCCCAAAACGTGAAATTATGTGCTCACCGAAGTATTCTCTCAATAAATCCATTGATTAATGTGATGTATGGGAAGTGGCGCCGTCTTGCTGAAACCAAATGTTGCCGAGATCAGGAGCTTTAATTTCAGGCATCTAATATTCGGTTATCATGGCACGATAACGGTTGCAATTGACGGTTACGTTCGCACCGGCTTCATTTTTAAAGAAATATGAAACGATGATTCCACTGGCCCATAAACCACACCAAACCCTTGTTTTCTCTGGATGAAGTGGCAGTTCTTGAATCTTTTCAGGTGGCTCTTCGTCCCAAATGCGGCAATTGTGTTTGTTTACATACCCTTTGAGCCAGAAATGGGCCTCATCGCTGAACAAAATTTGAGCGAAGTGCACGGAACACATTCCTCATAGAACGTGAATTTTCGTAATAAAGTTGAACGATTTGTTAACATTGTTCAGGCGTAAGTCTTTCCATTATGAAAAAAAAACATGACACGACTCACACAAGATCTGTCAAAAAAAGGCTATTAAAAACAGTATCTCTACTTGAATCACCCATTATAACAAAGATGAATTCAGTAATGTATTTTCATATACACAGAAAAAATTCTCCAATATTTTTCACCAATTAAAGTATTAAGCAAAAATAAAATCAGTTTAAATTAAAAATGTAATCAAGTGAATTAAACATTTAATAAAGTGAATTGCAAATGTTATTGATACTATTAGTATGTTTACTCGTACAAATTTATTTAATTTTTAATTAATATAACAAAGTTTCTAATTGGAAATAATTTTTATTTTTTCTGTGTACAAATACAATTTGCAATTAGACTCTATTTAGTATGAGCATTAGGGATGTAACTTGATTATTGTTTGCCATGAGGTATGGTCACACTTAACAAATGTTTTATGAAAAAATGCGAAATAAGCGTGACCAATAAATTATTCAACCATTAACTTTTTCGTTGGCCATTTTTATTAATCTACTGTAAAAACTACCTTTGTACATTAAAAATCAACGTTAAATTTACTATATGTTATTATGAATGAGAGCTTGGAGTACTTTAATTATCTAGTTCCGTTAAAATTTAAATTTTCATGAATTATACTCACCTCGAATAATATCGTAAATTTGACGTAAGTTGGCCGCACTGCAATTTTAATACTCGTCGCAATTTTTCCAATTGTCAATTGTAGCGAACTTTCGTTAACTTTACGCTGGCGCAACTTGCCTACGGGTTTGTAACCAGTAATTTTGCTATTCCTTTTTTTGCATCAGAGCGAATAACATCAACCACTACCCAGCAGTGCGGATAACTTACGTCAACCTTGCGATTCTCTGAAAATTAAATTTTTTTGTACCCAACCGTAAGTTAATCGAAGATTGAATTGTAATAACCCCTATATTTGGAAAAAATTATAACAACTATAAACGTTTAAAGATGATGAAATAGAGGCACTGCTTCATGAGACCCCTATTTGGGGCCTAGTTTTGAAATAGCATTAGCATAGCTAATGCGGCTATATGAATAGGGGTCTATCTATATTTTAAATTGCCGCGATCTCCCCTCGTGACCCCATTTGTTAAAAACTGCATAGCTTATATGTCTATATAAATATGGATCTATCTATGTTTTAAATTTCATTAAAATTGGTTTGATAGTTGGTACAAAGACCCTATTCCGAAAAGCAGCTTTTGTATGGGGGCTATATGGAAGTATGGACCGATTCGTCCCATTTTCAATAGGCTTGGTTCTTGTGCCAATTGTAATTTATTCTCCTCTATTGTGGTGTGGATATCAAAATCGTTGAAATCAAGCAGCAAAATGTTCAGTGATGGAATCAATGCCGAATATCCATGGCGAGAAGGTCACGTTGAGTATTTGGTGGGAGCAAAAAGCCTGCCGAAATCAAAAAGTTCAAAAAGAAACATGAGGCTAAAATTGGCAGAAAAACGTACAATCGTACATACTAGAAGCCACATATTGCAAGACCAGCTAAAAGCCATTTAATCAGTTTATAGTCCACACCATATCCTGTGCTAATACCATTTGTTTGCATCGCTTCAACACGCTGTTCTTGGTCTCAAAAAATTTGCTATTTCTTTGGCCTGGAATTTATAGAATGGGAAAGAGTTATGTCTAACGACGGTATTACCCATCAACAAGTAGTGCAGAGTGTAAGATTTAAAATTTTTTAAATTAACTTTTCTTTATGCCACATATTTTTCGCGTAATTTGTATTAAATTTTTACTCTTATTTAAATAATTTTATTAAAAAATTTAAAGTTTGTAATAAAAATATTTGTGAAAGTTATAAAAACCCAGAAAAAAATTTGTTTTTAATAAAAGGAAAATGTAGAGATAGAAAGCAAAATCTTTCTAGACCTTTTCTACAGAAGCACAACGAATTTTAGGTGGATAATTGTTCGGTTTTCACTTTTATTGTATGCGATCAAGCACAAAAAAATCTTTTAATGAGTTGCTAAAATTATAGTTAAGGCTATAAAAACCACTTCTGAAATGAGACCACACAATTATACCCCTTAATGCATTTCTATTGTAAGTTTATAGTACAATATCATTTTAATTCAAGTATTTAGTGACATACACAAACTTCCATTCAAAATTATTTCTTTGACACATCCCAGTAAACAAAACAATACACTTTGCAAATGGTGAGAAATATTATTATATACAATCGACTTCTTTATAGAGGAATGGCGATATAAACATCTAAGCAATAAAAAAAAGCTTTTACAAAAGGTCAATTGACAATATAGACAAAATATTGTCTAAATATAAAAAATAATAATACAATTTAGTTTTTTATAAATTCCCAAACACATCAGTTCAGACTTTGCAAGTCATAGTTTATTTTGCATTTTCTTTTCAACGAATATATTCGAATCTCATATATTATTTAATATTAATAAACTCAATATAAATTTATTATTAATAAATAAATATAAATTTAAAATTTTTCGGAAATATTCGTTATGAAAATGAACTCCAAACAATGAAACTTATTAAAATTATTTTATAAAACGGCAAGCATTTTCAACAATAATTTGTGTTGACGACAAATTGGAACAGGTAAATAACACAGATTGACAAAAAAAATTGTTTTCATAACATTGATAAAAGGAGCTTTTTATTGTCAATTGAGGCCTGCTGAACACAATTGTAAGCATCCACTTTTAGTAGCACTGAACGTTTTTATGTTGTGAAGAATTTTATTGTCTGCCAAAATGAAGGAATTTTCATGGCTGTTTAAACTGCTACATCAGTTAATTATAAAATGCTAATTGAAAAGTTATTGCAGTTAACGTGGACTCCAGGGAGGTTTTACAAAATATTGTTGTTTTATTTGCTTGTGGGGCAGTAAAGACACTTAAAACCATTACAAAAACAAACTTATTTTCTACGGCAAATGAGGACCCATGACCAACCTAAGAACTACGGGGATTGAATTATAATATTAGAAAAAGCAAATATGAACCCTTGATTCCAAAATAAAATGTCATTATTCTATGAACAAGAAGGCTAAGGAATTTTTATATATGAAAGTGTTTTCCCTAAACTTAATGACGTTTAATTAATAGAAAGTAGTTTTGTCGGTCCACAAATAAGATAACTTATGAAGGATGAATAATTTGATGAAAATCTAACCAAAGAAGATCTAATGGCCTGGTTGTCTCTTAAGAAGAAAACCTTAGTAAAAAAGTGCTGCCATTATGAACGAATCTAAAATTTAAAATAGGACGTACGACAATAAATTTATGTTTATCGTGTTCCATAATGTTATAAAAAAAAGTTTATTTGCTACACAGTGTAATTTTCCAATGAATGTTTGAAAGAAATGTTTGCTGGATTCCATATAGACATGCGATTACATGTACGTCAATACGAATGTGTATGTAGAAGTGTATGGTCATACATATAACTAATTAATGTTTATAAACTAACGTTGACAATTGTAGTTAGATTTGTCACTTGTGTGACAGTATCATAAAATATGACTAAATTCTACTGAAACAGAAGATTACGGCAGTACTCAACTTAAATTATTGATGTCTCTTAACAAATTTAAGATGAAATGGAAAAGTGACTGCAACAAAAACGTTTCTCAAAATTTCTGTTTCATCAGCCCTTAATGGTGCCATTATTAAGGCATAAATTTACAATGTCTTTTATTATATTTTTAACACTTGTTTTATTACAATTATCCATACATTTAATATGCTTTTATTTATTTTTTTTTTTTTTAATGTGAAAATTTTGAATTGAATATGTAAATTCGAGTACACAGCAAAATTACGAATTATCTGGCAGTTTATTTGTTTGTTCATTTGAAATTTCATCGGTGTATTTGTGTGTTTTGACTTGTATAAGTTTGTGTGTGTATAAATTTTCACACTTTATGACTGCATTGGGAATCATAAATAATATAAATTTTCATGAATTTTTGGATGTAATTCGTTTATTTCTCTTAACTTCAATTTATTTTTTTTTTTTTTTTTTGCTTTTTGCTGGTAATAAAAAGGTCAATTTAATTTTGAGTCTCATCACCTTCTTAACTTTTATTTTAAGGCTTTTGCTAAAATATCAATATTCTTCAAATTTTGCATTTAATTGTATGGAGTCCTTTTATATTGAGGGATGTTTAGCTCAAAATGGGGGTATGATTGTGGTCATGGGAGAAATGAATTTAAATGAAATTTTCCTTATTCAAATCATCTACATAGAATTTAACTAAATTATTTATTATTTTGGCATCATCATCATTTTCATTGTAATTATGACTACGTTTATTATTCTATTAATTGTTGACTCGATTTGCCTTATAAATTTCATGTTTTGTTTTAGGTCATAGGTCATTTTACACTCCCAAAGGTTCCCAATAAACATTTGCCTTTCTTACCTTGTGCAAGAGTTCAAAGTGCACATAAACTCATAACTTTAAATTGATGTGTACAGTACAGAGTACATTTATTTATATGATTGTCTGTGTATTTTGTTTTGTTTGTTGGTAAAATTTTCAATTAGTTTGTACATTTTTAAGAACTTCCAAACTAATTTCTATAAATTTAAACTTCATATTTTAACATATCGTAAGTGTTTTGTTTGATCCAGGGTAAATTTATTTAATATGTTGGCAATTCAGTCAGCACAAACAAATTAATCCATAAATACTCTCATATTAAAATTAAAATTTATTATGAATGGGCTTACTCATCTTTATTATTAGTAAATATTTATAAACAAATATGCAATCAAGACTGCCAAGTCATTAAAATAAATTTATAATAACTTATTAATTAATATAAATGAACAAAATATTTTTCATACACAGAAGAAAATGCTTGCCAATTCTTGTTCAATTAAACCGTTAACCGAAATTAAGTTTACCTTTAATTAAAAATTTAATCAAGTGAATTAAACGTTTACTAATATCAACAACATAACTGCAAAAAATGTTGTCAATATCAAAAAATATTTAATTGATTTAATTTGTTTACTGGTGCAAATTTAATTAATAAGACCAATTAATTAATTGCAATCAATTTTTATTTTTGTCAATGAAGTTATGCCCACACAACAGGCAGAAACCATTTTGAGTAGTTTTTTATCAATGAAAAAAATTGTTTAAACAGTATTTAAATTTAATTTATGTGATAATTGAATGAATTATTTTAAAATAACTTAATATATAATTTTGATTTAGTTAACAATTTAGTTGTCTTGAAATAAAAGATTAATTAAATATCAAAAAATCTTCGCTTAAAATAAATAATTTTTAACTTTTAGAATTGTTGTTGGGAATTGTCAAAACCTGAGATAAATTTAATTTAATCAATTAACACATTGTTTGAAATGGCAGAGTTTTTTGATAATTTTTTTAATTAATATTAATTATATAATTTATTGAAAAAAAAATTCACAATATTAAGTTTTTACAATTATTGGTAATCAATATAATTATTTTGGTAATAGGTGCAAAATCAACAAATTGTTTGCTTGATTCTAGGGATTTGGTGATTTGAACAGTTTTTAATTTTTTCTGTGCAATAGTGAAGAGGGTATTATGCGTTTGTGCTGATGTTTGTAACATCTTACGTATACCCACCTTTAATTGAACCGATCGGCGAATCACTTTATAAAGATCTGGCTGTTTTGGGGATAATTTAATTAAATTTGGTACAACGGCTTTTACAGTTTCACATGGCCCCCACACAAACTTCACTCCGGAGTTGAAATGTTGTGCCCACAGACCATCTGCTATATTGGTGTTTAGATTAAATTTGATCCAAACTTATTTTATGGTAATCTTAATCATCTCACCAAATCTTATTGGGGTCGGTACAAATACTATTCCCGAAAAAATCTTTTAATGATAAAATTTCCTTACAAATTTAAAATGACATAAAAATTGGCAACAATAACTTTTAGTAGGTAGGTTCAAAATTAACCATTTTTCCTACATATATAAACACCCTTCCTGAAATTACCTTAAGGCACAAAGATAAAGGAAGATATCTAAATATGTTTGGCACAAAGAAATTTTACATTAATCTTAAGATCCCGACTGCCCATGGGTCCCAAATAGGGTACACTCTCGAACATTTGTTTCAAATAACTGTGCTGTAGGTTTTAACATATTTTCTTACTTGTTTTATAATAATTTAGATTTTTAATTAAACTTTTAATTTATTTAGATATATACAAAATCTAAGCTTAAATTCCAACAGTTACTACCATCGATTCGAAAGGGCTCACCTATGCGAAACAACAGGGATTAGAATCATCCGTGGGTATTATGTGTTCCTACATAATCAGTGCCAATAAAAAAGTGCAAATAAAGAAGCACATGACTTAAATTTCGAACCCATATGTATTAAGAATGAGTTACCACAAAGCCCCAAAACTCTATATGAAATTCGAAACTATTTCATTTTTCTAATTTTGTAAATGTAGTAAACAATGTATGAATGTGATGCCTTTAAGTGAAAAACGGAAACCTTTTACTTAACAGCCCCAAGTTAATGAAACTAAAATATAAAATTTTTAATTAACTCTTTTCAACATAAGCAAAGATAAAATTTCTTCTCCTCTTTTGAAAAATGTAAAACACAATATTTCTTGGAATTAATTACGTTTCATTCTGTCTTCCCGTAAACATAAATTTTCAAGACAAACTTTATTAAGAATGTTTTAATCGAAAATCTCAGGTAAAAACAAAAGGCATCACATTATTTAGTTAAACAAAAGTCAATAACTTTTCTATAGACCGCACGCACACACTTGCACACTCATGCATGTATTACCTTATGTTCACTTAAGGAAAACTATTTTAAATATTTTATCAAAAGTTTTATAATTTTTCTATTGTTGGTTTTTGTTGCAGAAAAATCGCTTTCGTATAATGTAAACTAAAGTGAAACTGAAAACATCTGACGATTCAATTAAAAGATAATGTTGGTATTATAACATTAAAAATGCACACAAGCTAATATATATTAACACATACACTCACATAAACTAACACGCACTGAACTTAGCACACTCTCACAAACTCACAAATACTAAACTATTGAGAAGTATACATAAATAAACATGAATCTAAATTAGACCATAAATGTTGGGTTAGACCATTAAAATAAGTTGAGCCTACACCATCACCATCGTCTATGGTTATTATCATAATAATCATAATAGAAACTAAATACTCACACACATACATGCATATGTATGTATATATTTACATGCTTGTGAACCAATTTCCACACCCACACAATTAAACAAGCTTAAGCTCATGTACACAAACAGGTTCTTTCATACAAATACGATTAATACGCACTTGGCAATATTTAAAACGTTTTCCTGGTACTCTCATGGTTATAAATACTTGGCTGGTACTTGTAGTTGTTTTGCTTTTGTTCTACAACAAATTCGAACCCTCTTTCTGGTCTTTGTGGCTTAAATTAAATGTACAGGGTGGCCCAAATAAGACCTACCAATATCAAAATTACCATAGATGCATCTTAACGAGTTGAGATAAATCCCAGTAAAAAAAATGGATACTCATAAGCAATTCTGTAAGGCAGAGAAGCAGAATTCCCTTTTTTAAACCTGCTTGCAAGAGGAATGATTTTTATATGGCAAATTCTCACTTGGAAGCACTATTTTTTCCTCCCTGCTCAAAACAATTTGATGACTGATTACGTAACACAAATATGTAGTTTGAAGCATCTCCTGTGTTCGGTAAAATATCGGAAATAATCGTAAACACATTCGTGAATCATCGCAATACGACCTGCTTCCATGTAAGGGATTCACAGAAGCACTTTGAACTTGGCTATGGTTTTTTTACTTTCTTACCACCTGCTTACTTATAGGGGATAATGTCAACTTAATAAATCATCACATTTTATCCTTAATTTAAAACTCACTTCTAAGGAGTTCGCTTCTCTGCTACTTTTAAGTAGTATCTAACAGTCATCTCATACATCATGTACTTTCTTGGTACTTCTCTTGGTTCAGGGAAACCTTCACATTTTTTACTGGGTTGGAGCATTTTTAACACTCTGACGCACAGCTTCTCCGTTGCATTCAATGCGAATATTTCGCTGGACACCACTTCCAGAACGGTCGATCACTGAACCCATTTCCTTATACCCGGCCAACTAAATTCCTTATCATGATGGGTATGGGAGCTGATCTGGAATTAAAATATTGACAATATTTTAATTGCGTCAATTAATCGTTGACAAGAATAGAAAAATTCGACAACTTTAACACGTTGTTGTGTACATTATAAGTTTCCAAAAAAAATCAGTTATAAACCCGCAGAAAGAAAGAAAAGCAATTATATAACAAAATAAAAAAGTTATAAGAGTTTAACATTGGAAGGTCGTATTCAGGTCACCCTGTATATATTTTGCATCCTCATATTCTTCATTGTCATCTTCATCTTAATTTCAATAACTAAAAGAAATTACCCAACATAAAAGAAATCACAACAAAAACTACAAACATACAAAATACACAAAACCGAAATAAGAACGGTAAAAAAACACATAAAGAGTAGTTTATATTTAAAAATATTCTTCAATATTTTGCCTCAGATGAAGGAAAAACTTTTAATGAGCAACAATTTCTACTCCCATTCCCATACTTTCGTGGGTACATACATATACGGAGTAGAAGTAGGAAATGGCTAGAAGAGGAACGAGGAAGTGGCTGAATGCGGGTTTAAGTTCGTTTAATGATCATAAAATTTATGAAATAAAAGTGTGTTTTAAATGACGTTATAATCATTAACCATTTCTAATTAATGGTTGGTTCGTTGGTTCCTTGAGTCTTTAATGAGAACGCACATTAAAAAGAATAAGATTTAAGTACACCAAATGCGAGAATTAAAGTGGTGCAATCGTTAATGAAATAAAAAAAAAACTGTATATGAAATTTCTTTCCAATGGTTGAAAATCGTTTTTTTTATCACCTGGAACAAAGTTCCTTTCTTCTTGGGCAGATTTTTAAATAATTATGATTATATTTGGTAGTTGTATAACTGGTTACAAAGTAGTAAATTGTAAGGTTAAATAATGACTTGCCACCAATTTGGATGGAAGGGGTATCTAAGGTAGCTCTCCATTACAACTCCTTAGGTTCCCGGTTCCGTGGACATCTAAGGAAACAACTTGGAGCATCGCCACCGTACGTGAGCTGACTACTGCATGGTTTTCATGGAACGATGCATTAAGAACAGTCCACAACAGAGTCCGTTGGAAGTCATTAATTGAGACCGTTTAATCCCTAGCTGGAGAATAGCGGAACCTCACATTACACCACTTAATAAAGTACTTTCTTGTAATGCACACAGTAATTTGTTCAACAGGCCTTCACAATTCCATTTAAACACACATTCCAATCATTGAAATATTTTCAAAATCTTACAAACAAATACTCAAGATAAATGCAGACGACAAATTCACGTATGTGTGCAAACGTTTAAAAGCAAACAGCAAATGCTGAACTCTAGAGAAAGTACGGGTACAAAAAGTACTCTCAAAAATTTACAAGGGAATGAAAAATACATGCAGCAATGAGAGTGGGAATAAAAAGTACATACATGTTATATGCGTTCGCCACGGACGACACCCAAGTAAACATCACAATTTCTCGCAGGCTGTACGAAGTAATTTTCAGAAACTAGGAGTATAGGCAAAAGTTGTTTACTGTATTGAAAGGTTTTAAAAGGAACAAGTACTGTCTGCAGTTTATTTTTCTGCATTCGTATACCCTCACAACCCTCACCTCACAGCATTTGTCAATGTGGTTGTACATAAATGTCTTGCACACAAATTTGATTTTTGTTATATGCTTGATTTTCAAAGACATTAATGCAGGCCTGTAATATGCACGTAGCACATTTGGCTTTATCGCAGCACTTAAATGGCAGAAGGTACCAAAGCGTAGACCTCAGCTGAGCAGTTAAATTTTTAAAGATATTAAGATTTGTGTTGGTAAGTAAAAATAATTTGTTAAAGGTACGTTCAGACCTAGAAAACAGCTTTGCTTTAAACAATTTTTATTGATTTACACAACTTAATTTTGTAAGATGATAATTGTATAATGTAATTAAGAAATTGTTAAATGATATTTGATCTTTTTGTTAAAGCAAATAATTTTTTAATAAAACTAGTGGTTACGTGTAGGACATCAAATATTTAATAGTTGTGAACAGAGCTTAGCTTTCAGTGAAATAATACGCACGTGGAGAAATGAGTAGGATGCACAGTGTTGTGAGAGTGGTCATAAATGGTTAAACTAAAAGTTTGGAAATAGATCAACTAATGAATGCTTGTCATAAATATTTTTATTGTATTTTTCATAGATTAGATATTAAATGACGACACTGTGCGATGCAAGACAAACAAGTATATAATTTTAAGCAATAGTCTTACATTAAATCTCAGCTCAGCTGCATATTTGTTTTTTCTACGTAAATTTTTTGTACATCAGTTAATAATCGTCAAGAAATTTTAAAATAAAAGTCAATAGCCATGATATTGCAGAGAAAAACAAGTTTCAAAAATTAAATTGGAATTCCATCACATTCCACAGCATTACATTTAATACATAACATTTTTATTAGAAGTTACTTAACAATCAGCCCACCATATTAATATATATTTTCAAATATGTTTCTGTAAATGGGTCTGTGTGTGTGTGTGTTTTCTTTTCTGCTTAAATGGTGTTTAAAGTTAAGAGCTGGCTACCGTTTCTCAAGACTTAAAATACATTTAAATTTGAAAGGTTCATTAGAAATTAACATTACTCGCATCCTTAACTAACAATAGACCACACATTGTGGTCCTGTCATAAAACCCGTATAATATTCTACGTGTTTTCAGGAAACATCTCATCTTAGGGGTAAATTGAGTATGAAAACTGTAAAAACCTTTTACTTTGGACAAAATAAACTAAAAAACCAACGTTCAAGTACTATAACGAACATTATAAAAAGATGTATGAATATTAACAAAACAGGATATTTAAACAAAAAAATTCCAGAAAAGGCATATACTGGTTTAAAGATACACACACACATACAAGATCTCATAAACAAAATATAGCTCAGGAAATGGGAAGTAAGACAATGTCGTAATGACAGAAATTATGTAATAAAACTTGAAATTTACGATTCGTCAAAAAACGAAATGAAGAAGAAAATAATAAAGATAGACTGAAGCAGCAACAAAGACAAAAGACATAACAGCACATTACGATTACCAACAAGCCTCCTGCTCTTGTCACCTCAACCTCCCCATGCACAGCATCTGGGAAAACATCTGGCAATATGAGAACGTGTTACAGGCTTAAGGCCACAAAAATGTACGACACCAAATATTCTAGTCTCAGGAAATATAAGAAGAACAAAAAACAAAAAAAAAATTAAAGAAAAATAAACTGAAAGTAAAAATATTCTACAGGTGTAACAACATTGTTATTACCAGTTGTAGTTGTTACCATTAAGTAAAAGTTCATTCGAGTGGTAGTTTTAGCTGAGTTAGGAAAATTGTATTTTAAGGGTCCAGGATAATAACATAAACTCAATACAAATTCTAATACTACAACAATGTGACAATAAGGAAATCAAAGTCAGTTCACCAACTGAATGAATGAAGGTGAGGAGGCATATAACCCCACTTTGGCATCTAACGGTACTCATGAACAGAGCAGAAAATATATATAAATTAAATGGACAAAGACGACGGGACAGTATGGCTTTTTATTTGTCTCATCCTCTATCCGGTTGTTCTTTACTATTCTTTCCTCTTCATTTATGTCGTTACACCAGTTACATCTACAACGGTATATTCTGCTTAACGGAAACGGAACCAGACATTGCTTTTGCCATTTATATAAGTTTGTTATGGCACAAGAAATAAAAAAAAAACCCCAGAACTCAGAATAATTTTTACGATTTAGCAAAAAAAAAAAAAACTAGACAAAAACGACAACATTGCAATAAATTTAGAAGTTAAAACAAAATAAACGCACACACTCATATGTTTACATAGAGACATACATGTAGATAAAAATTAAAGTAACAAAGCAGACTGACAATCACATTCGTTGTCTATTATACTGCACCTCTACCAACCTCAAGGTTCATTACAAGGAACAACCAATATCATTATATAAAATTAAAGTACTCGTACTTGCACAGTGTTTTTTTTTCCTAACAAAATCCTACGAAAAGTTTCGTCAAATTGAAAAAAAAATTAATTGAACTTAATATATATTACATCGAAATATTCATAAAGAGAGAGCAAAGAGATCTACTAGATCTACTGTAGTTATATTAAAAATAGAAAAAAAAATTATATAAATTTTTTTTAAATATTAACGTCCAGTTTTGAATTGCCTCTAACACTTTTGTAATAAATTACGCTGAGGCCTTAATATGCGTTGCTTCGTTTTAAATTTTTTAAATTAGCGTCGTATTTTTTTTTTATATTTTGATTAATTCGATTTGCATCGTTGTGATTGTAAATGGCATTCTTAAGGTTTCATCGTTATGACTTTGTTGCTTCAGTTTGTGTTTGCAAAGAACTTGCCGACTGAGCAAGAGAAGCTAAGATAAGATGGAATAAGCGCAGAATACATACATGAGAAAGAAAAAACTAGAACAAAAGAAAATCCAACATTGTTGTTCCTTTAACTGTTAATTTAAATTCATAAACAAGTTTTACAAACCAGTAAAATGTAAGGAATGCTGATGATTAGTTAAATATGGACCGATTACAATTAACTGTGGTAGTGTGCTTAAGATTTCAATAAAATAAGTTTGTACTTAATTTAATGTAAATACCAACATAATAAGATGGTTTCTGGGCGATAAGGACTATATTCCTAAAAAATCTTGTACGGGGCGTTGCGAAAATATTGTCAGTATTTTCAGCACGCTTTGTTCTTATGACAATTAAAATGCACATAGCAAATTTCATTAAACTATCTCCAAAATTGTTACCTATTGCTTGCGCACAAAGTTAACATGAATTGCAAGCCACCCGGACGGATATCCTTTGGACCAACATTTTTTAGTGTTACACACATCAGCACAAACGCTCTCCATTATGGTGGTGTGGATGTAAAAACGAAACTACAACGTAAAATGAATTTTATTTGTGTCGAAATAGAATGTCATTTTCGCATTCATTATAACAGCGATGGCAAAAGTGTTTTTTATATAGTGTTAACTTTTTCGATAAAAGTAAGAAAATTTATCAGGAAATAGCGTCAATTCGCAACAATACTCGTAACAGTTTTGAATACCTTGCAAAAATTTGATTTAAAATTCTGTTTTTAAACCCTCCGATAGCCAGCCATTTTTTCAACGCTCAAAAACCGACAAGGTCCCTCGGAACATCATGTTTTAATATAGCGGATTTGTCCATTATTGCCAGGTTAAATTTAAATATGCATAACAATTTTTAAATATGCTTGCATATATACCAAACAAAACTCAAAAATATGCACAAAAATATTTACGCGAAAGAAAACAAAATAATAATTTTCAATGCGTTTTATTTGCACAAATGTTTATTGCGGAGTAAACTAAGTGTTTTTCCAAGGGTCTTGTCGGTTATCTACGTAGTAAATGTCTTTTAACTAGGGATGAAAGGATACGCCTTTTGGCCGATACGATACCGATACTCAAGAAGAAGCATCGCCGATACCGATACGAATATTAAATTTAAATTCAAGGTAAAATTAACAAAACTCAAGTAGAGTAATTTCTTTATTATACAAAATTACTGTGTAAGAGATTATTAATATTTAAAATTGATTTCAATCATAGTATAATAAGTACCAGGCATAGATTACATAGATATAAAACTTCCTTAAAATTGAAAAAAATATATATATTTACCTCTTGACAAATATAGGAAATGTGCAAATTCAACACACTTGTAAAAGTTCAACTCAATTTTTTGACAAATATTTTGTAAAAAATAAACAATTAAAAACAATTTTTTATACATTTTTTTATGTGTTTCTTTAAAATTTTTTAAAAGAAATTTAATGATATGTGTAACACATAAAAATATAGGGTTTTTACCCTTATTGAAGCATACCGATCAACTAAGAATTTCCTCCTGAATCGACCTAACGATATCCTTTCATCCGGCTGGCTTTATACCTTTGTACGCAAATAACAGTTCACAATTTCAGAGACAATTTGATGAAATTTGGTACAAGTTATTAAATTTTCATAAGGACGAATAGCAGGAGTCGGCCTTCATAAAGCCCCTATATTAACTTCTTTCCAGAATGCAGTCTTCAATGGTTTATATGCAACCATCTTATTATGCTGGTATTTCGATTGAACTTGGCCCAGAAATATTTTATTCAAACCTTAATCGTTCAACTGAATTTTATTTGAATCGGACTCTATCTGACCACAGCTACCATAAAAATACCGTCCCCAATATATCTTTTAACGTCATAAAAACCTTATAAATATTGGTATTGATATGCAGTTTGGTGACGATAACTTGAATGTCATGACATGAAGGTCCAGAATTGACCACAGGTCCCATTAAAAAACTTTCCAAAAAATCTTATTCAGATGTAGATATCTAGATAATATTCGGCACAAAGAACTCGTATAAGAGCATGGATCTTAAACTAATAACATAATTTTGTTTTGGCGCGTTCATGATTGCACATTTATCCCACACAGGGCACACTCTCGAAAATTTGGGTTTGGTGTAGGGTATTATAAGGTCGAGCTTTCTCATTTGTTTTTTATAACTAGGTAAATATTATTAAAGTGGCGAAATATTTCCAGCAAACCGTAAATTTTTATGTAAAATTAATAATGATATTTAATTAAATCCATTCTGAAATATATATTGCTACAAAATGGTTAAATATCATTCAAAACTAATAGCATTTTCAAAAATAAGAGAACTTTTTGTGAATTTCTTAATAAAATTCGAATTAAATCCATATTATTTTTCAGACCTTTTATTTGTGTTTGCTGGGAATGCGGAGAATATTTTTTTCAAACTAACACAATGATAACATTTTTAAGTTTTTTTTGACAACAGACTAAGGTTTTTGACAAGCGAGTTTCATATCTATGTAATCTATGTAGCAGGTATGTTCAGTAGGGAGAGTTGTCATTATTTAGCCATGTAATGTCAAACAATGAAATGTTACTCATTTGCAAATGCTTAAATTTCAACAAATTTGCGCTTCTTAGATATTGCAAACTTATTTTTTTATATAAAACTTTATTTTATTCAATATATTATTTATTTGAAATTGATGTTTGGTTAAAATTTGGAATCACAAAAATTTTATATTAAGAAATTTTGCACAAATAAAATTAATTTATTTGATTTTTGACGCTTGTTTTAAGTTTTTCCTTATTTTCTATTGTTTGACGTTAAATGGGTTTTAAAATTGAGAACAAAATTTCAAATGACTATACCTTGTACTTATTTTATAATGATTTCAATAAGATTTAAAAAACGACTCAATTCATTTAAATTCATGCTAAATTAATTTAGTTTTTAAACATATATTATGAATAGTTGGATGTTCTGTCATCAGAGTACTGAGTACTTTGTATATACAACTACTTATTTCGTTACCTCCACGACTGTTAAAAAAGATAATTTTTCGTTAAAAAAGATAATTTTTTAAAAAATTCTGTTAAATTCTTCTAAAGCAGAATTCGTCAGTCGATTTCTGACAAATCGGGAAAATGCAGACTAAGGAGTAACAGCTAAACTTAAATAAGCACGTAAGAAATTAGTTACTTAATAGCCTAATGCAACGCTTGACGTATTTATTTATTTTTGGTTGTAAGAGCTACTATAGTATACTATTTTACTATATATAAGTATACTTTATAAAAGAGAGAACTTTTAATAATTCTTTATAACGGAAAAATATATTAAAAATATTTGAATTCAACAATTTCAACTGCACGTAGAGCAAAATGTCCAGCAGAAATCAATTTCAAGATTTTGTAATGAACTTTTGCTCTATATGCCATTAAATTACGTATAGATCAAAGTGGCACCAAAAGGTTCTGTTTAATAAGATATAGAGCAAAATGAACAAGATTTATCTCAGTAATGAGTAATGAGAGATAGCCGAAAACGGATTGCTGATTTAAAAAATTTGGGGTCGAAAACCTAAGTTGGCGTTCTTAACTCAAATATGTCAAAATGTCGTATGGAGCACATAAACCCCCGGGCGACGATTTATGTACTTTTTGCACATCCAGTAAAAAGCAATAAATTAATGGAAAAATTAATTATTTATCACCTAAACTAAAAAATGCTAAACAAGTGCTAATTAATTTTGGAAAGATGCTTAAAAAAGTGCTTTATGCTAGAAGCGTTTTTTCATTCTAAATGAGTTTAAAAAATGCTAGATTTAGCATTTAAAATATTAAATTGGCAACAGTATAAGAACATGAGGTAATATTTTTATTTTCTTAATTTTTACTAAAACAATTTTCGGAAATCCCAGATTAATCTCCCGGAAAAGCGAGTATTAAATAAATATATTCCTAAATAATTGATTTCCGTTTCGGTAACAACAAAAAAAAAAAATCTGATTTGAACGTGTAACTTGACTTCCTTACACGAGAAACATTTTTTATTAAACATTTTAGACATAAATCCTTCTTTAATTTAAAATAAATATTACGTTGCAAGAAATATCTTTTTTAATTCTATTCAAATCACAAATTCTTCCTTAAACCACTGTCACTTCATTCTACCCATGATTGTCAAAACTGTAATTGTAGTTGTTTAAGTCTTTTTGCCAAGATGGTGTAGTTTGGGCGAATGAAGGAATATTTACCCCCAAAATGGAGCTGAAATTGTTACATATGTACACTGTAGCAGAATCCTGGCAATAATTCTACCAATGTTGAATGTAAATATCTACGGTTGTATTTGTCTGCCAGTCTGTAGGTTTTATGTCTTGTGGGTGGTAATTTAGTTGCCATGTTATTGTAGTACTTGTTGTTGCTATTTTTGTTTGTGTTGTATGAATGTTGGGCAACGTGATTGCAAATTGTAACCGCCAATGGGCCGTAAATTGAAACGTGACTAAGGCTGATAATAAAATGCATAAAATCACTACACAACATACACACTAGTTCCTCGTATAATAACAATTCTACTTTCTAGTCTGTTCCATTTTAAGAAGAAAAAGATACTCGTGCTATTGCCACTCCCCACAACCCAACGAATACCCAGTGAAACATTTTATAAATAAATTTTTGTAACCAAATGTTATTATTAATGAAATCCTTTAAGTCTGGCAATTGTGTTAGTTTCCCCTTAATAGTTTATTGGGTATTCTTTGGAAAACTGCTTGCCGTAGTGACACCATATAAATACAAAATACTTGTACGAATACACCTTTAGATTGCTATCCAAATACCATTAATGAAGAAGGTACAAAATGTTTTAGAGTTTTTAAAGAAGCAGTCTTACTTAGGACTGCCTAGTGAGTGCTTTACACGTATAGAGGTATGAAACCACCTCATGACACAGTGACTTTTATATGGGATATTTATTGCAAAGTAGGTTGTCTGTACATTTTCCAAAAGAGGAAATTCTAATGTTTCTTATAGACAAAATGTAAAGCACGTTCATCGTCGTCAGTCATTGTCATCTATTTTTATTTGTCTATAGTGTGCACCAGCCGTACAAGCGTGTTTAGTAGTAGACTCAGGAAGCATAAAATGGAATACAAAACGAACAAACTTACAAGAAGAAATCGAATGCTTGGCTTTCATTTCATGTTTTTTGTCATGTTTCTTCAGTACACAGGTTCATTTTGTGTTTTTGTCATTATGGTGGAAAACCGAAGAGTGGGATGAGGTGATGTTGTTTAGTTGTTATTTATTAAGATGATGTAATAAAAAGTGTAAAATTTGTTAAAAATAAAATTTACTCTAATATTTTACAACGCACAATGTACACAAAAATACAATCTCATTCACTAACTAAGCGAATGTGTTTGAAGAGTATAATATGAAAAATCAACAAAAAGATTTCAAAAATTAAAAACTTGTTTTTCCTCTAACACGTCAAACGTAAGTTTATTTAGTGTGATTTGTAATTTTTTTAATAACACATGCACACACACACACACACATAAATTTGTATTTTATTAAATCTATAAAGCACAGTCCCAATGTGCACAAAAACGGATGCGGATCCCGTTCCGGATCCGTAAAAAAGTTAGAAACGGAATCAGTGTAATCGCGATTTGACTGATCCGTTTCTGACCCGTTTCGGATCCGTAAAAAAGTTAAAAACGGAATCAGTGCAATGACTCGTTACGGATCCGTAAAAAAGTTAGAAACGGAATCAGTGTAATCGCGATTTGACAGTGTAATCGCTAATTGAGTTTTTTTTAAGAAAAGGTCATTGTGTGGACCCAGCAAAATCAGTTTTTAATAATTGAGTTTTTTTTTATGAAAAGGTCCTTGTGTGGACCCAGCAAAATGAATTTGTAATAACTTTTTTTTTCTAATTTATCTAACACAACTCCATTGAAATTAATTTTTTTTTTTTTAATAGGAGAAAAGCATTAAAAGCCAAATGTCAAATGTTGAAAATAAAACAAGAAATAAATTAACAATAAATAAAATAAAACAAGAAATAAATTAACAATAAATAAATAAATAAAAGTGAAGACAACGAAAATGAAAAAGACAGTGATATTGAGAGACTCCTCCAGTCCGGAATCAAGCCAAAACCAAGGTAAGTTTATGAGGCAAAAATGTTTGCCTAGCGGCCCGTGACAAAAAAAAACCCAAAATTAGAGTAAAAAGAAAGAACGCCAAGACAGACAATTTGTTTGGCTTAAGTCAAGTTTATGGGCCACTCTCGAATCGCGTTCAAATTAGCATCACTCAACAGATATTATAATCCAGAGTAAAACATTTGTAAAATCGAGCGTTTTTGTTCAAATACTTTTTTCCCGACAAAAATACAAAATTATTTTAAACAAAACGCCCGACAAAACAACTTTAATTTGGTTTTTTTGTTACGGGCCGCTAGGCAAACAACACCATTTTACCCCTTTTCGAAACTTTTAAATAACTATTTAAATAAATTCAAAAAACTTTCAGTTGCCGAAGCACATAGTATCAATGATGAGCTCCAGCAAATAAGGAAGGAGCTTGCCAGCATGCGAAAAATGACCGAGGAGGGGTTAAATAGCATGCGACGGGGCGTTAACGGAGGAAGTGTTTTCCCTTCGTAATGAAGTGAAGAGGAAAATACGATTCGAAGATGTGGCGGTGGCCCCACAAAAATTTTTTGAGCATCCCCTTTCGACGGAGGATGGTTTAATGGAGTTGGAGCAAAGACTAACGGATGATGAGAGTTTCCAGTCAATGGTTAGAATCTATTAGGGTGACCGTTAAAAATCGATTTTGAATTTTTGGAACGCTAACTGCACAAAATGATAAGTTTGCAGATTTTACGGTAGTCACAGTTTGAGCACGATTCGTGTATGTTACCCCGTGCTGCTGAGGGGTTCAAAGCCCTACATACTCGAATCATGCTCAAACTGTGACCACCGTAAAATCTGCAAACTTATCATTTTGTGCAGTTAGCGTTCCAAAAATTCAAAATCGATTTTTAACTGTCGCCCTAGTACTCATAAATTTCCACATACGCTTAACTTTACCTATTTTTATGTAGGTATCGTTTATAATGAGTACGACTGCTAAAAGCTCCCAAGGGTTTTTAAGAAAGGCTCTCCATTTCATATTCCAGGACGAGTTAGCACAAAAACTGACCTGGATGGGGAACAAGAACAAGAAAGCGGCCAAAAATTTAGTTGTAATTGCTGCTATTCGAGGTCGGTGTCTGAGCTGTAAAGGAATCATTCTGTTTTAATTGAATTCAATACGAATAACCTTAATTTTTATTTAATTCTTTTCACCAAAATAAAGAATTTAATGCAATTTCTATCGACTCATATAAATTTGAAAAAAATTGAATTGCAATTCATTTCCAATTCAAATAAGTTTGGCAAAACAAATTGCAATTCAAATGAATTGTCCAAAATTAATTGCAACTATTTTCTAACTCATTTGAATTAATTCGAATTAAATTTCATTAAATTTTTTATTTTGGTGAAAATAATTTAAAAATTTACCCAATTCAATGCATAATCATTCATGCTAATTAATCTAAAAATTAATGATTCCTTTACAGTTCTGGTAGGTCATAAGTTTTTAAATAGTTTAAAATATAAAAAATATTTTTGTTTGATTCAGGTGCATTCCAAAGGAAGTTTGTGAACGAACCAATTTCGGTAGTGGAGGAAGTTGGAAAAAAATTCTTCCACTACGCACATGACCAAGGCGAATTCAACTACAGGTGGTGTCGATACTACAACAATCCAAAAACAACAGAAACAACACAGCGTTTTTTCCATTGCATTGTTAGTGCTTACTGTCCAAAATGTCAACCATTCCTAACAAAACACTAACAAATCAAAACAAAGTAGCTCGAACTGTCAAAATCAGATGGCGTTTCGACACCACCTGTAGTTGAATTCGCCTTGCACATGACCGAGTTCAAAAACAACAAAAATAAATGATCAGCCTTACCCACGATGTCGAATGAAGGACATAAGCGAATGAAACCCAGTTACTCACTTTGTAATTGATTTTGTAAATTGAAAAATACAAAAACAAATACAAAGTGAGTGACAGGCTTTCGTGCGCTTATGTTTTCTTTCAAAATCGTGGGTTAGGCCATTAATTTATTTTTTTGTAAACAAACTTTTTTTAATATTCTATGAATTGTTTTTTATGTTTTTAATGTATTTTACTTTTATATGTTAATTTTAAATGAACTGACTGAATTGTTTTTACTTTACTATCAAATGACTGTGAATTTAATAATAATAATAAAAAAAATTAAAACAAAAAATTCATCACTATATTAAATCTTTTTTATTAAAAACACGCAGTGGATTCCGTTTTATTAAAATACACGGGTCCGCAACGGATCCTAATATGATGTCCGTAACGAGTCCGTTTTATGAAAACAAACGGGTCCGTAACGGATCCCAATATGATTTCCGTAACGAGTCCGTAACGTATCCAAATAACGGACATAAAATCCGTTTTTTCGAGAGGAATTTCTCCCGCTTGCGGATCCGTAACGGATCAGTAACGGATTCCGTTACGGATAGAAAATACGAAGATGCGGATCCGTTACGGATCCGAAACGGATCCGTTTGGCACACTGGGGTGTGACTTTATTTGCTTTAAGGCTGAACGCACACCAACAAGAGACAAAACGTTTTTGTCTTTAAAGTCAAAACGACTTGTAAGATGTCAACCCCCGCCAAAAAAAAGCGTCTTATAAAGTTTTTGTCTTAAAAGACAACCGGTAATCAGACAGCAATGAGATAATATATTTTGTCTTCTTTCGTTTTTGACTTGAGTTGTCTTATTTCGTGTCGGTTTTATGTTCAACGAAGTTCGTTTCAGTCTTTCTTGTCTTACTCTGTGTGTGTATGTTGTATCAAAACACAAGTATTTTCTGCTGCTGTAAGTCAAAAAGACAGTTTTGCGGTTGTTTTGTTTGCTGTGGGTTGTCTCATAAGCACTAACGTGCTGTTTTCGTATTCGTAAAAAACTGTTTTGTCTTTTGTTGGTGTAGGTTCAGCCTTAGGTGGCCACCAGTTTTGATATGTGATAGACAGGGGTGCGAGTGACACAAAAATATGCTGATAAGAAGAAAAAAGGAATGGTAATAAATATAACGGTTATAAAATTTTCAATATGACGAAAAGCATTCGGGCATTTCCTCCGAATGGTCAACCAGGATGGAAAAATAAAATGTAGATAATCATAGTGTTTCATTGTTTATAAATATAAAAACGTCAAAATTTTTATAATAGAATGGTTTCATAGCATGTCTCAGCTGTTTTACTTGAGGAAATCGGGCCGGAAACTGGAACATTTTATTTTTTCTTTTTAAGCTTTTTCTCAAGACATTTTTATATTTAATTATTTTACATGCAAAAAATATGTTCTGTTTGCACTCTTTCTTCGAAATCTCTATATTACAATCAATAAAGAATAGAAAAGTGTAAGGAGGCCAAAAAAGTTCGATTAATGGTTAATTAACGGTAAATTAAGTGTTAAAATAAATGGAAAAATCGTACGTTCGCGACCGGTACTTAAGCTAATTAAACAAAAACCAATATAGATAAGAGTATTTTATTGTATTAATACTGAGTAGAGACCTACATTAATACGCTTTTAAAATAAATTAATCACTTTTGATTATTCCGTTCCATTTCGCAGATTTTTACATTTAACTACTGTCAGCCAAAGTTAAACTATTTTTTGTGTACGTTCGTGACCACATGTTTATAACTATTATTTTGAAAATTTAAGCTCGATGAAATCCATCTTTTGCACTAAACATAGTGCTACCAAAATGCTATCGACACGCAAAAAAATGCTAGGAAAAGTTTTGTTTTGTACATTATTTGTACATTAATTGCGTATGAACGTACGTTCGTGACCCCAGGAAAGGCCGATTTTTATTATTTTGTTGGTCAACATAATCTTTTTGAAACCCCTTCTTATATTTTCATGGTTGCAATATTCACCCCTATCGTGAAAAACAAGTGGAATTTTTGTTCCCATGAAATTTTTATTCCCCTCGAAGGGAAAAATGCTATCGTGAAACTCACGTGAAAAATTTTTCGCGCTACCAGTTCTCGGTGAATGTAAAAAAGAAGAAATATTAAAAAACATTAAGAAACATTTTTTTGTTCAAAAATATACACATATATTTTAAAGAAAATTTAAAAAAATAACAAAATAAAATATATTGTATTGGAGTGATTACAACATTAGCTTATTGCGCTTTTATGTAGTAAAACAATTTTTAAAATTCTGCCACCACGTCTTGGAAAAGCTTCATAACTTCTCAGGCAATCGACCAGTTTTTTGCATTTTGCATATAAGTTTGTGCCTCTTTTAACGGAAACTGACCTTAAAATTAATTTTGTAAACTTCAATATTTGAATTATGAGAAGAATTACTTTCATAAATGTTTTGTTCCCCAGCAAAAATAAAGTGAGAAATTCAAAGGGAAAAGTGAAAAAATTACGAGGGAAAAAATTGTTCACGATAAGGGGAATTTTTCGCGCGAACATTTTTTTCACGTTATTATTCTCCTATGAATTAATTTTTTTCATGGGAGTTTTTCATGATCGCAAATACGTGAAAAGGGAACAAATTACGGGGGAAAAATTATTCACGATAGGGGTGATTGTCTTTTAAACTATTTTAATGCTAATTTTTTTCTAGTGGGGTTTTAATTTTCATTTTGAAATTTATTTCTATGCATTTTATTAATCATAGTAACGAAAATTCATCTTTGATATATAAAAATCTAAATTCCGTTAACTCCATGTTATTTTCAAGATATTTTTATACAATTTCAAGAGTTGATATGTAACGAGGACAGAAAACTTTAGGGAATTGCCACACAAAAGAAAAACATTTCAAAATTATTTCGGATCATTTTCAATCCGATCAAAGATTGAAAATAAAAGTTTAAAATGAACATTTATGTGCAAAAACTAATACGAATCTGAAAGCTTTAAGTACAAAAGGTCCCAATTTCTGCGTTTATTTCAAATAAAAGTGAAAAAATCGTACGAACACTCAAAATATATAAATTTCTTCACAGAAGTGAATATGAATGAGTAAGAGAGTTAATAAATATGTGTGTTTTATCGTGTGCATATTGAAAATAAATATAAAAAAATATTTATACCTTGAGATTGTTTGTGTATAATCTGTTGTGAAAACTATAAAAAAATATAAAACAAGTAAATACAATAGAATTATTCGTAAGACTAAAGAAAACATAAAGAAAATAACTTTTAATTAATTCTGTGAACTAAAAATGTATACACAAACACACATACTTCAATTTTCTTTATGTTTATTTTTTATTTTCTGAATGCAATATACCAACAAACACGGAAGTTTGATATCAAATTGAAAATAATTTGAAACCAAACCTTTTCTAAAACGACAAACGTTTGGTGGTGATCTAAAAATCATAGAATTCTCAACAAAAAGGGGAATTACTTTTAAATTGAGAAATGCATTTATTTCCAACTGGCTTTCAAACGTTATTCTCAAAGTTACTAAGTTTAATTATTTCAACTTTTTAATGTAAGTTCCTCTCAATAACTTTAAAAAAAAACCACATTTCCCTAAAGAAGCTATCGATTGAGAAAGCTAAATATTGGATAGCTAATAAATATTTTTTATAAAATTTACTGTGAGCTTGGATTATTTATTAAGAGGAAGTGTTATGCTCGATTGTTTCTTAAGTGTGCATTTTAATACAATTTGGGCCATAAATGAGAAATATTTTTTTTTTTTTCTTTTAATTTAATCTCATTGTTTTAATAAATAAAATGTCAGCGAAACATTCGGCACCATTGCTGAAAGATGGAATAGTGTTATTTTCTTCTTCAAATTCCTGGAAAGACGAAATACTTTACACCATTTTTTTTTTTTTTATTTTTTTCTTTTCGTTTTGAAGATTTTCATGGCTCAGCACCGCGATCGTACAACAAACTAATATATTCTTCACTTTCCCATTTTATTTTGATTCGCATTTTTATATAATTTATATTTTTCACATCTGAAATATAGTGAAGTTTGAAATCTATTAAATAAAAAATGCATTAATGGCAACACTTTATATTAATATGTTATCATCTTAAGTTGATGTTTGTGAATATTAAGAAGAAGAATGAAATAAAGTTTACTCTGTATCTTGAAATCAACGAAGTTGCATGTGATTTTCTTTTCCAAATTCCAAGTCATAAAACTAAAGTTACAACATCAAATTAATGTTTTCTAAAGGCGAATTCACTTCACGATAGATGTAATTTTTCTTAAATTGTAAAATACATTTGACCTAAATCGCCATTTATTAATGTTTACATATATTTTTCGCTTCAGTCTTGCCAAGTTCATTTTTGATTTGAGTACAACATTTGATAACAATTTGATTGCAAATTAATAAAACATTGTTTGTCAAATGTTTATATTCAAATCATTACCAATTTGAATTCAAATGTTAAAATCAAGCAATGAAAAAGGTTTGAGAATTATGTTTGATGTCAAATGTTAAAGTCATTTCATATAAAAGGTTTGACTACGTGTTTGTTGGGATACTAGTATGGGTGTTCAAGTGGCATAGTGTCGATGTATAATTAAGTTTACAATTTTCAATTATGAACACACAATTACAAACAAACATACAAAAAATGCATACAAAAATGTAGTAAAAATCCATTTTTATATATTTATTTATCATTTATCTAAACAAGTATTTGTTCTTGTTTTGGCAAATAAATGTTAAGGGAGAAATAAAACAATAAAATACATTTTTATAATTTATTTTTTAAGCTTGTATTGGTTTATGAGTGCTGCCTGCACCTTGTGTTTGTTAAATAAACAACTCGAAAATAACTTGTATTTATTTGTATTTGATGTATTGGCTTGAATTCGTAATGGATTTTAATAGAAACTAAAAGGATAACAGACTGCATTCATTCACCAACCACAAATAAGACAATATGAAAACATGAGATTGGCATTGTTAAAACTGTAAAGAATGAATTTATAAATAAATACGAAGCAACTTTATAAAATGTTTAAAAATTTTATTTTTCGTTTTTTTTTACAATACCAAACACTCCTTGTATTGTGGTAAGTGTTAGAGTGTTGCAGTCATTGTTGTTGCTGTTCTAGATGAGAATGTGTAAAAAATTCATTACAATTGCTGTTCATCTGTATAACTTACATCATCTATTCCATCATAAACGTGCAACAACAATAACGGAGAATTATAAAGAAAATAAGTAAAAAAAATATAATACAACAACAAACATTGAGTTTGAAAATTCTCCAATGAGCACTTATAACATGATGAAAAGCATAAAATAATCTCCTATAAAAGAAACAAGCGTCTGCAGCACAAACAGGATCTACACACCCTGGCACACACTTTTATTCTCACAATCTTAACAATTTACCAAACTTACAAACATATACACACATACAAACATATAAATATTTTATAGTAAAAATTGCATGTGTATCTTTGGGAATGATACAGACTTTTTATGCTATTACTGCAACGGGTTCCGGTTTTTTATTATACCCTACGCCGAAAGCCAAAGGGTATATATAAGTTTGTCATTCCGCTTGGAATTTCTACAATATTGATCTTAGACTCTTTAAAGTATATGTATTCTGGATCCTTACGAGGAGCTTAATTGTTTTAACGATGTCCTTCTGCCCATGTGTCCGTTGAAATGCGTTTTCCAAAGACCCCAGGTATGAATACGACTTGGCAGTTATGTAGATATTTAGGTCACACAGGTCTGGAATGCTATTGAAATTCAGTCTGATCGGTGAAATGGATGAGATATGTGCAATAAACCACGAGGGCCTCTAATTTTGCCCATAACTCCCTTGTTGGGTTTTTTTAAATTTGTTTACGGTTAGCTGGAGAGAGGCAAGAGCCAAAGTTTCCAAATTAGAAACAAGCATCTTTGTTATCAAAACACCGCATTCGAAAAAGTTGTCGGCGGGATTGGGCAAGGGGGTGTGGCACAAAGTAGATTTTTGTTTATCTAAAGAACGGTATTTGTATAACTCTCTGTTATAAACGCATCATGGTAAAGGGTATATAAGATTCAAGATAGCCGAATATATCATTCGTTATTGTTTTTTAAAATTCTTTTTTGCTGCATTTTCTCCTTCTTCATCTTCTTCGTAATCCAGTTTTAGCAATTCATGATTGTATAAGTACCATTCAACTCATGCAAAAATAAAAATCAAGACATAAACGTTACATTTTGAATTAAAAATATGTGTTTGAACATCAGTTTTCCTTAATCTTTAGTTTTAAACAACTTACACGCACTAACTTATATGTATGTATTAGTCTCCTTCACTGCTTTATTATGGCAAACTTGAATTACGGTAGAAGTACTGGTTTCAATAGATTTTTTCTTCGTGTTTTTTCTTTCAGTGCCAAGGATTACAGTTATTGTATGTATGAAACAGATTTAAACATTGTTGCACTTTAGTTTCTGGTATCACGTTAATATTTCATATAAATTTTATAAGAGGTTTTATTAAACAACTGCATATGCCTTAACTTCACTTTTTCTCAAGTTCCATAAACAATCCTTTTGAAACTCTGGACTCGGTTTTAGGTTTGCTTAACTTGGATTAAAGATTTTGTCGAAATACTAAAATGCTCGGGCATGTTCTTGAAATCCAATGAGATTTTTAGTTCAATTTTTTTTAGAAAAGACCGTAGTATTTGCTGATTTTAAAAGTTGTTCTTGTAGAAAAACTAGTACTTAAAAAATGAAATATATCAAAGGGAATATTTTTATGAACTTTCATTACAGGGTCGTTTTTAAAATTTGGTCAATTTTAGGTCCACTTGGCTTCGATTTCTAGAACATGCCTGCATATTCAAAGCAATCAAAATAAATCCGAGATAATTTAGATTAAAATTAATTTGATACATTTTAATCCAAAATTTTTTATTGTTAATTTTCATATTAATTCGAATGTGTATTCAAATTTCAGTTTATAAAGCTTTCATACTTTAATAGTCTTATTCCTTCAATATTTTTCAGGAATATCCTTTATGCACTATCAGAATTTATGTTTGTATATTGATAGTGCATAAAAAATATTCCTGAAAAATATTGAAGGAATAAGACTATTAAAATATGAAAGCTTTATATATTGAAATTTGACTAAGAATATACATTCGAATTAATTAAAAGATTTTTTTTATTGTGCTTAATTGCCTTTTTTTTAATTTCTTGCAAAAATTTTGCACGTGCATAAGAAACTGTACTGGCAAATTGTTTTTATTTTGATTTCTTGCGAAAACAATAAAAGCAATTTGTTTTTGTTTTTTATTTACCCACTTACAACTACAATTAATGTTGGGAGAATTCCAAACAATTGTAGCGGGAAATGTAAGAAAAGATAAACTCATCACTGATTTATTGTTTGGTATTTTGTTAAAGCTTTGATGTCGTTACAAAAAAGACTTTTTGAGTGTATGTAGGTAATTCTCATTCCCTCTGTAGTCTTGTTTGCTGATTGCGTTGGCTTTTCTTAGGAGAACGTTTCCTGTTGATCTGGCCTAAGCAACCAGTAAGAAGCGCTTATCCAGCTTATCCTGCAACAATAAATTTCAATATTCTTATCAATTATAAAAAAGGGAATTAAGCACATTAAATACAATCTTCGAATGAAAAAAATTATGTATTCCCAATAACAACTTTTTTGATAGTATATAATCAGTGCAATGACACTGGATTGTTTCACCGCAACGGGCTGAAGGTCTAAGTTACTATAGCTCCGTAAATGAGGTTAAAATATAACTTGTAATTTTATTTGTAACTATTAATAAAGAAATAGAATAGTTTTTGCTATTTTTATTAAGAGCAAGAATTGTCAGGGTTCCAATAACTCCAGGATTTCTTCCCGCTTTCTCAGAAAGTAAAAAGGCCTGGCGAAAAAACTTTTGGTGATATTGAATTTCATACTTATAAAATTAAATATCAATTTTGTTACTATAAAACACGTACATAGAAAAAATATTATGACAAATTAATTGTCATATTGAATACTATATTCATCAATACAATTAATTATTTTTTATTAAAAAAAGCACCACCAAACGAACATGTTAATATAAAAAATACTTTTGTTAATTCAAATTGTTAATATTCAACAAATATTTTTAACAATGAGTTTTCAATACTTAACAAAACACTTGTTATCAATTATATATCGTTTTTAAGTGCGAGTTTGTCATATCAACAAAATATTTGTTTGATAATTAATTTTTTGCATATTCAAAGGATTAAATGCATATAAAATGCTATTATTTTGGTTAATTTTTATTTAAAAATAATAAAAATTGCATAGCACATAAGGTTGATACTTAGTAGAGACTTAAAGCTGGAAATTTCTATTGGATTTTGTATTATATATGTATGTTGATTGAACTGTGTTTTGACCAGGGGATTGAGAATATGGTTTAGAAATGGATTTTAGATTCGCTCGAAATTCATCGCACCTGCTGCGAGCAATCGTTTTTAAATTTATCGATTTTTTACCACATGCCTGCATAAAAGAAAAAAAATACTTTTAGTTGTTATATTTTAAAATAATTTATATATTCTGCTTATTGTTTGTTGAGTAGATTGTTTTGAGTTGTATTTTTTAAACCATATATAGTCCGCTGGGCTCGGTTTTTGTGTGACATTGATTAAAGAAATAAATAAATAAACACTTGGCGGTTGTGCCCTCTACATACACTTTTATCCACCAGAATTTGAAAATTTAAATAAAAAACCCCCTTTGAAATTTATTTATGAATCATAAAATAATTTATAAAGTCACTTGCCCCACAGATTATTTCAGTTTTCTATAATCGTCCAATCGTTTTTTCTATAAATGATTTAGTCCAAAAAAAATTAAATTTTTTCATATATTATTTGTAATTTTTTTTTTTTTTTTTTTTTTTTTTTGAAGCAAAATTTTTCTTCAACAGAAATAAATTGTAAATATAACAATTTACAAACATGTTGATTAAGAAAATTGCAAAAAATATTGCAAAAATTCTTAAATCATGTTTTAATAACTTAAAAACGGTTGTTATTTGTTTCTGTGTATGAGAAATGCATACTTATAAACAAAAAACAACTATTACCTGTTACCAGTATGAGGTAAAATAAACAATCTTGTTTTTTAACCATTTTAACTTTTACCATTATTTTTACTTATCAATCGCCTTCTATTCAAAAAACTTAATTAACTAAAGAAAGTTGAAAGACAAAAAAAAATAGTTTTATCGCAAATGTTTATGGAAGCATAAACGCACAAGCAAAATATTCCGTAGTATTTTTATCTTGTTTCATCGATCTCATGATGGTACCATCTCCAGCAGCATCACCATCATAATCAGCATCATAATCATCAACACCACACATACAACAACACTTATAATCAAAATTATAATAAAAATAGTAAATTTTCCCCTTAAGTGCTACAAATTACAATTTTTTTTTCTATTACTCTTTTTCAACATTCAATAACAGACATACTCACAATAAGGATATGAAGAAGAGAGAAAACGAGGAAAAGAGATAAATAAATTTTAAATAAAAATCATTTAAAAAGCATCATGCTCGTAAATACATTTATATCCCCCACCTCATAAAAACAATTAATACATAAAAACACTTTTTGCGGCTCTTAGGCTCCCGTCATACTGGGGAGACTTTAAGCTCTATCCACACACACACGCATACACATACACACACGTACATACATAAAAATATTTGGGAGTAGGAAAAGCGTTTGAACAATTCTAGATATGTTGGAGGCAGGGACCGAAAATAACAGTTATTTTAAAATTTGAAAACAAAAAAAAAAAATTTTTCGATAAACAATTACAGTTATTTTTTTATTATTATTATTTTTTTTTTTTTGACAAAAGTAACAGTTATTTTTTGACCAATAATAAAGTTATTTTTTTATATTAATTTTTTTGAACGAAAATAACAATTATTTTTTTATTTTAATTTTTTCGATCCAAAAAACAGTTATTTTTTGATTTTTATTTATTTGAACAATAATAACAGTTATTTTTTTTATTATTATTATTTTGAACGAAAATAACATTTATTTTTATACCCTTCACCGAAGGTAAAAGGGTATATATAACTTTGTCAGTACGTTTGTTGTTTCTACAATATTGATCTAAGACCATATAAAGTATATATATTCTGGCTTCTAATGAGAAGGGAAGTTCAAATCCGGTTGTCCGTCTGACCGTCCGTTGAAATGGGTTTTCCGAAGACCCCAGATATGATGGAGGCTAGGTTTTTATACATTTATGTCACATATAGTCCGGAATTGTTTGCTATTGAAATTCAGGAAGATCGGTCCATAAATGGCTGAGATATGAGCAAAAAACCACGACTACCTCTAATTTTTCCCATAAATCCCATGTTGTTGTTGTTTTTTAAATTCTTTTTTTTCTGCATATCTCGAGAGCGGTAAGAGCTACAGCTTTCAAATTCAGTACAAACATGTTGGTTGCCAATAAACAAACTCTCTAAAAAAAATGGGCGGGATTGGAGAAGTGGGCGTGGCACCTCTCATACAAAGACGTTATAAATTTCTGTATATCTGGAAAACGAAACGAGCTAAAGTTCCCAAATTAGGTACAAACATATCGATTATCAATACACAGTATCCCACAAAATATGGGCGCGATTGGAAAAGTGGGCGTGGTACCTCGCGTACAAAGACATTATTGAAAATACTCAAAATTTTAAATTTTAGGGCTCTAGTATGACATATGAACACGTTTTATATACCAAAATGTCAGAAATTTTTAGCACCATATATTTCCCGAAACCCCTGAAACCTTTCTACCAAAAATGGAAGAATAATGCCCAAACATACCCATTTTCGGGAACAATAGGTCTTCCCGAGTCCAAGTTTTATAATCCAAGTAAATGGTATTTTCTTCCTTAAAACGTGGGTATATAAATCTGCCAAATCGGTTAAGAAATAGTTAAGTTATTAGCAAAATACTCCAAAAATGGGCTAAAAAGCATCAAAATTTTTATAAAAACTAAATTTTTAGAGCTGTTACATGACCTATGGATACGTCTTATATATCAAAAGATCGAGTAGAACATATTTGCTGAAAAACTCGGAAAAATCGGTTCTGATACAAAAAAGGTATTACCAAAATAAATTTTTTTTTAATAAAAATACCTACTTTCGGGAACCGTAGATCTTTCCGAGTCCAAGTTTTATTACCAAAGTACGTCTTCCTAAAGACGAAGGTGTATAAATCTATCAAATCGATTGGAAAATGCCCGAGTTATGACCAAATTACTGAAATACCAATATTGACTTTTTTTATATAATTAAGATGTTTTAATAAAATAATTATTTAAAGTCAACTAAATAATTAAAGCACGTACATTTCTTTAAAGAATATCTTTTATTTATGTTTAAATTAATAAAAATAAAAAAATAACTGTTATAATTGTTAAAATAAATAAAAATAACTGTTATTATTCTTCAAAAAAAATAAAAAACATAAGATAACTGTTATTTTTAGTCGAAAAAATTAAAAATCAAAAAATAACTGTTATATTTGTGCAAAAAATAAAAATCAGAAAGTAACTGTTATTTTTGTTTAAAAAAATAAAAATCAGAAAGTAACTGTTATTATTGTTCAAAAAAAATCAAAAAATAACTATTATTTTTGTTCAAATAAATAAAAATCAGAAAATAGCTGTTATTTTTGTTTAAAAAAAAAATCAGAAAGTAACTGTTATTATTATTCAAAAAAATCAAAAAAAAACTTATTTTTGTTCAAAAAAATAAAAATCAAAAAATAACTGTTATTTTTGTTTAAAAAAAAATAAAACTCTGAAAGTCATCTGACTTTCATGAAAAAGGGAATAACTGTTCCGGTCCCTGGTTGAAGGTTTGGGTATGAGTATTTTTATGTGAATTATGTTGGCGAAACACAACAAACATAAACAATGCTAAAGCCTTTTAAACAATAACTTGCTTTACTTTTTGTTGTTGCTTTTAATACTTTCACATGTATTTTAGGTCTGCTTAGTACTAAAATATAATAACAAAATTAAAGTAAAGTAAAGCAAAGAACGAATGTGTTTCTATACTCATTATTAAACAACAGAAAAAAAGAGAGTGACAAAAATTGTTTACAATTTTTTTTTTCACTTAAAGCTGTTTTTCAGGGCACGCTCTCTGCCTTAAATGTTCACAGCACTTGGAATGTAAAAGCATTGAAATCAAATAATTTATGTTTGAGATGAAATGTAAGTGTATGTGTGTGCGAATGAGAAAATGTTTATTTATAAAGGCTTTATCTACACTTGACACACATATTCTCACTTACTTATGCACAGAACTCCTTTCGTTAAAGTTGCATATAAACAAATAAAAACTTTGTAATAGAAGGCAAGTGTGGATGTGTAGTGTGGGTGTAGGTGTGCGGCTATATAAAATATAAGCGCAAGCATTTTAACAAGATTTTGTATTTTATTTTAACATGTTTATGTATAAAAGGGATTCAATTAAGTGCTTAATCACTACGTAACCCAACTGTCAACGTAAACGTCAAAAGCGGTGCTCATCGGCGTGACAAGCATGCTCTGAATGTATTACAGTAACACCAACAACAGCAATAATAGCAGCAAAACTAAAAGTCTTCTCCAACTCAAATAGCAATAACAAAAATTAGGATTACTCTACTCTATTTTGCACAATGGGTCATTAGTTTACAAAATATTAGGCACGACATGCTAAGTATCTTATTGTTTGAAATTAAAAAAATCTTATAAATAAGATTTTCAGAAAATAACATTTATAAGGTTTATATCAATACCGTTCAAGCCATATGCGCAATGTGCGAGCTTTTACAAAATATCTTTGTGTTTTCAAACCGACAAGAGCACAACAGCCAACCAGATATTGGCGAAAATAATTCTTGCTGCTCAAGAATGGTACAGATAAAGATTACGCCATCCCGAGAACGAAATATAAATCTTCTTCGCATGTTCACACATGACTTCAAGTGAACTGTATTCCTATTGGCTAAAAATTTTAAGTACAAGTTGTACTCAAAAATTCAAGTACGAATAAAACTAAAACTTACTCACAACAATCCTAAGTGTAATAACTTTCGAAAATCATTCCCGGAATTTCTTAAAGTAAGTATAAAATTAGTATTGTGGTTATTTTATTGAACTGTTAATGGTTTTTAATCCAAATTTAGATATTTTTAATTAGGCTTAAGTTCATTGAATTTAATTTTCATTAAATTATTTTTATGAAGACAGAAATTTTACAACATGAAATTAATTAAAATTTTTTTTTTTTTTTTTTATTGATAATTTTTTATTCTTGGCTGCGCTGAGATTTGAACCCATGTTAATTTCATGTTGTAAAATTCCTGTGTTCATAAAAATAATTTAATGAAAATTAAATTCAATGAACTTAAGCCTAATTAAAAATATCTAAAAAAAAAACTAAGTATAAAATTCTTAAACCAAGTACAAAAAAGATTGAACTTTTCGTTTGTACAGCCACTCTGAGAGTAAAATTACAAATTGAGCGTTTTAATCTCATATAACTTATTTAAATTTGTTGTTGCCAATAAGATTTACTAATTTGTAGACTTGTATTGGAATTCAAAAGATGCCGCAAAAAATATACTGATCTAGAATTCGACACTTTTTTTTCAGACAAGCCGGGCACCTGGCGTTTCAACCTAATTCGGGTACGCTTTCAACCTAATTCGGGTACTGGATTAGTGCTGCTAAACGTTTATTAGGCTCGCTCTTGTATTCGATATATACCGTTATTTCAAAAATGGAGGAGTTTCACAACATATATTCGAGTAACTCAAAAACGGTTAAGTAGTTTATTAAAAAACTAAAAAAAAAAGTTGGTTTAGATTTTTTTTTTAAATTATTTTTTTAGCAAAATTTAAATTATGAATTTAATTAAACGCAATATTTGTATTAAAGATCCCCTAAGAAGCGGAGATAAAGTAAAGTATGTTTTGGGAAAATATTAAGAACAAAAAAATAATGGAAGTCGGCATACATGTTATTCCCCTAGGGGCGTCTCCTTGGCAGTTATGGGGCTTTTTCTTCAATATACTTCTAGGCTGTATTGAAAATTTTGTATGGCATCCCCCTTAAGGAAAAGAGATAGCGTGTAGGTAAGACTTATACCTGATTCAGACTATGCGACATGTCACACAGAAATATTTCATAAAACAGAGTTTTGATGACAAAAGGCGTTGAGACATTTGTAGGATCAACAATTTCGCACGAAATCTAGTCAATTTATTATGATTAGCAAAAACTTTAAACCTTTAAAAGCACAATTGGAATTTAAGAATTAAACGTTTAATTTATGCAAAATTGCAAAACTTGTTGCAAGGACATGTCACACAGTGTGTTAAAACATAGGTAGAGTAATGATTAGTTCATTATTATTGATATTTTCATTTGTTTGGAATAACTATACATTAATTATTAAAAGAATTGGTTTTTGAAAAGAAATATATAGAAAATATTTATTTTTTTTAAAAACTAAGAGAAAAATTATATGTACATACAAACATATCGCACTTTATCAACAAGAGGGTATTAACTCGAAACTTTTATTTGTTCACTTTTTCGAAAAAAGCGACAAATATCGTGAAATTTGGTCTACTTTTTGGTAATGAAATGGCTGGTTTTTAAATTGTTTTTCATAAGCCTTCAATGTTAAATAAAAAAATTTCTTGCTTCTACTGAAAATTTTTAAATTTTGAGTTGATACCCTCTTGTTGATTAAGTGCGATATGTTAATATATTATATATGCATTGGGGTGGTTTTAAAAATTAAGTTAAACCAGTCAGCCTAGGATTTAAAACTTGTTAAAAATTATTTTAGAGATATTTGTTGAATTTTTTGCCACGCCTCTAAATACCGCACCTTTGGTTTTTTGTACACTGCTTCGCCATTTGTTGTCCGATCATAACATATCGCATACGTTATTCATGGCTTGTCTATGGCTTCGCCTTTGGTGACTTTTTAATCTGATATCAAATTCTAGGCGCCATGTCCAATTTTTTGCCCGTGTCAAGAAAGCCCTTCTTAAACTTTGTACTTCTACACTCATAAAATGATTGTGGGCTATTAAATTCGTTTTTCGTACTGTTAAAACTTAATAAAAATATAGTTATTTGTTAAAGAATAACTTTATTTTTTAACATTTAAGCTTGTTATTCAAGAAACAACCCACCAAAAAATAAAGTTTTTTCCGTACTTTAATTGTTATATAGTTTGATTTTTTGTCGGTTAAACTATTACTGCCGTATTCATAAAAAACTATATTGGATATGAAATCTATTTTAAGGAAAATTTGTATGGAAATTTTGTTTTAAAATACGTTTGAAATCTATTTTACTTTTTATGAATACGGCAGTTAAATTTTACGGAATATGCTACTAAATAAAAAAATATAAAAAATTTTTTTTTTTTAAATAAATTTTTAGTTGTTTAAAGTGAGTTTTTTGTTAAATTTAGCTATATAATATTTTGAGTGTAGCTTAAAATAACTTATGCGGAATAAGAAATAAACTGACACATAAGCTGTAAGAAAAACTTTTAATCAGATATTAAAAAATCAAAGTTCCTTGCTTCCTTTTCCTGTTCATAGTTATTTATTTTCAAATTCGCCTAAAAAAATTTAATTGGTGTCCATTCATGACCTTCCATTGTGAAGTAGCTCTCACCATCCATGATACAATTCATGCCGAGCCTGCAGCAAAAACATTTGGTAGCAAAGCCTGTATTAGATGTTTGATAAGAACTGACTGTTTTTCTGAGACACGCGGGACGATTTTTGATTACTCTTATATGTGCTAAGTATTTCGGTATCGTTTTGTCGTTAACACTGAATTTATGCACCAACACACGATAAGATTTTGCAGTACATCCGGCAATTTCTGCCTTCAGCATAGCTCGAGTTCGGTATCAAATATTTTTACCGCATCGTCGTTTTCTATTAAACGGTTTCCACTTTCGAAAGCTTTTAATTATATATATAAAAACGTTTGTGTCGTGTATGTGCTCCTAAGACTTAAGCAACGCTTGACCGATTCCCACCCAACTTGGACAATAAATTAGCTTAGTCTGGAGCTTTTATTAAGTTTCTCTTAATCTTAATACCGATAGGTGGCGCTATTTATTAAACAAAAATAAGAGTCCTGATAAAATGTTGACCCGGTAGAATGATTCAAGTTATTAACAAAATTTTAGTCTGATTTGCATGCACTTCAGCGTGTATATATTTTTTGTGTATGTATTTGTGGTCCCGATATGTGGCGCCATGGTGATGCTATTTAAATATTCATATTTGCGGAGGCATTTTACTTAAACTTAGAATGCAAGTATTTTTCAATTTGTTTTATGGACGTTCGAAAACAATAAATCGTGAAGATATTAAACATTTTCTTACAACGAATTTTGAAAGAATTTAAATTTCCATAAAAAAAATCTATTTCAAATTACTGAAAATTCCATTTCGTTTATAATAATGCCGACACGATATAGAGAAGGAAACATTGGTTAGAACGTGATTATAAGTCTATCGGTATATTAAAAGCACAATAATCTCTCTACTATTATAATGTGGGTACAAAAAGCATTTGGGGGTAAAACAAAGCTCAGCTAGTTGTCTTATAAATAACCGATTTTTTGATTTGGATTTCAGAAAAGTAACGAAAAATTTTATTTTTGACAAAATTTAGAAATCAACTTGTGACGTTCTTATTCGTTTAATGGCATATTTTCTTCATAATATCAATTTATTGAACTGATCTCTAGCCAAATCATTATATGGCTAGTACCATTACTTTATTCATATTTTGTTTTGATTTTTTTTTTTTCTTTTTGCACTGAAAGTTGAAATCAGTTTAGATTTCATTCCGCATACGCCTCAAATTGGGTCCATTTTTTTCCTTTCTCACATACATGTTACATCAAACCAGTGCCCATGTTCTGTAACTCCCGCCTCGAGAAACTTTCCGATTGGAATGTGAGAAATGAAGCAAAAATGCCATAAATTTAAATAAACTTACTTAACAGTGTCTGTTTTTGGCGAATAATTGCTGTCACGTAAGGAAATTACTCGACAATTTACAGAAAAAAAAATCGTCTGGAAAATTTTTGTGAGAAAGTTCTCGCATTGAACTGTCAAATAAACTCAAGAATGAAAACGGGGTGGGAAAACAATTTAACACTTAAAAATGTATTAAAAATACAGTAATACGCAATATATTATTCTAATCTTGGCAGACTTTTTCATTGTTTAATTATTTTGCTTTTAACATTTTTGAAAAAGAAACGTTGAAAACTGTTTTGTAAAAACAAACATTAAAGTCGCACTTTCATTATTTGGTATAGCCAACGGCTGTTTTTTTTTTTTGCCGCCGTCATTGAAAGTTTTTGAACGTCAACGATACGTGCAACTGGAGTTCTTAATGTCTGCTATTTCACATCGACTTCGAGTGGAATATTATGACATTGATAACGTAAGGAGGTAATATCCTTTGATAGTTTCCGACAGAAGTTAAAGACAAACTTTTTTCTCACTTTTCGAGAAACTTGGGATATGTTGTTTCACACCTTTTCGATGCGAGATGTTCTCCACAAAGCTACAGAACATGGGTACTGGTCGAACCCAATACAAAAATAAAAAGAAAAAACAAAAATCAACAGGTAGCTCTAGAATAAAAGTTATATTTATGAAGTTTCTAGAACTGTAAACATTTTTCCCTTTGCCACGTCCCAAAATACAGAACTTTTTACTTTATATATACCGCCGTTTTCAGCATATGGTTTTGGTTACTGGAGTTCAATAATAAAAATTAGTAATGACCCTCAGGAAATCCGCAAGTTTTTTTGGATATATAGCTGAAATCTCATATTTGAAGAGGAATCAATAAAATTTGCCCTATCTCGCTCAGAAAATTTTTAAACTCAATGTATAAATCGAAAATACCCCATTAATGGAGCATTTAAAAAAAAATTACAAAATATCTCCAAAACATTTATGAAAACAAAAAATACGTGAAGTTGATCATTCTATTAAACCACTTTTATATTTAGAAAAGACTGAATAAAAAAAATACTAGCACTCCAAAAATATCTCCATTTTCAATTTTAACCCCGGCAAAGTCAAATAAGTTAAAAAAAATTTAATAAATTACTCAAAGTACTAACTTTAGCAGTTGGTTTTTAGAATTTTATCTACTTCCACCCAACACAGAAAAAAGTGTTTTATCAATTAAAAAAATGGTTTTAAAAGTATTTAAATTTAGTTAATGTGATAATTTTGATTTTATTAACATTTTAGTTGTTTTGAAATAAATTTTCAATTAAATAACAAAAAATCTTAATTGACTCTTTTCGTTTAAAATAAAATAATTTAAACATGTAGAATTGTTGTTGGGAATTGTCAATATTTATTTAAATAAATTAACACATTGTTTGAAATGGCAAGGTTTTTTGATCACTTTTTTAATTAAAATTAAAAATATCATTTATTGAAAATATTTTTTTAAAAAATTAAAATTTTTTGTAATCAATATAATCATTTTGGTAATAGGTGCAAAGTCAACAAATTGTTTGCTTGATATTATGAATTTAGAACAAATTTTGTGATTGGAGAAATTTCATAATTTTTTCTGTGAATATAAAAATGATAAAGTTAGACTTGTGAATTCATTCTCACTTTTAGTCAACTTGAACCCTCTGTGTGTCGCATAAATAAAAATAAAAAAATAAAAAAAATAAAAATGTTCAATATCTTCTAAGATTATTAACTTAAACATACTTCAGCCCATAGTGAATTGATTGAAGCTTTTAGTAAGAGTCTATTTTCCCATTCATATTTTTTCTCTTTTGTTTTCTACTATTTTGTTTTCCTCACTAATCTATTCCATCACTCGTTGCGTATACATAATAAATATTACGTATACGTTAGAACCCCATGTGTGAAGTTTTGACAATTTCAAAAAAAAATTTATATTGTATTTTACATTCTCAGTAAGTGTTTTTCTTTTAACAACAAATTATTCATTACGGCATTTAACGTTCTGACATTTTAAATGGTATGGAACAAAAAAGGAGCATTTTCTGAAAGCATTTACAAACATGTCATACCTTAAATACTCACTAATGCCAGCATCGTCATCATCGACATCATGATAACTTTACAAAAAAAAACACATACTCCTACAAATGTATTGTAAAAACATTCTCCCAATCTCTCTCTCCTTTTCTCCTCCAAACAAGCAATTTATCCTGCTTTTTTAATACATTAATTTAAATTTTAATGTGGATGGCAGATTTAATCCCTTTTTAACAGGAAATCATTTTGGTGGTTTGAACATTTTTTGGTTGCTTTTTGTAGTATTTTGCGGTCTTTACGGTTGTAGCAGTATTTTATATTAAACACTTTTGTGCACTAAATATTTCTCCAAAATGCAATTTTATGATTTGTAAACGATTTAGTTAAAATATCTATACATTTTTAGTGGTTGTTCTCTGTGTTGGAGCTTTTTATAGTCGAATTTAGTTTAGTTCAGTTGAGTTAAGTGCAATTAGAGTGAATGTGTGTTTATACAGTTTAGTCTAATATTAATAATGATGTTTATTCATTAAACATATTGTATATTAAATTCTTGCTGTGAAAAAATATGTGGCGTATAACCGATTTCCAACATGATTTTGCTATTAAAACATATTTTTAGCAGAGTTAAGACTAATATTTGTTTCAACGGAAAATATGTTTCAATAAAGGATCATACAGTATAAAGCCATTGAAAAGAAAATCATGGTAATAGTGAAATAAAAACTTGTGGGATAGAAAACATAGTTCGTTCTTAATAAGAGTGGTAAAATCTACTTTGTAATTTAATAAAATAAAATTTTTTTTATTTAATTTTTTCAAAACAAATTTCCTTTTCAAAGTGTTAAATCTATTTTAAAAACACTTGCAGTCCTTTTATGATGATGAGCAATATTATAACTGTGGTCTGATATACCAAAACTTTTTAGGTTTTTTCTCCCTTAACATTCAAATTCCACTTAAAAAAAAACTGTTTACTTCGATCATTCACAAACAAAAATATGAAATACTAAAAAAAAATATTATTGTATAATCTATAAAACATATTGTTACAAATCATGATTTAAATTTTTGTACTCTATTTTTAGGCTCAAAATTTTTCGCAAAGATGCTAAACCTCAGAGTGATTATAAAGTAGTGGAGAAATGCAGTTTCTTTTCACTCCTACGTGCGCATCAAGTCATCCGCCGCCATCAAAAAATTTTTTTAACTAAATTTTTTTTAACATATTATCGTTACCTTGATCATATTAATTAAAAATAGGTTTTTCAATAATAATAGTATGGTACATTTTCAACCAAAACATGTTGCTCTTGAAAAAAAACAAATGTTATTGTTTATTTAAAACCAAACACATACAATGTGCTAGTTGAAAAAACAGACAAGCCGGGCACTAAGCATTTTAACCTAATTCGGGCACGCTGAATTCAGTGGTGCCAACCGTTTTTTTTTTTTTTAGGTTAGCTCTTGTTTTCGAGATATACCGTTTTTCTTGAAAATATATTCGCGTAACTTTACTGAACAATCTAAAAAAAACAAAATTCCGAAATAAAATTTCCTTTGAGTAATGCTAAACCTTTTTCTAATATGCGCAGCCGTTTAGAACCATTATAATTTTATTTTTATTTTTTTTTTTTTTTTTTTGGAAAAAAATAATTTTGTAGCAAAAGTTCGACATTTTTGTTTTTGAAAAAATCATTAAACATTGGAATATGCAGATATTCTTTCTATTGTGGCATTTCGTTTTTTAGTTTGTTCAATGAAAAAAACCCGTGTTTGAGTTACGCGAACATATGTTGTGCAACCTCCTTAATATTTTAAATAATAGCATATCTCGAAAACAAGAGCAAAACTAAAAAACGGTTAGGACCACTGGATTCATCGTGACCGAATTAGCTTAAAAAGCCAGGTGTCCAGTTTGTCTCAAAAAAAAGTCTCAAATTCTAGCAAAGTGTAATTTATAATTCTACCTGAAGAAATTATTTTCTGATACCAATCTACTAATAAGTTATTCTCCTTTCTTATTATTAATGTATCTAAATATGGAAATTTTTAATTACATTCCTTTTCAATTGTAAATTTAATATCCTGGTGAAAAGAGTTCGATGTGTTGAACATATTTTCTATTTCACATTCTAAAATAATAATACAAAATAAATCATCTACATATTTTGTTATAATTTTCGGTTGATTAGATAATCTTCTAATACGTGTATCAATTATCTGCTCTTTATAATGATTAGTTTAACGCACTGTAATTATTTTCTTATAAAATAATTGAATAAAAAATTGAGAAAAAAAACTAATTGAAACTAATTCGAATATTTAAAATCAAAAATATAAGAAAATTATGTCAATTGAAAAATAGTCAAAAGCAAACCAAATTGACTAAAAACCAGTCAAATTTAACTGAAAATTTGAAAAACGTTGAAAAATCTTCAGTAAGACCCCTCAGACTCGGCAAGTCACTTGCACAACTCTTGGTTTGTAGATGTCAGCGGCAAGGTCGGATTAGGGGAAAACAATTGAGTACAAACTTTGTTGTACTCGGCAAATGATTTGCGGAACTAACTTTCCGAGTCTGAACAAAATTTTCCTGGTTACTGGAAAAAATTGAAGTAACCTGTAAAACGTCTAAGTAAATTTAAAATTTTTAATGTAGTATTTATTTAATGTAGTATATCCATGTATGTTTGAAACATTGTAATTATAAAAATCTTTTAATTTTTGTAAAATATACACTTGTGCAGTTCTATTTTAGCACACATTTCGCGTAAAATAAGGATTGTGATAATTTTTTGAGCGCGTTTTATTCAAATCGGGTAAAAAAGTGCGTGATTCACAAAATGATTACTATTATTGATCCGTGTTATATCAAAATAACGTAAAAAAAAGTACCGTCTAAATCAAGGGATACCTGTATCTACTATCATCAATGCAAAATTGGAGAATTCTTAAAAATTATTCTTTTTCAATAGTCGTTTATTCTCTAATCAATTGAATTCCACTTATCTTCTATAATACCTACCCAGGAAAAACTTTTTGAATTTTGGTAAAAGGAAGTAGTTATTTAATACGTTACCTGGTACGTAGCTTTTATTACAATTATCATTATTCTGTAAACCTCAATAAGTACTTACTACTATTGACCTCAGTAATTACTTATTACTTCTATTATTTTCACTACTGAATATTTTCTTACTAACAATCAGCTCAATAACTACTTATTAGTTGTGCTGCTTTCAGTACTGATTTTTTACCTATTACTTTTATTTATACTTTTATTAATATTTATATTATTGAACTTTTTAAAGTTTTAATCCAAATTTTTTAATATTTTATTCAGGCTAAAGTTCATTAAATTATTTGTATGAGGAAAGGAATTTTTACAACATGAAATGAATTAAAACTTATCGATAATTTTTAATTCTTGACTGAGCTGGGATTTGAACACAGGTTTTAACGGACATAAAATGGGGCAACGTGAAAAAGAAAGAAAAAACATGAAAAACAGAAAAAATTTACTTTGGACTTCAAGAAGAATTCTTGACAAAAAGTATGAAAAAAGGGATTAAGGATGATTAATTAAAATAGATAATCATTCAAAAACAAATTTCGATCTACCAATTTGGTTTAAAGACTGATGTTTGGCTCTTGACTGGCAGCTGCATTCGATGGTGGTGAGAAGGCAATCCCCTTTGTGAAGATTGTTTGACTACAAATGAAACATGTCAAGGCAACCTGTTCGTGAAAACCTGGGTTCAATTCCCAGCTCAGTCAAGAATGAAAAGTTATTAATACATTTTAATTCATTTCATGTTGTAAAAATTTCCTTCTTCATAAAAATAATTAATGAAAATTAAATTTAATGAACTCTAGCCTGAATAAAATATTAAAAAAATTATTATTAGGTATTTACTTATTGGGTCTTTTACTCGCGTCAATTGTGTAATTTCACAAATCAAAAATATGCGAAGAATTTATTTCAAGCAATTTAGGTATTATAAAAATATTAGAATGAAATCTCTTAATATGACAGTGGCTCTGTCTGACCCTTCGACTTACTCTGACTTTCTGACACACTGGTAACTAAATAATAACTATTATTTTTTTAGCTTCTAGTATGTGTATTGTAAGTTCTGAATGCTGTAAACAACTCGAACAAAAATAAGTAGTTATTCAGCCAACATTACTTGCTAACTTACCAGGTAAGTAAAGGTTTTGCTGCGTAAAGCTACATCTATAGGTATACTAGCGATTAAGCAAATTATATCTAACGAAATTATCTTCTCCCCATTGTGTATTTTTCTTTTCTTTTAATCCTGTCGTTAAATTGTAATAAGTTCTTTACAATATATACTCAATTTTCTGTTATCTTTCTAAGGATTCATGTCATATATCTGCTAAGTTCATGAGATGGAGAATTGGTGCTTGAAAATTGGTGCTTGGTCTTAAAACAATGGCTTAATTTTGACAAAAATGGAGTATATTTCTTTTAAATATTACTCAAATATTTTAAAATGTTTAACATAAAAAATGAAACATATCATTCAAAATGTTCATTCAGAAGAGTGTAAAAACTTATTTGGCGTTATTGTAAAGCGTTTGTCATTTATTATTGAGTAAAGACTTAAGAGCTGGCGATTCTTTTAAATGTTACCTCTTGGTTTAGTCCACTTTCTCTTTTCAATAATAAAATATAAAGAGTTATTTTTTTAAATTTAATATATTTAGGTTTTTCTTTTCATCATTTTATTTTTTTTTTTTATAAATATTCCTACAATTTATAGGTTTCTTTTATTACAATTCATTATTTTTCATTTCACTCCAAATCCATTCATTCGTTTAATTATTTTAGTAATAATAATTTATATATCTATATAACATTATTTACCATATTTTGTAATTCAAACTTGTTTTAGTATTCACAATTATTTGTTTTTTATATTAAATTAATTAAATATATGCTTTTATAGTTTTTTTTTATTACTTTCCTTTTTTTTCTTTGGAAAAAAATATTACAATTTGTAATGCAAATTTATTTATGAATAATATAGTTAAATTGTATTTATTATTTTGTTTGCGGTTTTTTTTCTTTTGTTTTTTTTTTTTTTTTGTATCAATTTTATCATCACACTTTTGAATAAAAAAAAATAATAATTTTAAATATTTAATAGATGAATTCAATACCCTGCAACAATTTTCCAAAATTATATTTGTTTGCAACATGAACAAGTTGATTAAAACTTAAACAACTAGACCCTGTATACACAGTCAAACAGCTTTATTGTTTTTTATGATCACACCGGATGCCCTTTTAAAAGGACTGTACGGCTTATAAAAAGAAAAAAGGTAAAAATCAGATATCAGAAATTTTTGTGTATGAATGCCAAAAACCATACATTTTGTCCATTCAAGTATGAGATGATTTAGTTTCTTTCAGAGTTCAGAGCAATTCATATATTTGCACATTCATGAATTTTCTTTATGAATGGGAAATTAAAAATTGTAAACCTTTTTTCACAATCATTAATGAATTGGTAATTTTTCGTGCATTCACTCATGATTGCGAGAAATTAAAAAAATTTTGTACTTCCTTACAGTATGAGGAATGAGCAAACAAAAAATCTTAGCAACGCTCCTCACTAGCATTGTTGTTGTTGCTCCACAATTTACATGACCACAGCACGAAATTTTCATTTTTGAAAAATTAACGTATGAATATGTTTGTTTGTTTGCTTTTCATGAGTGAGGAAGTTCAAATTTTTTTTCTTCCACACTCATAAGGATGAATAAGCAGCAAAATGTTTAACGTTCACGCTCACTCATAACTCATCAATGAGTAAATGTTTCGGTACTCTGGTTTCTTCGTTATAATTTTCAAACTAAAATCAAAAACACGTGAGCAACGCTGATTATTTATACTGTTGAAGTGTGAATTTACAACTCTCTCATGTGTGAGCCGGTGCTTCAAAAATTATTTTGGGAGCTTCGCGACTGGGTGCAGTAGAGGGCGATTGTTCCCTTTGGTGACAGTAGATTATCCATTTCTTTTGACTCCCTTGAGCACCGTCGAAATGTGGGTTGTATTTGTCTTATCCTTACTACGATGGGATGTAGTTTGATGACAACAGGGATCGGGTTCCTAAACTCTTGTGTTCGTCAAGACCCCATCCTTTTGTGGTCGAATCACCGGTGCATCGTATAACGAATTACAGGGAAAACTTGTTTTTTGGCCGGACTCCTCGTATGTACAATAACCTTCCTACTGAAGACTTTCGTCTGACTTTCAACATGAAAAAATTCAAGTTGAATTTCCACTAGCAATGCTACCATATTCCTCTTCCTAGCTAGTTCCAATACAATGCAATGCATTAGTAGGGGTCATTCCCTGAGTGCTGGTCTTTACAAAAAATTTGAATCAGCAGCGGTCGTTGTTCACGTTCTTTTCACTTATGTATAAAAATTATTTAAATCGGAGAAAATTAACTTTCCAATATATGAAAGAACGAAAGCAAACTGCTTTTTATTTATTCCTCATATTCATGAATAAAAATATAAGCGACCTTTTAAAAAATGTATGCCTACTCATAAATGAACGATTAGTGAAAATTTCGGTGCTACAGAGGCCAAATTTGAGAATTTCAATAAGCCCCTATATTTGTTTGTTGAAAATTGTGTAATGGGAACCCCTTAAGGCATTTAGATAGTGAGTAAGTATGTGTTAAAAAATGTAGGAAAATCAAAATAAAGTGGAACCTTTTCATATATTTGACCCATCTTGCGGCATTCAAGGAGCTGTGGGGGTAATTTTTTTACAATTTTATAAAATTTTAAACTTGTGTGGGATCCCCTAAAGGAATGGTGATAGGAGACAAGTATGTTCGCAAAAAACGTCGGGAAGGTTTCTAAGAGTGACTTTTGGATTTTTTTTTTTGCAAGTTTTTTTTTTTTGCACCAATTTGAGCTCGATGAGTTACCCCTTTCCTGAAGTTTCGACATCAAAGAGTCGAAACTTCATGACCATGTTCGTTGAATAGTGTCATGTGTAAACCGATTTTTTACATTGTAAAAATTTGCTGTTGCAAAGTATAAATTAACAAAAACAGAAACACAAACTGAAACGAAAATCGAATATATTTATTTATTTACATATTGGAAATATTTTGTCTCTTTTAATTTTTATTTGGCGGGAGTTAATTTGTTTTGTATTTATTTAGTCGTTTTCCTTTTTTTTTAATATGTTAATGGTTTTTATTAGAATTCTTCTTTTTGTAAATTAAACATTCTGCTGATCAGAGCTGTATGTTACAAATAAATATGTAAATTAAATTAAACGATGCTAATGTTCAGGGTTTATTCAATTAAATTTAATTTTTTTTTTTTTGTTATTGTAATTCTTTACTTAGTTTAATAATGCTCTGCATTTTTAACATATTTTTGTAGTAATTTCATTATGTAATAATGTGTTAGCTTTTTTTCTTTCTTAATTATTCATTTAGTTGTTTTGTAGTGTTAATAATTAATCCATGTAGATTTGTGAACAAGTTCTTGTTTTGTTTTGTTGTTGCTCTTTCTATGCGTTATATAAATAAAGGAATATAATTTTTTTGTTTCCTTATTATTAAATATTTACTTAAAAACACTAAAACGTGTTAACAAATTAAAATTGAACAATTTAACAAATTAATTGATGCTATCGAAATGTTTTTGTAATGAAGGCGTCCTAAGAGACGAGTAATTATATTGTAAATGTTGCTTATTTTTTTAATATTCTATATTTAATTTAGTCAATATTTACGGATTTAAAAGTACCATTTTATAACAAAACTTTGGCTTTAGAAATTTTTTTATAAAAAAATTTTATTCCTAAGAAAAAAATTTTCTAAAGAACTGCAGTTTTAAAAAAGTAAAGTTTGCCAATATTTGTGATTTTGCAAATATTTTAAAATTCCTGCTTGACTGACTCCCAATGATATTAAAAGTGTTCTTCATCTTGACAACAATCCTTATGAAGTAATGGCTTCAAGTCATTATCAAAGTTATTTTTGGGAATACATAATTTTTATTAATAAGATTTTGATTGCTGTGCCTAATTCCCAATTTTTATTCTTGATAAATACACCGAAATGTATGTTTCTATGCGCATTTCACTGGTTGATTAGGCCAGCTCATCAGGAAATATTTTCCCAAAATAAACTTTAGAACAGGTAAAGATATCAGAAAGTAAAACTACAGAGGGAATGAGCACTACAAACACTCAAAAAGTTCTATTTGTAACGATATCAAAGCATGAACAAAATACCCCCAATAAACAGTGAGTTTATCTTTTCTTACTTTCCCCACTACTTTTTCTTAACTGACCAGGGCGATTTTGCACCGCACAAACCATCTCATGCACATTAAAATCGATAGTGTATAATCAGGAAAAGCTTCGGTAAGACTTCAAAATGCTTCAGCCTTAAATTGAAGAAGTACGAGTAAATCCTAATTTCTTATATATTATGGGACAAACACGTAGGCAAGTTTAACGTTGAAATTACAACTAATTTTACTAGTTTTACCGGATACGTAAAGATAACTGCTAAGTACGAACACGGCGATTACGGGCATAAGTCAGAAATTAAATGACTGGTATTTACCCTGTATAATGTCATCCCTCATATTGAACGTTTTATTTTTTATTCCCAGTCACAACTTGAAGTTAAAAGAACGTCTCTTTTCTTATTATTTAAGAAACGATACTTTAAGTCGATATTCGACATCTTGCGGCTTATGTTTATACTTTACTTAAAAACCCAGTCGTGCTACTTTCAAAAATGCTGTCAGATCTTCTTAGAAAATCGATAGTGTATAATCAGGAAAAGCTTCGGTAAGACTTCAAAATGCTTCAGCCTTAAATTGAAGAAGTACGAGTAAATCCTAATTTCTTATATATTATGGGACAAACACGTAGGCAAGTTTAACGTTGAAATTACAACTAATTTTACTAGTTTTACCGGATACGTAAAGATAACTGCTAAGTACGAACACGGCGATTACGGGCATAAGTCAGAAATTAAATGACTGGTATTTACCCTGTATAATGTCATCCCTCATATTGAACGTTTTATTTTTTATTCCCAGTCACAACTTGAAGTTAAAAGAACGTCTCTTTTCTTATTATTTAAGAAACGATACTTTAAGTCGATATTCGACATCTTGCGGCTTATGTTTATACTTTACTTAAAAACCCAGTCGTGCTACTTTCAAAAATGCTGTCAGATCTTCTTAGATTTTAAAAGGAGCTTTATCAAGCAACGAAGAATGACCAACTTATGCAAAAAATTAAGCCCAACATACGTGAATGGGATTAATTTGAAGGTGAACTAATGTGAACTCTAACTTTTTTTGCATATGGCGGCTAATCTTTCCTTTTCCGAACGTTTTTTTAGTCAACACACAAACCACTTTTATTAAAGTAACAACCCCAATTTCTAAAACTGGCTCCAAAAAGGCCCTATTCGTAAAAAATGTTGTTCTACAATTCCTTTTATTTAAACCAATTTTGGAGTTAGTCACATTTTTGAAAAAGGTGAAGTAACTTTTTAAAAAAATTGTCCTTTAACAAAAAAAATCGCTTAATGGAAAAATTACCTTTTATGAGAAGAATTTGTTAAAGCATTTTGTTTATGGATATCTGCCAAAATTTCTATTATTTAAAAAAAATTTACCTTTTTATGTATTTTATCTAGGAATACCTTCCACAAACTTCGATACAATTATTTTTTTAATACAATTAATTAACTGTTACTAGAAATAATTACGTCAGAAAAAAATGTGAATAAATCATTTTACAATTAAATCCATAATTATTTTTTAGATTAATTTTTTATTTAATTTTTTTTTCCATTGACTATCTACAAATCAATAATTAAATTTATTATCAATTTTAAACAAATATAAATTGTGTATTTTATTTTATAAATGTTAGTAAGATTTATTGGTTCTGTTACTTTTCTTTTGTTTTATTTTTTAATTCAACATTCGATATGACTTCAAGTGTTTAAATTTAAATAAAAATAAAACTTAAATTCAAAATTATTTACATAACTAAAGAAAACAAGTGAGAAGTTTTAAAAATGCAATTTTGTAGTTTTAAATATTTTGATCTTTTTGTTTTAGACTCCGAAGGACTAGTATTTTACACAAGTGGATATTTTTCAAAATATTTCTTTTAAAATCGAATCTTAAAATGCTAAGCCGAAATGTTCCGAATGTCACATTTGATAATGCTAAAATACTTTACTCTCTTACTCATGTTCATAGATTTTCTTACCCTACAGTTACACTTACGGTCACATTTGCTTTTATGTACTCGTATGTTATAAACAAACAAATTGTATAAAAACAAGATTTCTTTTAGTTATTTTTCAATAGTTGTAAGCTAAATATCTTTTGAACGATAGATAAACACCACACACACTTTGGCTGGTAAACACAATAAAAAAATTTTACAGGAACAATTCGTGCTAAAGACGTGCGAATTGAAGAGCAACTTCAACAATATGATTGAGGAGCGTTTTTTCAAAAATGTTTTTATCATAGTTAATTGCTTACGTTAAAAAAAATTCACGTATGAAAAAATTTTGTTTTCTCACTGCTCATGAATGAATTTTTTTTTTATTTTTCATACTCACGATGGAATGGGCGAAAAATAAACGTTTCGGTTATTATTGTAAAAAAAGTGTATTATAAAAATTGTTTTTGGGAATACTATTATTTATTAAAAGATTTTGTTTGTTGTGCTTAATTCCCGTTTTTAATAATTGATAAAAAATACTGACATTTATTGTTGAAGGACAAGCTGTTCCTATGCGCATTTCACTGGTTGCTTAGGTCAGATCATCAGGAAAAAATGACTTATGACTTATAATTTATAAGAAGAAGAGATACTGCAGCACTTATCCGATCTGAAAAGCGCTTCAAAACTACGCACATGCATATGTGAACGGGAACAGTGTTCAGGAGAATTTTCGCCCGGCATTAACAGGTTGTCAATTTAAGAATTAGTTTAAGATTTAAATAATTATTTGTAATTCATATTCTTATACATCATATCCATATGTATAAGGTACTATAAATAAATATGAAAAAAAATATTGATTCTTATAAAATAATATCATAAAACAGATAAAAAAATATAAATAAAAAGATCTCTCAGTTGAAAAGGTTGTTCACAACCCTTTAATTGTGAAATTAAAGAAGGTGTTAATTGCAGACCCCCATGTGCCTCAGTTGTTGAATGGAGATTAAATTGACGAAAAAGTGTGAGAATAATATACCCGCTGAAATTTCAAGCTTTAGTATATATATATATGAGTAATTTCATGTCAAATCGTCCAAGAGTGGGACCCGACTGCTTTCGATTTGAATGAAATTTGGTGTGTAGGTTCCTTTCATCCTATAAGGAACATATATTAACGAAGAAGTTACGTCATAATTTCGCCGAATTAGCCGAATGTGTTGAGTTTATTTTCTCAATATCTTAAAAACCACTGCACATACGAAAATGATTTGTATGTCATTTTAAAGTGAATACTTGGGGCTACAAACAATATATTAAAAAAAAATTTTACACCTAAAATCGTACAAATCAGATTTAATAAATACTTATTGCTCAAAATTACAATATTGAAATTTTATTTTAGGATTATTTTTTACAGGTTGCAAAAGAAAAAAATCATATCTTAAAAAAAAACACCTCCTTCAAAGTTTCAGGATTTTTAAAGAACAGTTTGGGAATAACATAATAAAATTCAGCCAAAAAAAAAATTAGGCTTTTGACTTAGTTCATTATTAAAATTTAATATTTTGTAGATTTTTTTAATATACTGTTCGTAGACCCAAGTATTCTCTTTAAAATGACATACAAATCATTTTCGTATGTGCAGTAGTTTTTAAGATATTGAGAAAATAAACTCAACATATTCGGCTAATTCGGCGAAATTATGACATTTTGAATATGACGTAACTTTTTCGTTAATATATCGTTGGTCTCAAGTAGAAAGGCCCTAACTCAAATAATAGTAACTGTATAGGAGAAGGTAAAAACATAATAGAAACTGTATGTATCATAATGTAAATTTGCTCATACAATTGCTTGTAAAGCCGTTATTCTTTACAATATTGCAATAAATTTTTGTGACGAGGTGTATATGTGTAAACTTTATTGGAATCACTGAAAAACTCAATTTCGTAAAAAATACGAGTTAGGGCCTTTCTACTTATAGGATGAAATGAACCTTCACACCAAAATTCGTTCAAATCGAAAGGGGTCGGGTCCCACTCTTGGTCGATTTGACATGGAATTACCTATATATATATAATATATATAAAGATAAATAAAATACTAAATGAAATGAAATTTTTTTTATATTTTTTTTTTGTAAATTTTAAATTTAATTTGACAAATTAAATTTAAAGTTTTTTTCATAAAGAAAGTTGTTTATTTTTACTGTCACTCATAAACTTCTAAAATATCAAACAATTTTCTTATAACTTTTAAATAATTTTTTAAAATAAAAAAAAGTAAAATAAATTGTTTAAGTTTATTTCTGTTTTTTTTTTCCTCTTCCCATTATTTGTGGGAGTTATTTGTTTCATATTTTTATTTATTTTTTCTTAATATTTTTACTATTTTGACTCGTTGCTAAACTTGTGCAGATTTTATATTTTTTCTTATTTTAGTTGTGTCTTTTTTTTATTTTTATTATAATTTTGTGCGCTTGTCTTACAAACAAATATTTATATTTTTTACATAAAAAAATTTCACTTATAAACTACTTTTTACTCTTTTTAAATAGTTTATGTTTTTTTAAAATTACAAAAAAAAACTAAGTTTTTTTTATCAGAGTTTAAACAATAATTTATTTTAAATTACAATTTTTACACATAATTTCATCTCAAAAGGTCAGTTTTTCAACAATCTCTAGCGGTGTATTTTATAAAAACTTTTTAAAACTCAGAGAAAAACTTTTTCATCTTAGAAATTTTTTGCAAGATAAAAAAAAGAAAAAAATGTATGGTTTTTTTAAACTTTTGCTTTATTTAAGTTTGAAAAGAAATTTAATATTTGGTTAGTGTCAAGAATGTTTAAGAAAATAGTTTTTTGTAATAAATTCAAAATTTTACCTTAAAATGTATACAATTTGTTTAATATTTTATTGATATGGAAGAAACTCCAATTTTACAGAAAAATATCTAAAAAAAAACCAAATAAAAATTGTATGTCTCTGTAACCGTGCCTTTACACATGCAAGTAATTACTTGCAAGTAGTGTATATGTATTATCAACGAAAATGTCGAAGAAAGTGTTTACACAGTCAGTTGTAAGTCTATTTTTCAAATGTTCTCGAAGCGAAAACATCTTATGAACTTGTTTTTGGGTTTAAAAAACATTTTCATGTTAACGATATCTAGAAATTAACTTAATAATTTTAATTTTGGTCCATCTTTATGAAAAAATTATGTGTTGTTTTTCAAATATGTGAATCCAGTATTGCCGTAGTTACCGATGTCATAAAATTTCTGAGTAAATATTTTGATTAACAATTTTTTTTAGTTTCAAATAAGTCTCACTAGTGTGAAACTTGAGAAATGTTTTCATCTCAATGGTCCTTTAAGTTGCATCATTTAAAAATATTTGGATTTTAAATAATTTTCAAACATTTGTCATTTAAGGGATGACTTGATATAAAATTAAATATCCTGGTGAAAGTTAGACAACTTTAACCCAGGAAACTCCATGACATATTTTAGCAAAAAGCTTTTTCCCCCAAACACCTGTAAATCATATAATTTGCTTAAAAAAAGTTTTTATTCAAAAAATATGTAGTAATCTGATTCGAAATTGAAAATCGCTTAAATAAAATGATTTCGCAAATTTTGATTTGAATTACTTTAGTAAAATCTGTATATTTATTTTATACATAATTTAAACACTTTTATTTCTCAGAAATTTAACATCTTTAATTTCACTCAATTAAAATCATTTTATTTGTTTCCTTGTTTTAAATCAACTCACGTTTTAGCTTTTTTCTTGCTTTTTTTCTATTCGTATCTCAATCCATCAAGTTTTGTTTTAACAAATCTATTAAGGAAACCAAAAACTTTCATTTCAATTATTACAAATGAAATTTTTCACTTACCGACAAACACTTTCGAACACACACTTTAAACCACACATACGCACACAAAATATGTAAAAGATTTTCCATGCACGTGCATGCAGTAGGAATAAGTTTTCCTTATAAACAACTAACCAAAAAAAAAAAAAACAAAAAGCTATAACAACAACTAAACTTTTTTTCGTAATGATGGTTTGCAATAGTTTCTCCACCACAGGCACGGCACCGTGGTATGACTTTGACTCAGTACAGGGTAAAATGTTATTTGGTCATTTATTTCCTGTGATTTTTAAGGGAAAAAAATAAAATAATTTTAAAATAAAAGCTGCTTAAGATACAATAGCATTGAAGGAAAATTTTTTATAAAATTAAATTTTTTTTAACTTCTGACAACATAAACTGGAAAATCTAAATACTGCCATAAAAACACATGCAGGCTTTTATGTGGATATATAGAAATTTATAGATTAAACATAAATCGATAAAAGAAATCAATCAAATCAGTATAAAAAAAACCAATAAAAACTTTTGACAACAATTACAAATGGAATTGTCGCGAAATTTTAAATAATTTCTAAAATGGTAAAAGGATAGATGAAAAAACATTATGTGACTTTAGTGGCTATTTCTTCAATCTCAAAATTGCATCGGTAAATGAAACAAAAATAAATGAGCGAAATTCACGGTTTGCTATAGTAGACCTTGTACATCCGGTAGGTTTGGTAAATCGTGACACGTCAACATCATACATGCTATGTTTACGACATCTACAATACCTAAAATTAAAATGTATGCATTTTGTTGCTGTCGTGTTTTAAATTAAGATTTCCCAAACCTACAAGATGTGCAAGGTCTACAATAGCAAACAGTGGATTCCGCTAATGTTTTTTTATTATTTTTTTTTTGCTGCAATTAAAATATATTTTTCGTTTTTAAGTTGCCACAGTTTAAGTATACTTATTATTTGACTGATCTCTGCCCTCATTTATAATACATCATGTGTTCTTGTAGACTGGTACTTGTAGATACTTTACTGCTTTACCTCTTTGTGTTAATACAGTGCTTGAGTCAAGTAGTTACTCTTTCTGATGATGTTGAAATGGGAATGTGTGCTTATGTATGTGTGTGTGTGTGCATGTGTACCTGTATGAATGAGTAAAAAGCCTATCTGTCAGTGTATTTTTGTGTAACTTTTATTATGACCAATATTTATCCCAACGGGAAAACTAAGGCGACCTTCTAATTTCAGGCCGTATTGAAGGCTTACTCTTTTTTTTGATTCAATTACCTTTCTTATATAACTGATAAAGAATGCCTCATAGAAGCCATCGGCTCTTTCGTATAAAAGATAAGGTACAATTCCACATTCCCTTCTTTGAAAAGGGAGAAAAGAAGGAGTGCGATTTTTTGCCAGGCAGAAGACAAAGAATTCAGATCCTTTTATAATATCACCATTCTCTGAAAAGCCTTCTAAGAGCCATTAATTTCAATGCCTTTCAGAATAGCTGGCAAAAGAAGCGAGAGTGGAAGGCCTACCCCGCAGTGACAAAAAATATGCGTATGGAGCGAACAGGCCATGAACATCCAAAAGAAGGAGTACAGAGGCCTTCTAGAAGGCATTCGTACTCCTTTTCCCCGCTGGGTATGTTGTTACTGTTCGCAGTAGTGGTGCGGTAATTTTCGAGGTAAACTTTACATTTTGTTTTAATAACAAATGTTAAGAGTATGTTTCAGTGTGTATGAAAGAGAAATATTTATATTTTGTTGAGTTTTATAAAGGATTTAGTTTACTCAAGTTTAGTTTAAAACATACATATAATAAACTTATGTAAACAGATTCAAATTTAGAAAATAAATATCGTCCGTACACGCAGAAAAAAAATATGTTTAAAAATGGTCACCTTCAACAAAACTATTTTTAAACAAAATTCTTAAACATATTATGTTTAATTTAACCATATTATTGTCACTGACAACCATATTTTTGTTAAATTGGTCCTCCATCAAGAAGCCACAACCATATTATGGTTGTCTTTAAACATGTTTTGGTTAAATATGACAATAATTTGTTTTTAAATTAACAATAGTATTTTCCTCTTTTCCAAGAGCAACATGCTATGGTTGCAAACCAACAATGCTATTATAAGTGTTAAACATGTTTTAGTTATTATTAACCAAAACGTGTTTGGAGGCAACCATACTATGGTTGCGCCTTCTTGATGGGGGATCCATTTAACCATAGTATTGTTGTCGGTGACAATAATATGGTTAAATTTAACATAATTTGTTTAAAATTTTTCTTTTAAAATAGTTTTGTTGGAGGTGACCATTTTTAAACATATTTTTTCTTTGGGTGTACTTACATATAAATAAATAGTAGAACTGTATACACAGAAAAAATTAAAAATTATCTCTAATCACCAAATTCATAGAATCCAGCAAGCAATTTGTTGATTTTTCACCTATTCCCAACATTGATTAACCAAAAATTGTAAAAATTGAAATTTTTAGTTTTAATTAAAAAAAATGGCCAAACAACTTTGCCATTTCAAAGAATATATTAATTGATTTAATTATAGCTCAGGTTTTGACAATTCCCAACAACAAGTTTAAATTATTTTGTTTTAAGCGACAAAATCAATTAAGATTTTTTGTTATATAATTAACATTTTAATTAACAATTTATTTCAAAACAACTTAAATGTTAATTAAAAAGATAATTTATTCGATTATCAGTTTAATTAAACTGAAAACTTTTCCATCAATCTTTTTAATTATTTGAAAAAACTACCGAAAATATTTTCTGTGTTCTACTGCTTGGGCTTGTGATATGTGAATGATTCCCTTATATTCAGTGATCTGAGAGCGATCTTTAATTTAAACAGGGTTAAAAAGTAAGTTATGAGGCCCGATAGTTCTAATGGCAGTATAAGTTTAACCAATTGGATATGAATAAAGGTTCCTTTAAATTCGATTATATGTACGAAATCTTTAATATGTGATTTTTAAACTCTGGTATCTGTTTCGTAAATAGAGATAAAAGCCAACATGATCTTCTTTAAAAATTATTTAAGAGCGTGCATTGTTTAAACGACCCTTATAATAAATTTTTAGTTCATAAAAAGTGTCGGAAAAAGTCATACAGACAATATGTTCCATCCAAATGACATTTCGTAGAAAATTTTGAATTGAACTTTTACAGATGAAACTCACTGTAAAATAATAGCAAATATTATCTCTGGGAAATTCTAAAAAATAAAATTGGGACGTAATAAATCGACAAATCAGCAGGAAATGTGGCGAAAGGTTTAAGAAGAACTCAATTTCCTCGGACACCTGTGCCACTTTCGGGAATTAAATAAGGCGGATATGCGAAATATACATTAAAATGAACGGAACCCAATTATTATTTTAGCAAAATTAAAATGTGCCTAATATGTTTGCCAGATATACTTTTAATTTTATAAATTTTTCGTATGCAGCAGGACTGTAAATTTTTTTTAATTTTTGTTATAGACAAATTAAACTGCTTTAGTTTAACATATATTTTTATTTTATTAATGAAATAAGTAATCAGAATGTAATCAGAAGAGCGCCAAACACCTAACGTGATTGAGAGAATTTTCTTCCGGCATTGGCAGGGTGTAAACTTAAGAACTAGGATAATAATTGATTAATTGTTATTAGTTCATACACACAGAAAAAATTATCTAATTTCTCCAATCACCAAATTTATTCCAAATTTATAATATCAAGCAAACAAGTTGTTGATTTTGCACCTATTACCAAAATGATTACATTGATTACTAAAAATTTTAAAATTTTGAAAAAATATTTTCAATAAATGATATTTTTAATTTTTTGCCATTTAAAACAATGTTTTAATTTATTTAAATAAATATTGACAATTCCCAACAACAATTCTACATGTTTAAATTATTTTATTTTAAACGAAAAAAGTCAATTACGATTTTTTGATATTTAATTAAACTTTTAATTGAAAACTTATTTCAAAACAACTAAAATGTTAATTAAATCAAAATTAAATTTTTAATTTTCATTCAACTAAAAAAATAATTGATTCAATTATCACATTAAATATAAATTGAAATACTTTTTAAACCATTTTTTTTAATTGATAAGACACTTTTTTCTGTGCAGGGTAACGGATGATTTAATTAATTAATTATTTTTATGTTTACGTTTTTTTTTTTAAGAAAACTTGTGAAATTTATAATGAAAAGACTCTGAGCAGAACAAAAAAAACAAAATTTATTTTGAAAGTCAGCATTCGATTATTCACGTATAAAGATCTAATCGAATAATGAATGATAAGGCCAATTTAACTCTTATTGGGTTCCTTAATAAAAAAAGGGGCAGCAAAATCGAAGAATGATTACTGGGCATCAAATTCACCCACTTAGATGAACGGGTTGGTGTGGAATAACTTCAAGAAAGATCATTGGACTAAATTATCCGAAAACGACAAACAAGTAGTGGTAAATGTGAATGGCATTCAATATTGTGGAATGATTGAAATTTATTTAAGAGCCAAGGTAGAGAACAATTCAGAATTGTGGTTCCACCAAGATGGGCCACACCTTACACAGCTTGTCCAACTGTAGCTTTTTTTGCCGGTCATAACGTTACTTATCCGCCACCCTATACTTTATTATACTTGTAAAGAGGTATCAGAGCTGAACCGAACCAGGTCAAGAAATATAATTCATATATGTATTTCAAAATTAGTGAGAAATTCTCCGCAAAGCTTAACTTTATCCAGTTCTGTAACGGACTAAATCAAAATATTTTTCGCTCCTAAGGTAACGGTAATAAGCCCAAGATAATGACTTCAGAAATTAATAGCAGTTCACTTACTCTAACTCAAAATAAATATTTTCGAATTTATTTTTTTAGCTTGGTTCGCTTCAGCTCTGAGCCCTCTATGTATATAAAGATTCGATAAATAAGTTGTGAAAAAAATGTATGAAAAACAAATTTAAAATTGTAGGTCTCCCTATAATTTTTTCATACACTGTATTTGTAGGAACCTGTATATTTGTTTCTAAATATATTTGTAGGTGAGTGTGTTTTGTAATAAATACTTACACGAGTGTTTATCGATATAAATTCATAGTTGTGATCTTTAATGCAACATGTGTAACTTTTCCGTTACACTCACATAAATTTATACAAACACAAGTATGTTTGTATGTACATATGTGTCTAGCGAGAAAATGGAGGAGTACGGATGCCTTCTAAAGGGCCTTCTAAAGGCCTCTGTATCCCTTCCTTTGGATGTGAAAGGCCTGCTGTCTCCCTTCCATATCCTTTTTACACACGTTGTCATTGCGTGGTAGGCCTTACGCTGTTAGATAAGAATGGTAAATGAAAAAAAAAAATTTTTGAAGCAGGCCTCTAATAAGGCCTGAATTAAGAAGGACTTCTGAGGCTTACCGCTGGGTACATGCAAACATAATCTTCTGCAAAGATGTACACATAAAAAGTTTTGTTGTTTGTTTGTTTGTATTTGTTTTCTGGTACTTTGTAATGTAATCGTAACACATATGTTTCATATTACACTTTCAAATTGTTGTTTTAATTAGTTTAAAGTAAATTTTTTGTTTTGTTTTTTATTTAACAATTTTGTATTCGACAAAATTGAATTTGTATTTTTTTAGAATACTACGAGGTAATTGAATAAAATGATTTTTTCTATACAAATATAATGTGCATGTTTAAGTGACTGACGGCATATAACATTTTGTTTTGAAATTAATTCAATAAAAAAATATTTTTTGAAACATAAAACATTAGATTTACTTAAGAAAATCTATAATTAAATTTATTTATAATAAATATTTTTTTTAGATTTTACTCACAAATACTCTTGTCTGCTGTTTAACTTCTAACACTGGTTATGGTAACATTTTAGATAAAAAAAAATTAAAAAATCTAAATTGCTTAAAAAAAGAGAAAAACTGATACAAAAAAAAAAAGTATGTGGATGTTTTGGGTGATAATTTAACGTAGAGAACCATTCAATATCGTCCAAAATAGACAGATGCTTTTTAACACAGCTAATTTAATACTTTTAATATTCGCAATCATATTTTAGCCAGCTGCCATAACTGTGTACAAAATAGGGTGATCGATTTGGTTTTCCAGCCGGTTTTAAACCGTTTTTTTGCCGCAATATTTTTCGAATGTCAAAAAGTACGGGGGGCTACTCTCTATTGCGATGCGAATACAATTTCGATGCCAAAGCTAAATGTCAACTTGGTACTCTCTATCACTTTCGCAAAATTGTTTGAAAATTAAGCAATACTGGTAATAAAAATTAAAGACAGCGCAGATTTCCAGTAATGAAATGGCAAAATATATAAGAAATTTGAAATTGGAAAGTTTAAATAAGAGAAATAATGATGATTGGCGAAAATAAAAAAATGCGAAAGATAAATGCGCAAACGCATTAAAGAGTACCAATCACTAAATTTGCTACAATTTTCTTTCGCATCGCAATAGAGAGTAGCCCCCTTGGTTTTTTACATTAATTGCCAATATAATTAGAGACGCACACGATACATCGAAGTTTTCTAAACATGGACGACAGATCGGCGTCAAAACTGAAAAACATCGACATCGTCCAATTAATCAGCCTTATTGTGTAAGGCGTTGTCGTTAACGCGTAAGTCGTTTTTTGTAATAGATAAAATAACATAAGTTGTGTCTTACTTTAATCTATTACAAAAACGATTAACGCGTTAACGACAACGCCTTACACAATAAGGCCGAATATTTTCATTTATAAAAATTATTTTATAATATTTTTACCATTTTTTATTCTAATTTTTTCTATTAAGCCCTTTATTTAAAAATATATAAAAGTGTATTTCAAAGCACAGCAGTACAAAGCACTATACGTAATACGGGAAAACCCCTTTTGTAAACTAAAGAAATGTTAAAACAATTTTTGTGACTGTACAAGAGAAAGATTTTTAGTAGCAAAGAATAATTTGAGCAGTCCGTAAGTACTCGTATTAATGCGGTTTGTAATAAAATAAATTAATTTATGCTTTCAATATTGTATTTCAGTTGGCTATTTCATCAATGATTCGTGCACGACAATGTTAATTCCTGCACGACACGTAAAGGACAACTAATGTAAATCGCCGATGATATTTTCAAACAAGTATCGCGTAAATAGTGCACGACACAAAGAAAGACAATGTCGCTCAGCCTGTCGCAGACACAAAAAACGACTACATAGAGGACAATATCGTATACTTTCTCACCAACGAATGTTTGCAGGACAATATCGCCTAACTTGTCGTTGATGACCACATGCACGGCATTGTCGTCCATTTTGTCTTTGATGACCACATGGACGACATTGTCGTCCATATAGTCTTTGATGACTATGTTGCCAACGGCTGCGTATAACTGTCGTTGATGACCGTGTGCACGTCAATGACATTTACTTTGTCGTCGAAGACAGCTTACAATCCTTTGGAAGTAAATAAAAATATACAACAGCACATATTTTTAAAATCATACTTTAGTCTTTGACTTCTTAGACTTGACTGACTGATTTTCTTCACTTTGCTTTGGTTGTTTCTTATTCTTATCATTATTTTACAGCTATTTTTGTTGTTCATTCGGTACAAATTATTTATATTTGTTAACAGGACATTGTCGCTTATATTGTTAAGTAGTTGATATAGGATATCTTACAAGGCAATGTTGGTCATGTTGTCGTGTTAAGATTTTTATAGAGGACAATTTACAAGACACTGTCGCTCATATTGTCGTGTATAGTTATTGAATGAGGACAACTTATAAGACACTGTCGCTCATACTGTCATGTAAAGGTGTTGACATAAGACCTCTTACAAGACAATGTCGGTCATGTCGTCGTTAATAAACTTCTTTAGAAGACAGTGCAATAGACAATGTCGAGTATTTTTTCGTCCACGACATTTTCCTCAAAATTGTCTTCCAGAAATCTAAAGTGATAGAGGACATCTCGTGCATAAATAGTGGACGAAAATGTCGTCGACGGCAGTTTTGCTAACTGGGGGTTGTATTTTGCTATGTTAATGTATAGGGCTTAAATATATAAAGCCCTCCTTACACCTTCTGATTTTTATATGATTAGCAAGTATTAAGTCTCTGGCACAAATACCATTAGAGTATAATCTTGTCTCACTACTGTTTCTGGTTCGCGGAAATATTGCGACTTGAATAAAAGAGAAATTCCTCAAAAGTATACTAAACTGAGTTCTTAGTTGGATACATATTAAATCATTCAAATATAATAAAAAAAAAAATTAAAACATTGTTAAACATCGATGTATCGTGTTCTTTACCGATGTTTTTTAACATCTGCTTATCATGGAAACATCGATATTTTTCAGAACGATGTTGCCTTCCTAAATAAAATAAGTTTTAACTGAATTAAAATTTAGACGAAAAATTTCTGTTGATTTTCCTACGACTGCTTTTACATATTGGAAATTAAAAAGAAGACAAACGAAGTGTGTTGGTATTGGTGTGATTCTATATGCTTGGCACACTTTAAGGCCCAACTATAAAATGCATGAGCTACTGTCAAAAATTAACGAAATAAATTTAGTTTTGTTGGCATTTCAGTTCATTTTTTTATGGGATCTAACATCCATCTTACACCAAAAATGCTTGTTGTTTTTGTATTGTTGTATTTTTATTATTATTATGTAAGTTGTGTGAATGTCAAGAAATAAGCAAGAAGAAGATAAAATATACTTCTGTGTGAATGTCAAGAAATAAGCAATAAGAAGCGAAAATATAATTCTGTTTGAAACACTATATGGAAACAATTTAACGCCTAAAAATTTTGCGATTGGAGAAAATTCGGTACTAAAATATATTTGTGCCATTAGGGAAAAAGTGCTTAAGTCTATTTTCTTAGTTTTGTACACCCAGAAAAAAACTATGTTTATATCTGTGGTTTTCACGAATAATCGCGTAAGTTATAAAACCAAACTTTTCAGGAAAGCAAAAACAATTATTTTTTTCAATTGCGGCTTCTGTAGATGCTTTTTTAAACTTTTTTCTTTACTATCCTCTTCTACGTATTATACATAGTTTTCATGAAAAAATCCTCACAGGATCACAATCTGTAAAAGGATTAAAAATGCATATGTCTGATTGACTCATTAAGTGTGTGCAATATAACATCATATCTCCACATAAGTTCTTTTTTGTGAAAATAAATGTTATCATTTTAATCACACATGACGACTTACGTTGTTATTTTTACTACATTAGTTGTTATTAATTGAAAAATTTTCAAAAAATACTTTCATATTTTTTGCACGAATAACAACATAACATCACATATGCTTTTTATTTGGAAACATATTAAGCAATTTTACAATTTTTGGCGATATATGTCGACATAAATCGTTATAATAGCAAAATATTTTATTAAACAGTTAACTTAAGTTGTTTTTAGCAGAAAAAAATTAATAATACTACATTATATTCTAAAAAGCTTAATACTTATAAAAACCTAATGCAAAATGTAGCACTTTGACATCATTATCTCAATTTCGGTAAAAACCGACTTACGCGATTATTCGTGAAAACCACAGATATATGGTCACCTCTAACAAAACTTTTTTTAAAGAAAATGTAAACATATTATCATTAATTTAACCATATTATTATCACCGACAACTTTATCATGGTTAAATGTGTCCTCCATCAAGAAGGCACAACCATATTATGGTTGCCTCCGAACATATTTTGGGCAAATATAACTTAAATATGTTTAACATTTATAATAGCATGGTTGGTTTTCAACCATAGCATGTTGCTCTTGGAGAAGAGGAAAATACTTTTGTTAATTTAAAAACAAATTATTGTCATATTGAACCATTAAATGTTTTTCAAGCTTGATGTCTGTTTTATTCCTTAAATTCTTTATTTTTTAATATTTCGACAACCTTTGATGTCATCTTCAGGAATAAAGAGTCGCAAAAATACACAACAATTATCTTGTAGGACTATTATCTAACTAGTTAGTGCAATAAAAGACCTATTTTTGTGACTCGTTATTCCTGAAGATGACGTCCAAAGGTTGTCCAAATATATTTTTATTCTAATAAAATCATCTCTTCCCTTCGCTTATAGTTTCTTTAAGTTTTTGTTCCTAAATATTCCTAACGTGACCTATCGAAGTTTAAGTGCAATTGTTATGCCAAATGTTATTACACGTTGAAAGAAATAAGCAAAAAAGTAATTTTGCTATAACTTCGTGAAAAATCGTACAAAATAATCAAAACTTTGTCCATGAACAGGTGCCATAAACTCAAGTTTTTCTTAAGGCGTCTGATACATGGTGCATTGTATGTATCATTCATATGGCTATACATTAGGGTTATTCCTTTTTATCTTACATGCCAAAGCCAAAACTGCCATTAAAAATGTTAAGAAACGACATCTTTCTTTTTCGCTGCTTTAAAAACAAAGCACCAAACGAGTTGAACTTTTGTCTCTTTTAAAATTAATATTTTTATTAGATTTACCTTTTTCACAATTTTTAACAGCTAAATAATATCGAAGCTCTTTTAAGAAATCAAACAGGAACTCTATGTATTTTTTTGTTAGATTTACCTGAAGACCTACGAATTTTCGCATTTGATCTCTCTGAACGAAGTTTAAAAATAATAAAAAAAAACTGTTAATTTTTAGAAATTGTATTTAGTGCGGAAGGGGTTTCTACAAAAATGACTAGACTAATTTAGTGTGGACTATCATGAGGTGAGAGGTAAATTTTTTGTAAGGCATTGGTGACTGCCCTACTATACATACATATATGAAGTAAAATTTTATGTTTTAAATTTAAGTTTTATATTCTTTTATAGTGGATACACGAACTGTTTACTAATTTTTTTTTAATAAAACAAATTGAAATCAAAGCTTTTGTATAATAATTTTCTCATGAAAAAACCGATTGACCGGTTTTAACTGAATTTTAAAACCGTAACCGGTTTCTTAAAAATATGCGCACTATTCGAAACCCGAAAATTTCTAACATTTGATCGCCCTAATACATATCATCGTGCCGCAGTCATCTTAACATATATCAAGTATAGCAGATGTAATTTAAACAGATGTATGCAATTCCTAGGTCTCTTTCTATTATGGAACTCGCCTCCTGGATTGTTTTCTCAAAGTTTATGATTTAAGGTCGACTTCCCTTGCAGAAGTTTTATATTGTAAAGATTGAATTTCCAAAAAAAAAAAAAAAAATTGTGATATACCTGAAGATGACATCAGCACGACGATATATAATTTCGAAAATCATGTAATTTATTGTTAAATTATATGATATTGTGTGTTGCTTTATACAAGTTCTCTCTTATTATAGAGTGTATCTTGTATTAAAACACTGCATTTATGCGAATTTATTCAAAGAAGACAACTAGAACCGAAAGAAAGATAAACGTAAATCAGCTGTCAAAGAAAACTAACTCTATGATTGGGCTAATAAGAAATGTGTTTGGTTTGTTGTTGTAGGTTCATACGTACTAGAGCTTAAAATAATTTTTTTTATAATTTCCATTTTTCTTTCATTAAATTCGTCTCCTAAGGATTCATCATATGCTCTAAAGGTAATTAACTTTTCATGTGGCGTTGGAAACACAGCTATAAGCAGAGCGAGTTTTAATATGCAGAAAAACTTTTAAATGTGCAAATAAAAAAGCTTAAATAGAAACCATAGAAAATGACTTTAAAAGAAAGAGTGGAAAAAACTAACTTATTGAACGACGTATTGAAGATGTAGAATATGTAAAACATGCGTTTACATTGATCACATCTACCATCAATCAAAACTGTAAATGATGCAATGTACCCAAAGACACACCGAAAAAAGTAATGCAGAAATAAAATTAAATATACAAAAATAATTTTGTACACAAATAAAATTAAGCCACCAAAAAAACACAAACAAAGAAGTAATAAATAAATAAAATTTAGCAAACAAAATTTTAATTCATATGTAATCAAAAAAATTATAAAAAAAAAAATTTTTAGTTTTGTCAGTGATGCCACAGTTTTAGTGACGACACTAAAATAGTCGAAAGATGTAGAATGGAATAAAATGACACACGATCATTTTGTAAATTGTTGATTTTTTGAACTCTCCGTAAAAAGATGGTAGATGTTGGTCAGTGTAAAAGGGCTATTAGCTGCCAATAAAACCAAATTCTATGATTGTGTTTTTAATAAATGTGTTTTATTTTGTTGTTGTAACTTCATACGAACAACAGTTTTAAAGAGCTTTTTATTGTTTTTGGAAAGTTCCTTCTTTATACTTGTCCCGGTGCAAAACATCATAACAAAGAACTATTTATTGTTTTTTTTTTTTTTTTGTTAATTGTAAGCTGAAATATAAAAAAAGAAATTTTAAGTTTTCAAATGCTTAAAATAAAAAAGTAATAATTAAAAAAAGGAATAATTCCCACATTCTACTTTTTTTTAAATAAAATTTATCAATGTACTTAATTTTTTTAGAGAATAGTTTTTTTAGTTCTTAAAATAAAACTATCAATGATAGCAAAGATTGCAAATATCAGCAGTGAATATAAGAAATATTCAGTTAATTTTATAATAAGACCCAGCTTGGCAATATAATGGTGGCTTTCGTCGTAAATGGCGTTTTCGCTGCCGTAAACGACACTCGTTTTTGTAGTGGATTAATGAGCACAGGTTGTGTGTGACTTCAATCTATTACAAAAAAACGACACAGTCGTTTACGACAACCGATACTCATATAGTATTATTTCGATCTTTTATGATGCCAAAAGCCCTTGAACTCAACAAAATCTTTTTATTTTCGGATAAAATTTTTGCTATGAAATTAATTGGAAAATTTCAAATTATGGGTGTGAGTGACTGGTAGCAAAGTTCTATAGTGAATTAAAATTTCCAAAAATGTCTACGCCAGAGTCAAAATTTATACTAGCCCTAATGGGCTAATGAAATTTTATTTACCTCAACAGTGTCAAAATTTTAGTTCGATAAGTACTTTGCTACCATTTCACACGCACCCTATATAATTAAATGCAAATAATGTATTTTTCTAAAAGTCATACAAGATTTGCATAAAGCTTTGAAAAAAAAGTTCTACTATTTGTAAGAAGCTGTTTAAATTTAGTCTATAATCGTAGAAATTTGTACAAAAAAACGTTTAAAGCAATCTTTAGTAATTGCAGGTATAATTGATAATAATATGGGCGATATTATAATGAATAACCGCGTTTATAATAATACAGTGAAAGCTCCCGGCAGCGGACACTGACAGTTGGCGCATTTTTTTCCTCTGACGGAAGACGTCCGTCGAAGGGATCGATGCTTTTAATGTGTCTGAAGTAAACTAAAAAAGCTATGAGAGTTAGAAAATCGCCCACCTATGGGAGCTATGCTGTAAGAGCTGTCCGTGAGTTTCGTGTGGTCTGGCTACTATAAGCTAAAATAGATGGCTACACTCCATTGATTGCGGTATGTATATCTTGATCGACATATACACATATCTATACTTAAAATATGTCTGCCACAAAAATCAAACAAAAAAAACAACAAACTATTTTAGGTTTTAATTTTAGCTTTCACTGTAGTGAAGTCGATTTTAAGGTAGCCGTGATCTCTAATGTTTTTTTTCTAAATATATTTAGTTATCAAATTATATTTCATTCCTTCCACCTTTTTTTTATTAAAAACAAAAAGTTTTTTGAGCGTTATTTAGTTATACCTTTTTCTTAATTACCTTATTCCAATCACTTTCAGTGTAGATAGTATTTATTACTTTCAAACATGTGTGTTCAGGAGTATTTCATACCAGCAAACAAAACTTTGGTACTTGTAATATTGAAAAAAAGGAATGATTTGTGCTAAATTTCCATCTCTTTTGTGAATGTGACTGAAACTCATAAAGTGAAAAACGCTTTTTTATAATTTAATTAAAATTAGAAATAAATTAAAAGTGTAACGGATGTGATTTTTCTCCTTTTTTTATTTTAAAGATAATAAACATTTAAAATCAATTATTGAAAAAAAAAGTTTTTCTGTTTGTATTTTCGTTTTCAAAATTATGTATATTTTATGTCTACAACTGACTTATTATGAACATTGTTATTTTTACTTTAACTTTATTTTAAATTAAGTTAATTTTATATTATTTATAATTATATTATAATTAATTTAAATGTTATTTTCATTTTATATACAATATACAAAATTTAATTTAGTTTTTCAATTATTTTTCAATATAAATAAATATTAACAATTTGTTTATTTTTTTTTTTTTTTGTGGATTTTTGTTAGTTTTTGTTGTTTTTTTGTTCAATATAAATACAAAGATATGAAAGTATTTCAATGGCCTTAATATTCAATATAAAAGACAAGTACTGATGATAATGATGATGTTGAAGATGTTGATAATAATGATAATTATGATGCTGATGAAGTTGCAGTTGTGGTTGATGTAGTATTTTTGGTTTTTCTTGTTTGTGTAGTAATAAAAATGTATGTAATCACGTTCTTGGTCCTTGATAACGACAATATGATCTGCCCATAATATCTTCTTGTGGAATTGACTGATCAACAGGTGGCATTTTCAATAATTCCATTTGATCTCGTATCTAAAAGAACATAAAAACTTAAATTAAAAAAAGTCGAATGCTTTATTTAAAGGCATGTTAAAATAAAATATTATGAAAAAAGATATTTATTTACATTTTTAATACACATAAATATTGGCTGAGTTCAAAAACATAATAATACTTTGCAGTGAAAATCAAAAATCTATCATCAAGTTTAACGATGAACAATTTGCTTATAGAATAGAAATCGATTGTTTTGTAAGCAAAGATGTTGCAGTTTTTTCTATTTATTTTCGATATCGATAACTTTCTTGGTGCATATTTGGACAGATGTAGAAAAGATTTACATGAGCACCTGCCATGTCGGGCTCATCTCTTGGTTGATCTTATCCACTTGGATGATAAACAATGCATTTAGCAACTGCTCCTGTATGTAAGAGACACCATCAGATACAAGTAGTAATTTAAGTGTATAATCCGGCAAGATTATGCACTTGCCCTTTATTTAGGAGCTGGAGAAATTAAACCTCCACTGCTTTTGGAAAATGCCAGCAGCTTCTGTTGAATAGCAAGAGCATCTAGTAGGAATTTCCGGAGGCTATATTTTCTTACAAGTGAGAAGAATCATTTATTGAAGTGGGATTCTTTCCTCCCACGACTTAAGGTTTATGCCACATCCACCACGTGATACCCGAAATTATCTCTTCGTAAAAAATGCCTTTTCGTTGCACCCTTTTGTTATTTAATGGTTTGAAAAAACACTCCCCCTCGGACCTCTCTATCGCAAACGTTAAACTTTCGCAAAGGCAATCTTCCTGACAGACAGAAAGCATTTCCCGGGTATACTGACTCCCGTGGTACCAGTTAGGATTTCTGCTCAACCACGATCTCAAAAAATCTCTTAATCTTTGATTTTTGCCAAATCTCAGGCTCTATTGGCTGCACCTGATTATGCCACGGAGGATGTAACACTAAAGGATGAAACATACTTAAAAAGATCCCTACTCCTCCGTAGGGTTGCACTTTCGGACAGATTAGCTTGAAAAATTCTATACGGGTGCATTTAAAAAAAAGCCCATTGCTTTGGAACTCAGCCGTTATCACCTTTTACTTGTTTAGATTTAACTACTTGCAGTACTTTCCGTGGCATTTCCTTTTTTGAAATTAATTTTTATGCCTAAATCCTTTTAATAATTCTCAAACTGTTTAACTTGTGTTTAACGCATATAAAGTAAAAAAAAGCCCCTAAAAACTTTTGTATCATTTTTTAAGAGTTAACTTTTTGTTACAGAAAATAAATAGAAAAAACTGCAACAACTTTGTTTACAAAACAATCGATTTCTATTCAAATACAAAGTAAAAGCAATGAACTCAAAGGTTTTCAGTTTTATTTTCGTTTGTATTCTTCTCTTTGCTGAAAAAAAAGTTCAAAACGTACTTAAATCTGGGCTACATAAACTGAAATGAAAATTGAGATTTTTTATTTGTCGTATAAACTTTACTTTTTTGTTGTTATTTATTTACTTTCTGCTTGAATTTGAAAAAAAAACACGTCAAAAGCCCTTTACCTTGATAACGCTCTAAAAAAAAGTAAAAGTTTGAAAAAGTTTTTAGAAACTTATAAATGTGGTAAGTAGAAAATGAAGAGGTTTAAAAAAAATGTTAATTATATTTTTTCGAATTTGCTTCTCAAAAAAAGCAAAAAAAAAAAATATATGTTCTTTTAACCACTATTTATAAAGTCATCCTGAGGTATAATTTTGCGGCTGCTATTAAAATTACTACCTTAGAATTTTAATTTATATCCTTTTTCCTCCCTTTTATATTTCAGTGTACCATACGCACTGCTTAAACAATAGAGTTAGATTACAGTATATTTTTAATTTGAATTTTTTCCCTGCAACTATTTTGGTACTTGAAAATGAAATGTGTATTGTGCCACAGCTTCAGGTGTCATGTCTCTATAGCTATTGGCTACTGGCATAAGTTTGCACTAAAATGCAGTAACATTCATATACATTTTTAATAAAGAGAAACTATTCGAATATTAGATTGCATATTTTATTTAAAGGACAGCTTAAATTAAATTACAAAAAGTAAATATTTAAGAAATGACCTGGTAGCAAAACTAATGAAATAATAATAATAAGAGCCTTAAAAGACTCCAAACGTAGATAAAACAAAACCTCCTATTATTTCATTTGGACCCAATTCAAATTTTCTCCATAAAGATGAAACGATACTAGTAACTACAAGTACTTACTCGATAGTTTTCATTCGATACCGAGTACTTTTGGCATTGATACTTTGGCACCAAGTACCAAGTGGGTGTCGATCAAAAGCTACTCGTATCGGTCAAAAATACTTGTTTCATATTAAAAGACAAATAAAGCCTAGTTGACGCCATTTCTAATGTAATTTAGAATTTATGTTGTTTACAAAAATTTTAATCAAAAACTAACTGTTATTTTTGCCCGAAAAATATATTTAAAAAAATAACTGTTTTTTTTTTTTTTTGTTCAAAAAAATTAAATAAAATCATTATTCTTGTTCGCAAAAATATCAACATTTTTAAACATAGACAAGTGCATAACACTGGGTCTACAACTGACATGAAATGCTTAAGATTAAAGGACCAACCATAATATGCATGAAGTCACTTAAGGCAACTTTAGCAACTGTGCGAATACATATAAAACATATGGGGCCAACTATAATGTACTTAATGAAACTTTTCGTTAAGTCTCGTCAAATGTCATTTGCTTAAGCAAAGTGCCAAACTGAACTCACATTTCGTACGGAATCATCTGTTTGTGCATTATAAAAAAAAATAAAATTAATTGAATTGAATAAAGAAGAAGAGGATTTTTACATATTTTAATTTTGTATCCATTTTTTATTAATAAGTATGCACAACAAACAGCAATTTTTTTCTTTTTTAAACGTTGCATGCAAATTAAATAAGCAAATACAGGGTTGTATTTGTTGGTACTTTCTAATTTGAAGTACTTACAATAAAACAAAATATTGCACAAATATGCAACATGGATCTTAAGTTTATTTAAGCACATTATGGCCAAAAAAAAGACTTCTTTAATTTGCTTATGCATTTGACAGACTTTTCGTTAATTTTTGACAGTCCCTTAAACTAACTTATGCATATTATGGTTGGGCCTTAACACTAACATGATGTTTGTGTTAAGTATAGACTCATCATTATCAAAAGTTATTTTCGGGAATACAAAATTTATTATTAATTAATTCATTTATTAATGACGTGCTACACTGAAATTTATTGTTGTGGGAAAGCTCATAATGTCAGAGGTTTTTCGCATGTTTTAACAGCAATCTATCTTGAAAGCTGGTTCATAACATCATTTCTGAACATTATTTTATGGCTAGTGGAGACCCAGGGTAAAAATCAATATGGTATATCTACCTGAATTACGTTTCCGACATTTACTTCTCTATGCGTTTTTTGTTTTAAAATTTCGATATAACAGTTATTTTCGGTCCCTGTTCTACAGCACGTACATAGAATCGCGTAACTTTGATTTACTCTGGTTTTCACTTTAATCATATGAAAGTATTGACCGATACAAGTTAGAATCGATGCTTTTTGTTCAATGCCGAGAAGGTATCGACACTTAACTGCCGTTACAGTATCGAGTACAAGTATCGATACTCAAGTGGTATCGTTTCATCCCTAGTCCTCCAGAAATAAAAGTTGTTGAAACGATAGGTGTCATACAATACAGTCTTGGATATTGAAATTGGGCTGAGACTTCAACTTAACACCCCATCAGTACAAGTTTTAAATTTTTGAACGATGTAGGCTTTAAGCTCCGTCAACAATTAAGCAGCTCATATCTTCCAAATAAAAAGTCTGATCCACAAAAGGTGGATACACACGGAGAAAAAAAATTGTTCTTAATGGTTACGGCAACTACACTATGCTATTTGTAACAATATGTTGTTGTCGTACAAAAAATTATTGTTTTTATTTTATACCAGCAATATTTTAGTTACTGTAAACATTTCAATGCTTGTCGCAATTATAAATTTGAGTATGGTTCACTGAAAAAAAAATTATTTTTCTAGAAACTAAATAATGATAACTTTGAAAACATATTATATTATTTACAACCATTTAATAATATTTAATAACCATTGCATGACAACTCTCCATACGTATAGTCACATTATGCTTAAGATGCAAACAAAATATCTTTACTCTTAATAATATATTAGTGGTATTCAGTGTTTGGTGCGTTTTATGTTGCAACTTATTGTTATTGTTATAATTTTGTCACTGACATTAAGCAGTTTTTAAAGCAACTTTGCAATACTAGATGCAAATAAGGTAACTGTTGATATGCAGAGTTATTGGTCGTGAAAATTTAATAAGAGTTGTTTGATTATTTTCTAAAATTTATTTAAAAAACCACTACAAATATCAGCTGTTCGAGTACTAGAGATGCAAATGCAATATACGTAGCTGAAAAAGCTATACAGTTTTAGTATTGCGCTAAAGCAATGATGTGACAATAGCAATTCTGTGTATTTTGTTGTTAGATTGCAAACAAAAGCTACAATATTTTGCATTTGCACTTTTGCAAGACCGTTTGCATCAAACACTGAACTACGCTATTGTTATCACCATCTGTAAAATAAGTTTGCATCAGTTCTGTCGTTTGTACACCAATTTGAAAAAAACAAAAATTTTTAAGTGTCAAAAAAGAAAAAACGTTGCTAAAAAAGCTTTTATTTATTTATTTTTTATTACTGTGAATGTGCGAAATTAGTGGTGCAAAAATTTTGACCACTGCTTGCAACTTTTATGTTTTTTAAGAGGAAAAAATTAAAATTCTATAAAATATACATATTTAATAATTTTAATTGTAACTATTATATAATGCTAACCTACGATTTTAATATGATTACTGTCTTTATATTCCGAATCATAATATGATTATTTCAGATTTTAATATCATAATATGTTTTGATTACAATCATGAATCTTATTATTAAATGTTGCTTTTAGAATATGTTTACCCCAACCATGTTTTTTCACTGCGTGTGGATGAAGTAAAGGGGTAGATGTACGATATGAGCTCGTTAAAAATTAGGCAGATATTTTAAGCACAGTGGGTGCTATTTATAATTAGATAATAACTCTTTTGACGTTTAATTCTTTAGTCGACAAATGTATCAGTTTTCAGTTTTATTTTCTTAATTATCTTTTTATTGCTATTGTAAAATATGTGAGCAAAACTACCCTACATGCAGTATTATTCCAATAAAAGGTTTAAATGAAACACAAATAAGCAATTTTTATTTAGAATGTATTTTATTTAAGCAAATTTAATAATGACATTTAAATGTGACCCGAAAGTGACTAAAGACTTTTGAAACTTTCACCTTTTGGTATAACCTTAAAAATGAGATGTTTTCAAAGATAAATTGAGACTGCTGAACATGAAGATGGCACCAATTTATTTTTCTTAACAAGCGTTTTAGAGATATTAGTGAAAACCCCGTCGAAAATAGAGTTACTTTGTCTGAAAACGTCCAGCATTACCGATTCAACACGCTAACATATTTGATATGAAAATCAATAAAGAATTACAAACCAATTTTTCTCAATGCTAAAGAGTCCATATTTTTCGAACCAGTTAACTTAGTTATAAATTAATTTTATATTAACATATATTTATTTGATCTCTTTGTTGCTACGTTAATTTATTAATTTTTTTTTTTTTTTTTATTTCACTAATTCTTTTTTATTTTTCCGCCGCTAAATTGGCCTTTTTCCCACTGTGGGAAGCTTTTATGAAAAATATTAGTTTAGTTTGACATTTTTTTGGTAAGCCAATCTGAAAAATCAAACTTAATTTAAATTTTTCTGATCCTAACTCTTTATTAAAGGCATAAAGAAAATATATGCTATAACTGGATCTCAGATGATTCTGCATTACAGTTGATTTTTATATGCACTGAAAAAATAAATGTGTATATTCCATAAAAAAAAAAACATGTATTTACTCCAATATGAATAAACATGGAATAAATCACCGATAAGAAATATTCTTGTTAAGCTTTAAAGATCTTAATTTAGGGCTAATTGACAAAACTGAAGAATTTCTTATAGTCAAATTTATAATTCGCTAAATTACCAATATTCTGTATTCAATTGTCGTAACTCTGTTAATGTTAAGGTCAGCACATATGAACCAAAAAAATATTAAACTAAAATATTTTAATACCCATATGTAACAAATTTATCTCAACATTTTGAAAACACAATAAGAAACCATAAACCTTTTGGGAATTAAACTGAAAGTTAATATGCCATGTTCCATAAACTCACAGCAAACAAAGCGAAAATAAATATTTATTGAAACACTAAAGAAAATCCATGTTAAAAAGTATTTGCTAATTTATTGCCAAGATGGTTTATTGTGGCTTTCAAACGCAATTGGCTTTATTGGAAAATATTCATTCTCATATCAATAAGAAAGAAAATTGTTATACCCTTCGCCGAAGGTAAAAGGGTTTATTTAAGTTTGTCATTCCGTTTGCAATTTCTTCAACTTGGATCTAAGACTCTTTAAAGTATATATTCTGTGTGCTTTTGAGTTGCGAAGTTGATTTAATGATGTCCGTCTGTCTGTCCGCCTGTCTGTCCGTCTATCTGTTGAAATGAGTTTTCCGCAATCCCCAGATATGATGTGAACTAGTTTGTTATAAATTTATAACACATATACCCCGTTAAAGTTAGCTATTGACTTTCAGGCTGATCGGTCCATAAATGGCTGTGATATGAGCATAACACAACGACTGCCTCTAAGTTTACCCTTATATTCATTTTTGTTGTGGTTTTTTTGTTTTGTTTTATGTATATCTGGAGAATGGCGAGAGCCAAAGCTTCCAAATTAAGTGCATACATCTTGGTTATCAACGCACAAGATTCGACAAAATGTAGGCGGGATTGGAAAAGTGGCCGTGTTACATCCCATACAAAGATATCATAGACTTATGTATATCTTGAGAACGACAAGAGGCAAAGTTTTCAAATTAGGTATAAGCATTTCGGCTATCAGTACACATCTGACAAAATGTGGGCGGGATTGTGGAAGTGGGTGTGGTATTTATTAATATCTTAAGAACGGTAAGAGAAAAGTTGACAAAATTTGGTACATATTGGTGGGTTATCAATCCACAACCTCTCTAAAAAATGGGGCGGTAATGGAGAAGTGGGCGTGGCACCTACCGTTTCTGTATATATATCTTGAAAACGACAAGAGCCAAAGTTTCCAAATTAGGTACAAACATTTTGGTTATAAATACACACCATCCAAAAAAAATATTGGCGGGGTTGGAGAAGTGGGCGTGACACAAAATAGATTTATTTATATCTAATGAACGTTATTTGTATAACTGTCAGCTCTTATCGCAAAGGGTAAGGTAAAGGGTAAGGTGGTTCGAAAAAAAAGTTGAGCCTGGCTAAACTTTTTTTTTTTTGTATGGTAAACGAACCACTCTAGTGAAGGGTATATAAGATTCGGCATAGCCGAATATAACACTCTTACTTGTTTTATTAGTTTTTTGTAGAATATCAGGACGGAGGGGATGGCATGGAGGGGAACTATTTTCTTAAACATAAAATAAATATATATATGAGAAGTTTATGGGATCACTTTTACACAAAGCAATTTTGATATTAAAAAAAAAAAACTTTATAAAATAGGCCATAATATTTTGGTCACATATGTGCGATTGCTCTTTATGATTACTTTTTAACTGAGACCGTTGTTATATACTTTATTAATAAATGTGAGCATAAGTGTATATTTACTAACGAGAAGTAAACAGCTACTACGTGCATACAAACACATATTTATATATGTATGTACGTATGTTGTACAGGCGAAAAGCTTTTCTCCACAATTCTTACGCACCGTTCCTTTGAAAATATGTTTATTGTTTAATACTTTGAACAATAAAAATGAAAATAAACAATGAAAAAGAATTTAAACAAATAAACAAATGGAAGAAATAAAAGAGAAAGATGAAGAACGACAAGTTCTTCCTTTTACGTTGAACAGACTTTTAACAAACTGCACTCCACTTGAAGTAGGCTCCGAGTACAGTGTGTAAGATGAATGAATAAAGTAAAACAAATGAGTACGAGTATGTAAATTAAAGACAAATGAGACAAGTATATTTTATTCCTTTTTTATGGCATTTATTATACCCTTCGCCGAAAATAAAGGGGTATATATAAGTTTGTCATTCCGTTTGTAATTTCCATAATATTGATCTTAGACCGTATAAAGTATTTATATAATGGGTACTTGCGAGTAGCAAAGTTGATTTAACGATTGCCCGTCTGTCCATGGGTATGTTAAAATGGGTTTTCCGGAGACCCGGAGAAACATGATGGGGACTGGGTTGTTATAAATATTTGTCACATATGTATACCCCGTTAAAGTTTGCTATTGAAATGAGATATGAGTAAAAAACATGACTGCTTTTAATTTTACCCACAAATTCATTGTTGTTGCTTTTTTTTATTCCTTTTTATATTATTTTTTTTTATATATCTAGAAAACGGAAAGAGCCGAAGTTTCCATGACAAACATCTTGTTTGTCAATACACAACATTCCACAACATGTGGGCGGGGTTGGAAGAACGGGCGTGGCAAAAAATAGTTTTTTTTATATCTAGAGAACAGTAATAGAAAAATAGTGCTAATTTGTTACACATAGCTGGGTTATAATAAACAGACACTCGAAAAATATTGGCGGAATCGGACAAGAGAACGTGGTACCTCCCATTAAAAGACATTATAGATCTCTGAATATCTTGAGAATGGCGACAACCTAAGTTTTCGAATAAGGTCCAAGCATCTTGGTCATCAATACACAACATTCGACAAAATGTGGGCGGGATTGGATAAGTGGGCGTGGCACAAAATAAATTTATTTATATCTGAAGAACGGTATTTATATAACTGTTCATATCGCACCATGGTGAAGGGTATATAAGATACTGCATAGCCGAATTTAGCCCTCTTACTTGTTTTTTCTTTTTATGTTTACTGCTGTTGTTAATTTAAACTCTTTGTTACACACACACACACACATACACACAAATAGTTATAAATACATAAACTATGAGTAAAGAGTTGGCCATAAATGATTTTATTGCATTGCGTGCGTTGGCCTGGTCTACAGTACGTGCGAAAAACATTAAGTATAGCATAAACTTTTATTTAACATATAAAAGATTACGACCAACAATTGTGAATGCTGATACTTTTATTATTTTTCATTTTGTTAACTCCTTTCTTTTATGAATATGAAAGGTAGACAGATATGAAAAAAAAACTGTAATGTGCTATAATTTTCTACCGTAGTGTTTATATGATTTCCAGGGCTTAAAATAGTAAAATAATATTTATGCGAGGAAAAACAAAAATAAAAGAAAGTAAAGGAAAATTCTAAGTGAATTGTTTGCGCGCTTGTTGGGATTTTGTTCGTTATGCCAGTTTTTTCTATTCTCTGCAGTATGTCATATGCATTTTTATTACTGCAAAGACCAAAGTTGCCACATATGTAAGTGGATGAATTCATTAGAAGCTATAAAATATTTTATTTAACCGAAACTACATATATATTAACTACTTTAATTCTGAAATAAAAAATTTATAAGGAATTTTTGCTAGTTAAATTAAAAATTAAACACATTTCGCAATATATGCTTATGATATTTGTCTTTTAAGTATCTTTATCATATTTGGTATAATTAACAGTAAAACTAGATTAGAGTGCTCATTTAAAGTAAGCCATTCTTAAAACCAAACAAGATAATATGGCGGAATGCTGAAAATGTGATAAATAAAACTGCAGCATTAAAATTGCCACTAAACACATGCAAGCAAACCTGGCAACTTTGTTCTTATTCAGTTTCATATTAGAATTTTTCCCCTTCTTTTGTTTTCAAGTAAAAGAAATGTGGCAGGTTTTTACTGTATTCTTTTGCCGCCATGCTTTGCTGCATTTATATTCAGCAAAAAAATTTTTATTTAAAAAGAATTCCTTTTATATGGGTTTTATTATGTAAAGACCCGTAGACTAGAAAAAACACATGCATAAGTGGTCTAAGATGATAACAATGGTGATGATGACGATGCTGATGCTCTTTAGAAGTTTTTTTTTATAAAAGAGCAAAATAAAAAATAAACCCAAAATGTAAAAATTTAAAAGAAGTTGGAATGAAATGTAAGTATGTCTGTATATATTATGATAAAAATGTCAAAACGACCTAAGAACAATTTCCAACATTTAACAAATAATAATAGAAATAATAATAGAAAACTTCGGTCGCTATTTTGCTCTTAATAATGTCATCTTTTTGATAGTCAAGTTCAACGACTTTTTTGTTAATGCGTATGCAAGTCAGTTTTCCAATACTTTTTCTTTGATTTTTGATCAACTGATGAACAACCGTTGGTCAACCACACCTCTAACGTAACAATTGTAGGGGCCGCACAGTGCTGTGTCCCCATATAGTGAATCGGTAACACTAGAGTTCTTATCGCAGAACGACAAAATTAAGTATAATGATACTTATCAGTCAGTTAAGAAAAATTTGAAGTTTGAGAAAAATCGCTGCAAGGATATGCCTACCTCCCATACATCCTGAACTATTTTTAGCCACAATTTATATCAGAATGTAGCAAAAACTGATATCTGTCTGTTAAATTTCATGTTCTAGCGTTGTTGCAAATATTATTGCATTGTGGACAAGGACATGCCTACCTCCCATATATAATTTTCTTAAAAAGCTGCGTTTTAGCTGGATTTATGATCAGAACGCACTAAAAATTAATAAGTGATTCTAAACAATTGAGTTATAGATACGAGTATGTTGTAAATTTGGTTGCATTCGGTGCATACATTTCCATAAAAATGCGAAAATATTATTGGGGGTCTTTTGTTTTCTTATGGTCGAATTTTTAGCTTTTATCCGATTTCAGTCCAATAATTTTGTCTATAAAAAAGAATTATAAAATTAGGAATTTTGCTATTTACTGTGGTACAAAACATCCTCCGAAGTGACAATAATTGGTGATAAGCCAAATAATTTTCATAAGATCTTAGCTTTGATCCACTATAACTCAGGTATTTTCTATCCAATTAGCCACTATTCGACGCATAATTTAGCAGCCTTTAAAACAAGATATAATTAATTTTAATTGAATTAGCATTTGACTCTGAATGGCGGCTGAAAGGGAAGTATAAATCAAAAAACACAATGTGCCGTTATGTGTTATATGTGACGTGGTATACTTTACCGAAGTTTATATTTGCAAGAAAGAGACCAACATCTGCTTATTTTATAAGAAATTATGTAAAAAAAACTTTTTCATCGCAGTCCTGTGTAATTCATCTTTTTCCCAGAGTGTAAAAAATGCAAAATTTTAATTTTCCGGCAGCAAATCTTAATTTTTTTTACTTTCGACATACCTCCTTACAGTGTAAGATTTTGCTAATCTAGCTGGACAAAAGTCGTTTTTTTAAGTTTAAATTTGGGTAAATATATTTATCAAATATGAAAGAGCACTTGTTATAAAATAAGAAAATGCAAAAACATTTCCTAATTTGTCAACAATAACAATATAACGTAACTTTACAATTGAATATTTTTGAGTAAATTAAAAACAACAGAAACACTTGCAGGAAATTGCTCATTTTTAAACGCGTGTAACTTTTTATTGGAATGGAATTTTTTAACGATTCTTTTTTATTTTGAAGCTCAACTTATTCGCTATTAATATCATGGGATTTTAGTTTTAGAACTAGAAAATTCTTTTACTGCTATTTAATTTAAACAATTACACTTTTCGTTAAGTTAGGAAGAAAAAAACTAAATTCTATAATCGATAAATTCTTTTCTTCATAACGCTTCAACACCAAATTAGTTTTAAACGAACGTCTGAAGTATCTTTTTTAAGGCACATATAAAATTATCTGCCGAGATTTGCCGATAAAAAAAAAGAAATAAATAATGAGTGATAATACCACATTCCAAGAAATTTTTGATATATGGCTTAAAAACCCGAAAATGAAAGGCTTGACCGTTCCGTAAACCATATTTGTGGAAGTACTGAAGTAATACATTTACTGCAATCTCCAGAAATACCAGAAGAAACCCATTAATTTTAACATTTTATTCTTACTTTAATTTATATGTACATTAGGTATGGCATAGTGGACTATTTTTCAAATTCGGCATGCAAGAACCCCTCATTTTGTGAGGTTCCGTAAAAAAAATGGTGGCGGTCAGATGGGGGCAAAGGTCGCCTCATCTTGCTCAAAGAGCACAAAAAACCATATAACTTTTCATGTTTTACCCCTAGAAGGGTCAAATGGATGACCACCTCCATTAATTTTCTCTGCTCAATATTTTTTCTGAACACACCGACCACCAAACTCCTCTTCTTAAGGGGGCTTTTATACAAATGGGAAATTTTTATCAAAATTACTCACAGGGCTCTTACTGCCCCAAGGGCGTACCTATCGACGTCAAGTGTATGACCGACCTCCTATATTTTTCCACCACGAAGATTTTTACTAAGCATATTTATCGTCTATCTTCAACCATTAGGGTGGTCCCCATACCAAAAAAGAAATTTTTAATAATTTTCTTAAGAAACCCTCTTGTTCCGCTTTTATCGTGCCTCCCAGAAGGGTTAAATGTATGACCGACACACAGTAATTTTCCATCCCCAATATTTCCTCCGAACATACCAATTCCCTATCTCGATTCCTTAAGGGGGATCCCATACAAAATGGATATTTATATAAAATTTACTCACAGGCTCTAATCAAATGTATGACCGACCTCCAATATTTTTTTTTTTTAAGGGAAGATTTTCACTAAACATACTTATTGTCTATCTTCAACCATTAAGGTCGTCCCCATACAAAAAAAAAAGAATTCTTTGTTAAATCACAAATTTATTTTTGACATGTGTTGGATGTAACTTTCTATTTTGGGCAACGACTTGAAGTACAAATATTTTTTCTGCTTCGTCGCGGCACAATGCACTGCTGCACTCTTCTATTAATCTTCCGGCAGCGTCGTTGTATATTCTTATTTCAAAATTAATGAAGAAAAATTAAACACTTATTATAACTTCTACCTCTTTATTATTTATTTTAAACCAGTGTTTAAAAATGCTTGACTATTTTTAATGTTTTTGTAATTGCTTAACTTAACTTAAGAAAAAGAACACAGTAAAAGCAAAAAGCAAAAGCAAACGCAGAAAAAGTGAGAGTAAATAATTTATTTATTCTCACCATGTTTATGTTCTCAGCTTAAAAAGCCAGCCAAGCAACCACTTGAAAAAAAAAATTGCTGTTGCTGTAAGTAATAAGTTTTTGTTTATTTTTTTTTTTGCTTTGGCTTAACTGTAAATTGATGTGCTTAAATTCAGCGAGTATTAACTTCTTTGCTGTTTTTGACTTCATTGCTGTTGCTTGCTGTTGCAGGCGTTAGTTTCCTAGAATATATACATAATTACATAACACAAAATAAACAAATTAGTTTAAAAAAACGTGTAGTTTACGTATGTATGTACCTATTTATTAAAAAAAAAAAACGCAAAATACCAAAAAAATTCGAAACAAATTCGACAGCAACAGCAAAGAAGTTAACTTGCTGACTTTAAGCGCATCAAAAGCAAAAAAAAAACAATCAAAAACTTAATACTTACAGCAACAGAAAATTTGTTTTCTTAAGTGGCTTCTTTGCTGACAGATTTAGCAGAGTACATGCACATAGCGAGTTTAAACAAATTATTTACTCTCTTTGTTTTGCTTTTGCTTTTTTGCTTTTGCTGACTCGTAATCAAAGAGTTAAGTAAACACTTAGACACACAGTTTTTTAATTTGCTGCAAAAAATGTAAACAAAGCAAAAATGTGCGACTGTTGCTATTTTTAAGCAAGCAATTTAAACACTGTTTTAAACATTCTCATGCATACTCGCCGCTTTTTTACTTTTTGATTATCCAACCCGAATAATATCAGATACAAGTTTTTGCAGTTATATGGGAGGGGGCGTGGCAGTGATCCAATTTCGCCCATTTTTTGACAATGGTACATAGTAGCCTAGTAGCACCTTGTACCAAAATTCATAGGTCTTGCTGAATTTTTTTCCAAGATATTTAATTTTGTCTCCCTAGAATGGCTAAACCTTACACTGTGCATTGTTTCTAAATCAAAAATAAAAAACCGCTCATGTTTATTTATCTAAATTGTAAGTATCGTCGAACTTTGTAAAATAATAGGATGGACCAAAAAAACATAAAAAATTAACATATGCAGGATTTAGATGTTGTTTTTTAATAACATTGTAAAAAAAAGTTCGGTAATTACTCTTAAAGTTCTCCTCTCTCCTTGTGATTTTGCAGTAAGTACTTTTTGTATATAAGCCCTCGAAATACCACTTTCAAATTGCTACTTAAGACTTTCTTCGCTTAAACCGTTAATTTTTACTTATTTATATATTCATACATTTTTTACATGTTTTTTTAAAAAAAGTTTAGTTCATATTTTCAAATGGTTATTTAAAATGAAGCAGTTTTTTTTTAAGCATATTTGTTTTCTTTTTTTTAGAAAAGTGTGAAAATATAACACATAAACACTTTAGACACCGGTTGCTTAAGATTTGTATAAATAATTTTTTATGTAAAAATTTTCAACAATGAAAAATTTTGTAAATTTTCAGAATTTTATATTTAAAAATATGTTTTTTAATTTATGTAATTTAAAGTTTTAAAGGAGATGTATGTACGTAATTATATACCAGTCATCAAAATTAAAATAGCTTTTATCATCAAAAATGTAATTTAAAGCCAATAAAAACTTATCACCAAATACACCCTACTGTATGATCAACTATTTACAGAACGGTTGCAGTAAAAGTTTACAAATTTGAAACAAATTGTTTGGTTTTCAATATTTACAAAACATCTGTCAAAAAGAAAGATGAACTAAAAATAGTGACAGTTAAACCCTCCATAAAAAAAATTGTCTCAATATCTAGAGAAGAATAATAGTCGAGGCATGAAATTTGGTACAAATTACTTCGATTTGTATACACGACATCTTTTTAAAAAAAACTAGTAACCCGTTTTCCAAATATTTTCACAGAAATTTCCTAAAAGGCTATAGATTTTTGTAAATTTGAAATTAGGCGAGGCGCCTCCCAAATAATGACAAAATTCAGAGTATGGGTGCGTTCGTAAATGCTGCATCAGAAAATCAAATTTTTTTTTTGTAGATAAAAAGTTATTATAATTTTTTTTTTTTTGTGTGACTACTATTTTTGTGGAGTATTTCATAGTTTTTTGGTCCACATCTACGTCATTAAATATATATAAACATTTGAAATCACTGATGCAGCGCAGTGATGCATTTACGTTAGTTTGGTTATCAATGCAAAATATCTTCCAAAAAGTGAGCCAGATTAGAGAAGCGGGCGTGGCACCTCCTATACAAAAACAGTTGTTATGTCTAAATATCTGGAGAAGGATAAAAGTAAAAAAAAAATATTATGTATTTTATTGTCATGGGTGTAGCAAAACGAAGCCAGTAAAGAATAAAAATAACCAAGTAGAGTGATAAACTAGAATTATCAAATAATCACATCTATTTAACAGTTATTATTACCCCCATTGCCTCCCTTATTTGTTGGGTAAAAAAATTTGTTTTGACCTTCGCTCTAATCAAACCCCAAATTTTACCCCAAAAATAATTTTCTTCAAAGGGTAATAATATTTTTCTATTTAACCCTTTTTAACATTTGTAATCCATAAAATTAGAAAAAAGGAAAGATAAAATAAAAATGAAAGAATATCTCTTTGCATCAACACACAATAAAAAAATAAAGAATTTCCTTTTTCCATTTTAATTCATTACGATGGTTTAAAATAATAAAATGCATTTAAATTTCATAACATGTTTTAAAATTTACACTTAAATAAATTTTTGTTGCCTTTTTTTATTTCTACGAACAACTGAGAAAAAAAATGTAAATAAAATTCAGATTGCAAATATGAACAAAAATAAAAAAATGTATTCAAGGCAAACTTTACGAGGACAGAAAAAGTCATCATACTGCAGTAGATTTTAATAATGAAGAGCCAAAACCGTGTTACTCTTGTTTTTATGTTTAACTTTTCTCATACCCAACACTACCAAATGTACTACATATTCATATGTACGTGTGCATGTGTGTGTTGAGTGTACAGAGAAACACTTACTTTTTATGCAGAGGATGCAAAATTTCAGTGTAACTGCCCCTTTTAGATGAAAGGAACAGACTACGAAAATGTTTAATTACAAAAAAAAAGATATTGCTCCTTTATTAACATCAACACCATTATAATTAGTGAATCGGAGCATAAAAAGTGCGAAGAACAGGGTGTCGGCACGAAATTATTGGAATCGCAAGTTCTTTTGATAACGATTGATCAGCGGTCTTTAATCGTATTGACAATGTTACGAAGTTGATCAGCCGTTTTCGGATAACAAATACGAAAATCAACAAAATTCTCGAAAAAGAGCATACGACAGTCGAAAACTACAACAAGTTGCTAGTAAGCAGTGTTGCCAGATTTGTCCTAAAATTTTAACATTTTTATTTGGCGACTAAATTTTGTGGAGAGGGATAAACGAATAATTGCACCATTTTTTATTATATATTTTTTATTACAAAATAAACCTTTTAAATGGCTTTTAGTCCTGGAATTCCCAGAAAATTGGTAGTGGGATTTCTTGTCTTACTAATCTGCGATGGCCTAATTTTCCTACAATATCATAATTTGCTATAGTTTAAAGTGTACTAAGGTGCTTTTAAAAGTGGGTTAATTATGGTTCCATCTTTAGGAAGTTTAGTTGCAATAATTCTAGTCATATAAAACAAGTTTGTGCAAAATTTAATCACAATCGGAGTATCCCGCCACCAAATGGTTTTTGAAACAAAAATATCAATTTATCATGGTGGATGTTCCACATTTGAGCTAAAAACTCCTTTTCTACTGAACCGTTTAGACCTGATTTCAATCCCAAGCTGATTATAATAACCAGAAATAATTTGACTCTAAAATTATTCTTTCTGTTACTCTTTTAAAAGAGAGCTGAATTTCAACGAATGGAAAGACAGACTGACATGACTTTATCGACATAGAATTTGTCTAGGACTCAAAATATATGTATATGTTTGTATATAAACTACATATACCCACCATTGGTGGTGGAGGATATAAAATTGGTTTTTTATGTGTTTTGGTTACCGGACAAGAGGGCTACGCAAAATAATCCAAAAAAGCGTTTACCTTTACTTTTTATTTTTATTTTTCATGGTTATGGTTAAATAAACTTCATAAAATGGATACTAAATTGTTTTATTTTAACGTAAACGTAAATTTATAGTATAACCGTTTTATGTTCAAATAATTAACATATAAGACCAAACCTTAAAAAACTGGCAATATCTTAAAAACTCGAGCCAATATGACAAAGCGACGAACGCCATTCGATTCCTTGGTTTGAAATTTTATAAGATCAAATATCAGAACTTATGCCAAAAAAAAAAAAGTTCGAATTCGAACACAGTGTTATTACTAGCTTAACCCGGTTCTCTTCGCTAATGTATATTGTCCTTCTATTTGAGGTGTCACGCCCATTTAAGAACTTACAAATATTTTTAGTTTTTGCTAAGCGCCGCCCCGCCGTAAATATTAAAATATTAAATGGCAGGCCTTTTTGAAGCCCTCTATACTCCTTTCTAAAAGATTCTTTTTTTATAATATCCCGCCTTAAGAAATATGCCAGAAAAACAATTTATACCTTCTAGGAGTATAAATTGTTTTTCTTTCCAAAATATTCAACATAAATTCGCTAGTCCCTTCTTTATGAAGGGAGAAACGAATTTTTTAAATTTGTTCGTTTTTTTCTTATCGACATTCTTTACTCCAGTTTTTGGGAAGGGAAATAAGTTTTTAAATTTTAATATTCTTTTGGTCTTCTTGCTCTTACGTAAACGTTTACGTCGTGGATCATCTGCATATATAAAAAGGTACTCTTATGTAAACGGAGTTGCAGATGAACCTGATAAAATTACCATTTTTCCCATTTTAACGTATCAGCTGTGAAAGATTTTTATGCTTTTTTATGTTTATTGATAAAGCGAATATTCAATCGACGTACATGAATTCTTTTTATATTTTTACGCAAAACGCACAAATAAAAAAAAGTTTAAATTTATGAATTATTATTGAAAGGTAGGAAAGATTCTTAAAACTATGCATTAGCTTTTTTATATATTCTTTTTCATCAAGTTTTATTTCACAAATTAAAAAAAATTGATATGTTAGATACGCCCCTTCTTAATTAAAGTGACGATATAATTTTTAAGGAATTTTCTTTTTAAGGCATTTCAATACGTTTGCGTATTTTTAATAACTACCAACTTTTGAAGTCGACTTTTTTTGTAGTGTAATTAAAAGACATTCTCCATATGCCCTTTGAAAAGATCGTTATCTGAATGCCTTTTAGAAAGCTGTAAGAAGAAGGGAGTGTGGAAGGGATTGCTCCCAGTGACAACCTGTATAAAAAAATAAGTATGCAATGCGGCGAGAAGTGCTTGTGCCTTCTTAATAAGTTATTCTATAAGGCGTCTTTACTCATTCTTTTATCCGCTAGGCGGGTAATCAGGAAATTAATGTAAACATTTTAGGAAAATCGGTTCAGTAGTATTGGATTATAAAGAGAAGAAACAAACACACAAACAAACGCATTTTCATTTTTATATAGAATCTGTTTTATAGATACACGATTTTAAATCGTTGTTTTTATTTTTATTTTGAACCAAAAATGTAATTATAGTGTCAAATACTTTTTAGTAGTGTTCAGTACTTTTTTTTTGTAATTCTTGTTACAATTTTAAAAGTTTTACTTTAAAAATTAACAAGGTAAAAACACATATTTGAGGAGATCCATAACAAAACACAGCAATTCAAATATAACAGTTTTATTGGATAAATGAAAAAAAAAAATAATAATAGCCAGATCGATAACTATTTTTATTGTTGTGGTAAAAGAGTTTATTTACACTTAAACAATTCATAAATAAATAAGTTTGTTTAGCAGTTAGTTATAAAATTATTTAGGGAAAAAAATTTCCAATTGTTGCGTTTTGAAAAGAAGAACTATTGCATTTTGTTATGTAGCTCCTCATTTGATGTGTTAGCTTATTCATTCATTCGTTCTTAGCATTACAGCCCGGGGGGTGGCCAAAGCTTTTTCTACGATTCGCCTCCAAGCAACATTATCATAGTTCTGAATTATAAAAACATTAAGATCTTTTCTTGGTTTTCCTCATGTTCTTGTTCCATGCTCATGAGCTACGAGTAGTTTTCTGTTTATATCAGCTTCTTTTGGCGTGCGGAGAACATGCCCAAGCCATCTCAACTGTTGCGCTTTTATATACCTTATTATCGTGTGTTAGTTTTTACAATTGTTTTAATTGGGGACAACATTGAGGATTTTAAGATGGCGATTTTAGGGTTAATGCTCCACTGTCAATTAGGATTCACTTGTGAAAGACGTTTCGCTTTTTTTAAAAAAATGTACAGTTAGTGGAATAAAACCCGCAACGTATAAAAATAACGCAAACATTAGCGGAATTCACCCTTGATAGTAAAGTCCCTTGTAGACCTTGTTAATCTTATAATTTTAGTAAAAATACTAACATTTACAACAGTGCAACCACAAAATGTATTAGACTAAAATGTACTACGCTGTGGTTGAAAAATCCCACAAAAAGCAGTAGTAAACAAAGTGTGTGAATTAACCAGAATAAATCAATTGAAGAAACTTTATCTGTCTCTTTCTCTCACCAGCCAATACATTAATTTACAATGCATACGAAAAAGACACTCACGCTTTAAAGTATAAATTCGTATTAAATATAACAGAGTTGTACACTTAATACAAAGGGTGAAAACCGCTATTGTGTTCTTTCAGTACAAACAAAACTTATACTGTATAAGAATTTGCGGAAACTCTTTTGGAGTTACTCTAATAGAAATGTTTACAACATAAGAGTTTAAAAGAATTCCACAAATACATATCAACTAATTTGAATAGAATTCGTGTTATGTCTTGAATTATTCGTTTAGACACTGTTTGTTGTGGCAATCCCCTGATAGTTGACCATTTACACAAACATAAAATAATCACGTACAAAAGAAGAAGTCGCAATTAAAGAAAAGAGTTCATATACGAATTAACCCAATAGATTTCGAGAGACCCAAGAGAATATTGCAACAAGGTTTGAATTTCGTTTGAATTTATGTTTATAATAGTTTATAAACATCGTACGATTCGTTATATTTTTAAAGAGTTCGAAATCTCTGTTTTTATTGTTGTCCTGTCCGTTATTTGCTTATTTTTTGTTTCTATTTGTTTGACCATACCCTGTATTATGCTCTTTGAATAGATGGTAAGTATTATTATTTATGCATTTTTTTGTTATATCTTGTATTTACATTTTTAATTACGAATTTATGAATTAGTTTTTTTTCAACTTGGCTGTTCTTCTTTGACCACGTAGTTTCACATACACGAATTCTTGCCTTCACTGTATTCGTAAACCTTTGTCTGTCTGTGCGAGAAAACTAAAGATCCATTTATTTGCGCTATTATTGTAATATGCACATAGACACTGTGATGGTAAGTTCACATTAATGTGAAGGGCAATGGAAAAATTTATAATTTTATGGCAGCTTTGTTCCTTTTATACGTTTTTTTTTTCATTTTATAATTTTGGCAAAAGGGGTTGAACGCTGCCACATGTTTTCAGTTAATTATTACAAAGTTTGCCCTCAACAAAAACAGAAAAAAAAATAAAACAATTTATTGCTTTTATTACCAAAGCAAGTGGTAAAAACTAATTAATGTTCACTGCTCTACTGACTTTGTAATCTACTCTTTTGCTTTTGCTCTAAACTACACGTTTTTTCCTACAAATATTTATTTTTTGGTTTTAAATTTTTTTGGAAAGGCATTATAAAATTTAAAAACTTTTCTTAAAATATTTTTCTTCATATTGCTTTTTAATTATTTCTCATGTCACTCCCTGGCTCCCCCTTTTAATAAGTTCTTTTTGGCATTTACTTGTTACCATAATCATTAAGCGCCTGTTATTAATTTCAAACTTTTGAGCATTCCTAAAGATGTCATTACAGTTTTTTTATTTTTTTTTTTAAATTTCCTTGCGAAATAAATTACCATTAAAAATAAAAAGAAAGTGAATTTATTAACAATTACAATCGTTTTTCTTTGCACACTGTATTTTTGTAGATTGAAATTGTTTGCAAATGGAATTAAAATAAATTTTTTACTTCTTAAAAAGTCAGGGGTATTCTTAATGGGAAGGAAAATTCAATTTATAATCGAGCATACTAAAATATAAATAATTAACAAAAACAATAATAATTTAACAAATAAGGCGCAATACATACGCACACATAGAGGTTTTTATGGGTGACACGTTTTATTTTTGGCACATTTCGTTTGCAGGAAAGGATGAATTTTTGAATTCTTACAAAATGTTGTTTTCTAACAGCGTTTTATTTTCTACAACAAATTTGACATTTTATTTAAAAATTCAAATTTGGTGTTCGTTTCTTAAAACGGGGTTTCTCTTTAAAAGGGAGCCATGTTTTTTTTTAAAAAAAATTCGCTCTTACTAATGGTATTGATTGCACTTTTCGCCCCGTATAAATCGACTGTTGATAGTGCCCTATAAACTAAGTGACTTCGGCTTATATATGGGGCTATTTTTTTTTAACGGCGACGATTGCCATAGAGCAACAAAGCTAAGCAAAGTCGACTATAACAAGCCATTAGTTATAAGCGATCCCGTGAATTTTAAAGAACATCGTGATTAGTGAACGTGATTTAAAAATCACTGCTCCTAAAATTTGTGATTGTGATCACGGTTTGTCAGTTTTCAGTTCTTTTATAGTAATTGCGGCCAAGCTTTATGAACAATACACATTCTTTCGCAAAAGAGCTTTTGTAAATACTTTGCAAAGAAACCGCAGCAAATTGTAAAAGTCTAAAGCTGTTAACTGGCATATACATACATACTTGACTAAATAAACTTTGGCTTTAAGAGAGAACGAGAGGAACAGAAACACAAAACGCTATTTCCCACACAAACAGGGAAATAGCATAAATTTGTGTATGTATCAAAAAACAAAAAACAAAAAGAACGACTAAACAGATACCTGTTACTTCACAAATTCTGTCACAACTGTTATTCGTGATTTTTCAATAACAGTAATTAAATCCCAGGTACAGAAATATCGCTTATCTCTACAAGCCATACAATTTATTAAGAGTCCCTAAAACTATAAGGAATGGCAAAAATTCGGTAAAAATACCTAAATTAGCGGAAATTCGCCAAAATTTGCTAACAGCGGCATGATAGCAAAGTCTTACATTTATAAAAAATCGTTAAAGCTGTAAAAAATCAGAAAACTTGCAGGAAAAAATCGTTTCTATCGCGATGGCTAAATTTCGCATAAAATTGCAAAATTGGAAACAAGCCCTAAAATTTATTTGAAATCGCTACATCGGTTACAAAACACTATGTCGGAAAATTACATAAAAAGCATTAAAAAGTGAGCTCTAAGGATAAAGAAAACACTTTTTGTTAGGTGGCTAAAACAGGGCATTCCACTTTTTCATAACTAGTATTTGGTTCTCGTCAAATAACATATTACATTATTTCGGGTTAACAAGACACTTTAGACACGCACCTTTTCAGAAGGTGATATTTTTTGTGTAGAAAAGAAATTACCATAAGAAAGTCAAAATAATCGCATTAATTGTTCGTGCTTTCGACAATATTAAAAAATATTAAAAAAATAAAAGAAAGAAAAAAAATAACAAATTAAAACATATGTATTGCTCCTTTGTGTCAAAAGCGTTAACATTTTCTATTGGAGATATTCGTTTCTCTGGTCAATGTTTGGGTTTTTTGTAGGGCCCTAGAAAATTAAAACATTTTTATATTTTGTACAATTTACAAGCAAATAATACGGAGGTTATCAGACATTTCTGATTACACAAAAAAATTCCTGTTTTGTCGAAGATCTTATTCCCGTATTCATAAACGATTATTTAATTTGACAATCGCACTGTGGCTGAAAATTGAATTTCATCGGCCAAAAGTCCAATTTTTTGTCATCACCGATTCTAAAAACTGCAATGCCATTCGATAGCAAACATTTAGAACAACATTACAACAAAGGTATACAAAAACTGGATTCAAATATTGCTAATTGAGGCAGTGGCATGCTGCTGAAAACAAATACTTTATGTTGTTTTAGAACTAAATTATGATCAATAATGGGTCGGATTTTTTTTTTTTGGTATATAAGTGGGATAGTAGTCTTTAATAAAAGGTTCATTGTATTAATGTACCATATATAACTGATTTGTTATTAAAGCCATTCCCATTATTTTAGTTAAGTCCGAATTTCAGAGGAATAGAACTTGTTAGGGTCAAAAGGGATCAAAGAGAGTTTACTATCATTAGAAAGCTTAAATTATCCTCTTAAACCCCATGTATACTTTTGTAACTGTTTATAACTGTCTGTAGGACACTTTTTTGAATGAAATTACTCGCGAAATTGTTTTTTGCTCTTTTTTTACTGAAACATAACACAATGGTTTACGAACGTTTTGTTTTAAAAAAATAGTTCCACAGCTGATGCAATTCTTGAAAATGAAAGAACACGTGGCCATAGAGGGTCGGGAGAGTGATTTGAGGGCCACTAAAATTGGTTACCACGGATATTCAAACTTTTTAAAATTCGCGAAAAATATATGTATATCAAAACATTTTACTTATGTTGACCTACAAAAAATCAGCTTAAATGTTTAGCTTATCTCCTTCGCCTTAAGGCGGATAAAACTGATTTTTGGATTGATTTTAACGATTCTTCGCGTTTTTTATTCGGACGGATTAAACATGTTTTATATTGGTAGGAAAGCAGACTTTAAGCAGTGGTATGCATATTTATATAAGTGTAGTGGTATATTCGAGGCGAATGTAGATGTGTACACGCCGAGAAAAAACATGTTTAAATATGGTCACCTCCAACAAAACTATATTAAGACAACATTTTAAACATATTATGTTTAAATTTAACCATATTATTGTCAAAAACCATATAATTATTATATTAGTCCTCCATCAAGAAACATGTTATTGTTAAATATGATAATAATTTGTTTTTAAATTAACAATAATATTTTCCCCTTCTCCAAGAGCAACATGCTATGATTGAAAACCAACCATGCTATTATAAGCGTTAAGCATATTTTAGTTATTATTGACCAAAATATGTTTAGAGGTAACCATAATATGGTTGTGCCTTCTTGATGTAGGACACATTTAACCATAATATGGGTGTCGTTGATAATAATATGGTTAAATTAACCATAATATGTTAAAATTTTCTTTAAAAATAGTTTGGTTAGAGGTGACCATATTCAAACATAGTTTTTCTCTGGGTGTATAAAGATAATACATATGAATACTCATTTTTACTATCTCACCAAAAGATGGCCATGTTCTTTCGCTGATAAAAAATATAATCTCCAGAAGTATAGAAAAATGTTTATATTTTTCGAAAGAAAACATTATGAGTATGATTGTAGAACTGCGATCAGCAAAATCAGGGCGCCGCGTTTTCTCGTTTCTCTTAAATTCTCTTTTGTTACGTACGTGTGCACACACATTTTAGAGAATTAAACAACATTAACAACAACATATGTAAAATGCATACAACGAATACAATCACAAAATGTAATAATATAGATTGCCGATCGCAGTTGTAGAACATTGGTGTTCAAAAATGTTTTGCATATGTATTGCGAGAGAATTTTAAAGTACAGTGACAAGCAAAACTAAGCGCATAGATTTTCATTAACATTTAATATCAAGAAATGGTTTTTGTTGTAAAACATTTGGGGTCAAACTAAATTTTCTATTTTTTAAATTGACTTTTAAAATATTGACATTTAAAAAACAAAATGTATTAAAAATTGTTAAATTTTACCAAGTAAAAAAAAAAGAAAATTCAGGGTGAACTGCGAGCATGTTTGCAAATTAAAAGTAAGAATAATATCTAAGAAAACTCCAATAAAATATTCTTCATTTATGCTTTTATGACAGTTTTGGAAAAGCATTAGAATATTTTATCAATTATCTTACACACTGTATTCGAAAAAGTATCAACACAGCGTCCGTGCAAGTGCACTCGTCGCTGTCTGACGAGCAACTGAATTAATGAGCTTAACAAGCAAAGGGGTGGGGCTTCTAAACAATTGTTTGCCTGAATGAGCATCACTGTTGTAGAAGCAATTTTTATTCAATTTGACGTTTGTTTCTCCCACATAGCATATCAAAAAAAAAAAAAAAAAATTTCAAACAAAAAAAAATAATTGAAGTAAAAAATTCTAATAATTCGACACTCCGATTTTCATAAAATTAGAACAGCAATGTTTTGTAATATGTCCATAATCTTCTGGAAAATTGTGATCAATATCGAGTGGTAAATATTAACAGTTTTTACCGGGATTGGGAATTTGGGGGTATTTCTTAATCAAAAATTGTGATGCCTTTTAGTCCATTGTTTTAAGATATTTTCGGTCTTTATTACCTCAAAAAATGTCTGATCTATGGAATGTTAAACATTAAAATTATTATTTCTATAGTACAAAATAAATGAAAGGGCTTTCAATATGTTCACAGTAATCAATCTCAATCAATAGCATTTTCATACTAAAGGCTAAAAACATAAAAAATTCAACTTTGACCTTAAATTTCTCAACAACTGCTCAACCGAAATTGCAAAAGTATCTTTTTCGGCATTGCGTGTTTTTCATACCTGACTTACGGTCTACGTTTTAAGTTACATACAACGCTTTTCATGCGGCACACCACAAGTAAAAATAAAATTGTATTTGTCAAAATCGGCTGCTTGTAACGCTTACAAAAGTAGAAAGTAAAACTACTTTTCGCATTCAACGTCTCAAGGCATCCTACGTTTTTGTGCATTTAACCTGCTACATAAAACAACACAGACTCTGCTTTTTTGAAGGCTGCTTAAGATGTTATATTTCGTAGAATGCAGGGTTTGAACCTCCAGTTTAAGATATGTATGACTTGGTATTATTTTAAGTTCAAGTTTTCGTTTTTAGATTTTTTTATAAACAAAAGAATTTTAAAGTAAATTTTTCAACTTCCTCTCCCTTCATTCTGTACAGGACCCAGTGTGGCTAATCAAATAGATATAAACAGCTTGAAGAAATGAAATTGTCATTGTTTTTTTTATTCCTGTTTTAAAATTCTGTTTCATGTCTTGCTGCGGTTAAAGACATTTTTTTCATTTCCTTTTATGTCTTTGTATGTGTTCTTTAATATAATTTGCATATTTACTCACAGTGTAAAAGCCACAAAAAAAAAACAAAGGCAAAAAAATTTTCCAGTTTTCAAGTCATTCATTTTTATATTGTAATTTCATGGAATTTTCCTCTTAATCGTTTCATTTTTTCTTAATAGGCCAGCCATTGCAGATATTTTTTATAAGCCTGATTGTTTTACAGCACAAAAGTGTTAAAATTATGATAGTGATATTGTCATTTATTTTTTAGTTACAACTTTAATGCTCACAGCAACACAGAAGCAACTTCTGTTCAGTTAAAGCAGCATGTGGTGGTATCTGCACAATTATTTCTTTAAGATTGAAATTATTTTTAGAGTTAAAAAAAATATTTTAATATTTTTACTTCAGGAAATAAGAAAATTATTAGAAAACATTATAATAGGTGTGTTCAATTACTTTACTATCAGAAACTTCCCAGCAGGAAAACATGGAATGAATAACATATGTGACTAATTATATAATATATAATTTTGAATTTAAAATGTAATGCATTCCTTCGGAATCGACAATGTAATTTTTCATGCCAAAAAAAAATTAAAAAATTTGTCAAAAATTATTTCGAAAAAATTGGTTACGAACTATAATTATGAGGGAATAAAAGAATAATAATCCTTTAAGTCGTTAATAACTTAAATAAGGCAATATATGGTACGTATACTTTTTCGTCTTTGATATACATATGTAGTTAATTTTCTTATATGTGTATCATTTAAGTATCGAAGCGTGAGGGATACAATAAAAGGGAATACGCCACGGATTCAAAAAAATAAATAATTTTTAAAATAAACATAATTTATTATTTAAATTATACCGGAGAATTAGTTATATAACTAATTATAAATGTTGATATAATGTAATGCTTTAAAAAGAACGAATTATAAAATTCGTTCTCCGGACACAATAAAATAATTCCTTATTATCCTAGGACATCTCTTTGTTAAGAATAATGAACTCTGGCATCAGCGTATAATACAAGCTACTACGCATTACCCACTCGATTCCTATTGATTTCCTTTTCCTGCTGGGTTGCAACGAGAGATAAATTAAAAATTTACAAAATGTATCTCCCAATTACTCAAACAAACAAATAAAAAAGTAAATGAACGCTCTACCAGCAAAAACTAGCAAATTAGGAATATCGACAAAAAAGTTTGTTTTAATTGGTACTCCGACGGTTCGATGCAAAAAGTTTGGTTTATTCAAATGCTTATGGGGAATGTCCACACCAAACTATTAGCTAATGCGTAAAAAACACGAAGGCAGGCAAACAAGGATGAACTGATAACCCTTTATGTTAAAAATGGCAATGACGGGCAAGCTGTTTCCCTAACTAGAGCCGTTTTACAAATGTATTTGTAAATTTACATCTATATGTATGTATGTATGTACATATATTTTTTCAATTGGGGGATTCACAAGGTGTGCTATCAAGTCATATCGTCATAATGTCCTAAATAATATTTTATAATTGCTTAGAAAAAATATTGTTGTGTTTGAAACAAATCAAACATTTTAATGCTGTGTTTATTGATTCGTCATAACTGCACAGTTTAAATCTGAATTATAAGTGGTTGCTCACAGCAGTCTATATATTTCTAGTAATTATTTTAAGACATATGACTTTACAACGTTATGACTACCTTGTGAATCCCCCAAATATTTAAATTATTTAAGATTTTGTGTTCAACATAATTCACTTTTTTAAGGTCTTTAAATGTCAGTAATCATAAAGAATATTTTAAATTAAAATAATTTAAAATAATATTTTTACAATTATTTATATTATTTCTCTGTTTTGCTACACTATAAAACTGGGTCTAAATACTTTTTATTTCTAAAAGGACTTTCCATTTAATCCATTAAGATTTCTTTTCTGTATTCTTCTTGTGGTTTCTTTTTCTTTCGTTTCTGCAATCCAATAAAATCTTAAATATGTCATGAAACCCCCACAAAATAATGTAAGATGCCTTTTTAAATGCTTTTGAAACCAAAACAAAGTAGACATATTTATAATACACAAAAAAACCCCAAAACAACAGAAACACCAACAATGACAACCCGAACACAACATGAGCAAAAGCAACTCATCATTTTATTGCACGCTTGACAACAGGAAGGGGAAAAAGGCCCAACTACAGCAGCAACAACGACAAAAATTATGAAGATTGTATAATTTTACTTCTCGTTCACACAGTGACAGTATAGAAAACCACCTTCTCCAAAATATTGCAAATGAAAAGAGGCATCTAACAAATAATAACATTGTTAGAATGGACAGACAGACGGACATTCCTTATAAAAGACCACAGACACACCCACACACACACACACACTGAAACCAACGATTACAATGAAGAAGAAAATAATCAGAATAGAAAACATTTCTGTACACTCAACAACTCTTAACAATTTCCTGAAAGAATTTCTGTTCAAAGAACAAAAAATGTCTTGTTTCTTTTTCGAATTGTTGTAGTCATATTCTAGTTATTATTGCTTTTTTTGTTATTGCTGTTGTATTATTGGGCGGATTTTCAAAAGAATGAATTCCTACTGGGCATTCTCATCCGTTCAAGGACACTGTGAAGTGTGTCATTTTTAATAAGCCTTATATATTTCCATTTAAGAAGATTTACAATTTAAATTCATTTAATTAAATAATAATAAGGAATTAGATTTTTTATATTTTCTTGGAACTGTGCAAACTCTTAACAAAATTTGATCCAAGCACGTTTAAAATTCTTTTAGTAATTTAAAATCAAAAGAATCAGATTTATATATAAATCAATGAAAAAACTTATCTGCAAAATGTTTCGTTTGCCTGCAACGCAAAGAACTTAAAGAAAAAAATGTTGATTTGGTATAAATTTATTGGAGAAATATATTACTATCGAAACATGTCAAATTAACCTGTCCGTGGTTTCAAATTCAGCTTCAGAAAAGAATAAAAAATTATCAATAAATTTTAATTCATTTCATGTTGTGATGAAAATTAAATTTGATGAACTTAAGCCTGATTAAAATACAAAAATTTGGATTAAAAACCATAAACAGTTCAGTAAAATAACCACAATACTAATAATTGGTATTCGAGAAATATTTTATTTAAGTCCGAACAGTGATTTCCGAAGGTTACTACATAGCGTCCATCTTAGTCGAAATGCAATACATTTGCATCTTTCCTATTTTAAATTTAAACGGGGATATTTTTGGTGATTGGTTTCCACGACTAATAATATAAATGAGAAAGTTTGTATGTTTGTTACTTTTTGGCTCAATCAAGCAAAACCCGCTTAACCCCCCGACCGCAACAGCAATTTATGATGTCCGAGCGCAACAGCAATTTATGCGGTGGCGAACACGTAAATACTCGTATCTTAGAACATAAATTTAAAAAATGCTTAAGAGAGATTGTTTGTTGTTTTTATAGCGAAGAAAAAGAGAAGCACTAAAAATAAAAATATTTATTTATACAAGGTAAAAAGGACAAAAGACTGGATCGATACTCCAAGAACTAGAACAGCGCAATCTTACATGGGAAGACGGGAAAACCACTGCAGCAAGAAGGATAATGGAACAACAAATTCTTTAAAAGCAAAAGTAAATATTCTGTTTTATTTGTAGGGTTTTAAAAATAAATACTTAATTAAGTTTTTACTTAATTTGCTAAAGTAAATGTCAGTTGAATTTGACAGCTTGTGTTAAAAGATAACTGCTCATCATTTAACTTAAACATTTGTTGCTGAACATGTATTTTAATTTATGCAGGACGCACGTTAATATCTTGTGTTACCAATAGAACTTGACAGTAGTCACGGCAATAATTGCCAAACGTATTGCCCGTGTGGCTTGGGGGTAATGAAATTGGCTGAAATTAGAATAGCATAAGGCCCATAATAAAATACTTTTTAAGATGCAAAAACGGGGAAAAATTGGTACATTAGTGCAACAGATAGGGTAATTTTTAAGGCATCAAATTGATACTTTTTAAGGGGTAAAAATGGGATAAAATTGTTACTCTTTTTCTTTTCGGTAAATTTGGTATACATACAGATTAAAACCTACATTAGCATACAGTGTGTATAAAGTACCTTTGGTACTTTATGTCTTTTCGAAAATGTGGTAAAAAAAAATATCATTTGGCCTAGATTCAAATATAGAGTAATTTTTATGATATAAAAAGAGATTAAATTGTTATTCTTCTCTTTTCGATAAATTTGTTAAACAGATTGCATATGGTTCAGTAGCCGGAATATACATCTTTAGACACATACCCCTTGTTTGTCATATGGACAGGGTAATGTCGGTTGCTCAAGAGTATTGAGTGGTCGAAATTTATATGTATGTGTTGGCGAAAAATAATAATTCCTTTAATGTTGTTTATAGAGATAAATTCAGAAAAATACATTACATTTTTGTTAATTTTTTATAAGATTGGCCCTTTTCTCTCTAATTTTCCCGTAAGCGATGTCACGGATAAAAGCTAGTATTAAATAGTTTTAAAGGGTTCTCGCAACATGTGGTGGAGCATTGTTATGATGGAAAATTATCATATTTTATGTCTTATCGCATATTCCTGGCTTTTCTTGGTCAAAGCTCACTTCAATCGAATTAATTGTGCTTGGTACAGGACCCCTGTGGTCGCCTGATTCGATTTCTGCAAGTTCCTTTGACGTTGATTCGACAAGTTTAACGAGCTTTCCATACGATTTATCGTGCTTCGGGTTGTCATAATAGATCTGGCTTTCAACGCAATAATGATTCAACATAAAAACGACTTGTTTTATACGGCATTCTAGCAACCATTTGGACATGCAAAATCGTCCTAATACTTCAATCTGATTTAACTCATTTTATACCGAACTTCCTGCTTTTGCATGAGTCCTGCTGTTTCCAAACACTTTTTTGCTTTTTTCTGCCTAATTTTCAGGTTTATCTTAAGCTTGACAACAATTTTATTGAGTAATGACTCTTGTCAATTACCTTCGTACTTTTTTTGTGACCTAAAAGTCTTTCTCTTCTATTCTGCTCGAACCATCTCTCGCGCTTTGAAATCTATAGAACATATTCAGAAAACGATTCGGTGATTCATCTGCACTATTTTTTTTTAATGAATTAAGTAAAGCAAAAGATTCGCAAAAAAAGAAAAGTTTATTGGCCCAAAATTAAGCTTTTTTGAAGCAAAAAAAAATCGTTGTTGTTTACACAATTCTGTTCAATGATCATGTAAAAATAAATGGCAGAGGTTTTCGCTTCAATAGGCTATATAAGTTATTCCAGTCGTAAACAATATGCAAAAAGTACTGGACGGTAAAAATAAATATTTTCCTTTAAGCAGATTAACACACGTATTCATAAGCAATTCTTTAATTTTTTATCAAAGTACAAAAACGGACTTATGAACTTTCTATAACTATTAATATTTACGGCCTCATTTATAAAAAATAAACCAGGTTTATAAAAGATTGATGAAACGAATTTTATATGAAAATTGTTTAATAAAGCCTTTATAAACCTGTTATATTTTTTATAAATAAGGGGGTTGTTATATATATGGAGTCAGTCTCTTTACAAAGTTAGTATAACCACTGGCAACACTGCTTACACTTATACAAAATATTTCGAGTTTTCTGTGTTTGCTAAGTCATCGTCCATACTTGCAATTTTTGTTGCTGCAATTCTGCATTGAAATTTCATTAGTGTCCAGTAGCTCGATTCTGTACTTCTCGCATCGCAAAATTTCTCACATGAAGTGTGAAACAAAAAATTCCATCATTTCTCGATTTGTGAGAAAAAAGTGTTTCTGTATTTGAATGGGAGAACAGATAACACAGATTCTGTTTTAACTCGAATACTTCCAGTAATTAAGTGTAAATGCAAGCGAAAAGTCAACGAATCAAATAGATATAATAAAAATAGGGCTGTTAGGGATGTTATTCAGTTTTCCTAAAAAACAGTTTTAAATATTTTTATATATATGTGTATAAGGCACCACAGAAAAAATATATCTTTAGGAACAAGGCACCTCAAGCTTAAGTATGTGTGTATAAAATATGTATAAAATACCCTGAACTTTAACTAACTTTTTTTTTTTTTGACTATATTTTAATTAATATCGAACTAAATTTGTCAAAATTAATTTTAAATTGTCCGATTTTTTTTATTTTTTCTTAGGACATTAACTATTTTTTCACAAATTAATCTGGCAGCCCTGCAATTAAAATAACAAAATATAACAATTGTGTTTTATTTATTTTCATCATTTAAATTATTTATTTTCAAGTTTCTTATGTGCATACATGTGTATATGTATAAACATTAGGGCGGGTCGATTTTTTTTTTTAAATCGTATAGCAAAAACGTAAACTACATAAAATTCTAAGAAAATTCTCCGAAGAAACCATGTATCTTAAATAAAATCCTAATCCGCGCCTCTTGACTTGAAAATATTCACACAAGTAAAAAAGTTTGTATAAAATTTTATATTTAATATTTTTATAAGGAACATAGATAAAAAAAAATTTCTTTGATAATTTAATGAAAAAGATTGGAAATGCAAAAAGAAAATTACACTCAAAAAATCGTTTTCAGTATTTATAAAATAACCTTTTTTTGTTTCGGTAAACAATTCTTATTTTATAATGCATATAAAAACAAACAAAAAAAGTGTTTTCACTCAAACAATATTTAGTTTAGGTAAAACGTGTCCTAACTATTTTTTATATAGAACGCAAACCAGAGGAGATGCAAATTGGGGTTCAACTGCTTTTTTGAAATTTTAATATTTTGATTAGTCTCAAAACAAAACCTGTATTGCATAAACTATAATATATTAAAATAAAAGAAAATAATTTTAGCGAAAGAAGAGGAAAAAAATTTTCAAGTCGAGAGGCGCGGATTAGGATTTGATTTTAGACCCATGGTTTTTTCCGAGAATTTTCTTAGAATTTTATGTAGATTACGATCAACCCGCCCTAATATACATAATTATTTTTTCGGATAATTTGGGCTCCATTTATTAAAATTTTATTTTTCTCGCATCAATTCCAAATGTGCTTTATTTTGACAGTTCTTGTGAGAAACTTTTCGTAAAATATTGTTACAGAAACACTTCTTCGCACATCCTTCCAATAATTGCTGGAAACTTATTGAAATGACAGATTATTCTTGCAAAGTAAAGATACAGAAACACTCATGTGAGAAAACCCAGTTTTGTTTCATATTTCACTGTTTTTGTAATAATTTACTTGTTTCATGCGGGAAATTTTACGATGTGAGAAATACAGAAACGGGCTACAGATTAGGAAATTATAGTTTTGCCATTTTTATATTTTTATTTTGTCTTTCTTCTCTTCCTATCTATTCCCCTTTTTATATTTTATATATGAATTATATATAAATACCTACAGCCAACTTCAAGTTGAAAACTGTAAGGATAACAAAATAAAATCTAATTGCAGAGTACGGGAAACTAAGTACCCCTCCCCAATATTTTCAGACCTCTCACCTCTAAACTCAAGAACTGCTGCAACAGAAATTGCAAGTCTGGACGATGGCAAAGGTCTGATCTAGGGATCTGAAAGTTGCCAGATATATGTGTTATACGATTAAGTAGTTTGGCGATAAAAACCAAATCATGCAATTAATTTTTTTTACTTGAAAAGGTAATAATTTGTAAGGTAATAATTTTCTGGTTCCAATATTTTAAGTTCAATACATTTACGCTGGAAGTTTACGATTTTGCATAATGTCAATCACATTAAGTGATCTTTTAGAAAACAACACTTGTCTTAAAAATTTTCAATTTGATCTGGAATTCATTAGGTGACTATCGTTCTGAAATTCTACAACGCCAAATCTACTTTAAGAATGTAAGCCCCAATCTAAGCAAGAGAATTCATTCCTTTAAAAGTAGTGCAACATATTTATGTTGTAAAATAATAATCATAATAAAACTAGGTGAAATAAAAGCAACTTATTCATACATACTGATGAATATTAATACAAATGTTCACATTAAAAAAGATGTATAGATGGAAAATGCCTCCATTCTTACCAACTTACCAACACAAACAATTGTACAAAATTCTATTCTTCTTGGCAGCCATTTGTTACCTTTACAAGCATTGCCGTTTTTCTTCATCGTGTATTTCTTAGTCTCTAGTTTTATTTATTTTTTTTTTTTTTAGTCCGACTTGGCTTTGGAATTATTATGGTTTTTAATTTAACAATTTATCAGTCAGTTGTTAGTTTGTCAAGTTGGATATGATACCCTCATAGAAAACTGCCTATTACGTGTGTTTGTGAGTGTCTGTGTGTGTGTGTGTATGTGTGTGTGTGTGGATGTTAGTGTTAAAGTACTTTTTAAGTTGTAGACATTGAAGAGGTTTTAGTGAAAATAGTTTTCAAGTCTTAAGAATGTTAACAAAGATATAAATGTTTGTTTTCATTCTTAACATGTTTTTTTTAATATTTCATTCTATTTCTCTTCCGCTTGCTGCTGTTATCTTAAACATTTTATGGCCAACATAAAAATATCTTAGAATTTTAAACCCTTCTTAACGTTTTTCTACTTTTTTTTTTTTTTTTGCTTACAATTTATCTGCATGAGAGCTAAGTAGATATACAAAACGAAAGCAAATATAAAAAAAATCTGGAATTTTAATTTTTTTTCTGTGACTTACCGCTTCAACTTCTTTAAATACTCGTATTAAATTTTTGCCTGCCAGCTTAGCAATATCCTCTTCAGACCATTTATCAGACTCTAGTAATGCAGCAAAAAGATGAGGATACTTGGAAACATCCTCCAGTCCTTTGGGTACACTACAATACCAAAAAAAAATCAAAGAAAACATAAAGCAAAAATCTATTTACGTACATATTAAACAAATACTCTACGAAACATATATAAAAAGTAAAAAATAGGAAAAACTGAAATGGTTACAAAAATTCATGGAAAAAACTAAAAATCTTAAAATTTTATATTTAAATTGATATTATTAAAAAGTCTGCTAAAGAGGCAGAAGGAAATTTGTTATTTTCACAAAAAGTCAGTGCAACTTAAACCAAAAAGCTCACCATAAATAAAATTTAATATTGAAAAAAAATAATAATCCGTTTTGTATTAACATACAACATTACGATTTAAAAAAAATCGTATAACATTCGTATTACCCAAAAATAAAAAAAAAGGAATAACGATACCCAGACTTAGAATAAAAAAAAATGGTAAAAATAAGAAAAAAAAATACTTACAGATTTACACCATCGTAACCGGCCCCTATGCCAACGTGATCCACGCCTGCTACTTCTCGTATGTGATTTATATGAGCTTTAATAATACCAACAACAAAAAGTAAATAATATAAAATCATGAAAAAGAGAAGGAAAAGAGAAAAAAAACAGTAAATAAATAAACAAGCTTTTTATTATTTATTATAAATTTATTTTGTATGAATAAAACAATTGCATATACTGGGTAAAAAGAGTAGAAAAGAAATTGCATATAAACTCGTATTATACCCATACATATGCAAATATATGAGCTTATTCAATTTAGCTAACAAAACTATACAATAGCGTTGAAAAATATAGCACTCAAGAAGTGAGGTTGAGGAAACACAACGAAATTTTAAAATATACTTTTAGAAAATGCGTGTTGGTACCAAGCAAAATTTTCATAGGAATATCTATAAGGTCCTTGTAAAATTTGTAGTCCTTCATATCACTTTTAAGAATACCCCCCGAGGGTATGTAGGATTCTTTACCACTGCCCTTCATATTACCTATAAGAATACCCCCAAAAGTATGTTGGGATCATCTTAAGGATATTGTTCGTCTGTCCTTCATATCATCTTAAATCTTCCTCCCCCGTGGGTATGAAGATATCATCTTAAGGATATTTTACCTTCTGGTGTTAAATCCTTCGTGGAAATCAAGTGCCGACAAAACCTGAAAATCTGGAAGGTTCAAAACTGACAGATCTCTTGAGATCGTGGCTAACCAGAGATCATATCTGGTACCACGAGAGTCAGTTGCTCCTGATATTTCGGCACCAGTCTGGCCATTGGTTGATGCCTCCGAAGGCATACTTTTTGCAAAAAAAAAATCTTTTTTCTAATCCTTTCGAAAAGATTGTCTTTGCCAGGAGCTGACTTTTCTGTTAAAAGGTACTTTTTATACAAAGTGACAGCTCTGGTCAAACCTTGTTTATGTTGTCGGAAATGGGTTGTGACGGAGCTTTAAGTAAAAGGGGATTTGAAGTGTGGAGGGAAGCTGGAAGTATGATGAACAAGGACTGACCACCGATGAGTATAATGAATGAGAACTGACCATCCTCGAGTATGAATGTTGAGATGTTGTTTGAAGGATGCCCAACCCATCCAGTGAGTTAAGAGTGAATATTGATCGCGCCCAACAACGTATGTCGCATAAGTGAAAATTTAATGGAGAATGAATTTTAGATAAAGATGAGAATGATAAATGAGGAAAACAAAACTCGAATATGGATGATGAGGAGGTGATGTATAAAGGATGCCCGCCCCAACCAGTGAGCGAGGACTAAATGATCGAATGCGCCCAGCAAAGTGTGTATCATGAGTTATTAATGAGTGGAGATTGAATGTTGGATGAAGATGGGTGGAAAGTTGGAGATGGAGAGGAGGGTGACTACTCTTGGAGATTTGCTTATTATTAAATTATGCTTAGACGTTTACTGTTTTTACGCGGAATACCTTCGGAGATCACGACTCGGCTGTGGTTCAAATTAACAATTGCGGAGAGGGGATCCTTAAAATCCTACTCAAGAGCCAATTTTTCACATATTGTGGATTTGGCCTAAGGAAGGATCATCCTTTGGTGCTGTTACTAACCAATTGATTCTACCGACCATTCTAATGCAGCGTAGGTTAGATAGTTCTTGCTCGTTAACAAGGGGCGAGTGGATAATCTTGCCGAATTGTTCACTCAAATTGTTATATGTGCACCCAGAGAAAAAACATGTTTATATATGGTCACCTCCCACAAAACTATTTTAAAACAAAAATTTTAAACATAATATGTTGAATTTAATCATACTTTTGTCACCGACAAACATATTATAGTTAAATTTGTCGTCCATCAAGAAGCAACAACCATATTATGGTTGCCTCCAAACACGTTTTGGTTAATAACAACTAAAATATGTTTAACACTTATAAAAGCATGGTTGATTTTCAACCATAGAATGTTGCTCTTGGAAAAGAGGAAAATACTATTGTTAATTTAAAAACAAATTATTGTCATATTAAACCAAAAGAGGTTTAAAGACAACCATAATATGGTTGTGGCTTCTTGATGGAGGATCAGTTTAACAATAATATGGTTGTCGGTGACAATAATAAGGTTAAATTAAACATAATATGCTTAACAATTTTCTTTAAAAATAGTTTTGTAGGAGGTGACCATTTTCAAACATGTTTTTTCTTTGCGTGTGTGTATTGGTTGTTCTTACACATATGAGTGGTCCTTCGCGGCATGTATCATCCATGTTCATCTTTTACACATCACCTTTTAGATACTCAGAGAATAATATACTCCTAATTCTATATTTAAATCTGTTTTTTATATCTTCTAAGAAATACATAAAAACAGTTTCTTATTATTATTACAAACAACTCTATAAAATGACTTTTTTAAATATGTTCTTTTAAGGGCCTTTCACAATAAAATCCTTAGGAAGAAAATAAATACTTTTTATTTCCATTCTAATAACTTTCTCTATTCTAGAAGATATTGTGGAAAACTTTATATTTCATTATTCTTAAATTTTTTCTATTCCTTTTTTCGTTTTACATATGAATCCATAGTTATTTTTTGCTGGAAATATCTATTCAATTACAAGTTGAATTTTTAACAGTATTGTATTAAAATAATTTACATACCAACGACATCGTGTAGTGTTGCTTGTCCAGAACAACTTACGAAATGCGGATAAAATGCAACCATAACTAAGCCACCATTTATTGCCTTGGAATTATTCAAATATGAAATAAAAAAGAAAAAACGAAGATAAATACAGAAGAAGAAAGTGGAAAGATAAAAACAAAAATAGAATAAAAATAAACTGAAATAGTCAAATACCAACAACTTACAATTCTTTGCAAAACATGGTCGGGTACATTACGCGAACTGTTGCATATTGCATGTGCGGAAGAATGTGAAAATATTACGGGTGCTTTTGAAGAACCTAAAGCATCCAACATCGTGGGCACTGAAACATGTGACAAGTCAACAATCATACCCAAACGATTCATCTCTTGTACGACCAGCTTTTCAATTTTCAACAGCAACAGTAATAGTCCCCAACGCACAGCACAAATTAGTGGCAGCAACAGAAGCAGCATCATATGAAAAACAAATGGTGGAAAAAAATGGCAAAAATATTTAAAGAATTTGATGGAAAAATATCGTCAACTTTTATTAATGTTAACTTTATAAAAAAAAATAAAACATAACAACTAAAATAAAACAAACCGTAACATTTCTACAATTGCAAAATATTGTAGACTCGGTACAAAAATATTACTTTTAAACATATAAATAAGTTGGATTATAAATTTTTTTATTTTTTATATTCTTTATCTTTAGACTGTAGCACAAGCTAATAAATTTTCACCGGAAATTCCTGTTTGCTACAACCGACTAAGACCCAGCAACAAAATAAATTCTGCACACTGACAATGTCAGTGTTTAAAGGAATAAATTGCTAAGAAAATTGTCTTTAACATGAGAACAATATAGAATAATTTTAGTACTTAAGGTCTTCGAAATAATGGCACAGTGGCGCAGAATCGAAATATTTGCCAAATTTATTTAGATTTCAATATACATAAACTAATGAATGAATGAAACTACACACAAAGAAAAAATATGTTTAAAAATGGTCACCTCCAACAAAACTATTTTAAAAGAAAAATTTTAAACAAATTATGTTTAATTAAACCATATTATTGTCACCGATAACCATATTATGGTTAAATGGGTCCTCCATCAAGAAGGCGCAACCATATTATGGTTGCCTCCAAACACGTTTTGGTTAATAATAACTAAAACATGTTTAACACTTATAATAGCATGGTTGGTTTTCAACCATAGCATGTTGCTCTTGGAAAAGAGGAAAATACTATTGTTAATTTAAAAACAAATTATTGTCATATTTAACCAAAACATATTTAAAGACAACCATAATATGGTTGTGGCTTCTTGATGGAGGACCAATTTAACAAAAATATGGTTGTCGATGACAATAATATGGTTAAATTAAACATAATTTGTTTAAAATTTAACTTTTAAAATAGTTTTGTTGGAGGTGACCATTTTTAAACATATTTTTTTTCTGCGTGTAATACGTTTCATTTAATGATTCGTTAACAAGTTTCAAACAATTATTAGATCAGAGATGCATCTGGGCTGTTTCGCGCAAAAGGAAGAAGAATTGTTTTCATTCTAAACCGGCCTCATTTAAACATATTTAAAGTACGGATACGGTGTTCGTGCAAAACAAGAATAAAGAAACAGGCTTATTATTGTTTAAATATAATACCTGGTAATTGTTTGATCGTTAAAATCAGAACACGGGCTAACAAATAAAAAAGAAGCAGCTAATTAAATTAAATATTCACATTATAAAGCAGAAGTGCATTCGAGTTTAAGTTTTGACGGTGGACTTTGCCAGCATTTTGTTGCATTTGGATCAGTATTTTCAACTACATATCTAAATAATTTTTTGCTTTTGTATTCCAACCTTCATGTAAGATAAATTTAAAGATTCTAACCCATTATGTCCGGTATATTACCAAATCAGTTACAAAACGAATAATAAAAAAACTATAGCTTATAATAGAACTTACCAACTTTTATCTTATTTTAAAGTTTTCTTTGACATTAAAAAAAAATCTTATTATAAACTTCTCCGAATTAACACACAGAAACCATCGATAATCCTTAACACAACCTTTGTCAAACTCATTTCTTCACAAGTCACTAAATAATACCTTAACAAAACCTGACAATATCCATTTTCAAATAGTAACAAGAAACTTCAGAATATATATAGAATTGCGAATAATATGATAGAAAGACATTATAAATAAACTCGTTTGTCAATAAAATGCAAGTATAAGCATATTTTTATGAAATATAAATGTTTGTGCAGGAATTATAACGTTAACCCAGTCAACATTTTATCAATTTACTGGTCACAAATTAAGTTGGTTTTAGACGACACATATTTATATAGTTTCGTGTAACAGCAAAAATAAATTATTGTGTTAGTGGCAGCTTGAATTTGCAGTGTACAAATTTTTAATTAGAGTGTGGCCTATTTTGAACTGACAATCCATCTGACATCAGCTTTTTTACAAGTCAGTTTTCTATGGCGGCAAAAATACATTAAAATCCATTTCTTTACACATATAAAAAAACAAAATCTTTAATTAACTGAAATACAATTAAATGTGAATAAAAATAGAAATCAGTATATAATTTTCTTTTATGAACGAGTTTAGCTTATGTCAGTTAAAACTAAAAACGAACGTGTGAAAGCAGAAATTATAAACCTTTTGTATTTGTCAATTTTGATAGACGTGTGCCGTTATAAATGGATTTTACTTCTTCCAAAGCCACTGTAAAATACATGGCGTCTAAGACCATATTAAGGCTGGGATTTTGTGATCTCAGTTAAACTGGGCTTAGTTAATCTGAAAGCAGATTTTTGCCGCCATTATCAAGCTTGTAATCTCACATTTCGCTGGAAAAGTCCGAATTTCAGAGTACGTTAAATTAAGTTTTAACTTAATCCACATCTCAAAAACCCAGCCTAAGATTATTTTTTTACTTGACTTCTCTGCATGATTAAAATAATCATCGATAAGCTTATTTTCTGCTCATAAAAGTACTTTTACCGAGAGAAAACGGTACCCTTCCAGCTAGCACTTTCTATCATAATCGAATCTTTTAGGAAACAGCTTCATGAGCAAAATTTTTCGATCATAAATGACACACTCGTTGTGAGAAAATGGTACCCTACCGATAAGTCACCTCAAGTATTATTTGTGATACAATTTTCTGATTCCTTTTGAGTATATGAATGAATCATATGTGAATCTTTTTTAAATCGCTCTAGATTAAGTAGCCTTTATTTGAACATATCAATGAATCATGTATGAATTCTTTTTCAATCGCTCAAGTCAGTTTTTAATCATCCATAGTGATCTGAGAAGACTCATTCAGGTGATTTTTTCAAAATATGATAGCTGGGCTACGTGCGACATTTCTTCATGAGTCATTTATTATCCGTTTTCTAGTCAGTTTTAAGCAAAGTTGGAGGTAGAGCACTAATTATTGATTTAAATCAGCATTGCACTATCACTAAATAAATCTTCAAAAAAATTTGTTTGCACTATTTTTTACCAGCTTTAGTGATGATTAAAAAATTTAGTGGTATTGCAAATTTTTTCGCCATCACTATCGGTGATTGAATGCATAAAATCTGCGCTCAATTCAAATAGTGCATAATTTGTGCTTGCAATCAAAAAAGCTGCATATAAACAGACTCTCACTAAAATTTAAAAAAAAGTAATATTGTATGTGCATAATATGCATAAGCAAAGTAAATTAAATAACATGAAATTTTGTCAATAACGGACTATCTCATGTCTTTAATAAAAAAACATGTTTTTTGTTTGTAAATTTGGTGCAAAATTTTAAGTTACACTCAAATGAGTGAAGAACAAACAATTTGCAATAAACTGATGATTGCTTTTATTAACTCAAACTACTTTTTTTCGAGTGCAAAATTATTTAGCATTACTATAACTCATGATTAGTGAGGCTGCTTATTTTCAATTCATCACTCAACATCAACAAAATGATTGCAACAATTTTGCACTATCGCTAACTTTGAGTTGAAACTGCAAAATTAGTGCAATACCCCCATCTATGGTTTTAAGACGTTTGATTGATCGTTGAGCGGTGGTGTTAGTCAGCTTCGTACGAAACTATTATTCCTATCGTTTTTAGTCGTATAAGTTATTGTTTGCTTTAGTTTTTGGGCTTTCTATTGTTTTCACTGTCTGGCTGAATTTTCATTAAAATTGTTCACTTGTCTTTTGTAAAAATGTGTTAACCCCTTAATTCGCTAATATACTGTATTTTCAATATAAAAACTCTAGACCATGATTCTATTTGTAAAAATAAACAGAACTTCTAAAGTTGTAAACATTCGCCACTTTCCTTAAAACTTGGCAAAAATAAACTGTTCCTTTTTAATAAAACCTCTAAATATCACTCTAAAAACATTGAAAACAGCCACATTTTAAACACCTGCATTATATTTTTGCGACTGCTAAACATTTTGCAGTATTACGAACATAAACAAAATCACAAATATCAACTTTACATCGTCCAACTGAGCGACATATCATTTAAAAAAAATTTTTAAGCAGTTAGATTTTAAACTTCTGCATAATCTATTTGCGACTGTTTCTTATGTTGTTATTGTATTTTCAATGAAAACATTTTTATACGTACGAGAGATCAATTTGCAGTCTTCAAAAAGGAGTTGTTTCAGTGATCTTTTTTAAAATTATCTTCAAAATTATAGCTGGGTATTCACTCAACTAAATTCATCCATGTACACACATGTACCCACACACACACATACACACACACACAAATACTACAATAATCATAATAATTGCTTATTTATTTATAAATGAATGTTCTGAATACTTTATTTATTCATTCATACATAAAATTTCACTCTCTTTTCGAACGGAAGGAAGTAGAGAAATTTATGAAAATACACAAAAAATACAGAAATATTTTATGAAATATCAAAAAAAAAAAAATTAACTAAATTCCTATTTTCATAAAATTCTAACAGTACTAAAACTAACAACACAAGTTTGTTATTAAACGAAATTGCTTCTACGAAAATAGCAAAAAAGAAAAATTACTAAAATTGTCTATTTAAATGCAAAACTTAATGCAAATTCCATTTTTTTTTTTTTTTTTTATTTCAAGTAAATGCTGCTGGAATGTTTGTACCTTCGAAGCGGAAAATTCGTTAAAAATAAATTTAATATAAAAAACAAAGTGCATAATATTGTATTAGTTTGGCTACTTAGTAAAAAAAATACAATTACATCTGTAGTCGAAAAAGTCGAGAGAGAAAAAAGGAAAAACTGCAAGTTTATATATTTTTTAAAAAGTTATTAATGGATTCTTTGTATAAAAAAATGAACGAAATGGTAAAAGTAAAATGCAGCAAAAGAAATACATTGAAACTTAACTAGAAATTATTTAATTGAATGAACATCAAAGAAACTACATTCAATGGCAACATTTTCGGTATTAAAGAAGAGGGGACATTTTTCAGTTTTACTATTAAATATTTTTTCTTTATAAATATTTTAAGAATATAAAAAGATTAAGCATGTCATGGTAATTTCTTACAAAGGCGTATTCACACAGAAAAGAAAAAAAATTGAATTCAATTAAAAAATTTCTGATATTAATTAAATTTGCACCAGTAAACAATTCAATAGTATCAATTAAATATTTTTAGATATTAATAACATTTTCTGCAGTAATGTTGTTGTTATAAGTAAACGTTTAATTCAATTGATTACATTTTTAATTAAAACTTATTTTATTTTTGATTAATGGATGAATTAGAAAAAAAATTGGCGAGAACTTTTTCTGGGCAGATTATGTGGGCAGATTCTATAGCAATAGGAAATAGTGGAAAATATCCGCAATAAAATGTAAACAAAAAATATATTTTGACATTTTCAATTAGCAAATAACCATTAACCAGCTTATCTGTTGAACCCACGTGATAATGAATTCTCCTTGTTTCTAACAAAATTTAATTAAATATTGCAACTAATAAATTAATAAATTAATTAAAATTTTAGCTTTTAGATTAAAATCAACGAATGAGAAGAAATCTTATTAGTTTTTTGCTCTTTTAACATTGCTTTTCTTTTGAATCCGTAATTGCTTCTCCGAGCATAACAACTGCACAATTGTAAAGAACTTTCTTTAACATGTCGAACTTTGTAATATATGCATTAAACACATAGACGGCAGCAGGCTTCCGGCTGCAATCTGTTAAACATAATATACACACATTTTTATGAACACATCCCGCTTGACCGTGTTACTAGTGCCGAACTATCAATTTGTATATACATTAGGAACCAGCACTAGTTATTGTCCAATCTACTTTACATGTATTAGACTGGTGAATTTAACATGGAGTTGTCCTACGAGGGGTATAATTGTCTACCCAATGCATTACTTTTCTCGGGTTATTTCACTAGTGAAAGCCGCAATATGAATTAAATAAATTAATAAATTAACTTTTTTTTAACTTTTAACTCTTTTTTTAACACTTTTTTATTATTCTTTTTAGGTTTTACCTGGTTAATTCAATTATTTTTCACAAATGATTTGGTATTTCTTATTTTTTTGAGACAACTTAACACAAAGACGACCTTTTTCGCAAATTTTCACAAAACGAATGACGAAATAAAATATCAAAGAGGAGCGTGCAACAGCTGTTTCAAAACAGTGTGGACAACTGTCGCTTTTATGCATTACGTAGAGATAGTGAAATTACTAGTGAAGGGTTGCTGCTTATATAACTATTTGCAAAGCGACAATTGCTATTTGCCGAACAAGCGGGATATGTATGTGTATATTGACACTCATACATGTACACGGCTACATTATTACTTTTACCACTGCAGCCGACTTACAGCTATACCTAAACAAGAGCGGAAAGTGTTTTCTGCCTGTCAAAAGTTCTCATGCCCATTAAAATTCAATTTTGAAAGCGCGTTTAGTAGTAAGTTTTCCAACAGCACTGCGTCGAGACCACATTTTTCATACAATTTGACATAAAAATTTGTCGTAGAAAGCCGTCGTGATATAAAATCTATTTTATTTTGAGAATTTTTTTCAAATGCTCTCACTTATAGACACTTATTTTCCCAACAATGCTACCATACTTTTATTAAATTGAAAATAAAAATAAAATAAAAAATTAAAATAATAAAATAAGAAAGAATTTGAAGTTACTGCGGTCGTTTTTATTATGGGCTTTAGGAGTTTTGCCTGAAGTTGAAGACTTAATTATGTTTGAACACTAAAGTTAGTGTCAAAAAAAAACGAAAAATGAAAAAAATAACGAAGGAAGAAGAAAGAAATAAATAAGTAAAAAATATATCTGTTGTTAGAACTTATTTTTTAAAATAAAATATTATATTTTATTTTTATAAAATGTTAATTTACAAATTACAAACACAAATATTGTCATGTAATTAGGGTTGCTCGGTTTATTTTTCTGGTAACACTGTTTTTATCGTTTTAACGTAGCGTTGAAGCTTTTGTCTAGGTCTGGCATTTTTAGAGTTAAGGCTAAGCGGTAGAAAACGTTCCGTTGAATGGTTTTGTTTAGTAGTGTTTTTCGGATAATTTCTATTTTATCCAGCTACAAAACAGAATGACAGTGGCAACACTATATAATTAAATATTTTAAACAAATTATTGCTTCAAAAATATTTCATTTTGTAAAACAGAAATAAAACCTCGACTTTAATCAAGCACATAAACTTGGCTGAATATTAAATTAATACACAGAAAGAAAAAACTCGTACTAGTTTTTTCCTCTTACTTTAGAACGAGTCGTTCTTAAAAATTTAAGTACGAATAACACTAAAAAATACTTAAAGCAATCCAAAATGGGATAACTTTCGAAAATCAATATGCGTGCATACGCATGTGTTTCTAAAAGTTTGTTGTAGAAACAACAACACTACAAAAGAAATTAAAAAAACGATTTGCTTGTTTTGTTAAGAAACAACAACAACACTACAAGAAGAAAAATACAGATTATTTTCATGTTTAAAAAGTGAAAGAAGAAAAACTAATTCCCATATTCTATTTATTGAAATTTTTTAGTTAAATACAAAAAATTTTCAAAGTATAATTATTACGAAAACCATATCGGGCATGAAACAGGTGTCGTGTAGTTAAGAGTTCTTCTGTAAACAAAGGGCGGAACAAAAGTAGAACAAAAATTTGTAATGGGTAGTAGTACTGGTTATCTAGAGTGAGTGTTTAGGTAGGTTAGAAACTAATGTCACTTTCAGATTATTTCAAGAACGAATCGGTATTAAACTAACTTAGTAATTCTTGAATCAAGCATAAATTGAGATTAATTTTTATATCACTTTTAATTAAGTCAATACCGTTCTCGGATTATATTAAGTAAAAATCAGGGATTTAATATGACCAAGTTAGGTATTTGGCACTTGAATAGTCTGTACATGAATCAAGCACTCTGTTCTTGATTACCGTACTATAGACACCGCATCGGCTTAATTTTAGTACGAAAGGCTTGCATTGCTTTAAGTATTCTTAAAAGAAGTTGACTAGGAGGTTTTTTTCCCGCCAACACTTTTTTTTTTTTTTTTTTGTCACGAACCGGTTTCATCATATGGGGCCATAATTGCCCTACAAGCTCTTTTCAGTATCATTCTGAAGCTTTTTGTTGACCCGCTTTTCATTGCCTTTTCTAATTGAACAACCTCCAAAAATTTTCTAATTTTTTATACATATTGTACAATACAAATACAATTGGTCGTAACCCTAGGGAAAATGGAACTAACACTAAACTTGTCACGTAACAAGTCACTTTAACATGGCGATATCCTACGAGGGGTTAATTGACACATTTTTGACACTTTGTAACAGGTCACTGAAATAACCTTAATGGCCACAACTAATTTCGGTTAAAATAATGCCTGTCGCAGATATTGTCCCAAATGAGCCATGTCAATAAGATAGATCCCCTTCACATAAAATAATAGAACTAGAGAGAATCAGCCACTGCCCGCACAAAATCCAGTCACATGAATAGTTTTGTGACAATTACCTTTCCTCTGGACCAACTACACTCTAAACAATTTATCGCCAGTTAAGTGATAGTCTTGTTTTCAGCTATCACAATTCGTTCCTCTTAATTATAAAATGTTGTTCACTGGTCACGGGATAAGTGCTTTAAAAGCAATTGACACAAATTTCCCGTAGGGAAGAGTTTTAGAATACTTTATCCATATCTTAGACTTAAACTGGATATCATTCGAGAAAGCTTCAAAATAGTGCATAAAGTAACCAGTTTTATTGTATTTAGATCCAATTTTTTTTACTATTTTTCTACAGAATAGCTTTTATTTGAAAAATTTGATGATGTAACAATATTTATTTAAATATAATTTTTTATAGATAACCCTCTAAGTTTTTATATAATAAAACTTTTGAACATCGTCCCGTTTCTTTTTAAACTACGTAAGCGACAACAACTCATTTTTTAAAAAACGAAAAAAATAGTACATTTTTATATATTGTTTTTAAAACAAAATTTTTTTTTATAAAACATTGCTTTGCGAGTTTTACAATTACAATTACAATTAACTGTAGTCAACTGTAGAAACAGCCGCTTACGTAAACACCAATTTTCAAATTGAATCAAATTTTTAATTTAGTTTTTGGGCCTCAATAAATTGGTTGAACATATTCCTGTCTTGTGCTAACGCTTTCGCTCCGGCCCAGGTTTTACCCATTCCGGCCATTTCTATATCAATTTGCCTTCTCCACGTTTAAGCTGGGCGTCCTCTTCTTCGATTTCCTTGCGGGTTCCAGTCTATGGCATTTCTTGTAATGTCATTCCGTGATCTTCTTAACGTGTGGCCAATCCACCGCCATTTACGTCTTTTTATTTCTTTGGTCATGTGATGTTGGTTGGATTGTTCCCAAAGCCTGTTGTTGGATACAACTCTAGGCAAAAATATTCACAACATCCTGCGAATACACTGATTAACAAACACTTTGATGTTCTGCATGTCTCGAGAGGCAGCGTTCCATGTTTCGCAACCGTAAAGGAGAGTTGACTAGACATTTGTGTTAAAAATTGTAAGCTTTGTGTGCTGAGATAATGAAGACAAATTCCAAATGGGTCCTAAACAACCGAAAGTTTATCGCGCTTTCTGTACACGATTGTCAATGTCTTCGCTTGACCCGCCATTTTTGGAAATTATGCTCCCAAGATAACAAAACTGGCTAACATTCTTCACTTGATTGATTCCTATTGTGAATAATTCCTAAGACGTCGCATTAACTCGCAGGGTCTTGCTTTTAGCAGTGTTAATCTCCAGTTTATATATGCCTTAAGATTATGACCATAACTTAAAAAAAAATTATGTTTTATGCATCTCACCGTGAAAATTTTCGTTTCCGAAAAATATCATGTCTTTTTCATACATTTGACTGCTTTTATGGAAGCTACTATTAGGAGCGGAGATAGAACTGTAAGGCCTTTAAAAGAAATGTTAGTTATGTAAAAATAGTTGGAGTTGGTCTTAGAAATAAGCCCCCTATGGATACCCCTTAGGGTCCGAAAAAAAGTTGCAGTATATTAAAATAATGAGGGCTCGAGGAATTTTAGTGTTGAATAGGATAAAAGCTTTTGAGTTACTCGACGAAAAGTGTCTTTTTTACCGAAGCTACTGACTGTAAGGGCCTGGCGCCGCACCAAAAACTTTTCGTTCGTCCTGAAACTTTTTTTTATCTCAAAAAAAGAAAAATTGGTGGATGAGATTTTAACATTTCCAACTTTAAATATAAAAACTATTCTATTTTGCATGCAAATGTCATTTTGCTTGGCGCTTACGAGGTTTTTGAAATGGCTTTAATTTAGTTTTTTTTTTCATACAAAGCTGTCAAGATGAGAATGCAATCGGGTGGCAAATGGTATTTTCTAGCGTAAAAATCAATTTCGAAAAAAATGGCGCTTGCAAGAAACTAGACGATTTGTTATATTTTGAAACTGGCTTTACATAATGTGAAATATAATAGAAAGAACTTTTCAATGATATAGTTTTTTACCTAAAGTGATATTTATAAAGTTTTCGGAAATTCTTAAGACCTTTAACGCTAAACAGCTGTTAGTATTATTCAAATAAATTGTTGCTATCGTTTTTAAAATAATTAAGAAGCTTACTCCACGATTTCAACTACAGCCAGCAGCACTTGAAGTCGTGTAGTACCGAAGCCTACTGTTGTCTATGTGTATATTGCAATGCCTCTTATTAGAAAAAAGTTCAACGATTCAACTATTATATCAAATTTTTTTAATTTTTCATTTTAGAATACAATTTTTATTTTTTTTTTCTCTTTATTTTCTTACCTTGCCAAATTTTGATAAACCACCAATATGGGGATATTTTCCAGGTTCGTCAACTTTGCAACAGTCCGCCCTAAAAATAAAAAACCAAAATAAAATAAATATTTAACATTACAAATGTAAAAGGAAATCCCAATTTTCTAATAAATAACACAAAACGTTCTAAGAAAAATTCGTAAAGTACCGAAAAAGCAAAAAAAAAAAAATCTTAATCCACCTCTTTTTCCAGTACAATATATCAAATACTATTTGATATCGCTACAAGTAACAATTTTACGGTACTCGCTTCACTTGTTGACGAAATCCCAAATGGCACTTTAAAAATCCTAGATTTATTTTCTTTTCTATAATTTGTGTTAATTTCGTTTCTTGTTTATTTTTAGTTCTTCCTATTTGAAGTAGAATTTATCTAACGTTTCTTAAACTCATTCTACTTCAAAGATACAAAAAAGAAAACACGTCATTAATGTTAGTATATCGGAGAGTATAAAAATTAACTAGAACATTTTAGCCATATATTTGCTATAATCTTTTTTTTTTTTGCACAAAGTCATTAAGTTAAATATAAGACTTACCAAGGTGTATTGCAGGTGTGTGTTAAAGTCAAATAGCGCGCACCAAGTTGATAGAACATTCGAAGTACACTTAAACTTGTGCCAATTGCATGGCCGCCTTCTACTCCAATTAAACTGGCTATTTTGCCACTTTTGTGGGTTTTCTCTATTCCTAAAGGACACAAAGAATAAAGTCATTTAATAGAAAGAAGAATAAAGAAAAGAAAAAATAAATGTATTATTTTTATACTCTTTATTATTGAGGGGTTTAAAATCGTTACGCTTAGACTTTTAAGTACATAAGACATCTTGTTACAACAACATCAAAAAAAAATTGCCTTTTTTCTATCTTTTATCTTTTAAGTTACAAATACCATTTAATAGCTGATATTTAATTTACTAAGCTTTGCAAAAGCTCTTATTCAAATAACTACAAAAAAAAAAAAAACATGTCAATTTGAAAAGTGCTTTGTTTCGAAGCCGAGTTGTCAAAGATGCGGCCCTTAACTAGAGAGAACCCGTTTTGCCATCGATAATTAAATTTGTTAGCAATTCTAGGGACGAAAAATCCCGACAACAAACTCAACTTATCCTCATGAGTGAGGATATGCAAAATGTTTTTAAGTCCTCACGTTCAGCAATGAATGCGCAAAAAATAACCAATTCATTCATGACTGTGAAAAAAAGTTGGCAATTTTGTATGTTCTCATTCATGAGGAAATTCATGAATGCGTAAATATATAAATTTTTCTGAACTCTGATTTATTTTCGAAAGCGAAAGCTCAGTAAGCTCAATAAAAACAAATATTTATCATGATTTTAATATTAAAAATGACAACAGATGACTGATATGAAAAATATGATAGAAAAAGCAAACAAATTTTATAGATGTCAGTGAATTAAAAGAGATGATTGTCCTGCGAATATGCTTACGTATGTTTGCCTTACTAGTTACAGTCATAGTTATATGTGCTTAAGGCTAGTTTACACTATCACACATTTCATATGTATTCCATAATACTTTGTGAGATGGAAATCTAATGAGTTTTGTTGTGACTGTCAAAAAATCTAATGTAACATTACAGTTTGTAGTCACACTATCACACATGAACATGCTTTTGTTAAAATGCAACCCTGATCCAATAAAAAGTATTAGCGTTTAAAAATTTTTTAAAAAAAACGATTAAGTCGTATGGGATGTCAAACTTTTTTCGTAATACTTGTGACACATTGCATTCACACTATCACACTTTATCATATTACTTGAGTTTTTGACATGTATTAATACAAAGTATAATAGTGTAATCTAGCCTTTACTAAAGAGCTGCACAAGCACAAGAAAAATTGCTTACAAGCAATCTCATTAAATTAAAAAAGTTTATATATAACGGTGCCTTCACACATGCAATTAGTGACATGCCACTGTTGTATTCATATTATCAACGAAAAATTGTTCGAACTAGTCAAATCTCATGCCATTTTCTTTTCTGTTTACACATGCCACATGCACATGTCACATTTTCAAAATGTCTTCGAAGCGTCAACTTGAGAAAAAAATGTTACTTCTCAAAGTAAAAAAATACATCGTACCCGAAAACAAATAGAGTAACAGAGTTCATCATAGAGGCACATTTTTGGGGTAATGGTTTTCATTTATTTATATTTACATTATTTTAACAATATTATTGCTCTATAATTAACGAACTTAGTTTTTTTAATACGCGTTTCCAAAAATTAATCATAATAATACATTTCACAGTTAAAACTTTAATTACAATTTGATAATAATCCAGTAAATTTGCATTACATTTTTAACAGGGTAACATTGTTTATGGAAATCACTAAAATATAAAGGTGTACCTACAAAAATTATTAATTTAATTAAAGCCATGTACGGCGATTCTTACTGTCGCATTTTACACGACGGTCTGACCAGCCAGAAAATTAAAATTCATACGGGGGTAGGACAAGGGTGTGTCTTGTCACCTTTTCTTTTCAATATTGTATTCGACACTATTATGACAGCTTCGACTCACGAATATAACGGTATTACTTGGGGATTCAACAGCCGCAGTTCAGCATGCAGCACAAACTAAACCAAGTACAAGAGTACGCGAAAAGAGCTGGTCTGGTAAAAAAAAAACCAATGACATAACAAACATAACAATTCTTAAATTAAAACGAGCAAATAAAATAATAATCAATAAATATGTAATACCTATTTTTTTAATTAAAACATATTATGTATTAATTAAACAATAAACTGTAAGATAATTTTATTAGTTATTTCAATGGTTTAAGAAAATCTTATAAAATATTTTACATACATTTCAACAAAATTATTTGTCTAAAAGATTATTTTATAAGATATTCTTAAACTATTGCAATAACTAAGAAAATTATCCGACAGTTTATTTTTTAATTAATACATAATTGGGTGATTAACAAGGTGTGATATCAAGTCATATCGTCATAATGTCTTAAATAATATTTTTCAAATGTTTAAAAACATATTGTTGTGTTTCAAGCAAAATAAAAATAAAAGAATGAAAAATTATGAATAAAAATTTTAATTAATTTCATGTTGTAAAATTACTGTCTTCATAAAAATAATTTAATGAAAATTAAATTCAATGAACTTAAGCCTAATTAAAAATATCTAAATTTGGATTAAAAACCATTAAGAGTTCAATAAAATAACCACAATACTAATCAAAATAAAAATGTTAATGCTGTGTTCATTGATTCGTGATAACTGTACAGTAGACTTCTAAATTATAGACGGTTGCCCATAGCAGTCATATTTATTTTTTGTAATTTTTTTAAGACATATGACTTTACAACTTTATGACTACCATGTGAATCACTCAAATATGTATTAATTAAAAAATATGTATTACACATTTATGAATTATTCTTTTGTTTGCTCGTTTTAGCTCAAGAGTTGTTATGTTTGTTATGCTATTGCGTTTTATTTTACTAATAAACTCTTGATAATAAATAATTAATGCATTTTTATATATTAAAATTACTTAATTTATAAAAAAAAAACTTTATTAATCGGTTAACCGATCAATAACCAAATTAACCGATCAAACCAAAACCTCGGTTAGTTAATCGAGCGATTAATCGATTAAAGCAAAAGCCCGATTAAGTGAATACCCTATGACATAGACAAAAGGCAAACTTGCACAGAGAAACATTTGGGGTTTTTTATAAATATCGTCATATAAATTTAAAGTTATTATACTTAAGATTGATGCTTATAAGAAACTGCTTTAATTAAAATACCCTGAACACAATTACATATTCAATTACTCTGTTGTTTAATTCACTTTTTTTGTGTGCGTTCTATTGTACTCGATGCTTTTGCTATGATTTACCGTTTGTTTATTTCATTATCGGTTTTTTGTTAATATTCTTGTTGTTTTGAAAACACACTCACGAACAAAGATGTGCAGAAGAACTTTTAGAATGGGGCCTTGTTTATTTTAGCGTGAGTCATGATCTGTTATTTTTGTTTAGTTATTTATGTTTACACTGAAATGCGGTCATTAGAAGTAGAGTGTTGAATTGAACATATAACTTGTAAAACATTTTGCACAGCTCTCTAGTGCTTATTTGTTCTAATGTACTCGGTAAACTAAAATATTTAGCTTATAGATAAAAGAAATTATAAAATCCCTAAAAAAAGAATACTTTTAACTATATTTTTAACATTCTTACGCCACCTGATTTTTTGCAAAAATATAATTCTTTTTTTCCAAGAGACTTGGCTTAATAAAATTTCCAAACAAAACTCAGGCTAAAAATTAACTCTTTTTAAGCGCATAAAAATCAGCTTTTAACTAATTTCAATAAAATTGACATGCCAAAGTTACGGCCGTTTTTTAACAACTGGAAATAAATTAAAACGATGTTGAAAAATGGGTATTGAGAGTTGAATTAATTAAAAAATTCAAAATGTGGTCAGCTTTAAGCCGATAGATTATAATAAAAAATTATACCATTTTTTACATACGAAAACTCTCACACACAAAAAATAATGGTGTATGTATGTGTATTAAAGTAAATTATTAAAACTATAAAAAAATAACAAATTTTAACATAAAAATATACAGCGGATACATTAAAATAATATAAGAATATGTACATGTGTATGTATGTATGTAAACAAACAAAGAAGGACGAATAAACAATAAATGTATGTTCATATATAAATTTGTTGTGTTGGTAGTTATTGTGACAACAAATGTTAATTGTTCCTGAAGTCAGTAACACAGAATGCATATCAATCATGTCAGGTGTCAATAAGGTTGGTTAACATGCCAACTCATTTGTTTATGTATGTGTAAGTCTATGTGACAGCTACACTAGCATCACCAACCGGTGCTGCTGAAATAACAATTAGGCCATACACCAGGCTTTACATAGTTAGTATTTTATATGTATACAACAACGAATAGACGTAAATGTGTGTGTTTGTAAGTTGATGACAAGCAGTCTCTGTACAAGCCAACTCGCACATACACATTCATGCATTATTCACTTTTGTATTTTATATTTAATGCACCCAAATTTGTCAGCGATTTTTTTATTCTTTTAAAGAGACATAGAGATAGAGACAAAGAGAGAAAGTTTTGCATTTTATTTAGTACACATACGTTCTGATGCTATTGTGTACGTGAGTGTTCAAGTTCATGTCTTGAAAAAACATCATTTTCCTGTAACTTCTTGTGTCATCATCATGTGTTTTTAATCAAACGAATTTTCGTTGATTTAACAAATGTTTTAATTGTTATAAAAAATTTAACAATTGTACAATCATTGTCATTATCCACATTGCTGTTGTAGTTGTCATCATCGTCACCATCACCATCCTTATCCGGTTCAAACAATTTCACAGAGTGAAAAATAAATACATTTAATACATTTACCCGATACTCGTATTTGTCATGGTTAATGAATTATAAGTGTTTTCTTGTTTTAAATAAATAAAAAAACAGACAATTATTTGATGTAAATTCAAAATAAAATACACGCCTTCGTGTGTATGTGTGCCCCCTTAAGCTATCCTGTCATAGAACAGGAAAAATCAATATTTATGTAAATTTCAATTCAAATGGCGATTTTTGTATTTCGATGTATGTGCAGATAAAAAACAACAGAACGAATAAGTAGTATGTGTCGCTCTTATCTTTATATTCAAAAGATATGGATAGAATATGTCATGTTATTGTTAAAGCAATTAATGTCCACGTAATTTATCAGTCATCTTAATAACGCAAAAGTTTACATGACGTTAAATTGAACGAACTTTTTAACCTACGCCTTACTAAAGGTTTTTTATTAACATCGTTTAAGGCCGTTTCACACTATCACAAAACTATTACGTATTTTGACGAAAGGTCTTTAATAAAATACAACTTTAATGAAAATGTCTATTTCACAAATTCAGTTTTTATCTTGAAACATTTAATAATTGATGATTAACATTTTTCTATAAAATCAATAATATTTTTTTGAATAAACTGCTATCAACATGGCAGTACACAATTTTTAAGCCCAATTCACATAAATTCCTTACAAAAAAAATTCATAAAGAAAGAATTAAATTAGACCTAACCAAGACATTCTTAAGAAACAGCTTTTAAATTTAATATTTACTTCCCATAATTTTTTATTTCTTACCTGAGGCAGTTGTAACAAGAGACATATGATGCGGATATAGATTTACTAAACGTCGTATTAGGTCTATTTGTTCTAACGTCAGCTGTACAGCATCCAGATGTTGTGACGAACAGGGGGCATACGCTGACCAAAACTGAAGAGAAAGAAGGAGAACAAATTGATTTAATTTAATTTAAATATTCCACAAAATAAATTCAACTTTTGGGCATTAAGAAAATTTGATATTGGCTTTCTTAAAGTTGTAGAAGAAAAAAGTTTTTTATGCAAATGACAACAAATGTTTTTGTTTGGAATATAAAAATGATACATACGAGTACATACAGGCTGTGACTGTTACCGTCAATTTCTATACAGCAAGAACAATTATATACAGTTTTTTCTTTAAATTGCTTGATTGTCTAATCGTATCGTTACCTAAAACACAAACGACCGTAACTAATCAAAAATTAAAAATCGACTTTTTCTAATGTATTGCAAGTTTTTGGAAATCTTCCTTGTTTCCCAATGGTCCAATGACACGCCAAAATGCTAGGGCTTCCTCACAATGACCAATTTAGAAATTGCGGCAACGAGGAGGAGGAAGAGTCAACGGAACATCTTGTTTGTCATTCGGATATCTAAGACTTGAACTGTTTGGTCGGAGAACCCTTATGGACAAAATTTGTCTCTCAGATATGGATTTGATCAGGATCCCCTCCTTCATTGAATCAACCAGGTGGCTGAGTGAGAGTATTCACATAGGACCCTTGGGAGACGGTGAAACATAGTAACATGACGGGAACTAATTACTGGACCTATGTGAGCTGCCCTTGATTGCGGCTCCCAATAGAACCTAACCTAACCTATGGATTTTAATATAATCTTGGAATTTCTACGGCTTTTTAACAAAAGGGACTTCTGACTAATGTGTCACTTATCAAGTTTTTTTAGTAGTTGGATAGAAATATTTATGCATAAACTTGCTTAAGCTTCAGTCAAAAATTAACAAAAAGCCTTGCAAATGCTTTTAAAAAAACACAAAAGCAAAATCAAAAAACATTTGTTTCCTTACGGAAAGGGTGATCTTTTTCGCACTTTGCTTAGGCAAATGGCAGATTCATACAACAAAACAAAAAATTTCCTTATATAGGAAATTTTGACACATATGGGGAGTGTTCACTTACTTTACTAGCAGAAACTTGCAACAAGAGAGTAAATTTAAAATTTAAGAAATGTTTCTCCCATTTACTCAAAAACACATAAAAGTAAATGAACGCTTTACCAGCAAAAACTTGCAAGTTAGAAATATCGACACTATTCAGCTCAGAGATGTTATAGACTTTTTTGAAAAGTCCCTACGCAGCCCGAAAAAACAACTTAATTTTTAGTAGTTTAACTTTATTACTTTTTTATAAAAAATTTCAAATGACCTCAAAACTTTTCCCAATAATTTATTTAAAAATAAAATTAATTTTATACCTGAACACTCCTAAATAAAAAAGTTTCTTAATTTCAATTTGAAAACTTTTATCGCAGAATTCAATTCAATAAAGGAAACTAACGACAAGTAAAATATTTAAAATAAATAAATATGTTTTTTATAAATTATATAAACCAATCAACCAAAAATAAAACAAACAAAATGATTACCTGTGCTGACACCATTCCCTCTTTGAGTCTCCTCAGGTCTGTGTGACTCCAGGCACTGTTCGCCCATGGTTGTATTTGTCTTAAATCTCCACCAAAATGAAAATCTTTTAATTGATTTTTTAGGAATTTTCGTATATTCCAGGGTAAATCGTTGTGTCTGATTACGAGAAAATTAGTTAGTTCAATTGTAAAAATTAGCGGATTTATGACGTTAAATATGTTTAATTATATTGCAAAGAAAAGTCTGAAAAGTTTATTTTGAAAGGTTAATGAGAAAACAAAAAAATTTCAAAAACAAGAGCATTAAAAAAATTAAACAAAAGCCAACCAACATTAACTGCATTTTGGTAGTTTAATTAAGTGGTTTTTAGTTTTGTTTTTCTTTATTTTTCTCTTTATTTCCCCCTTTTTCATTATTTTACATTTTGTTTGTTTGTTATTGTTGCTGTCGATTTTTATATTTTGTTAAAAAGAAAAATGCTTGTGGGGTTTTGTTTTTCACACTTTGTTTTTTTTTTTTTTTTTTTTTTGCTTACCCGTCTATTAATGGCACTTCCTTCAGTACATTTTTCACTCGCTGCAGACGATAGTCGAAATCGTTGGCCGAACATATTACTATCGGTAAAACCAATGGAAAGTAAACAAAAGTTAAGCAATTTAAGCCACAAAGCACGAAGCCTTTGGGAAGCTTCCGCGATTTCATTGCCTTTTTAAAGTGGCGTCGTAATTACTTTGAGATCTGAAAGTGAACACAAAACAAATAATACAAATAAATTTAAAACTTTTTTTTATATTTTATTTATCTGTGCTTTCTTTTCTTTTTTTTTTTTTTTTTTTTGTTGTATTGGAAAATTTATACAGTCAGGGACAATAAAATGGCTTTTAAACGGAATAATTTTATATAAAAAAATAAATTCTTTTACTTATAAATTGTTTTTTTTTTTTTTGTTTTTTTTGTTACTTTATTTCATCTATTCAAAATAAATTAAATTTTTATAATTTGATGGATATTTTTTTGAACTCCACTTTAACTAATCATTTTTTGTTTGTCACTGTATTTTAAAAGCATTTTCTTTAGGGTATTGCATTTAAGAGCTGCAATCATTTCGATTTTAATTTGAAATTAAACGATTTCTTTTTATGCTTCTTATTGCTTTTCTTCAATAGTTTTTTTTCTAAATTGCTTCAATTTTTAAAATGAAATTTCTTTTAAATTGTTCTTTTTCATTTTTGTTAAAAAAACTTTAAAAAACCATCAGATAATATAAGAAAATAGTTTGGAAAGCATTTTCTTTTTCTTTTGCTATTAATTTTTATTTCGAAAATTTTTGCTACTAAACGTTTTCTTAATTTATTGTTTAGCATAGAAAATAAAAATTTTTATTTTTTATTTCAATAAATGAATATAAATCTAAATGAATGTCTTGTTTAATTTTGGAAATCAAACAAACTTTATTCGAGTCTTAAGAAATTAATTGAAGGGCATTATTACACCTAGAGTAAAAACAATTTTTCAATATTGTCAACTCCATAAAAAACTAATTTTAACGAAAATTTTCAAACATATTATGGTTAGTTTAACCATATTATTTTCACAGGCATTTATATAATGGTTAAATTAGTCCTCCATCAAGAAGTCACAACCATATTATGGTTGCCTCCAAACATGTTTTGGCTAATAATTAAGTACTAAAAATTAAAAGGTCGAATAAGGATAATAATATTTGAATAACAAAAATATGTTTAGCACCTATAAAAGTATGGTGGTTTTTTAACCAAAGCATGTTGCTCTTGGAAATGTAGAAAATACTGGTGTTAGTTTTAAGCCAAATTATATGTTATTAAAAAAAATTTGATTTTTTTCTTTTGTCAATTTAACCATAACATGCTTAGAGGTATCCATAATATAGTTAGTTGTAGCATATTAATGGAGAACTTTAACTTTAACTTACCAGTGACAATTGTATGCTTAAATTAACTATAATATGTTTAAAATTTTTCATTTTAAATAGTTCTGTTGGAGGGGAAATATTTTTCTCTGCGTGTATGGATCCTTTTGTGTTTTTATTTTGTTTAAGAGAAGTTTTCTTAAAGTTTTCACTCTGTTAATTTGCGTTTGTTAAAAACCATAACTGATGATGCACTCGAAATAAATAAAAAGTAGAATTAACTTTCTTGTTTATTTTTTTTTTTTTTTTTAATTTATAAGTCGACTTTAGTATAAAAATAACTGACAAGGTGTCTTATTAAACTTTTAATATTAAAGTTTATTTAGATTTTTAAAGAATTAATTTTTCACTTAAATTTTTTCTTGAGTGTAGGGCTCACACTTAAATACAATGAAAACTTAAGATTTTTTTTAATATTTTTTTTAAGTTTCTTATGCTTCTTCTATTTTGTAAACTATATACTCTTATATCCCATTCAATGTATAATTTGCGTTTAACAGTAAAAGAATACGTATACACACATACATTTTTATATGTATATAAGCTTCTATAAGATTACACACACACTCACACACATATTCTGTTCGTATATAAAAGAAACACAACTAATTTTCCTGGCAAACTGTATGAAAAAACAAGTTTTTAAAATAATTTTTTTTAAATAAAATAAATATATACAAAAAAAACTACAACATCAGCAGCAACAAAAATAAAATAAAATATATGAAAAGCAAATGGAAAATTCACTAACATTCACTAAAAATTAGGTCAATCACGTCATACCCGTCAATTCCATAATTGTTTAAAAGGAATCTTCTTTAAAAGTTTTCGAAAAAAAAAATAGAAGAAAACTTTACAATTACAGACAAAATAAAAACCACTAAATGAATGGAATAAAACAAAACAACAAGAAATCAGAACTAAAAACCAATTGTTTAACATAGACAATACAATTTCATATACAAGACAACTTACAACAAGTCTTATTTAAGAAACTAAGTCTTAATTGTAAACAAATAAAAAAAATGATTTTAAATACAATTTTACGTCTTTCATGATTTCAAGGAGACCCCCTCTGCAGTTACGTCTTATCCAGGTGCTACTGTACTAAGAAATAGATTTTGAAATTTTTTAACGCTTAACTTAAATTGTTTGTTTTTCTTAAAGTAGTTTTAGTTTAAAAAAAACAAACTTAAATTGCAAAAGAAACAATACCACGAAATCTAAAAAAAAAATACTTGACATTCCCTTTTATATTGTTTCTATTGTTATAATATGATTCCCAATTGTATTACTGTAAAGTTCACAAAGGCAAAAAGAAACAAAACAAGTCAATGTCACAGTTTTCTATATAAAAATAAGAAGAAAAAAAGAAAACTTTTATTTAGCCAAAAAAAGAAAAATCATCAGCAACTCATCGCTATTAAATCAATAAAATAAATTAAATACAACACTTAATACAAAAAAAATAAATTGGATTGATGTCTGGTATCGATTGTGAAGAAATAATTGAAGATAAAACTTAGTGTTACTCATGCCACATATTTCCTCAGTAAAACAACTAAATTTCATTAAACCCAAAGATACCACAACATGGGTATTTCACTTCATAAAACACCATATTAGGACTGTTTAAACAACTTCCGTTCCATCTTCCATTTAGACAATCACGTACTTACATATTTGGGGATTATCGAGAATGCGCTCTTTTTATAGCAAATGAACTCAATATTCATTTCATATTTAATGTCAATTTGTCCTAAACATAATTTTTATTAGAGGCTTGGCAGAGTTACCGTCCCTGGACTTATGAAGGATAAACAAATTTTCCAAAATAAGTAAATACATTACGTTATGGATCTTTTGGTGTAGATTATAAAAAAAAATTACTTCTGAGAAATATTGTCTAGTAAGAATATTTTAACAGATTTTAAAGACTTAATTTAGAATAATTATATGGGGTCTTATTTTCATTAATTTCTGTCCTTTAAAAGAAAAAAAAAATAATGCCCAATATTTTATTTCAAAAATTGCGATACGAATTTCACATGGACACATATACAGATGGATTAATTGGTATACTAAAAGCCAAGACTGGGACTTCTTTTAATTCATTGTTTGTACCAATACCTGTAAATGTATTAAGTACACAAATGTAAAAAAAGATCTAAAACTTTGCGAAAATCCGTCAGTTGCTATCGCCCGCATAGTAAAAGATTCAATCGATTTCGATTAAGAGTAACTGTTCCAGATGTGTAAGAACGCCGAATTTATGATAGGAACACAACTGGGACGAACGACGAATTTTTGGCCGCGAATATTTGTCGCCAAAAATAAAACATATTGGTGTATATGAAAAAACACACAATAATAGCGTCCGGCGAAATTCGCCATAAATCTATTGCGTCTTTGCAATAGATTTATTTCTATTTCATTAGCCGGCGAACGACGAACAAATCAGTACCAGGTGACCATGTTTGGTTTTAGTTTAGAAGTATTTTAGTAAATAAAGTTGCTTTTTACTTAAATAATTGTTTTTCTTTTTATTGTATAACATTTAAAATATATATACAAAGTATTTTGCTATAAAAATAGTTTTTAATTGTGTTTTTGATTATTTTTTAATGTTGAAGCATTATTTTTTTGAATATGGTCACACTATTTCTCTCTCTTTGCACAAACAGCAATCAACTTTCTCAAATATAAAAGCTGCTGGTTATTCGTCGTTATTGTGCTTCATACGACGAATTTACTCAGCGAATTTTTACTGAAAAATTCGTCGTATTGGGCGAAATTCGTCGTTCATCCCAGTTGTGTTCCTAGCATTAAAGCGCCAATACAAAAGGTGAAATAGCAATTGTCTTTGACAACTTAACGAAACAACATTCATTGAAACGAAATAAATAAACAAATAACTGTTTCCCATGATGCGGCATGTCGCACAGAAATATCTCATGAAACATAAGATTTTGAAAAAGGAGGTTGAGACGCTTGCAATTTGCCGTTCTTTTGACATTTTTGATTGATAGTGAATGTCAGATGTTTCAAGTGTTAATGCAAGCTTAATATTTTCAACATCTTCAGTGCGTTCCTTCAATATATATGCAAGTGTATAAAGCCTAATACAGAGATGTTTCTATCTCATTGTATTCTATTCTACATCTTCATATTATTTGATAGGCTTTTCACACATAAAAGATTATCGGTAGTGTTTTATCAATTAAAAAAATTTAAAAGTATTTCAATTTAATTAATGTAATAGTTGAATCAATTATTTTTTTAATTGAAAGAAATGTAAATATAATTTTGGTTTAATTAACATTTCAGTAGTCTTGAAATAAGTTTTTATTTAATATATTAATTAAACAACAAAAAATCTTAATTGATTTTCTCGTTTAAAATAAAATAATTTAAACTTGTAGAATTGCTGTTGGAATCAATCGTCAAAACCTGAGCTATATTTAATTAAATTAATTAGCGCATTGTTTGAAACGATTTTTTGATTATTTTTTAATTAAAATTAAAGATATCATTTATTGAAAAAAATATTCACACTTTTCAATTTTTACAGTTTTTAGTAATCAATATAATCATTTTGGTACAAGGCGCAAAATCAACAAATTGGTGATGAGAGAAATTTTTACTTTTTCTGTGCACACTTGTCAACATCTAACATCTACCATCATTTTGGGAAGATGTTGAAATTTTCCCATAAGAAATACATGGAGCTAAAAACCAACATTTTAACAAGATGCTCCCATCTCATTGTATTCCATTCTACATCTTCCGATTATATTAGTGTCATCACTAGAAAAGTAGCACGAAATTCTATTATTATTTTCAAGTTTTTCCTTTTCTACAAGCCTTTTTTTGTTTAATTAATTTTTTTTTATTATTAAACAAAATGGCTTCTAAATACATTTTGGTATTTTCTTTAAAAATGTTGGCTCTTTTGTAGAAAACAAGTATTTTAAAACAACAATTTTTTTTCAGAAATTATGACATTTTTGATTGATAGTAGATGAAAGATGTTGCAAGTGTGAATGTAAGTTTCACTTTTACAACATCTCTTATGCGTTCCTCCGAAATGTATGCAAGTGTGAAAAGGCTATTACGTGTTTTAGTGTAGCTTGGGTAGAATGTTGCCTTTAGGCTACATTGGACAAAAGTTGTAAAGAAATACCAAAAAAAAATTATTATAAGATTTTTTTACAATTATTTTTCTATTTTAACAAATAGAATCTGGGAATTTTAGTTCTCATGTTAAGTTATATCTTTATTATAACTTTTGTTTCTTATTCCTTCAATATTTTTCAGGAATATCTTCTATGCACTATCACAATTTTGTTTGTATTATATTGCTTCAAAATGGAAATTCGCCACATAAAATGCATGTCCTCCGTATGCAAGATGGTAATCGATACGTTAACAGTTTTCCCTTACAAACCTTAAACGTTTGTTATATTTCTTAAAAATATTCCGGAAATAGCAAATTAAACTCAAATTAGTATTAATCATAATAAATTTTAGAAAATGTTCGTTTTGCTTAAATTTTTTCTTTAATACAAAACAAAACAATTAAGTCTTTAAAATAATACTCGAATGCCATGAAATAAACTAATAAATGTTAATAAAGATGATTGCGACTATACAGCTATGCAAATATTTATTGTAGAATTTCTAGTATTTTATACATATCGCACCCAAAATCAAAACAGGCACAACTCAAAATTCAAACAAGTAAAATTTTATAGTCTTACAGTATGTAAATTCATGGCTAATGTATCCATATGAATATAGGGGGTAAATGAAATTATGAACCCATTCGCCCCATTTTCAATAGGCTTGGTCCTCGTGCCAATTATAACCTATGTACCAAATTTCAACAAATTAACTTCAAAATTGCGATCGACTCAGGAAATGATTCTGAGGCGATCGGTATACTTTAAGATTTAAAGGTGTTAGACACATCAGCATAAATGCATAAATCCCTCTCCACTATTGGGGTATACCCACAGTTTAGGAGCGGCAGAAAACTGGATTCAGAAACATGGTTGTAATTTTTTAATCAAATTGAGTTTCACAAATATGAAAACAGTGGCGCCAATAATATTTGCGTGGTCGTTATAAATATGAATTGGGAACTGATTTATAAAAAAAAAGAATTTTGATAAATGTTAAGTCGTACCTGCTAATGATTTAGCATGCGATATGTATAATTAAACAGAGATATGTTATTATAGTTTATGGAATAATATGTACATATTTTGTATATAATGTAGTAGAAGTTATTCTTTTGCTTCAAAATACTTCCCCATAAGTACGAAAATCAGAAAATAACTGCCAAATAAAGAAACACTGGTTTATTCTTATAACACTGGCCTGCAGCAAATGTCACCCTTAAATAAAAATATATGGACTATAAAGATTTTAAAACGCTAAATTCAAATTAAATTTTAGTTATTTTTTCTATCGCGTTTAGATTTTTGTTTTATGAGCTTGACTTATATTAAGCCCGAATTTAGATGGTATACAAAAATACAAATTTAGTGCCGCTGATTTCTGAATAACGCCGAAACTGTTGAAAATATATAAAAAATTTTTGTTGAGATGACTTAAAGGGAATTTCATTCCAAATCATTTGCTGGTAATTTTTATCCAAATCGGACAATTCGTTTTTAAGTTATGATGAAATTTAGTAGCCTAATTTTCAATTTTTAGCAGAGAATTAAAATCTATCAACCCAATTATGAATAAAAATTCCCTGGGAGTTTTTCCCTTCTCCTGTTTTTCCTATTCAAAAAAAATTGTAAAAATGGGGGAAGGAAAAAACTTCCGAGAAATTGTTATTCATATTTGGGTTATATATTTTTTTAATTTTCATACAAACTGAAATCGTATTTATATGCAGTTTGAGTTTTTCAGTGATATTAAAAAAGTCTTATTCAAAATTATGGTAGCACATGGCCCAAATAGTAGGTCTGCTCGAAACGCTTGCTGATTTTTTGGAGAGTTGTGTTTTTATCGTGCAATTGTTTTTGACATCTTGTCCATTTTTTACACTAACAAATACATTAGCATAATTTATACAAACAAAAGACCTACTAATTGGGCCATGATGGTAGCACTACTAAATACAAGACAAAATATAAAAATATCATAAAAAGTGTATTTATTTACAACAACTGACTGTTATCGCTTTACCTATTGTTGTTGTATTGTTGTGATATTGAGGCCACCTTACTAAGCTAAGGCCTCATTAGTTTTTACCTTTGTTGCCGTTCTATTTCATTTCATTCTGTAACAAATATTTTGTAATTACTTTTTCTGTTAAAGAAATCAGCTGCTTTTACAGAGAACCCCATTGATATTGAAAAAAAAACTTTTCGTAAAAAATTTAAAATCTATATTTTGTATCAAAAATACGAAAGTTTTTAAAACTTCATTAATCAAAACAAATTTTTCTAGCTTTAAGCAAAAAATTACAGTTTTTCATATCACAACAAACTTATACACACATACTCCTTAGCCGTAACTTAACGTCACAGATGACACACAGATATGTCACGAGACGGAAGATTTTTTGTCTCTTTCTTAGAAAGCTGCCCTTTTTTCATTTCCCCTTGAACCATCTTTCATGCCGCAATACAACGAACACAAATTTATTTAGTTAAGATTTATTTGCAAAACTGTTGTAAAAATTAACTTTTTAGTTTACACTAGTAAATAATATTTAAATAAGTAAATAACATTATAAAACAAAACAATATTACTAAATACATTTTTTTTCACAAAGTAAAACGTTTGTTGAACTAATACTTTTGTTAAACGTGCTTTGTGGTTTGTTATTTTTGTCTTGATCACGCAATTTGTGTTGATTGTAGCGGCCTGTTTTTACATTTTGCCAATTCACTAACAAAAAAAAACGAGTTTTGTCTCTTTCTTGGAAAGCTGCCCTCGCAACTGATTTGGGCCTTTTTCACACGTCATTTTTAACATATCTGTGTGTAATCTGTGCTTAACGTTGAATTCTATTTTCAACAGATTTGTCCGCAACAGAACGGAACAAAAAAGAAAAAACAAACTACACGTATAGACTTTCAATTAAACAGAAATAAAACAGCTGATTTGTAACAGAACAGAACGTACACAGTTATTTTGCCTTTATACACAATGGAAACTTAAATTGAATTTAAATGACCTGCTTGGCGAATTAAGTTTAATTTAAGTATTCAGTGAAGAACAGAATTTTGTATTTAAAATGATTTAAAATATAAATGTGATTTAATATCAAACCTAAAAATTGGCCGTAATTGCCCTATTTTGGTCCCCATAAAAGTCATGCCCATAAAAAATTTAATTTGAATTTTAGCTCAATCAATTCTTTATAGTCCACATATTTTTTTTAAAAGTCTCGAAATTTTTTTGTTTCTTGCAGCCCAGTGTAATTATTATTTTCTATGTATTTAGCTTTCAATATTTTATAATCCTTTCCGCAAAGCAGCATCATAAACTAAATATCAAGTAAAACCTTTTAGAACTTTTTTTAAAACTATTCATCAAATATTTAAATTGAATTTTTGGTAGAGGGGAGTTTTTGAAATGTGAAATCTCTTGAGAAAATAATGCTAAATATTTCATCAAGTACATAAATTTAAGTTCAAATCACTTTATTAGGAATTTAATAATGAGGAAAAAAAATATTTCGAAATCCAAATTGTAAATATGAACTAAACAAAACAAACGGAGTTTTCTATTTAGCTTATAAACTAGAAGTTCTGTGTTAAGAGTATTAAGAGAAAGTCTGAAAAGTTTTTTTTAATTTATCGAGTAGCAAGAACAACCGAGAGAGGCTTTTAGAGTGTACGAGTGTCAAGATCGCTTGAGCAGAATTTTGTTATCTAAGCCAGAGTTGCTAAAGTTGTTACAATTGTACTTTTTTGATACAATCCGATCTTTCAATAAACAATGGAACACAATGGTGACTTATTAAATGCAATTAAATTGAAATTTATCTTACCGCTTTTTAGCTTATTCAAGACACGTTCTAATTAAACTGGGAAAGGAACTGGACATTAATCCGCAAAAAAACTAATCCAACACCATACCATCAATTTAGACAACATGTATAATGCGTTGATTGTGATTAAGTCCGAGAGCGAGGAGCTCTGCAATGTTAGGAAAGCGGAGATATCATTGCCAATCTTTTAATGCCAAATTTCTAAGGATTCTGGCCATCACTGATGTTGTAAATTTTTAAATGCAAAAAAAGTTAACGCTCAAGCCCATACACTTTCATTGGTCTAAGTCCGGATTCTTGAGTTGATGTGGCTTAAGTTTATACTTTGTTTAACGTACTCTGAAACTCGGATTTTTCCAGCGAAATGTGATTTTTTTAAAAATGTCATTTAAAACCAACATTTTAAGCAAAACTAAGCTATACTGTCAAAGTTATGAATACATACTTGGTAATGGCAGCACAAAGCTGTTTTCAGATAACTAAACCTAGTTTAACTGAGACCTCGAAACCCCAGGAAAGGAATTTTCATAAGGATGCTTTATGTGAGGGTTATAGTTAATTATAGATTTTTTTTAAAAAAGAAGTATACAGAAAAAATTAAAAATTGTCTCTAATCGCCAAACTCATTCCAAATTCATAGAATTAAGCAAACAAATTGTTGATTTCGCACCTATTATCAAAATGATTATATTGGTTATTAAAAAATTGTAAAATTGTTAAAAAATTTTTTTTTTATAAATGATATTTTTAATTTTAACATAACTAAAATTTAGCTCATAGAATAAATTCGAAAAATAAAAAATGTTGAATATTAAAAAAATTATCAAAAAACTTTGCCGTTTCAAACAATGTGTTAATTGTTTTGATTAAATGACCTAGCTCCCAGCAACAATTCTACAAGTTTAAATTATGTTGGTTTAAACGAAGAAAATCAGTAAAAATTTTTTGATATTTAATAAATATTTAAATTAAAAATTTATTTCAAAACAACTAAAATGTTAATTAAGTCAAAATTATATTTTTAATTTTCTTTCAACTAAAAAATAATTGATTCAATTATCACATAAATTAAATTTAAATACTTTTTAAACAAATTTTCTAATTAATAAAAAACTACTGATAATTTTTGCTGTATATGTTAAAATAATTCTAACTTTTTTAATGAAGAAATTTTTTAAAACCCCTTTCAGATGTTGTGAAAAGTGATCTTTGTTTTGATTTGTTAGAACAGTAATATTCTTGTCTCTAACGAGGAAACCTACACAGAGGGGGCAATTTCAGTCCAACACTATCAGAACCGCCTGAGCAATTTTACATAAAACGCAAGACTTTTAAAACACTTTTTGGGCACAACATCACACATTCTAGTTTGCCAGCAATAGGGATGGGCAATAAATATCGATATATCAAAATATCGATATATCAAAATATCGATATTTAAAAAAATTATAATCGATATATATCGCCGATATTAAAAATACCGATACATCGATACATCGATATTTATTAACGACTATCGAATTTGATATTTTTAAGATCTCTTTCTAATAAAATTAAAAATGTTAACCTTTGAATTTTTTTATTGTAGAACTAAATGCCGGTCCCTCGATTACAAACGAAAACTTCGTTCGCATAACATACCTTAAACATTTTAAATCGTTTTTGTTTTAAATAAAAGTAAAGCGAATGAAAGTTTCGTTCGAAATCTAGCGACAGGCAGTAAATTTGAAATTAAAAGAAACAATAAAAAGTTAGAATGGAATCACATGTAATATGTTTGTACCTATGTAAATATGTATTGACATAGGTATATTAAGTTTTTAAATTTGGTAATAATTTCAGTTTAATACGTTCGATACATCGATATATCGATATTTTTAATTAATATATATCTATACTCTTAAAAAATATCGATACAATATATATCGATATAATTTTTCAATTTGCCCATCCCTAGCCAGCAATACGAACTTCGCCCCAGCTTATGAATATCCTTTCATTCACTGAAATTCAGCTCGCAAAAATGTTTTTTTTGGCCACTGTAACATACCGAAATCAAAAAATTCTATTACAATTAACCGTTCACTTATTTTAGCCTACACAAATTATTGAATGCCTCAAAAAAGACTTATTTAGCAGACCAAGCCCTCTTGGCCGCATTCCATACTTGTTTTTTTTACACAGGTTGTCATTGGGAGTAAGCCAATCTGCACTCCCTATAATAACAAATGCATTCCCTTCCCAAATAAGAGAGTAAGGAAGTTCACTAAAAAAAATTTATTTAACAACTTCCTTTCTCCCTTCTTAGAGAAGCGAATGAAAGAAGTAGCGAATGGGTACTGAATATTTTGGAAGGTCTTTAAAAAATAAATGTATACATTCTAGAAGGCAAACTTCTGAGGGCAGGATATCATATGAAGCGAATATTTTAGAAAGCAGTATAAATGCCTTCAAAAAGGCCTGCCACTTGCGGTCCCTTCAATAGTTACAGCTGGGACCAAACTATGTAGAAAAACACACACATACTTACAATAACTAAATATTCGAATATTATTACTCGAAATTCCTTTCCTTAAAAACAGTAACATAAATCACATAAAGAAGACATATTTAAAAATCTTAAATAAATATTTAAGTAAAGCCGATAAAACAAGATAATTTTCTTTTAAGTAGACAAATAAACGTACATTTTATAGCAACATTAATTAACCTTTAACTGTGGATGTGGTGGTAAATTTTACCCTCTCCTTACATTTTTTTAAAATACTCTCCTCCATTGCGCTCTACCAATCACATTTTCTTAGTATCTTCTCATATCATGATCGGTGTTATTTACTTGTGTTTTGGCTGAGCTCGACTTAGCACGTGCGGAGCTACGGACATGATGGTGTAAAATTACCTCTCGTTATTATCATTTAAGTAATTTTTTCTTTGAAAATATTTTACCACCACGTAAGCGTTAGCGTAAGTATTTAGTAAAAAAAAACTTTTCCCCACATCCAAGTTATCGTAATATTTTCATGGAATTATTTTTACCACTCGTCCGTTTTCTTGTTAGTAAAAGATTTTTTATAGGATACAAGCTTAACTCACTGCGCTTTTCTACGCTCATTAAATTTGGATACTCTTACTGTTACCATTCTCCATTTGGACAGAAATCTATAATATCTTTGTATTGGAGGTGCCACACCCACTTCTTCAATCTGTGTCAAGCTGTGTGTGCCAAATATTGACAGTTTTTTTCTTACGGTTCATTAGAAACAAAAAAATTATATAATACCACCCACATTTTGTGGGATGGGATGGGATTCTTGTACCAAATTGCGAAACTTTTACTGTTGTCATTCTTCAGATATACAGAAATCTATAAGGTCAATGTATGAGAGGCGCCACGCCCACTTCACCCGCCCAGATTTTGTTAGATGTTATGTATTGACAACCAAGATATTCGACCAAAGTTGGAAGCTTTAGCTCTTGCCGATTTGCCTGCAATGTAGGAAGCCAATGTGTATGGGATGTAGATTTTAATGAGCAAAAACCCTCCAAGACATGAACCTGTAGTTTCTACACCTAAATGAGGATCTCTTTAACATCTTTAAGTGTATACATTTGGTTAAGAAAAATGCCCTTTAAGTTTTTGTTTTTATTTTTACATTCATATTTTTTGATAAGTTTTGGATATATCGCATTTTTATATTAAAAACAAAGGCTTGTGAAGGAAAGTACCTGTTTTGTAAAACAAATAAAATTAATTGTTGGTTTCCTTATTTTTTATGATTAAAAATGTAGTTGCTTATTTAAAAAAATATATATAAAGAAATCTTTTTTACTAAATTTTTTTAAGTAACATTTAGAGGGGTTAAATATACCACCACGTCATTAAGTATCTCCCAAAATTTCATCGCCACAGTTAAAGGTTAAATAATTATTTCACGTAAATAGACATAAACCTTAAACTTAGCTAAAATTAGAAATCCACAATAAATATAAGAGTAAATTCATTATTGTTCCAGTACGAGTATTATCTGGTTTATTATTATCATCCAACGTCTGTACACAAAGTTCTCCTCCTAAGAAATTAGTTTCTGTTCTAAAGTTCTCTTAAAACAGGTGTTCGCATGTCTTTAAAATGATAATGTGTTGTTGCACGAGTATACTTAGCCTTAAACGTGATATTTATGTACCTTCATACGAGAACAATAACACACACATGCACACATTTAAAGGAATCAACACAGATACACCACAACTTGCAACCAAGGTTACTAATGATTTAGCACTTTGAGGCAAGAAATTCTATAGAAAACCAAATAAATACAACAGCAACAATAGAAAGCAACGAAGAACTAACTAAAAGCAAACACAAATTATAAATAAGTTAAGCATTTTTGAAACTACATAGATACATATAATGCTTTAGATACATGTGTTGTTTTGTGTTAGTGTATTTGTTGTATGTGCCCAGCAAACACAAAGTTAAGCCTTTGATATAAAATGAGCTTGTCATTTGATATCAAGCAAAATTCTAAACCCATTTCCAAAGATTCAAGTTAAACATTTCAATTCAAACTTATAATGATTTGAATATAAACATTTCGAAAATAGTATTTTATAAAGAACTACAAAAGCACTACAAAAACGCCTTGCAAGCATTCTCATTAAATTTTAAATAGCCCAGCAAAAAATTACACATCACTGGTTGCCAAGTTGGATAACTCGATTACTAACCGCATTTCATTAGATTATAAAAATACGAAGTAGCAAAAGAACTAATTTTTTAAATTACATACATAAGAATTACCGAAAACTACTAACTTCTTTTTTTAAAACTAAAAAAGTTAAAAAAGAAATCAATTCTTAGGAACTTATTATTTTAGTCTCAAGCCTTGTAAAAATAATTAATATGGTCATCCAGTTTAGAAGTCATTCCGCCTAATAGGCTGTTTATACTTGCTCACATCTTAGATAATATCGCAAAGATGTTAACATCTTCCCATAAGAGTTATATATCAACATCTTTCTTCGTCTTTCAAAGAAGTTCCTATCTCATGCTGTTTCATTTAACATCTTTCGGTTGTTATTTATAAGATTTCTCTATGACGTGTTAAATTCCCAATTTTTATTTTCGATAAATACACTGAAGTTAATTGTTGAGGGAAAGCTGGTTTCTATGCGCATTTCACTGGTTGTTTAGGCCAGATCGTCTGGAGACCTTTTTCCAAGGACTTTAGAAAAGCTAAAAATAGTATGTATATAAAACTGTAAAGCGATTAAGAATTTTAAACACTCAGGTTTTACTTGTTACAATATCAAAGCCTAAACAAAACAACAACATTAAACAGTGAGAGTATCTTTCTTAAATTCCCCTACAATAGGCTGGTTTTTTCGGCTCAAATTGTAGTTGTAAGTGGGCAAAAAGAAAAAACCAAATTAAAAACAAATTGCTTAATAAAGCAACTTGCCAGCTCAGTGTTTTTGTACGGGCACATGCAAATTTATTATCAAATGTTATTTGTGTGTCTTCACTAGCAAAAGCAAATGATTTGTTAAAAAGTATATATAGGGTTTGACAACTTTTTTTAAACAAAACGCAAACCATACAAACCGCACCAAACAGTTATGTTTTGTGGAAGAATTGGTGATTCATGAAGCACATGTGGATTTTCATCAAACCAATAACGCATATTTTGCTAATTGACGAACCCATTGACCCAAAAATGAGCTTCGTCACTGAAAATGATTTTGCGATGATATTCATCATCTTGGCGCATTTATAATTTGCATGCGTTGTTCGTTCATGTACTTTACCATGATGAAAATTTTGAGTTTACTGAAAAAGGAAATGCAGCAGTTAAGATGATCAGTGAAATAGTGCGTTCACAAATTAAATTTAAAGTTGTCAAGTACCTATTGCAAAACCAGATACCATCACTAGAAAAAAAAACAAAAGAGCAGGACAGCAATGTAATGTTTTTAGTTTTTATTCGCTCATACACGTGAAAATAAATATTTGCATGATGAAAGATGTTACAAATGTTAACAAAATTATTTAATTTCCAACATCCTCCACGCATTCCTTTAATGGTCTTTTCACACTTGTCAACATCTAACATCTATCATCAATTTGAGAAGATGAAATTTTCCCATAAGAAATACACAGAGCTAAAAATCAACATATTTGCAAGATGTTCCTATCTCATTGTATTCCATTCTACATCTTCCGATTATTTTAGTGTCATCACTAGAAAAGTGGCAATAAATTGTATTATTATTGTGGCGTTACTGACAAAATAGCTTTTTTTTTGAAAGCAGCGTTACCAATTGTCAAGTTTTTCCTTTTATGCAAGCCTTTTTTTGTTTATTTTTTTTTTTTTTTTTTGTTGTTGTATTAAACAAAATAAAAATTTTGGTATTTTATTATTTACCTCTTTTGTAGAAAACAAGTATTTAAAAACAAAACTTTTTTTCAGAAATTGTGACATTTTTAATTGTTAGTAGATGTTAGATGTTGCAAGTATGAATGCAGGTTTCACATTTTCAACATCTTCCATGCGTTCCTCCGAAATGTATGCAAGTGTGCAAAGGGTATAAGATGTGCTCAAGTGTAAAAAGGATATAAAATGCTTAACTGTACTTGATTACCTTTATCAAAATTTTTGCTGGGAATTTGTGTATATTACTCTCTAATAACAAAATACATACTTCAAAAAATATTTGTGGTGTTTTACGATAAAAATATTGAAGAATAGAACAATACCGATATAGACCAATGTTGAAGTGAAATAATGCTGAATCAGAACAAAGATGAAATAAAAAATTCAAACTGAAATAGAACATTCAAAACATGCCTGAATGCTTTGATCGAAGACATAGTTCAAAAGCAAACATGCAAAGAGAAAAACATTTGGGGCTTTTTTATGAATATCAACATTTAATTTGATAATTATTGCCAAAGATTGATGCTTATAAGAAAATGTTTTCTCTTTAAGCTGCCCTTAACGCAATTAGATATTTAATTACTCTGATGTTTAGTATGGCTGTGGGAAAAATCGCCCAAAGAAAAATGGCCCAAAAAAAGAAATGAAAAATTGCCCAAAAAAATTCCATGTAAAATTGGGCCTAAATTCATATGAAAAGTGACCTAAAATTTTTGGGCTATTTTTCGTTATTGTTGGGTGATTTTTCGTTTTTTAAATTTGGTGATATTTCATTATGAAAAATCACCCAAAAATGTTGTATGAAAAATTGCCCATTTTTTTGATTTTCTCCTCTATGGTATAACAAATAGCGGCTTCGCTAACTAAAGCTTCTCTGCACAGCCGGCCTTCGGCCGGGCGCAAGGATTTTCTCCTCTATGGTATAACAAACACCGGCTTCGCTAAGTAAAGCTTCTAAAATCTGCCTTGTTTCCAAACGAAAGCCGACTATGCAGAGAAGCTTTAGTTAGCGAAGCCGGTGTTTGTTATACCATAGAGGAGAAAATCCTTGCGCCCGGCCGAAGGACGGCTGTGCAGAGAAGCTTTAGTTAGCGTAGTGTCCATGGACACTATGACACTTTTTGGAGTGTCATAACGTCCATGGACACTATGACACTGGACGTTATAACATGCCACCGGGAAAAAATTCGTTTTTGCTTTTTGGGTCATTTTTCATTTTTTTTTGGGCCCTTTTTCGATTCTTTTGGGCAAAATTTCATATATAACTTTTTGGGTAATTTTTCATGTTCTGTTGGGCGATTCTTCATTTGGGCGATTTTTCATTTCTTTTTTTGGGCCATTTTTCTTTGGGCGATTTTTCCCACAGCCGTTTAGTATGCTTACGTTTCTTGTATTTGTTCTACTGTACTCGATGCTTTTCGTTTTTTATTTTTTCGTTTGTTAATATTCCACCTGTTTTGACAACACAAGCACTACAGCTGGAGGTCCACACCATGCAGATGCAATGCGTTCTACATTTCAAGTTATATGCAATGCTTTTTATGCGGCATCATCACAAGTAAAAATAAGATTATATTTGTCAAAATCAGCTGATTTTTTAGAACGCTGCTTATGACGATTATTCCACGTCTACAACAGACATGATATGCTGCTATAACATGATGTTATAAAAGCGTTGTTAAAACATTTGCATTAACAACCGTGTTATAACATGAGAAAAACTCTAACATGGTGAGTCTATACTTAATACTAACATCATGTTAGTGTTAATGTTAAGCATTTGATGTCAGTTGTAGACTGGGTGTTACAAAAGTAGAAAGACTTTTCGCATTTAACACCTCAAGGCATTCAACGCTCTTGTGCATGTAAATTGCTACGTAAAGCAGCACAAATTCTTTTTTGAGAGCTGCATATGCGGTGAATTCTTAAAATACAGGAAGTATAAAAATTAAAAGTTTGTTGAATCATCGCGGTGTCTCGCAGAGTCAAGTCCATCAAGAGGAGGGTTTTGTCTTTTCTAAAAATTGGGAGCGGAAAGGTTTTTCAGCAGCAGCGAGGGTGCCGAATATTAAGCTGATAGTTTATTTTAATAAATAATCAATTTAAATTAAAAGAAATATGAATTTACAAAACAAAACTTATTTTACATTTATGTTCAAGAATGTACTACAATTCACATTTGAAAGAAAGTTGAAACTAAATGAATTTCTCTATTTTAAAATATCTTCCACTTTTGACTGAGAAGGCTTATCAAATTATTCTCAAACGTTTGTCGTTTGAGAAAGGATTTAATTTAAATAATTTTCAGATTAAAATAAAACCTGTATGTTTGTTGGGTGCACGTATAAGAAGGTGGTTAACTAAAGAATTTCTTTTGTAGTGAAAATAACTTGATATGTGAAATGAATATTCAAAATTACTTTCAAATGATGAAAATAATTTTAAGTGAAAAAAATAAAAACAATTTAATGTATAGTTTAGATACAAAATGTTCTTTTTGAAGGACATTTTAATAAGCTGAAAATAATTTGAACAAGAAATTATCATAATTCTTTTTTATTTATAAATTTAATTTTCTGTAATGGCCATGATATTTTTGTATAATTTCACTATAAAGACATTCTCCATTTGTGTAAAAAAATATTGTTTTTCTTTTCTACAAAACAATGGATTTAAGGATAATGTCTGGCTTTTTGTTTAAAACATTATTCAACATTTTTGCTTAAATTACTTTCTAATACTTTTCAATAGAGTCTAAAGTTTTAAATCGTATTATTCTTTCTATTCAATCTAAATTTACTTTCGTGCATTCAAAAGTTACTTTTCAAAAAACTTAGACTTTTGTCGGCTTGTATTATTTTAATTTACAGCATTATAACAAAAACAACAACTTAAACAAAAGGCAACAAAACTTAATTACACTTACAACTTTAACATTAAACGGAATTGAAAATGTGGCAAAAAGAGAAAAGTTCAAAACACGTGAATTTTAAACAAAAAACAAACTGGTATGAAATTTTACAAAAAAAAAAATAAATGACATAATTAACATGTCTCGCCCTCTAGTACTACTTGTTCTAGTTTTTAATTAAGAATAAATAAAATTCTTCTCTGTTGCAGAGTAAAACAAAAAAAAAAAAAAAAAAACAGTAACAGCTGCCAACAAAATTCAAAGACAACAAAAAAATATAAAATGTATTTACATATTTAAAAAAAAAGAAAAATTTAATAAATTATATTGTCAAGTGTTTTAAAATTTTAAATAACAAAATTTTGTGATGCTGACTGAAATTGTTGTTACTTCTGTAAGCAGTCAACAACAAGAAGAATAACAAACAGGGACAGTGATGCCAACTAAGCCCTTTTTAAAGTACCTGGAACGTGATAGAAAAATATTTAGCCCTAAATTAAAAACATTTTTAGTCCTTTTTGTTATTTTAACTCTTAAGTAGACACCTAATTTGTGTGGCACAAACTGCCACCTGGGCCTGGCTGGGACTATTTTTATATGTATGGAGTTTTATGGCTGTAGCAAGAACATTTTGTTGTCAACTAGAATTATTCTTCGAAAATAAGTTAGAGAAAGAATATTTATGTGTTGCGTATGCTTTTTGATACGTTTCGTTTTGATTTCTTGCAAAAAACACTTTACTTGAGGAATACATAAAGTTTCGTTATAATATATTTAATAATTATATGAAAAAAACTGAAAAAATTTAAAAACAAATGGCTGGGCAGGCCCAGGTATACACTTGAGGGTTAATTTAGTTCTTTTTTGGTTTTGCTCTTGTTTAGTATTGTTACATTTTTTGTTTTTATGATTGTGAAAACTGTTTAAAAAAATATAAATGTGCGAATAGAAAAACATCAAAAGAATGGATAAGTTTTGGATAAGTTTGCAAGTGGTAACACTGCATTCACTAAACTTTATAGTTTTGCTATGAATATATTAATATTTCCCCAATAAAACGTTGAGAGGACTTTTAGTATCTAAAACGAGATAATTGTTGTTGTTTAAGCTAGAAAGTACCTGATGAGTTATGCTTAAAAATCAGCCCTAGCGAAACATACAAAGAGGCAAAATATCTTATAGAAAGTGATTTATAGAATGAAGGCCAAGGATGGCCAAGCACTATAATTTTCATTTAACAATGACCAATTTTAAACGATTTTTAATAGTACTTAAAGCTTGATTGTAAAATGATTCCATACTCAAAACAGTTTTTTACTAAATTGTTGTGTTGAAAATTTTTGGTGTTTTCTAAAAAAATATATATATTCGCCCTTTTGAAAAAAATGGCACGAAAATGTACTGAAACCGTTCTTTTTCAATTGAGCCCCTTTTAGCCCGTTTTTCATATGTCTTCGCGGGCTTAGTGTCCCAATAGCTGGCATCAATGAATGGGGGTGACAAACGTGCAAACTAAATTTGCTGTACTTTTAAATGTGTGCCTCACAGTAGCTGAAAATCATTTTTCATCGACCAAAAATCTGTAACTTTTGAACCGATAGAGATACTTTTGCAATTTTCTTTTGCTAGAGAGAAGACTTCTTGAACTTTCCTACAATTTTAATATTATTAAAATCGGTTTAGCAGTTGTTAAGAAATTTAAAGTCAAAGTTGAACTTTTGATGCTTTTAAGCATTTAGTATAAAAATGCTTTTGATTGAGATTGACAATTGTGGTATTTTTTTATTCAAAAAGGGGGATGTTTTTAAGTGCACTGTCTTAAGAACTAATCTACATAACTGCCGAATTTCATTATATATTTATTCATGCCAGATTTATACAGGCATGTCATGAATTCCGTTCGGAATGGCAATGATTCCGTAGTTACCATTCCGATCGGAATGGTTTTAGCTTCTATAGATTCCGTTCGGATTCATTAAACTTAAAAAAAAATATGAAAACACTTTTTGTGTATTAAATATGGCAACACTGCAACGAATGTAGAAAACAAAACAAACAAGAAAACAGCTGATCCTGAAAAACAGCCAAATTTAAGTTTTTCTATCAATAATTAGTATTGTGGTTATTTTGTTGAACTATTCATGGTTTTTAATCCAAATTTTTACTATTTTAATTAGGCTTAAGTTCATTAAATTTAATTTTCATTAAATTATTTTTATGAAGAAAGGAATTTTTACAACATGGAAGATTAATTAAAATTGTTATTGATAATTTTCATTCTTGACTGACCTGGGATTCGAAGCCAGGCTGGCTGGCGTGTGATTCGAACCCAGGCGGCTGGTTACCCTGACATGTTTCGACCTCAACCACTAGGTCTTCTCAAAGGGATTTGCCTTCTTACACTCGCAGCCATCGATGACTGCTGACGTCAGTAGTCAAACATCAATCCTTAAACCAAATTGTATTTTAACCTTTGGTAGATCGCACAAGCTCTATGTGTTCATTTGTCCTTCAAGTTGTGCTGAAAAATGTCAACAAGAAAAAAGAAAGACAAAAAACATGATAAACAAAAAATGTACTTTGGACTTCAAGAAGAATTCTTGACAAAAGTACGGAAAAAACAGAAGTAAAGGAAAAACATGTGAGATCAATTAAAAATGGATAATCATTCAATAAGCAAATTTCGATCTACCAAAGGTTAAAATACAATTTGGTTTAAGGATTGATGTTTGACTACTGACGTCAGCAGTCATCGATGGCTGCGAGTGTAAGTTTTTCTATCAAAGTAAAAAATTTGTGATTTGTGACAAATTCCGTTTATTTTTCTTTTTTTTGGAAAGTATTTAGAAAAATTAAAATTTTTTTATTTAATTCACATAAAATTATATATATTTTAGATAAGGAAGCAAAAAGACAGCGTGCTTTACTGATAACAATGTATTTTGAATAGTTTGTACACCTAAAAAATGCTTAAAATATGAATTCCACTTTGAAAAATGAAAGTGGTATCATTCCGAAAAAATTTTCGTTTTACATTTTCCATAGAAGCCAAATACGGAATCAATTCCACTTCCGAACGGAATTAAGCTCTGTGACATGGCTGATAGAATGTAAACCTTAAAATTTGATATTTTTACTCATATTAAAAGCCCCCAGGAAAAATCTTGGTAATGACTTGCAATTACTGAACAACTTAGAAATGAGATAATTTGTAAGTTGGTTTTTTATATGTTTTGATTATTTTGACAATTTGTTGTATTCATGTAACTAGAATATGTTTTTCTTTTGTATTTATTTAATGTTGCCAGAACAACAATAAAAATCAATCCCTGAGGAAGTTGGAAAATCCCAACGAAACGTAGGAAATATATTGATAAAATGCGATAAATTGTCTTTTATTTAATTAAGAATAAAAACAAAGACCTTAAAAGCCTGTCTAGAGGTAACTATAGGAGAAAACATTTTTGAAAATATAATCATAAAAAGGTCGATTAATAATAATAAGGAAAACTTATTTTTCAATGACAGTTTCATACCGTCTGCATTACATAGAAGTAGTTTAGTAATGGCTGACAGATAATCTGATATATATAAGCATTTGTTTATGAATTGATTAACGAAATTTATAATTAATTCATAATAAAATGCATTTAAGGTTTAATTTATTAAATTGATTTTAAATACATATTTGTTCTTACACTTTGTTTTTTTTTTTTATTTTTTATTTGTTATAAATGGACAACAATTTGTAATAGATTTGAATGTAAAAAATTTAAATACTTAATTGATTTTGATATGTATTTTATAATAAAAAATTTGAATGAAATCTAAACTACCCAATCAACCAAACAATATTATAACGATATCGTCTAGGTTATATAAATTATAATATATGATTTCGGTATTGTTTCCCGATAGTATTTAAATTGTACCGTTCCTTATAATATCGTTTTTCCATGAAAATATCATATCGTTTTTGCAATCATATCGTTCTCTGGTTTATTGGGTATGAACATGTCCTTAATGCAGGGTAGTCAAATTTTGCATTAGAAAGTGAATTAAAATAAAAACGCAATTTGCTTGTCAAAATAAATTTTGTTGATACTAGTGTGAAGTACCTATTTTTAAGCGAATGTGGTAATGACATATTTAACTCCCTTTTTGTAAGCGAATGTGGTAATGACATATTTAACTCCCCATTTGTAAGCGAAGGTAAGTACTTGCCTCCAATGGCATCACCGTGTTAAAAGAATGAGTTAAAATGCCAATGTAGAAGTGGTGAAGAGTGCAATGTAAGTTTTTGTTGGGCCCTTTCATTAATTTACACTATAGATATAATAATTTTAATGTTTGACATTCCATGAATCTCACATGGATAGAGATATCACAATGAAATTTTGAGGTTATGTAGACCGAAAAAATATTAAAACAATGGACTATAATGCATCCCAATTTTTGATTAAGAAATGCCCCAAATTCCCAATCCTGGTAAAAACTGTCACTATTTACCACTCGATATTGGTCACAACTTTCAGAAAATTATGGACATATTACAAAACATTGCTATTCCAATTTTATAAAAATCGGTGTGTTAAATTATTAGAATTGTTTACTTAAATTAATTTTTTTGTTTGAAAAAATTTTTTTTTGTATAGGACATGTGGAAGAAACAAATGTCAAATTGACTAAGAATGGCCATCTTTTGGTGAGATAGTAAAAATGAGTATTCAAATGTACTATCTTTATACACGTCTACATTCGCCTCGAATATACCACTACACGTATAGAAATATGCATAAGCATTTAATAATACTACATACCACTACTTTAAGTCAGCTTTCCTACCACTATAAAAAACGTTTAACCCTCTATTGATAACAGTTTGATATTATACATAATCCCCCGTTTAAAACAAAATCGCTAAAAAAAATTAACGCAAAAAGTCCGTTTCATCCGAATATCTCTAAAGGCAAAGAAGATAACCTACGCATTTAAGCATATTTTTTGTAGGTCAGCTTAAGTCTAATTTTTTCCAATCCATAAACACACATATTTTTCGCGAATTGTTAAAAGTTTGAATATCCGAGGTTACCACTCTACCGAACCTCTCTGGACCCGTGTTCTTTCAAATTAATTGCAGAATTATTTTCCAAAACAAAACGTTTGTAAACCCTTGTGTTATATTTCAGTATAATAAAAAGATAAGAAAAATGTTGGGAGTAATTTCATTAAAATTAAAAAAGTGTTCAACAGACAGTTCCAAACAGTTGCAAAGGTATATATGGGGCTAAAGCTTTCTGAAGGTACTAAGATCTCCTTAATCCCTTTTGACCCTAACAAGTTCTTAACTAAAATATAGAACCTGGGGATACATTTAATTACACATCAGGTACAAATGATACTATTTCTTAAAGACTACTATCCCACTAATAACCCAAAAAATGTTCACCCAGTATTGATAACAGTTTGCGAAAAATCATAATTTAGTTCCGATCAAATTTACAAAAATTAAGTTTTTTATAAAACAAATAAAAAATTGTTTCCCGCAGCATGTCAGACCCACAATTACCATTATTTTAATATAGTTTTTTGGATAACTTTGTTCTTATATGTTTGCTATTGAATGACATTAAAATTTTTGAAATTGGACATGGCAAAAAACTGGACTTTTGGCCGATGAAATTCAATTTTCAGCCACAGTGCGTCTGTTTATTTAGTAGTAATTTGTATCTGTTAAATGTTGCATCTAAATTGTGTAACCTTAAATTTATTTTAATATTCATAAACGTACTTGTACACATGTTGTTGTATTAAAGGTACCGGTTAAAAGTTAAAGGAGTTTCATGCGAATGTCAGGCAGTAAGAAGGCTAATCACAGTTATACATAATTAAATTATGTATTTTGGATATTTGTTTACTTTCATTGAAGTATTTGTACTTTTTGTTTAAATTTTATCCATAAAATTTTCATTTAATATTTCTGCTAAACATTTGACCCACGACATCTTTCTAAGTTAAACTTTTTTGGGGACCTTTTTTTACCAGAGTTTCTTCGTATTGGTGGGCGAATGTTAGAATCATTTTCAAAAAAAGGTTTATTTTTTCTGTATAATTCGGTTCAAATCTTATACGTGCCTAAAATTTTAACTTCTTTAAATTTTAAAAAGAAAAGCATAAGAAATTGAAAAGAAAGTTTTTTTAGGCAAAATGCTAAAGGACGTATGTATGTATTCCTAAGATGATACGATACAATATATTGAACTAAATTGACCATATTGACACACTCATCATCTGAAGAATTAATACAGAAAGAAAACAATTTTTATATTTTTTATAAATAAACTTTTATTTTAGATTTCAAAACTAAAAAAAATTGTTAACAGAATTTATTTTATTAAGTCAAAAAAGGTACAAGTCATTGCAAATTGCCCACAATGTTACCAGTCGTTAAAGTAATTATGGGAAGAGTTTTTGTAAAGTTTTGAATCCAATTTAAAAACTTTCAGGAAATAAACGCTACCATTTTTTGCCTGCTCCAGCCTGGTCTATATCAGTAGAATATCACATCAAAGAACTAAAAATTGTGTTAAATCACACGTCCTGGCTAATGTTGACCCTGTGAAAAATAGAATCCAATAAATCGCCACCGATTTTAACCCAAGATTTCTGCACCCTAAATTGGCTCATATAAACGAACTAGTTCCGTTTGAACTTTATTCCTAGCTTTAATTTTACTTTTATCTTTTTATCTCAAAAATAAAATGTAAATACAAAAAGTTTGTGTACAGCCACAGTGACAAATGCTAGGCGGTACTGTCCGTTTCATAACATAAATAGTATTGTGAGGGTACAAGAATTTAAAGAAATACGCTCAAGATAGTACTTGTTTCTTTTAAATCATATCAATACAGTAAAAACAGTATTTGAAAATTACGACGTGCAGTATGCGAGAATTTGTTTACTTATCTCTCGTATGTGACCTACACACGCAAAGAATTATTTTTGCAAAGAACTGTTACTGAAATATTATCAAAAAAATTAAAAAATTTTTAAGCAAAAATCGAACTAAACTGTCCTTAATAAAATGAAATGTAAAGTCGCCAACACTGGTCTACAAAAGTTCAAATTTGCTTAAACCATTTAAAAAAAAAACTGCAAAACGATTTCATTAGTAAAATGCAAGTTATTTTTAAGATGGATTTTCACATTACTAATGTGTTGTTTCCAAATGACAGACAAGTGTTTGTGTAGTTGAATAAATTTTACTACGCAATCACTTGCCTGTTATTTAGAAACAGTACCCATGTTCTGTAACTTTGGTGAGAACTTCTCGCATCGAAAACATGTGAAAGAAAAAAGGGTGTCTGTAACTCATGTCGAAAACTATCAAAAGCGATTACGTCGTCCCGTTATAAATGTCATAATATTCCACTCGAAGCCGATACTCAATTGCAGATGTTGAGAACGCCAGTCAAACATATCGCTAACGGCGACCAAATTTGACTAAAATTGAAAAATTTTCAACGACTGCGCCGAAAAAACAACCGTTGGCTATACCAAAAAATGTAAAGTGCGGCTTTAATGATTGTGGATTACCAAAATGACTTGAAAACATTCGTATATTTTTCAAAAATGTTGAAAGCAAAATAATTAAACAATAAAAAAATCTGCAAGAACAAAATACTTATCTATTCCGTGTTCATATTCATTGCATTTTTAATTTATTTTTTAGTGTTAAAATTTTTTCTCACCCCATTTTTATGCGTGAGTTTATTTGACAGTTCAAAGTGGGAACTTTCTCACAAAAATTTTACAGACACACATTTTCTGTAAATTGGCGAGTAATTTCCTTACGTGACAGCAATTACTCGCCAAAATGTTAAAGACGCAGTTAAGTGAGAAAAACAGCTGTTTGTTTCTATTTATGGCATTTTTGTTTCATTTCTCATATTTCAATCGAAAAGTTTCTCGACGCGGGAGTGACAGAACATGGACACAGCACATTATTTTTTACAAATATACGGTGTAGTGTGCATATAAATGCAAATGATCATGAGTGCAACACTTGATAATACATGTTTGTGCGTATTCCTATTTTTTTAATTTAAAAAGCAAGTGCATTGAACAAAAGGTTTAATGACATGAAAAGTCAGCATAATTTTGATTTCTTTTTTTTTTTATATATTTTATTGTACGGTTTGAGTGAAATCATATTGTAGCGAGTTAGAAATGAGTAAAATTAAGTTATGGACCTTAGAAGTCACTCAAAAATGTCAATGTAAAATTTTAGATATTAAGGTCGATAATAAGGAATTACCCCCTTATGCAAACAAAAAAGTTAAAGTTTACATTAGTTAACCAACACATTAGGCCCATAAACTTTTGCTAGGCTTAATTTATTAGTTAAATAATGTGAGCTTTAACTTTTTTTGCATAAGGGGGTTAATGATTAACGTGAAAGAGAAAAGACCAGTCGTTTTATTTTCAAAGAGTAGTAACATATAACAACGGCCAACGGCCTGGGAATCGGGTAAAATTGGAATCAATGGAGATTTCGATTTCAATTTATTTTGAAAATTACCGTTGCGTTTCCTTAATTTAAAAGAAGTTCTGATACAGACAAGAAATATTCAAAGTTTTAAGTTTGTAGAAAGGAATAGTTTAAGGAACATTTAAAACATTGTTTTTAAAATTTTTTTTATTTTATTTTCACTCGAATTCGATTTGCAAAACATGGCTGTTAAAATTAGATACTAAAATTTTTTCTAATAATTTTTGTTGCATAAAAAATGCAATACAGTTTTTGAATTTATTTAAGATAAATTAGCGCAATGTCGGCATTCCTCGGAATTTTCAGCAAACCCAAGTTTTCGTTATTTCTTTAGGAGAATCTGTAGCCCCTAAAGGAAGAGTCCCCAGGTGGCAGATAGGGGAATGAATCCCAGATAAAGGTGGTAGGACTAGAATCAAATAGCACCCGCAGATCAAGAGGTATACATGGAGTCTGTTTCTCCATATTAGGAGCGGCTTAAGCAGCGTCTGATTCCAGAGGTGTGGCTGTTATCAAATTGCCGGTCTAGCTGGTCAGCTGGCAGCCCCAGTTCAAAATCAGTTGCGTCCGGTTAATCTCCTGATCGCCTTAAAACACTTGATCACAAGAAGCAATTACAATCACACACCACCTCGATTTGGATGATAATAACAAAAATAACAAATGTTTTCGTTAAAGTCATTTGGAAATATTACAGATTGCTAAATCGCTGTCTTTTTTTTCTTTATTTAGTTAGAAGATGAGTTCATAGGAAAAAAACCAAAATTCAAAAAAAACAACGGATATTATGAGGGCCGACCTAACAAAGCAAACAACAAATTCTCGAAAATTTTTCTTTATACAGTTTGGCAGCGATTGTCCGATTTCACCGATTAATTGAGGTAAAATGTTGCACTCGTTGTATTTAATCAATCTACACACTTGTAGGATATGTACCAATACATTTTTAATTACTACTTATTTTATTATTAAAACAATCACTCGAAAAACATCTTATTGAGCTACTTAATATGACTCTGCATTCCGAAAGTGTTAAAGACACGGTCACCCCTACATCTAGTAAAAGTTCTGATAAGTCTACAAAAACTGACCTTTGGAGCGATTGTAAAAATCTTAAAAGAAAAATTGGAGAAGAATGATCCTCTGTCCATCCTACGCCGTCGTTCAGCTAAAAAATAAGTCGAGATATACCTAAGATCTTCTAATTTTTCTAGAGGCGCAGATCAGTTTGTTTACTGGCGGTATTAAATATTATAGTCAAAATTTAAGACAATGGCGCAGAAATACTTAAGTCGACAAAAGGGTTCATTCACTTCTGAGAGACGATTTTTTACTGCAGGTCTGCTTCAAGTTGTGAAATTATCTCCGCAAAAGTTGAGAATAATTTGTTTTTTAAACAAAAATCTTATTAATATTAATTTGGAATATTAATAATCGCATACACTAAAGGTTTTCATGATATCGCTTAAAATTGCCATTTTTGCAAATGGATAAACTTGCGAGACTCATTTCATGAAGACCCTATTTAATTTTTATGTTATTTTAAGCAATTAATATCAGTTTGTAAGAAACGTCAATGCAAAAAAAAAAATTTAAAAATAAATTATATTCCTATTGTTTCGACCTTTTTCAATTAAATATTATCTTTTAATATATTTTTATTAAGCTTTAGGTCACTTTTTTATAAAAAACAATTTAAATATCGAAAAATAAATAATATTTAAATTGTTTTTTATTAAAAAGTGACCTAAAACTTAATAAAAATATATTAAAATATAATATTTAATTTTAAAAATATTAAAAATAAAAGTTTAAATTTGTGATTAAAATGTGAAATTTGTTTTTAAAAATGCATAGGGAAAGCCAAAAGACTAATTTGTTTAAATTATTGAAGGAATTTAGTGTTTGTGATTTATAAATACTTGATTTTTCATTGAATCGACGGTAAGAATAACAACAATCTGTTTATATAAATGCACAATTGAACAGCGCAAGTTTGCGAGTCAAAATTGTTGGGCAAATGTACGAAGTTTGTGGAAAATAATTCTCATACAATTTTTGACAGTTCATTTGCGAGAGCGTAAAAATGCAAAGTTTGCACTGGCTTCGAGCCTTTTAAGCGATATCATGAAAACTCATACTGTTTTTTTGTTTAAAAACTAAATTAATTTAGCATGAAATTAAATGAATTCAGTCGTTTTTTAAGTCTTTTTGAAATCATGATAGAATAAGTACAAGGTATAGTCATTAGAAATTTTGTTCTCAATTTTAAAACCCATATAACGTCAAACCATAGAAAATAAGGAAAAACTTAAAACAAGCGTCAAAAATCAAATATATTAATTTAATTTTTTGAAAAATTTCTTAATTTAAAATTTTTGTGATACCAAATTTTAACCAAACATCAATTTCAAATAAACAATATATTGAATAAAATATAGTTTTATATAAAAAAGTAATTTTGTAATATCTAAGAAGCGCAAAATATGTTGAAATTTAAGCATTTGCAAATGAGTAACAATTCATTGTTTGACATTACATGGGTAAATAATGACAACTCTCCCTAATGAACATACCTGGTGCTTAGATTACATACATATGGAACTCCCTTGTCAAAATCCTAAGTCTGTTTTCAAAAAAAAACTTAAGTGATGAGAATGTATTAGTAAAAATGTTGTCATTGTGCTAGTTTGAAATAAATATTCCCCACATTCCCAGCAAACACAAATAAAAGGTCTGAAAAATAATATGGATTTCAATTGAATTTTATTAAGAAATTCACAAAAAGTTCTCTTATTTTTAAAAATGCTATTAGTTTTGAATGATATTTAACCATTTTGTAGCAATATATATTTCAGAATGGATTTAATTAAATATCATTATTAATTTTACATCAAAATTTACTGTTTGCTGGGAATATTTCGCCACTTTAATGATATTTACCTAATTTAAAAAACAAATGAGAAAGCTCGACTACCTAATACCCTACACCAAACCCAAATTTTCGAGAGTGTGCCCTGTTTGGGATAAATGTGCAATAATGAACGCGCCAAAACAAAATTATGTTATTAGTTTAAGATTCATGTACTTATACGAGTTCTTTGAGCCGAATATTATCTAGATATCTACATCTGAATAAGATTTTTGGGAAAGTTTTTTAATGGGACCTGTGGTCAATTCTGGACCTTCATGTCATGACATTCAAGTTATCGTCACCAAATTGCGTATCAATACCAATATTTATAAGGTTTTTATGACGTTAAAAGATATACTGGGGACGGTATTTTTATGGTAGCTGTGGTCAGATAGAGTCCGATTCAAATAAAATTCAGTTGAACGATTAAGGTTTGAATAAAATATTTCTGGCCTAAGTTCAATCGAAGTACCAGCATAATAAGATCGTTGCATATAAACCATGGAAGACTCCATTCTCGAAAGAAGTTAATATAGGCGCTTTATGAAGGCCAATTCCTGCTATTCGTCCTTATGAATATTTAATAACTTGTACCAAATTTCATCAAATTGTCTCTGAAATTGTGAACTGTTATTTGCGTAGAAAGGTATAAAGCCAGCCGGATGAACGGATATCGTTAGATCGATTCAGGAGGTAATTCTAAGTTGATCGGTATGCTTCAATAAGGGTCAAAACCCTATATTTTTATGTGTTACACATATCATTTAATTTCTTTTAAAAAATTTAAAAGAAACACATCAAAAAAAATTTATAAAAAAATTTATAAAAAATTTTTTTTAATTGTTTATTTTTTACAAAATATTTGTCAAAAAATTGAGGTGAACTTTTACAAGTGTGTTGAAAGCACATTTCCTATATTTGTGAAGAGGTAAATATATATATTTTTTTCAATTTTCAGGAAGTTTTGTATCTATGTAATCTATGCCTGGTACTTATTTTACTATGATTGTTATCAATTTTAAATATTAATAATCTCTTACTATGTAATTTTGTAAGAAATTACTCTGCTTGAGTTTTGTTAATTATACCTTGAATTTAAATTTAATATTCGTATCGGTATCGGCGATATTTCTTCTTGAGTATCGGTATCGGTATCGTATCGGCAAAAAGGCGTATCGTTCCCTTCCTGCTATTAAAAGTTACTTCTCAAAATAATATTAACGTTACGAATACGTATACTTAATGAGATTACAGAAATATCAAGTATACGTTTGCCTTACACTAAACAAACATTTAGATATGTTTGTATTAATAAATTAAACAAATTTTAAATAATGAAATGAAAAGTTTTACTTATCGCTCATTTGCTGCAACAAAGTCATAAGTCAGAAATCGCAAATGTTGACTTAATATCACTAATGCATAGGAATCATTCGTATGAAGATATGTTGTATGTAAATTTAAACCCTTTAAGTCGCTTTATGCAAAATTAATATTATTGAGTTATAAAGATGTTGCACCAAACGAGCAATGTGTATATAAAAATTCAAAAGAATAAACATAACTGTGATGTGCCATAATAATTTAAACATTGTGATGTGCCATAATAATTTAAACAATAAGCCAACTAAAAACCATTAAAATTACAAAACATTAAAAAAAAGAGATTTCAAAAAATTCAAAAGTATTTAAACAGTCTTTCAAAAAATCCCTGAACGTGGTTAATAGGAGTAAATAATTTAGAGGTGTGTGTTGTAAAAAAGAGGCATAATTTAATTACTGCGTTTAAATAATTTAATTTCAAAATTTAAATTATTATATTTAATGTTTACTTTTGCACATTGTATAATGTAATGAGATGCGATGCGATGCGATGCGTTTTAAATACGAGCGAAGTAATGAAATGCGATGTGATGATACTCATTAACTTAATGAGTTGTTATTGTCAGTAATGTAAATACTAAAAAGAAAAAATAATAAAATTTGTTAACAGAAATACCAGCTGACTCGTTCACTCGTTTTCTGTTGTTGTCTGGCAGTCAGAATGCATGTCTGTATGTTCGCCTGCCTGCCTGCCTTTCGTTCGGTTCGGCTTGGCCATGTTTAATTAGAAAACAAAGTAGGTAAAGCTAATTAAGAGACCAAATACAACGACAAACATAATAAATGTTTTAAGGGCCTAATTTGTACAATGAGTATTATCTACAAATAAAAGAGCCTCTTTCTCTTACTGCCATTGACTGACTGAATGGCTGACTGGCAGGATGCCCGGCTTCTTGCCACCAGCCATTGTTTGTTAGTTTGTTTACAACATTGTTTTATTTATTTAATTATTTATTATCCTGACTTTGCCTAAATGTTTGTGTTTTGTTTTGTGTATTTAATTTTAAAAAAAGGGGTTTTTGTTGTGAGCTTTAAAGTAAAATTTTTGTTATTTTAGAGTATTTTAGCAAAAACAAAAAACTTACCAAAACTACAGTGGGTTTCTAACATCTTTTTGGGATTTGTTTTTATAACCACATTTATTTAATTTTTTTTTTCCTTTTTTTTCTTGTTTAAAGCTTTTACAATTTGTTTTTATTAATTCACTTAATTATATTGTAGGTTATGTTTTTAGGAAGATTACGGTTTGTTTAAGTTGTACAAGCGCGACATACTTTTTTTTAAATTATGTTAAATTTATTTATTTATTTTAAATTTGTTTTTCTTTTGTTTTTTATTTGGCTTCAATTAAAGTTTAATAAACTCTAGGTTTCAAATGGTTAATAAATTTATTTGCGTGTATCTCTTAATAAAGTGCTCTTTCTTTTGAGTATGTATTAAAATTGTGGGCTTAACCTAAAAAATGTTAATAAAAACTAACAATGACTTTGATTATTCTAAGAAAGTGTGTGCAGAAAAAGGAACAAAAAAAAGGGTTTTATTTCTACAGGATTTATTTTAGTTTTCATAACAAATTATTTAAAGGATGAAATGCATATTGTCCTTTTCCTAGTCAAATTTACACCTTTGCCTTTTCACAGTAAATTATGTAAATTAAGGTAAGTTTTTCTAAAAACATAGAAAGCAGTTTTACTTATTAAGTCACACGGTTATGGTTGGGAAGTCAGATTAATTTAACATAAAGTGTGAAAATGTTTTAAAATTTTAAGTGGTACAATTAAAACTTTAAATTTGCATGATTAAATATTCGTTTATTTTAAACGGATTACAACAAAATTTATTTGGGCATTTCCACCAAAAAGTTTACTTTTTGCCATATTACGCCAACAAGCAATTCAGCTTTTATTAAGATCCATGTTGTTTAAATATTTTCCCCGCTTTATAATATTTTCTTTGAAAAACAATTTTAAGGGCTAAAGCCCCACTTAGCTGACAGTAACAGTAATGTTACCGTACAGTAAGAAAGTAAGACAATCTATTTTCCACAGATTTAGACGTTATGGTCTTACTGCTAAAGGCTAGATTACACTATTATACTTTATATTAATACATGTCAAAAACTCAAGTAATATGACAAAGTGTGATAGTCTGAATGCAATGTGTCACAAGTATTACGAAAAAAGTTTGACATCCCATACGACTTCATCGTTTTTTGAAATTTTTCTAAACGCTAATACTTTTCATTGGATCAGGGTTGCATTTTAATAAAAGCATGTTCATGTGTGATAGTGTGACTACAAACTGTAATGTTACATTAGATTTTTTGACAGTCACAACAAAACTCATTAGATTTCCATCTCACAAAGTATTATGGAATACGTAAGGCTTGTGAGATAGTGTAATCTAGCCTTAACTATAATCGTAATAATTGCTTTACACACAACAAAATGAAGCAGCTGATTTGCAACGTTACTGTTACTGTCAGCTAATTGGAGCATTAGTGAGGCGAAAGTTGCTGTACCCGTAACGTACCGTACTGTAATGCAAGCAAATTGGTGCACTTATGTATTCAAGATTAAAAACATGTTTTTTTACATACATAAAGAATAAAGCATTAGCTTTAATAAAACAACAATAAATCACACAGTGATGGAAATTAGAAATGTTCAAATGGCTACAGCTGTGTAGAAAAAGAACCAAGTGATTTAAATGACATTAAGACAGAATTTTCTGTTTTTTTTTTTTGAAGGGTGACTGAGCAGTTGACCCGTACTGATGCATTGCTTTGTGTTGGAACTAGGAAAATACGTTATTGAACGGAGAATAGAGGGAGTAGTGCTCGTGTACAATCGACTTATTCATATTGAAAGTAAGAGGGAAGAATTCAGCAGGAAGGTTATTCCACATATGAACAGTCCGGCCAAAAAAGAAACGAATTTTCCCTGTTATGCGTTGTACGAAGCACCGGCCAAACGACCAGAAAAGTATGGGTTTTTGAGGGAAACGTGGATAAAAGTACGAGTTTCGGGAACCAGATCCCTAAGTTCATCAAAACATTGTAGTAACGATTAAGCAGGCAAATACTAACCACATTCCAGCGGTGCTTAAGGGAGTCAATAGAATTGGATACCCTATTGCTAGCAATGAGAACCTTCGCCCTCTACTGCATGCGATTGAGAAATTCCACAATCGACTTAAAAGCACCGGCCCACATATAATAGTTGTATTCGAATTCGATTTCCAGAAAATGAGTGATAATTTTTTAAAATTTTTATATGAAACTTTTCAAATTTTTAAATCCTTTTTTAATATTAAGTGCTGTGTTCACAACATAAGTGGTCGAACGTGTAGTAAAATTTATATAAAATACACTCAAAAAACTGAGTGCTTTTCATATAAATTTTAATACACGTTCATTCACTAGGGTTATGAAAACAGAACATTAAAATTGTAAAACAGATCATTTATGATCATATACATATAATAAATTTTTTATCACACTTCAAATCGAATGGCAAAAGGTTATTTCTCTGTGACACAGTGTTATTTCAATAAGCATAACTATATAGACATACAAACAATGAAATTAATGATACCGGTTTATAAAAGTAAATAGGCATGTAGTCAACAGATATAAAATAGATATAAAAAGTTTAAAAAAAAAAAATTTTGAATTTATTCTGAAATCGCTCCAAAGTGAATTAAGTAGTCCACTTGCAAAGTCCGCAATGTTAAAAAAAAAAACAAAATTCTGAGAAAATCGATTAAAACAGTTTTTTGAAAGTGAACTGCTTAAAATGCGAATCACCAATATATGCAACTTTTCACAAGACTTTTTTTAAAAATTTGATTCGAAATTGTTTATTGGGAACAAAACTTAAAAAAACTCATGTTTCGTTGTTTAATGATCAGAAAAAAAATTCTTTCACTTTCAATTATTATTTATATTCATATTTCCTATAAATTTTCAAATTTAATCAGCCATGTCACGGAGTACAATTCCGTTCGGAAGCGGAATTCATTCCGTATTTTGGTGCTTCAAAAAATTACGAAAAAAAACCATTTTTTTTTTTTTAATGAACGGAATGGGACTTTTCTGTATCTTGAAGTTGCAGACAGAAAATGGCATTGTTAGGTGACCATCATGGCGAACATGGTTTCTAAGACATATGTTTAGCCAACGATGGCAGCACATGGACGAAACATGAACATGAACAGTCTACATGAGTAGAATTCATGTGCGACATGATGTTCTTACGGACTTGATGGATATTGGAGACGGGTAGTTAATTAAATCGAACAAAAATAAGAGAAACCCTCTAAGACACACTTAATTGTTTAAGATCTATTGCATACTTTAAGGGGCTTCTAATAATAATCAGCATTTACTGCTGTTTTTTATACCCTCCACCATCTTTTGTGGGGAATTCCGGAATGCCAAGTTTGTCATTCCGTATGAAACTTTTGTAATATTCATCTAGGACCCCTTAAAGTAGCTATTCTAAGTCGACTTAGCCACGTCCGTCTGTTGAAAAAACACTCACTTTCAAAATACTAAGCAATAATTTCTAAGCAATTTGGGATTACAACCCAGCACAATTGGTACAGTGGGAAAAGAGTTATAAGCCCAAATGTGGAACAACCACCCTAAAAAATTTGTTACAAAAATTAACATAAATTGGTGACCGATTTTAATAAATTTATGCAAAATTCATTTTATACGACAGAAAATTAAACTACGAACTTTTTGAAAGATCGGTCCATAATTTACCATAGAACCCATATAAAGCCCATTCCCGGAAAACACTTAAGATCGCGTAGAAATGTAACGAATAACTCTATTGTAGTAAAATTTGATTTGTCATAGTGCCATCAGATAAGAAATCATTTGGCTCAATTTCGTGAAGATCGGTAGTACTCCCAAAACCGTATCCAAATATGCTCTTGTAGTAACATTGGATATGTAATAGTTTCGTTCGATTTGAGTCCACTCGTGCAAATTTCGTGAAGATCGGTACATAATTTAACATAAGCCCATAAAAAGCCTATTCTGGAAAATCATTTAAATATGACTACACTCTTAACAAATAAGACATTGTGGTAAAATTTAGTCCAATTTAGCTTTTTAGGGCTAGAAATACCACCGTGTTATTTTGTGATAATCGGTCCATAATTAAGTATGTGTCCCATATAAAGAGTACTTTCGAGAAGCAATTAAATTCTAAAAAATATGAGTTACTGTATTTAAATTTGGTCTTATTCCGGGTTTTTTAATATTTACTAGGGTTCGGGTTTTATAAAGATTTGCTTACAATTTATAGATCCCATGAAAAGATCACTCCTGAGGGTATAAAAGATTCGGCACAGCCGAATATTGCACTCTTACTTATTTAATATGGCATATAAATCTTAATATACTTGTGTTTGTTTTCACATGCATCCAAAAACACTTTAAATAATTTTTTTTATAAAATTCAAACTTTTAAAATACGTAATTTTTTCGCAAATTTTTGTTTTTCTAAAAGAATTTAAATTAAAATCCAAAGCACACATACAGTTACACAAACAAAAAAAAACATATACACAGGCACGTTTATTATTTTTAGTAATTGTATTGGTTTTGGTATTGCAGTTGTTATTTTTCGGCAACATAAGCATTGGCAATTTATTACATATTGATCTGGTTGGTATTGAACTCGTATTATTGTTAAGAAATAGTAACTCTACATCTTCATATTTGTTTATTGTTATCGATACACGGTACAAGACTCGTGCTCAAATTCGTATTCCTACATGTTTAGAAATTTATGTTGGGACATTACGTGATTTCATTTTATTTCTGTTTTGTTTTTATGTTTTTCTTGTTCACTTCTATGTTTTTTTTACTGGCTATATAATGGTACTTGAGAAGGAAGTATACAATTTGTATTTTTAGTGTTTGATTTTGTTTTATATGTTTTCCGGCGGAGCTTTTTTAACGTATCCAACTTAACCGTTCTGTGTTTGAAATGAAACTAAACTCAAGTGAAATCGTCTGGTACCGACTCAACTCGTTTCTGCCTCATCACAACAATAATAATACGCACACATACTCACTCATACATTAAATGGAGAAGAATCAGCAAATATTTGTGTATGCATGTATATAAATGTGTGTGTGTGTTATGAACTTAACAACAAGAACAACAGGCAATGGCACTTAATAATATGGGCCAAATATAACGAAAGTATTTTTACTTTTTTCTTTGTTTTTGTAACAATTTTGCTTCAACATTGATGCTAATGACACAAACAGAAAAAGGGCAGGCAACAACAAACCAAAGCTTTAAACAGTAAATGCAACAATTTTACAATAAAAACAACATATAGAAAAAAAACGTTATAATAAGGAAAAATCTCTTTTGCCTGTAATACGAAATATGGCCAATATATATTTTAAAATAACAATTCGTTTAACATTTTCCTTTAAATAAAAATCATGTTAAATAATTCAAAATGCATCTTAAATAAATTTTTTCATTAATTTCATTAAATTGTAGAGTCCTGCGTTCTAAAATCCCGTTCTCTTTTACTCATACCCTAAATGTAATCTCTCACATTTTGACTCTCTATTACTTAGAAATACAGGGAAATTTTATTTTCAAAAGAATTTTTTTTGTTTGTTTGCTCTGAAAAATCAGCTGTTTGTAAGTTCGTAACGTATACGCTTTGTTGTCTGCCTTAACAAAAATTGTGTTAAATTTTTCTTTTAAGGTCCTTAATCACGATTGACAGCTGAACTTTAAACACACACATATAAAGCTATAGTTATACGTAAATGTCGGTCTTACATACACCACTACTGACCAACATTCGAAATGAATCTGGTTGGATAAAAAAAAAACATTTTTACCACTATTTGTTTGTTCTTATTTATAAAAAAAAACGTAATTTTCAAAAAATAAAACTAAGAAACACACTTCACTTTAAATGAATTGATTTGTCACTTTCTAGAATTCTATTTATGTCATTCATACTTTTTACCCTCCATCACCAGTGGTGAATGAGGGTATACTTAGTTTGTCATTCCGTGTGAAACCATTAAAAATTCAGAAATTTGCAAAGAATTTTTTTAAATTCTGATGCGAAATCGATAAAATCAGAACCTTTTCAAATTAAAGAACTCAATAAATAATAAAAAAAACTAAAGTTCTTAATTTATTAATCATTAAAATATTTACAAGTTAAGCAAATACATTTTGTTCGTACAAGCAAAAGTGAAAAATATCTGCAAAATCAAAAAAAAAGTTTGCGGTTTATACAAAATATCTATAATTATTTAAAAACTACCTGTGGCACTAAAAACAACTTAGAAAGTATATAGTGCGTCAAGCCCGACCATATGACACCCTACACCGCAGTATTTATAGACAACTTTTCAGGAAAATACCCCATTGTAGACCCATAGGCGATTTGTTGCCGACAATATCATCTGAGCAGCACGCCGAAGGAAATTGCATCGGAGTTGTCGGACAACGAATTGTTAAGAAACTTTTTATAAGAGTTACACATGAAGTCGGTTTTCATGTATCTTAAGGGTAAGTGCTCTGCCATAAACATTTATTTATAAACTATTAAGAAAACGTTAATATTAAAAGAAATGCTTGCAAATAAAAAATTGTCTTTAATCATATATAAATAAATACACATGTAATTTATGTGCGTGTATGACTCAGGAGTGACTTTAAAAAGATCGCAATACATGGAAAAAAGACAACATAAAAGAAGCAATTCCTTCTCTGGAACTTCGAAGAGAGTTACGCGAAAAGTTGTTTGCGTTGAAAACGAAAGAGGTGATTGCATAAAAGATAAAACTCAAAAAAACCACTACTCATTTTGTTGAGTTGTAGTTTGGAGGAAGTTTGTCATAAATAGAAACTCGCATACAGTGTGCGCCAAAAAGATTTAAAAAAAAGATGGGTCTTGAGTAACTGCGTACGTGGCCAAAAAATTTTGATTGCTGATTACACACGCAGAGAAAAAATGTGGTTGGGCATGGTTACGGCAACTATGTTTATTGTAACAATATATTGTTGTCGTACACAAAATATTGCTGTTTTTATTTAATATCAACAATATTTTAGTTACTGTAAATATGTCAATGTTTATCGCAATTATAAATTTAAATATGGTTCACTGAAAAATAGTAATTTTTATAACAACTAAATAAAACATATTATATTCCTCACAACCATTTAATGATATTTTATGGCCATTACATGATAACTTTCTATACTTGTACTCATAATATGTTTAAGATGCAAACATAATATCTTTACTCTAATAATATTTTTTTATTGCCATTTGTAAAGTAATTTTGCATCAGTTGTGTCGTTTGTTTTAGATATGCCTATTGAATTATTTGTTATTCAGTGGTTAAACAATGTAAAAAAAGTACCAATTATAAACCAAGTTTAAAGAAATTAAAAAATTAGGAAATTGTAGGTACATAAAAAAAAATTGTAAAGTGTCACAATATAAAATATCAATGGTTAAAAAAAACTTTAATATTGTTTGAAAATGGTGCAAAAATATTGACCATTGTTTTTTGTTATTTTAGAGAAAAAAAATGAAAATTCTATAAAATAATTTATAAATAATTGCGACTTACGACAAAAATAGGTTAAAAATATTATGTTTAAAGTTGCATCATATTATGATGTGAAATATCTGTAACAGTTTTACGTTAAGGGTGCAAGTGAGTAAATAAGCATAAATATATATTAAAAATATTTTTTGATTTTAGAATCAATCTACATATTATTATGATTAACATGATAATAATATTATTACTTCTTAACTTATTATTATTAACATCATAATTATATGATAACATTTAATTAGAATAGAATGTAATAAAAACAAATTAGGATTAAGGGAAAAAGATTATGATGTAATAATACGAATATATTTGGTCATAATATGATTTAATAATAATCGAAATAAGTTCACTACAATCATGAATCTTATCATAATATGTTGCTCTTCGAATATGTTTACCCCAACCATGTTTTTTCTTTGCGTGCAGCTTGAGACATTTCCTCTTGAAAATTTCAGATTGAAATTGACTTTCAGCCTCTGAACCAAGGAAAAGATCAATTGCTGTTTTCAGTTTTACCCTACGAGTGCAGGCAATTGATGACTGAGTGAAGTTTATTTTATTAAAATTTCTGATTTTGTAAGACATTCTTTACATTTATATCCAACAAGCTTTTACTCGTGACTACGTTCACGTGAAATTTATAGAAATATATAAAGAAAAGAGATTATCATATAGTAATGTACAGAAGTACTTACTCTACATCAATACTTATTTTATGTTAAAATATTCCAATAAATTCATTTCATTATAGGACTTATTATTTTTATGTTTTGAGCACTTGATGCTCTTGTGCAACCGACATTCGAAAGTCCATATCAAAAGCAAGGGGTCTCTGTATATTCCGGCAACTGAACCATATGTAATCTGTTTACCAAATTCATCAAAAAGAGCAAAAGTACCCAATGTACCATTTTACATCATTAAATTATTATTATCCTATATTTTAATCTGGACCATATGCTATCATAAAACAAATTTTTCGAAAAGAGAAAAAGTAGCACGAGTACCAGCTTTCCTCATTTAAGCCCCTAGAAAGAAATGTATAATCTGTAATTACCAATTTTATCCCGTTTTTACCCCTTAAAAAGTACCAATTTTATTCCTTTAAAGTACCCTATATTTTAATACGGACCATATGCAATCTGCATACCCAATTAGTCAAAAAAAAAAAACATTACCAAAGTACCAAGTTGTTCCTCTTAAAAAGTAACCTAAATTTGAAGATCGGCCATATGCCCAACTACTACGAAACTTTATCCAAATCCATTTAGCAGTTTCGTTTAATTGAGCTAAAACTAACGAAAATCTAAATATAGAAACTCTCACATTAGTAGGATCAATAAATATATGTATGCTAGGGCACTGCTTCACGTTCAGTACATAGCCAATAAAAAATGGAGCTTCCAGCGAAGCAGGCTTGTAAGAGAGAAACGTAAAAGTTTCTCTTACAATATCGCTTACGGAAGACATGAATTTTATATGGCGAGTTCCCACTTGAAGCAATACATTTTTGACACAGAAAGCGCTTTATTCAGCGCAAATAAAAATTAGTGAACGCAACGATCAGCTTTGCACACTGAATTTCTTGTTACCGTTATTCCTTAATATGCTCCCTTACAAACCTGCTTCGTGGTAAGGGAATGTCGTGGCTCTTCAAATTTTATATATTTTTTTTTTTTAACTTATACAGCATTCGTTCACTTACCATACTGCATCTTCGTTGAGTGGGGTTTCTCTCGGGCTTAGTCCGATATCTTATGCTCTTATCTATTATTTTTATCTTTTCTTATGCTTTCGCTATTTATATTACCTACTTTGCATCTATATATATATCAAAGCAAGGCATCACAATGGACCACATTGGTCTCTGGGTGAAGATGTGAAGGAGACTTCACACCAGACTTTCTACCACCTACATATTGTAGATGTTGGAAAAATCAAAAGCAGCCCATAATACTGAATATTTAATTTCTCTTTCCTTTTCCTGGATTTTCTAAACATTTAAAATCTTCCATTATGTCACTAGATTCCTGTTTTGATGTTTTAAAATGTTTAACACTTCTAGTTGTTCTGATTAATTCTGTTGATATGAGAAGATTTGAAAAGAAACAGTACGTGAAACAAAAAGCTATTGACAGCAAACACTCACTGAACCAAAAAGTGTTCATAATTTTAACAAACAACGTTTATTAAATAATTGTTATTGACTCCACGTACCTTTTTGGTTCAGTGCTTATGTAATTAAAATGAAGATCACTGAACACCTTCTTTGTTTGTATGAAAAAAATTTTCTAAACAAATACCTTTTAAATATGCGACGAAACAATTAAAAACACAAAAAAAAATATGTCAATATACTACAAAAAGTTAAAATTTTCGTTACATCGGTTAATCGTTTAATCGATTGAAATTACTCGGTTTAATCGTTAATCGAAAATAGGCACTTTTAAATTAACCGATCAATTAATCGGGTAGTAATTAATCGGTTAACCGAATGAATACCCTTTTACATTCCTAACAATTTAAGAATATGAACTTAAATTTAAAAATATAATCATAAACTAAGATTTTTAACACGAATGCTTTCCTAAACCCGATCTCAAATCAAGAATTTTATTAACAGAATATTCTTAAATTATTGAGAATGTATTCTTAATTGTTAATAAGTACGCAATCTTAAGCTCGATCTTAAAATCAGAGTTTTTTTCGAGATTGTGATCTTTTAATTAAGAATTTTGGACGTAAAATCTTGATTTTTAGCACGGGTTTCCCCTTAGTGTAGAAGCTATCGCAAAAGTTATTGTCGTTAAATTGTATGTCAATATCGGTATCTTTAAGAAGGTTTTGGCATTAAAAGCTTTATTCGGAAGTAGTTTTTGTATGGGAGCTATGGTCAAATATGGACCGATTCCAATAAAAATAGACTGAATTAAAATGCAATCAGAAAATGCTTGGACTAAATTTCATTTAAATATCAACATAAAAAGATGTTTTATGGTCACAAAGACACACTAAAGATATTATGTAGGTAAAATTTAATCTTAAAACGGATCATTTACATTCCATTTAAAATAAATGAATTTTACATAAATTTTTATATTTTTTTTTTTTTTAACATGTCCAGCAAAAACTTTACTTACCTGGTAAGTTAGCAGGTAATGTTGGAGACATATGAACACTACTTATTTTTCGGCTGAATAACTGCTTATTTTTGTTCGAGTTGTCCACAGAATTAAGTACAATTACACAGAAATAAGTTACAATACACTTACTAGAAGCCAAAAAATGACTTGTTTTTATTTTACTTGCGCTTGTTAATAGACCTTATAAGTAGTTATTGGGCTCGTTACCAGTAAGTTAGTAATCAGTACTGAAAACAACATAACTAATAAGTAGGTATTGAACTGATTATTGGTCCTAGTAAGCGAATATTTAGTAGTGACAATAATTGAATTAAAAAGTAGTTTCTGATGTCATTACTCGTAAGGACTTATTGAGGTTTTCAGAATAATGGCAAATGTAATGACAAACACTTACCAGGTAACGTATGAAATAACTACTACCTATTACCAAAATTCAAAAAGTTTTTCCTGGGTGTATACGGTGGTATCGATACTACAACAAGTAACAACACCAAAAAACACAACAATGTATTTTTTTGTTGCTTTCGTTGATCGAAATGTCAAAAACACAAGAAACTTTTGACATTTCTCTCTAGTAAAAAGAAAAGGAGCACAGCTGTGCTTGCAAGTCCACCTGAAAAAGGAATTCTCCTTGAAATTTGTTTAGGCATTATGTGAAATCATAAACAGACTGTTAATAGGCTTGGTCCTTATGACAGTTAAAGTGCACATGCCAAGCTCCATCAAATTATATCTTAAATTGCGACATGTCGTCAGCCAGTCGGACGGAAGTCATCCTGAGTCGACCGGTATATTAAAACGATGGTCTAGGACCAATATTTTTTATGGTTACATACATTAGCACTAATGCATAATTTCCTTTCTACTATTGTGGTGTGGCCAGTCTTGCCTAGGCTTACCAGACGGTCTTGATTTACAAGAAATTTCGGTGCTCGTTAAGAATTAAGTAAAAATATGTTGTGTTAAGATTTTTCAAAGCCCAACCCAAAAAATACTTTATTATTTTTTAAATTTGCTTACAATTTTTCTAAAACAAAGCTGTTTAAAAAGCAAATAAATATTTTATCATTATATTAAAGTGTATTTGTTTAAAAATATTTCCATACTATTTTGACACTTTAATATACTTATTTGAAGCAGGCACAAGTACCAACACTTGTTTTTCCTCTATGCTCAACACTTATAACACTGCTTGAGTCGGAAACTCTTTTGTAATAGGGGGGACACTTGGCGGGCATACCTGATTCGAGTACTCTTAATCCCCTAGTGTTAACAGTTTTTTAGGTTAGATCTTAATTTATAAATAATTAAGATTAAATGTTATATGCTTAAACGTACCTAAGAACGAAATTTTTCTCAGTTTTCTATAATTTAGTGCAGTGATGTGCGTGTGTGTGCATTGAATTTATTTAATACACACTTATAAGAAAAAATTGTCTTCTATCCATTTATACATATGGAGGGTTGATTTCATGTCAAGTGACCCAACTTTTGAAATCGATGTCTTCCGATTTGGATGAAATTTACACCAAGGTTAGTCTTGTTGGATAGTAGCTTAGACACAAATTTTCAACAAGATCGGTCAAAAAGTTTCTGAGTTAGAGGGTGTCAAAATTTGACATATTGGCCAAACCGGTGTGCTTTCTCATCCATGTAACTTATTATCTATTGGTGTTAGCAAAATTTGTTCCAAACAAATTAGATAGCTATTTCTTCAAGCTTTCAAAAAAAAAATTTTGTTTTTTTTTTAAATTTTTAAAATTTTTTTTTTTTTAAATTTAAAACTTATTTTTTTATTTCTTTTTTTGAAAACGGTTTTTTTTTCGATTTCGATTTTCCCACTCGCATCCCACTAAGCGACCAAAACTACCTTAAAGGTAGTATGTTTAACAGAAATAACTTTCTTATAAACAATAACTGCTTTTTAGAAAAAACCGCATATAACAGAAAGAAACAATTTTGTGGCATTTTCAAAGCTTCGTATAACCGATATATACTGTTTATTTAAATAAGCTAAAGTGCTGGCAAAAGTGGCTTTAAGCTTTTATAGCTTTTATCAAATTTGTGAATATGGTTGTTATCAGGGCTGTCAGATGTGGCGAATTCTCGCCAAACGTGGCGATTATAAAACATGTTAGGCGACTTGCGATTTTTTGGCGATTTATAAAATAGTTAGCGATTTGGTTGGCTATTTTGATTAGCCATAAATTTGTTTAGAGATTTATAAAATTCAATACGAAAAAAATAATATGTTTTATTCTAGTATTTTTATATATGAAATTTGAGGCATTCAAATGTTTGGTCAGTATTTGAAACTGAATTTTGTAATATTGAAATGGCTGATGAAATATTTTCAAAATATTCGAGAAAATTGTTTCTCATATCTAAAAATGGTCTTGAAAGTATTAATAAATAAAATTCCTTAAAACATGAATATACTTTAAGTATATGAACAATTTTCCATTATAAAATTTCACACTTTATTATTACAAACAAAATTCATTGTTTTTGAAGATATTTCAAAGATTGTTATGAATCCTAGCCTACCTTTGGATGTTTATGAAACACAATGGAAGAAATTACCGTTTGTTGATTAGAAAGAGTATTTTAATGGCAAAATTCCATCTGATTTAAACGTGCTTTTGCTTTACTTTATATGATGGTAATTCCAACTAGTAATGCCTGTGTTGAAAAAGTATTTTCAATAATGAACCTTTGAAGTAGAATACAATACGAACTTCTTGGCGCGTTATTACGAATTATATGACGTAAATATCAATTTTGAACTTCTTTTGTACCTTCGTTGAATATATTTAGCATTTTAGATATATAAAAGAACTGCAACTACATTCGTATTTACATATGTATATCCAATATTTGTTTAATAATAACCGAAAAATTCTTTTTTTTTTTTTTTTTTTTGCTGCTTAAGGTAGACTGCTATTAACTATTTTATAGTAAACATTGCACCTTTTTTGTATTCAAAAATCAAACAAAATATATATCATGGCGAATTTTTTTTAATTTTTGAGGATTTTATCGATTCGGAACAAATTATTTTTTTAGGATTTATAAAAAATATTTTTAGTAATATAAAAAAATATTTATATTTTTTATGCCAAAACTCAAACATAAAGGCCTTGGCGATTTTTGACATTAAATTTGGCGAAAAAGCTCAAACTGAATCTGGCAGCCCTGGTTGTTATTAGGATTTTGAAAAAATTTATTAGGGCATTTTCTACAAATCGAAATAAAGTGGAATTGAAATCGAATGAGATGTGGATTTCAATTATTTGCAAAATGGCTGTACTTTACTTGTAAATACATTTAGTAGTCAAAGTATGCAGTATATTAAAAGGAATATTTTTATGAACTTCCGTTACAGGCTAATTTTCAAAATTTAAATCCACTTCATTTCGATTTACAGAACATACCGGATTATATATGTCATGTTAGCCAATGTTTATCAAACACGTATCATTAAAACTTTTCTTTATTCAAAAGAGCTTTTATGTTATGTTTTCCTTACACCCAGTCTACAACTGACATGAAATGCTTAACATTGGCAATAACATGATGTTATTGTTCTGTGTAGACTCATCATGTTAGAGGTGTTTCTCATGTTTTAACAGCGTTTCTAAGCAATCTGTCTTGAAAGCTATTTCATAACATTAGTTCATAACTTCATGTGGTGGCTAGTGGAGACCTAGAGTAAAGTCATAATAAAGCTCGTGGTATATTTAAAATACACATTGTAGAATATGTTGCTGTTGTATTTATACATACATACATATGCAGGTACATATGGCTTTCTATAACAAAAGCTTTCGAAAAAGCACATAGAGATGAATGATGAATGTCTATAATGGCTTCAAAAAAAAATTCTATCCACACTCCGAACCAGCCACAAAAGTTCGTTTGATTTAAAATTAAAAGCTTATTTTAAATAGGTTTCCGCGGTGTATTAATTGAAACTTTTACCTCCCATGTGTTAAATTTGAGTTCAATTTTCAAAAATAGTTGTAAAAATGTTGTTGATTAATTTACACAGCAAGTGATTCAAATAAAATCATTTATTTTAAATAAATACATACATACATATGTACATATAATCAGGGGTGCTCTAGATATCGAAAACGCAAAAATTTAAAAGTCTTCTTTTTAATAAAAGTTTTGTAGTAAAAAAAATATAAATACATACAATACCATACAAATATTTCTCTATTGAACAGAATTCTATAATAAAATAAAATTATAAAAAATTGGATTATTTAAAAGGACTTAAAAATTCTTGCGCTTTGCATTTTCGATTTCCAGAACACCCCGAATATAAAAGTTTCATTGTTATTAAAAAAACGCCTTTTTTAAAAAAACAAATTAGGTGGCTCATCATTCTTAATTGAATTGTTTTGAACTTTTTGCACATTTTTTTGATGGTTTAAAACAGATTTATCAAATAATGATTTCTAAATGTTTTCAATTTAAAACTGATTTATAACTATAGCGATTGAAAAAATAATTCACATATTATTCATTCATATGCTCAAAAAGGAAACAGAACACTGTTTTACAAATGATTCCGCATACGAGCTCATTTTTCGATCATAAACGATACTCGTTGTAAGGAAATGGACCCTATCATAATCGCATCTTATGGGAATCAGCTTCACGAGCAAAGTTACCGCATAAATATTACTCTCTTTATGAGAAGGACAGCAGTGTGGCCATTTTTGCATTTTTTTCAGCTAAATTTAGATCTAAAAATTTTGTTTTAGCTCCAAAATTTTCATTTAGCGTTTGGTATTTTATTAAGCATTTTTATAAAATGGGTTTAGCTTTATTTAAAAAAACTTAATACATATGTTTTTCTTTCGACCTTTTAACTTTCAAATAAATTATGTAAATAGAGTAATCGCTTGATTTACGTCGTCTCGATTAACGTGGTTTCGATTTGCGTCCCCAAATTTTGTGTGACTTCTTTATTTTATTTTCGTCGCCATTCGATTTGCGTCTTCATATTTCTTGTGTCTTATTAACTCGATTTGCGTCGCCATTAGATTAACGTCGCCTCATTTGCTTATGTTTTATAAGCAAAAAGCGGGGAATCACAGTTTTTAGTTTAAATGTTCGTTTGGGTTTTCATGCGTGTGTAGCTATTCCTACATGGATACATTTTTGTTTTTCTTGTCAAACACAACGGACAGATCTATGAGATAAAAAAAACACAATCACCCGTTATGAATAAAAATTGCCCGGAATTTAGCCGAACGAACGGATATCGTTAGATCGAATCAAAAAGTGATTCTTAGTCGATCGAAATACTAAAAGTACGGTCTAGGACCAATATTTTAAGTTGTTACAAACATTAGCACAAATGCATAATACCCTTTCCACTACATATTCAGACTAATTATAAATAAAAATTGCTCGGGAGTTTTTTCCTTTCTCGCATTTTTCCTATTTAAATTCTATTGTAAAAATGGGAGAAAGGAAAAAACTCCCGAGCAATTTTTATTTATATCCGTTCGTTCGGCTGTCTAGCAAGCTGTGAATGGAAACATTGTACGCAAATTACAGTTCGTAATTTTGGAGATAACTTCATTAAATTTAACATACATGCCAATTGAAAATAGTGAGTATTGGTTCATAATTTCACATAGCCCGCACACATGGTTTTTTTCGGAATTAAGTATTTGTACCCATGAACCCACTTATTATGTAGGTATTTAGCTTAAATTTGGTCCAAACTTATCTCATTGCAATTTAAATCATCTTGAAAAATTATATTGGAATTGCCCCATATTTGACCAAAGTTCCCATACAAATACTATTCCGAAAATATCTTTTTTAAAAATGTTGGTATTGACACAAAATTTAGCGAAAAAACACTTTCACGATAGATTTTATGCCATAGCAAAACGTTGTACTTGTAGATCCAAAATGAATTATAGGTTCCGTATAAGCCCCCTTATCTAAAATCATTTAAACTAATCTCATATAGATAAAAATATCTTAATAATATTCGGCATAAAGAACTTTTAAAGGAATATTAACCTCATAACATAATTTTTTCTTGCGGGTCCATGATTGCCCATGGGTCCCAAATAGGGTACACTTTTGAAAATTTGTTTTTAAATTTACTTTCTTACTTGTTTAATTCTGTAAATGTTTTGTAATTTGTTTATAAATGAGTATTTCTTTACATTTTTAATAAAGGTAAATTTTATAGAACACATATGAAAATGTTTAAATTCGATTTACGTTGTTTCGATGTACGTCGTCATTTTCCGAAACCAATTGCGACGTAAATCGAGGGACTACTGTAATCAGGCTCGGTGTTTAAAATATTTTATTTATTTATTTTATTCAATATTTCGCCTACCATCGGTAAGCATCAAACAATTATCACTTCTACGTTTAACATTTAATATTGCACTTTTTTATTGATTAAACTTATTTTTTTATTATAATAAATTTTGCCTAGAAGTGAAAATGCACTCACAATATTATTACAGTAACGGACTATTAGTTATTTAAGAAGTATTCCATTCAGTCAGTTTTAAAAAAAACCACATTTAAAATTCCAAGTAAATTTATTTTTAACTGATTCTATCATTTATTCAAAAAAATAAGTGCACATTAATACGGATTTTCGGTTGCATTTAATATTGTCTGTTGATTAAGTAAAAAATTAAATGAAAATGTAATTTAAAACAAGTTTAAATTTACTTTAATTCGATTTATTTATTTTGCATATAATTTTAACGAAAAGTTCATTTAATTTTTGCTGTCAAAAATTCAACAGCGAATTCCGTAACATACCTACCTAAAAAGAAGCCATAGTATACATAAAACAACACACACAGTGATGGAAAATCAAAAGTTTTAAATGGTGACCGCTGTGCAGAAAAAGTACCAAGTGATTAAAAAAGTATTAAAATAATATTAAATGTATGTAAAAAAACATTAATAATTTAGTATCTGATTTTTATATTATAGATTTAAGGGCTCATTAGTTGTTACTTTCCTTTGCCGTTCTGTTTCGTTCCTATCTGTAGCAAATTTTTTGTAACTACTTTTTCTATAAAAGGAATGAGCTGCGTTTAAAAATAAAAGCATTGGAATTGTAAAAAAAAAACTTTTCGTAAGAAATAAAAAATTAATATTTTGTGTCAAAAATACGTAAATTTTTAAAAAATCATTAATTTAAACAAATTGTTTTAGCTTTAAACAAAAAATTACAACTTTTCATATCACAACAAACTAATACATACACACTTTGACCGTAACATAACGTTGAATTCTATTTTCAACAGATTTGTCTGCAACAGAACAGAACGAAAAAGTAAAAACAAACCACACATACAGACTTTTAATTGAACAGAAAAAAAACAGCTGATTCGTAACAGAACAAGCGAATTCTGCCTTTAAAATAAAAATATGTAACTAAATAACACTTCCTAAATAATACCAATTTTTTAATATAATTTTTTCATACGCTTGGCCTGCCGATTCTTGTAAAAAAAATTTAATTGTTTAAATTAAATATTACAAAAGTTATTTGCCACGTTGAGTTAAAAAATTAATTTGCTTATCTCCTTTGCAAATACGTTGCATATTAAAGTAAAGGAGGGCGTACTGATTAATTGGTAATGAGTACGTTTACCTCCATTACAAAAGAACTTTTAAAAATAAGATCCCAAAACGAAATCCAGACCCACCTTAGAAAGGAACGTTATAGAGCACCCACAGAAATTACGTTACGTGGTCCCGCATCCACATCTATTATATATTTGAATGAAGCCTGCTTGATTATATTTTTTTAATAAAAACTTAATTTTAAACCTAAAATAAAAAAAAAATTATTATATAAAGGTTTACGGTATGACTAACTAGTTTGTGTTTACCATTATTTACGCGATCACTAACTAATATAAAGCAGCGTAGTAAGCAGTAAAGATATATGTTCCGTAGTCGAGTGGAATTAATTAGTTAGAAAGAGAGGCAAAATCACATGTACACAAGAGTTTCGGTTAGTTTTTCATTTTGCTCTTAATACACTAATAGAAATTTTATCAAATATAGTGGTCAAAACTACCATCAATTTTACTAGTAAAATGACTGGTAGTCTTCTTGCAGGGATAGTAAAAAGAAGTACAAAAAAAAAGAGCTAAAATACCCGCATTCAATTCACTTGTAACATAGAAGCAACCTATCACTGTTTTACATATGTCACGTAACAAAGGTATGAAATTCTACTTTATACAGATTGAAACGTTAAAACTACGGTAGATTACATTTCGGTAAGCTTAAGCGAACAGCTAATTGATACAGTACAGATACGGTACAGCAACATTCGCCTAACCCAGACTTTACAAAATTTTCTTTAAATCTAATAAAAATTTGAGCATTATTTTTAGCATTGTCTGACGCCAGATTTGGCTAAAAAAAATTTTAAGATCTGGTCACACTGAAGGCCAGATCATTAGGAAACGTTTTCCCAAAGGCTTTAGAAAAGCTAAAGATATTATGCAAATAAATCTGTAGAGTGAATGAGAACTACAGACACTCGCTTTATTTGCAAAGATACTAAAGCTTAAACAAAATACCAACAATAAACAGTGAGTTTATCTTTTCTTACATTCCCCACTACAATTAGATGGATATTCCCAACTTTAATTTAAAGGTTTGGAATGCATTAAAATTTAATTTTATTGGGAAACGCTTTAACATTTGTTGCAAAAAACTTTTGATATAAAAGAACACATCCTCTTTACTTCATCAAAATCGAATGCTAAGTAGGATGAATCTGTTTTTATCACCTCAATTCTTTTTGTTACGCCTTCACTAAATACAATCAACATGAAAAATGTCATTACTTAGTCATAAATTATTATTTAAAAGATTATGTTTGTTGCGTGATAAAAAATAGTATGAAAATAAAACTAAGAACAAATGCCCAGAATTAAAATAAAATCCCCAACAAAATTCTCAAATCAAATTTTATATCCCCGTTTTCAAAATCAAATCCTCAATATGGGGATAAATTCCCTAATCTAATATTACTGATAACAACAACAAAAAGGTCAGTGTAGCCATTTTGGCATTTTTGCAGCTAAATTTAGCATTAAAAAATTGTATATAGCTGCAAAACTTTCATTTAGCACTTTTAGCGCTTTTTTTCAGCATTATTTTAAAAATTTTGACAAATAGTTTTATTATATTTTAATTAAAAATAGATGTATCCAACATGAAATTTCGTTTGAAAATGGATAATTCTTATGTTAAGAAAGGGAATATTAGAAATGCCCTCATTATGTTGATTGTAAAAATTGCTTGCCCTTCGATATAACGATATTAAAATGCAAGGAAGTTTCACTTTGTATATAGATAACAATTCTATAGTGTAAATGTTTTTGCTCTAAACTGCTGAAAAAATTAATCATTTTTAAACTTCAACTTTTCTTTAACTATAAGAAATAAAATTATCTAAAAAAATTTTATAGCATAGAAATAAAATCGTGTTAATTTTACAGGTATCAGAGGTTTGTGGTCCCTCTAAACTTAAACTTTTAATCTCAACTACATGTGCTACATATATTATATATATATCTGATGTTTAACCAAAACCTACCTACTTGTTTTACTATTTATATGTACTAGTATGGGCCAGCAGTCGACACCATCGACAGCAATCTAGAAATAACGACTTTTCTGAGTGTGTGCCAGTCAGCCAAACGGACTTATTCGATTGGTACACTTAAAGTGGGGTCCAGAACCAATATTATTATTATATATTCTCTTCACCTATTGTAGTGTGGGTACCAAAACAAAAAGATTTTAATAATTTTAAATTCTTAATTTTCTTTTTGGAAGATTTGAATTCGCCTTGGCGGATACCTTCTATTATTGTACCATGAAATGAACTAGATCCAATGGCATTTATAAACATATTATGGTAGGAACACAACTGGGACGAACGCAGTGTTGCCAGTGAAATTTCGAGAAAGATACATTTTAGTTTCAAAAAGGATACACTTTTTCCCAAAAAGATATATTTTGAAATAAATTTTAAAATCCATTTTTAACGTTAAACATTTATTAACATAACATTTTTATTTCATATTTAATGAATATTGCAAACAAAATGATATCATATTAATTCATTTTTATATTTATTCAAGTCATAAATATTAGCTATGTAATTTTTTTTAAAAAAAAGTAAGCAAACTTTTAAATTAATTATATGTAACTATCTTTAGATGTTATCAAAACAAATTCATTTTTGTAAAAAATAATATACGAGCTAAGGCGTTAATACTAAGGCGATTATATGAAAAAGTTCACATAAATTTTTCTTCTAAAATTTCATCTTAACACACATACACAAGATAAGCAGACGACAGAAGAACTTAGAAAACCTAACATCAAAATACATGTTATTTTTGTATAGCTTCGTACAGACGGTGGTCAGATCACACAATATTGTAAACAGGCGTTGCCAATAGAACAATTTTCCTGACAATGGTGCCATTGTCAGATGCATGTATTTTACACGTCTGCCAAATACAAATGAGCTTACAATGTTCACACAGTAGCAAGACATTTTTAGTCAATTTTAATGCAATTTAACCAAAGCTGTTTATCAATATTGTAAGATCTGACCACCGTCTGTACGAAGCTTATTTAGTTGTCACTGTTTTTTTTTCGTATTCATAACGAAATGATAACTTTAGAAAACTTTGTCAGATACGGAAAGTTTAATATTTTATTTCTGTACGTTTTGCGTACAGATTCAGAAGATACGAATAATATCAGGATTATACATGATACATGAAGTCATCAAGAGATACGAAAAATGTATCTTTCGTATCCAAGCGGCATCACTGGACGAACGACAAATCTCGCCCAACCCGAAGAATTTTTCAACAAAAATTCGCTGAGAAAATTCGTCGTATGAAGCACAATAACGACGAATAACAAGCAGCTTTTATGCAAGGCGAATTCAACTACAGGTGGTGTCGGAACTAAAACAATCCAAAAACAACAGAAACAACATAGGGTTTTTTGCATTGCAGTGCTAGTGTTTACGCTCCAAAATGTCAACCATTCCTAACAAATAAGAACAAATTGGCTCGAACTGTCAAAATCAGATGGCGTTTCGACACCACCTGTAGTTGAATTCGCCTTGCTTTTATAATTAAGAAAGTTGATTGCTGTTTGTGCAAAGAGAGAGACAAAGTGGGAACATATAAAAAAATAATGCTTAAAAATTAAAACATAATCAAAAACACAACTACAAACTATTGTATAGCAAAGTACTTTGCATATTTATTTTGAATGTTATACAATAAAAAAAAACAATTATTAAAGTAAAAAGTAACTTTATCTACTAAAATACTTCTAAACTAAAACCAAACATGGTCACCTGGTACTGATTTGTTCGTCGTTCGCCGGCATATAAAATAGAAATAAATATATTGCAAAGACGCCGCGTATGACGAATTTCGCCGGACGGTATTATTGTGTGTATTTTCATATACACCAATATATTTTATTTTTGGCGACGAATATTCGGGGCCAAAAATTCGTCGTTCGTCCCAGTCAGTTTGGCCAGGTCTAAAAAAATTTTACAGCTAAATCCAAAACTAAGTCCAAAAAATGCTAAAAATGATTTTAACAAATGCTAAAAAATAATGCTTAAATTTTTTTTTTTAAAGATTGTTGCTAAAAATTTATTACCAGTATGTAATTTTATTCGAAACTAAATACATTTTAGTGACTTATTTTTGAACGAAATGGAAATAAATGTTTATATTTAAGCAAATGGCAAAATGGATACTTATAAATATGTAGCACAGGTAGTTAAGATTAAATGGTTAATTTAGGGGGCCTGGAAACCGCTAATATATGCAAAATTTAAACGATTTATTTCTATGATCATTTCATATTATTTTTTACAGTGTAAGAAAAGTTGAAGCCTTAAAATAGTTATTTTTCAGCAGCTTAGAGCAAACTATTTTTTCAAACATTTTTAATATTAAATAAATTAATATCTAAATACAAAGTGAAACTTCTTGTACATTTAAATGATAACCAACATGATAAGGGTATTTCTAATATGTATTCCCTGAATATTCTATTATTTTTAACAAGACATGTAAGATGTTTCTTAACATAAGAATTATTAATTTTCATACGAAATTTCATGTTAGTCAAAATTTATTATAATTTATATATTTTTTTTTAGCAAAATCAATAAAACTATTTGTCCAAATTTTTAGAATAAATAATGTTAAAAAAAAGCTAAAAACATTTTTCAAAAATGCTAAATAAAATACCAAGTGCTAAATAAAAATTTTGCAGCTAAAAAAAAATTTTCAATTCTAAATCTAGCTCCAAAAATGCTAAAATGGTCACACTGGTCCCAGTTGTGTTCCATGCATTAAATGCATACTTTAATTTCATAATGGGCACATTGAACGCGCGTGTTAACGAAACTCTTTCTCAAAGGTCACCTCTAATATTAATTTCTTTCATTGGTAAATTTTCAAAAAATAAGAATGCAATGTTCGTGTTTTGCTTACATTTGTTGTTGTGTTATCTCATAAGTATGTATATTATTTTTGTGATAACACAACAAATGTATTTCATAAAAAAGTGAACGATGACCATAAGCGGAAAATGTCACTGCTTGCATTAAATATATAGAAATAAATGTATGCAGCCCAATTATGAATTAAAATTCCGCGGGAAATTTTTCCCTTTTCCCATTTTTACAATTGAATTTACATTGGAAAAATTGGAGAAGGAAGAAATTTCCCTAGGAATTTGTATTCATAATTGGGTTGATAGTATTTATTAAAAACTATTATTTTTCAAATTAAATAATAAAATAAAATAATATATCCTTAATTATAACTTTTAACCATCTTAAAACGTTAATTTATGCTAAAAATTTCATTAAAAGTATGAAGTCTTTTATATAGCTGCCCATTGAACATTTGTTTTAACAACCCTGTTTCACAATAATGTCATTTTGACATTTCTACTCGTTATTTGTGTCTACCGTCAACGACCTTCAAGCAACCTTTTGACGTTTGCTTATTATCAATTGTTTTTTATACTCGCTAAGATTTTATTTGGAAATAAGTCGTATTTTGTTCGTCCTCCAGAAGAGAAGCAGCAGAACTCCGGGAATTGTTTTAATAAAAAATCTAAAATTTTGTGTATTTTACAGGTGAGTTTTTTGCAGTTTCTGTATAAAAAAAGTGATTATTTTGTGAAATTTTAAATTCTTTAAAAAGTGCATTCAGAAAAAAGAGATAATAAAAACTATTTCGTAATCACCTTCAACCAAAAGTGCAGTCAGTAATTGCAGAAGTTTTTGTATAAATGGAATATTCACAAACTGGGAGAAAATTGTTTTACTGTTTTTTAATAAAAGAAAACTTAAGAACAGAAAAGTAAATAAGTTTTGAAAGTTTTACAATCCATATCTTTTTTTGGAACGAGTTCGAAGTGACATTTATGTATTTACAATGGCAATTTTTACCGCACTGTTTCCCAAACTTTTCAAGAGTGCTACCAACTGAACTTAAAAAAAGATTATTTTTTGGGTTGGCTTCTAATGCACTGTTTCATTTTTTTATTACGCCCACATTCGTCTAGTATATACAAACGATTTTCTGTTAGACTCTTACATTAATTTTTAGTTTTCTCTTTTATGTAATTCTTCTCTTTTACTATTTCTTTTGTTTAGTTGTTATTCTTGTTACATTGCATTTATCTTATGACTGTGTCATGCCTAATAAAAGTGAAAGCAGCGTCATTGAATTTTTAAAAATAAATTAATTGAATTTTTTTTTTAACGATCTAATATGCCTAAGTTAAGCTTAAGGTAATGTCAAAAATTAACGAAAAGTCTGTCAAATTCATAAGCAATTTAAAATAGATTTTTAGGTTGCCATAATGTACTTACATAAACTTAAGGTCCATGTTGCATATTTGTCCAATATTTTGTTTTCCTGTGCGTACTTCAAATTAAAAAAGTACCAACAATTACAGCCTCTTATTTGTTTATTTTATGGTTTATTTATTTTTCAAGCAACGTTTTAAAAAGAAAAAAATTGGGAATGCAATTGAGACTTTGTTGTTTTCGGCAAGTGACTTGCGCAACTTACTTGACGAGTCTGAAAGGGGTCTTGTTCCATGTACATACAAAGTTAAAATATCTTAAATGCATCTTTTTCTCCATTCTTCTTTTTCTTTATCCATTTCAATTTATTTTTTTTAACAATTTACAAACAGCTGATTCCGTACGGAATGTGCGTTCAGTTTGGCACTTTGCTTAAGCAAAAGACATTTGACGAAATTTAACGAAAAATTTCATTAGGTGCATTAAAGTTAGGTTGACTTAAGGCCCAACTAAAATGTGCTTAACCAAACTTAAGCTAGTGTCAAAATTCAACGAAAAGCATGTCAAATGCTTAAGTAAATTACTGAAGACTTTTAGGTGGCTATATTACTATTTTCGTTTTTATTTCTTTAAAATGTAATATTTTTGACGAAATGTCATTTAATTTGTAAAAGTTATAAATATATTACCATAAACAAGTAAATCTATGTTTATCTTTTATTAATTTTTAAAGTAAACGAAAACTAAAATAAAAAAGTACTAAAAAAAGCAACTGCGGTTGCATCTTTTAATTGTAAACAATTATATGTATCTATTATGTGTCATTTGCTTAAGGAAGAGCGAAATTGACCGCACTTTCCTTAAGCAAATGACACTTGACGAAACTTAACGAAAAGTGTCTTAAGTACATTATAGTTGTATACATTTGATTGTGTGTATGCGCACATTTGCTTAAGGTTCATTAAGCACATTATAGTTAGGCCTTTAAGCGACCTCATTCAAAGGTCAAGTCGTAAAGGTCAATGGCAGTTTATATTTTAACAATCCTGAGGCCAAGACAAATCAAATTAGTTCGTAAATAAAATCATTATTAAAAAAAAATATTTTAAAACCTGATGATTTTGAGAGAAGTTATCGAATTTTAAAAAAAGTTTAGAAATATAACGTTTCTAAAGCAGTTTGTTAATAGATTGTTTTAGATGAATATGAATATGCTTACAGTAAATACATACATATTTAGATAATTACTTTTTGTTTATTTGCCTTAAACAAAACAAAAAATTTGTTTTGAAAATATTTATGTAATGTTATTAACAATTCGTTTAAATATTTCTTTAAAATAACGAAATTACTCATTTTTCAATTGTTTGTCTCAAATTTCTTTTTCTCCGATACCAACAAAATAATGCCAGCTTTTTTATTCAATTACGAATGTTTAAATAATTAAATTTTTCTCCAACTTATATTTTCGATTAAAATCATTCTTCAAAATTGTTCAAAAAAAGTACAAAATCAATTGATAAAATCATTAAGGGTAATCACGATGGGAACTGCAAAGTGTGCAAACGATTCAAATGTGTGCAAAAATTCACACATTTGCACAACACAACAATAAAATGTACGTATTTGCAATTTGCTTCATTTTACTTCGTTTGTAGTCGCAATTTACACTATGGACATTTCTTTGCGGACAGACGAAGTTTGTTGGCGAAGGGGCGACGATGTATGCTTAAGGCCATGTCAGATAAAACTTCGCGTTACGTTACCGATTCGATTTGACAACTAAGATAAAATATACATATTTATACGAAATATGTCACATAAAGTACTTTCAAAGCGGAGCGGAGCAAAAAGTTAGCCAACTCTCATCTTTTTGCGCGCTTTGACAATTGGCTAGTATAATTTTCTTTTTTTTAAATTTTTTTTTTGCCAAATTCAATTCCAAAAAACCGTCCAATTAAATTTTTAACTTTTATTTTTATAACAAATTATTAAATGTACAAATTACCAACCGCTTTTATAAGTAAACAGGCAATGCGTGAGCGTTGTCAAAGTTTTCATTGTGTCATACACCTTTTGCTTTGCGTTTTTCTGCCAAAGGTAGAAACGTCACGCAAAGCGACAAAGTTGTATCTGATACGGCCTTTATTTATTAAAAAAAATTTTGGCAACCTAAGATTGTGCTGCAAGAAGTTTTTTGTGTTGCCAGAATAAATTTTTAGATAAATAACAAATTTGCACCAAAAATAAAAGCGGTATGCTCACGATCAATCATAATATGCACAGAAAATGTACAAAATGCCAAATTTGCATAATGACCCTTATTAAAAAATTTGCATTTATCATAATCGGCTATGTTCCGCAAATTAAAAACACGTGATATTGAAATTGATCGATTTTCAATTAAATTTTTATAAAAACACCATAAAGTTTTTCCTTATTTGAAGAGTAGTTCTGAGTAAGGTACGTGGTCCGCAAATAATGAGGTATACAAAAGGAAATCTTTTTACGAACCTTAAACACAGGATAGTTTTCAAAATTTGTTCGATTTCCAGAACATGGCTGAATATATAGATATTCACCTCTAATATGAAAGTAAAAGTCGGCACAAATCGACAACATTCTTAGAAAATACCAGTTTTCTTAATGTAAAATTTATATTAAAAACAAATGAATTTTTTATTCAATAAGTAAATGAGTTATAAAGAAAAATAGAAAACAATTTCTCATCTCTTAAAGTTTTAAGAGATTTGAATACATCTATAAACTATAAAATCATTTTATTCTCATTTAAATTATTATTTATCATACTTCAGTTGTATAATTACTAAGGCCAAAACGATTTAAGAAAACTCAATTTTAAAAATTATTTTTAATAACAATTTTCACACAAAAATTTGTATAATTTTGGTGTTAAAGTTTGCTGGTATAAAGTTCAAAATTCGGAAGTAGAAATAAACTCTTGAAAAAAATTTTTATTGGTTGAATTAAATATCTAAATAATATTGGATGATCATTGTTGTCAAGAGTGTTATATTTGTTGACGAAATTATTTGGCTAGTTTGGTTGTGAATCGTAGTCCCACGATTGCGAAATAAAAATAAGCGTGTGCATACAGAAAACAGAAGCATAAACAACTTTGTTTTTTTTATTGAATCTAAAAAATTTGAAAAAACAAGACTAAAAATAAAAACATTTCAACAACTAAAATCTTTATCTATAAAAATGGTCCGTTAAAAGTCAAATATGTATGTATTTTAAATTTGTTGTTTTGACTTTTTTTTAGATTAATTTAAATAATATGTATAGAAAGTGATAATAGTCCATCGAACAAAATATTTATTTTTAAAATATAATCACCATTACGGAAAACTTTAATACTTTATTTGTAACCTCAAAATCAGTTATAATTTTAATCAAATATTTAATTATGTGTGTGTGTGTGCATTTTTTTAATTATGTCGTACAACTCGTACAAAAACCACAATTAATTTGTTTTTGTAAAATTATTGTACAATGTCAAAAACCGAAACAAAAGAAAACAGAAACAAAGATAATAAACCAAATGTTGACACCCAACAAATAAAAAACAAAGTTATCAGCAGGGCTTTTTAGACCACCTGTAATGAAATCGCCTTGGGTTAACTGTTAGATAAATTCAGATACATTAGTTCGTAAAATTCAAATACATCCTCATTCGTTAACATAATATTTTCAATTTATAAAATTAATATTAAACAAATTTTTATAGAAAATTCGTTTTTTAACCTTTTAAAACCAAAAATGAGGCCCTTACCTCCAGTTTCACCAAGTTCAGTTAAATCTATTACTTTAACTTCCAGTTAACAATATGTTTTTGACAGCTATAACTGTTATAACTGAACTTGATTAAATTGGCATTTACTGTTTTATTTAATAATAATAAAAATAATAAATATAAATCGACAAAGGCACAACAGTCAAGAATCATTTCCTCCTCTGTTTGTCAATCGGTTTGAACAAAAAAATACACCGTTTGAAAGGTATTTACTTCCAGAAGAGCACAATATTTTATTGAAATCTGTGGGGTTAAAAACGTTAAAAATTAGGTAACGCCATATCTCCAAAACTAAAAGAAATCCAAAAAAATTAATACTTATTCTTGTTCATTAGAAAGATAAGCGAGCAAGTGTCTGTTTCTCTTTTGAAGTTCGGCCCTTTTGGGGAAAGAACTGGTATAACCTGCATTTCGGAACTTCAACATAGAAATAAAAAGGGGTGTTATAGAAATCGAAAACGTAAAACTCAAGAATTTTGAAGTTTTGTTTAATACACTTTTAATCCAATTTTTTATAATAGTCTTATAGAATTCTGTTTAATAGAGAAATATTTGCATTGCATTGTATTTGTATTTTACTAAAAAAGGCTTATTAAAAAACAACCTTTAAATTCTTGCGTTTTGCGTTTTCGATTTCCTGAACACCTCTGAAAGATTATACCGAATTCGTAACTTATCCTAAAAATACAAATATATATATGATACTTTTTCGAAATTCGAACGTGAAAGGGGTGGTCGTACTTATTTTTGGCCCTTTTTTCAATATTTTTTCCCCTTCCATTCATTGACACATACATACATATTAAATTATAGGCAACAACTACATTATTGAAATTTTGTATACTTTAATGGGGAGAAAAAAAAGTATCAAAAAGGAGAACTACGGCAAATTAAATTTCTATCTTTTTTTACTTTTCCGTGCTGAATGTGTTAATTTTTGAATTTTCTATAATATTGAATTTAGAAACATAAAATTATAGGTGCAGGGCCCTGAGTGAATGAGAACTTTTAAGACGGAAAAATGTGGGTGGTACTTTTTGAATTTTCGTTAGATCAATATGCCTTGTCCTTACAGAATAAGAATCTGTAAGGGCGAGCTTTTTGGTACTTTCTCGTTCTACAACTGGTACTTTTCTTAATTTTCCTTAATATTGGACCTAGAAACTTAAAATTAAACTTTCAATGTCCTGGGTGGATGAGAATCTATAGGAGGGAACTTTTTTTTTCTTCAACTGGTACCCTTTTAATTTTCGTTAGTATTGAACCTAAAAAAATAAAATTTTACATGCAAGGGCCTTGTGGATGACAATTTATGAGAGGGAACTTTTTGGTGCTTTGTCGTTGTTTAACAGGTACTTTTTTATTTTTATTTATTTATTTAGATATTTATTATAATTAAAATTACAATAAATCTTAAAGCTAAAGCACTAGCAACTAAGGCTATCGGCTTGTTTTTTTTTTTATTTTTATTAGACTGAACTTAGAAATATAAAATTTAACATGCAGAGTCCAGAGTGGTTGAGAAACTATAAGAGGGGACTTTTTGGTACTTTTCTGAATTTCAATTGGTACTTTCTGTTTTTTTCATATTATTGAAATTTCAAAATTAAATTAAAATTTCACGGACTTGAGTGGAAAATAACATATAAACCGGAGATTGGTTCTTCGCCAAATCGATCCATTAAGACGAAAAAAACAAATCCTCGAAACATGCAAATTCATTTATTTGTACTTACATATATGTTTGTATGTTTTATTCATATTTGCATAAATAATTATGGTCGAATTTCGTAATTAACTAACATTTTTATATTAATTCGAGTGAGTATTCTAAGTCAAATTAAAATTTATAAAGCTTTCATACTTTAATAGTCCTATTCCTTCAATATTTTCCAGGAATATTTTCTATGCACTATCAGATTTTTTTTTGTTTGTATATTTTTTACGAGGCTTACTTTAGCTATACTTTGGCTAGCAATGCAATAAATTGTACGGAATTTAATACATTTTCGGCCCGCTACGGCCTTCGTCTGCATTCTTTGTATCTTATAACTAGATAGTGCTTATTGTAAATTTTATGTATTAAACTTACATTCGGCTGGTATCTTATAGTTGTATGTATACATTTTATGTACAAGTTACTTCATTGCTAACCAAATAATAGCAAATATTTCTGGAAAATATTGAAGGAGTAAGACTATTGATGTATGAAAGCTATATAAATTGTAATTTGACTTAGAATACACATTCGAATTAATATAAAAATGTATGATAAAAATGAAACTCAACATGAGAACTAAAATTTCGAGATTTTATTTGTAATTAACTAACCTAACCTAACTAGCCTAATTAAAATATCTAAATTTGGATTAAAAACCATTAACAGTTCAATAAAATAACCACAATACTAATTATTGATAACAGCTACGGCACGAGCTATGTTTACATTTGTCCTTAAAGTTGTGCTGAAAAAGGGAAATAAGAAAAAAGAAAGACAAAAACATGAAAACCAAAAATGTACTTTGGATTTTAAGAAAATTTCTTGACAATAAGTACGAAAAAACAGAAGTTAGGAAGAACATGTAAATCAATTAAAATAGATAATCATTAATTCAAAAGCAAATTTCGATATACCAAGGTGAAATACCATTTGGTTTAAAGATTGATGACGTCATCTGGCTTCAATAACCGATTGAGTAAAGACGGCAAACCCCACTGAAGAGATTGTGTGGTTACAATCGAAACTAGTCTTGGCAACCTGTCCGTGAACCCCTGGGTTCAATTCTCAGCTCAGTCAAGAATGAAAAATTATCAATAAATTTTAATTAATTTCATGTTGTAAAATTCCTGTCTTCATAAAAACAATTTAACGAAAATTAAATTCAATGAACTTAAGCCTAATTTAAATATCTAAATTTGGATTAAAAAACATTAACAGTTCAATAAAATAACCACAATACTAATTAATTTTATATAATTGTAATTGATTTAATTAAAATATAATAAAAATAGTTTTTTATTCAACTTCTCAGATTATATACTGCAATTTCCGAATAATTATAATCTAAAGAAATTTCAAACCTGTACCAGTACTCAGGTGATTTTGTTGACATTTCGCAAAACAAAAAAAAAAAATAAGTGAAATTCAAATAATGTTACCTAAGTCTAAAAAACGAATCAATTTAAATTTAAAAGTTGGTTTTAAACTCAAAAAAAAACTTTTTTCCACTTAGTGTGTACCCAAGTATATTTAATATTCACATCATTAATATATAACGTGTATAAAAAACGTATGATGTTGTTTTAGGGGGCTCGTTTTCTTACGAGTTTCAATTCGCCACGCAGAGTTTTTAAATAACAACGTGATGTTAAACGTACATATTTGTATACGAAGACAGATAAATATACTTTAAATACAAAAATATATAATAATTTTTATTCTTTCCTTATATTTGTGGGGTTTTTTTATCAACAGTGCGCTATTTGTTTGTGTTCTTTTAAAAAATACAATGTGTTGTTTTTTTTCCTGATATCACCAAACACTTTTTATTGATAACGACTGGTTTTTGTATTTTTTTCTATTTTAATTTCTCTAAAAAGTAAAATCTACGACGAAAAAGTATAGACGAAATTATTTTGAAAACAGTTTTAATTTGGCCGTTCAACAAACAAGGTGTGTGTGAAATTTATAAAAATATAAAAAAAAATCAATCCTCTTTATTTAAAAAGTTTTTTTTGAGATAAGTTTTTGTAAGCGCTCATACATTCATAGATATATAAAAAGTGCAATAAACACTAATTTACTTACTAAATTCGCTTTACGTCAGTACTTGTTTGAGTGATCAAGTGAATATTTATACATCTTTAATATAAATTGAATATTTATCTGTAGTATAGGTAAACAGTAATATATTGACATGTTTTTTATTTTGCTAATTTCAATGTCAAGGAAGTCAAAAAGATTTAAAAAGCAAAAGGAAATTCCATTAAAGTGTATATTTTTATATATACGAGTACTTCGTCTGTCGAATACCCATCGTGTTTTTTAATATACGCGTGTGCGTCAATAAAACGCGTGAGCATTAGACTTCTATTCCCACTTCTCAAAAATATATCTAATATAACATTTCCAAAATGTCGTAACTAAAGCATCCAAATGTTACCGGATAATTCACCAAATGTTTCTGCAACATTTGTATATAAATATGACCTTTGTCAATGTCATTCACCGCACATTATTTGTTTTTACGTGGTTTTGTATATTTTTCAAACTTGAATGATGTACACATATAGTTTTATTTTTTTTCTCTATGATTTATACTAATGATTCACAAATTTTAAAAATGTATCTATAAAAAAAGAGTACACAGCGTTCAATTAATGAATACATACATGCAATGTATTTACCAAGAAACGTAGATTTTTTAGCGCATGTGCCGGCTTTTGTGTATGTTTTAAAAAAATACATACAAATAAACAAAAAATTTAAGAGTGAAAGTAAAAGTTTGTTGCTAGTAAAATAAATTTGCTTCCTTGATGTGTACATAATCCTACCAAGCAACCACCTACGTCAGACGTAAATGTTTTCCCACTTTCCCCTACGTTTTCTATAAAAACAAGGAACTTATTGGGTTGCCCATTTAGTTGTTACATCAGTCAGCAAAGTTACATTAACCCGAAAGGTTCACTATTGCTTAGAAAATTCCAATACAGCATTTTAAGGTAGTTGAAAATAAATAGAAAAATAAATAAAAGAACATTATTAAATTGTTTAAAAGTTACAAAGATCGTTTTTGAAAAATGTAATAATAATTTGTTTTCAAATATACATAAGTATATATTATGTATGTTCTTTTAATTTAAATTGACAAAATAACTACGATTAAAGAAGTCATTTCTGTAATCTTGATTTTTAACTGATAAGATTGATATTCACAAAATAAAAAAATATCTTTTTAACAATTCATGTGAAACTAAACAAATTACATATTTTTAAGTAGTTAATATTTGTTACTTAAGATTAAGTTCATTCATACGAATTTTAATTTAAATAAGTTTAAATGCCGCCTGTTCAACGATTTCGAATGTCAACGTTCGCATAGAAAATTTCTATGAAAAAACTCCGTTTTAAAAAAATTTTCCATATAAATTTCTATACGAACGTTTAAGTTTAAAATTGTCAAACGGTTTTTGCCTTTTAAACATTTTGTGGTGCTGTCAACATTGTTGCTAAACATTCAGATAGTACAAATCTGAGTTTGAAATTGCAAAATATTTTGATATAGATATTTTCCATGAAAATTAAAAACAATAATAATTATTTCATCACTTAATTGAACTATCCCAGGAAGCAATTTAAAGATAGAAATAATCTGGACAATATTATTTATTTTCTTATCAATTGTGTACTTAAAAACTTAATCCTGCAAGCCCAGATCATTTTAACCGAATAAAATAGTAATTTGTATAACAAAATTGAATAAGTCCTTAAGCCACTGGAAATCTTTTATAGAATTTTCGAAACTCTTTGGAACTTACGTATACATACAAACTCGTATCTATTTAAAAAAGAAAATTCATACACAAAACTTTTCACTGAATTTTTAAACTTAAAATTAAAAACGTAATACATTTTAAATCTATGACAATAAGAAAAAGGTGCTTAAGTATATTTTTTAATCTTTATCATCATTACCAATCACATCTCTGCGGTTATAGTTTTTTTCAAGTTTTTATTCTTAAATACTCCCAATGTCACAGATCGGAAGAAACTTAAGTTTTTATTCCAAATGTTATTGCAAAACGATTAGTAAAAAGTCATTTTGCTTATACTTTCTGCCTATGTGTACTTTTGAACGTGAAGATCTTATTAACTTACATTTAGCTTAAGTCAACTAAAGCAGTTATACCTTTTTTCTAAAGAAATAAAGTAACCAATTGCAATTTCTCTTCCTTCCAGTTTAGCGAATATTAATCAAAATGACTACCCACTTCAGCTATCCTCCCGCCGATTTGCAAAAGGAACTTGTCCGCATTGCCCAGGCTATCGTTGCCCCCGGCAAGGGTATTCTCGCTGCTGATGAGTCCGTCTCCACCATGGGCAAGCGTTTGAAGGACATTGGTGTTGAAAACACTGAAGATAACCGTCGCGCTTACCGTCAACTCTTGTTCACCGCTGACCCTAAAGTGGCTGACAACATTTCTGGTGTTATCTTGTTCCACGAAACCTTGTACCAAAAAGCTGATGATGGTACTCCATTCGTTGAATTGTTAAAGAAACGTGGTATCATTCCCGGCATTAAGGTCGATAAGGGTGTTGTCCCATTGATGGGCTCTGAAGATGAATGCACCACCCAAGGTTTGGATGATTTGGCTGCCCGTTGCGCTCAATACAAGAAGGACGGTTGCGATTTCGCCAAGTGGCGTTGCGTCTTGAAGATTGGCAAGAACATTCCATCTTACCAATCCATTTTGGAGAATGCCAATGTTTTGGCTCGTTATGCCTCCATTTGCCAATCACAAGGTATTGTCCCCATTGTTGAGCCTGAAATTTTGCCCGATGGTGATCACGATTTGGACCGTACCCAAAAAGTCACTGAAACCGTTTTGGCCGCCGTCTACAAGGCTTTGAACGATCACCACGTCTTCTTGGAAGGTACTTTGTTGAAACCCAACATGGTTACCCCTGGTCAATCTTGCCCCAAAAAGAACACACCCCAAGAAGTTGCATTGGCTACTGTTGTCGCTTTACGTAGAACCGTACCAGCTGCCGTTCCCGGTAAGTTTTTATGAGATCTTTGCAATCAACGAAAATTTCTTATATCTTATATTTGTATGTTAAGGCATTACCTTCTTGTCTGGTGGTCAATCTGAAGAAGAAGCCTCCGTTCACTTGAACGCTATTAACCAAGTTCCTTTGTTGAAGCCTTGGGCTTTGACCTTCTCTTATGGCCGTGCTTTGCAAGCTTCCGTACTCCGCGCCTGGGGCGGCAAGAAGGAAAATATTGCTGCTGGCCAAAATGAATTGCTTAAGCGTGCTAAGGTAAGTTGTCCGTTTTTCTAATTTGAAACAATAAAATTGGGATAAATGGACACTAATTATATTTTTTTGGGGTATTTAAGTCTTTATTTTTGAGATAACAGAAAAATAACGAAATGTTCCATTTTTAAAGTGTCAGAAACATTTGAAACTTTAAAAACATTGAAACTTTATCACTAACTTTTTATATATGATAATGAATTATCTTTAAAATTATGGTATTTTATCACATCTTAAATTACACCCCCAAACTAACACTTGAACACAAACTAGTTTATTTTTAATACGTATCTGTTATTCATTACTTTATCAAACTTATCTTATGATAATTTTGTTTATGGTTCATAAAGTTTGTGAAAGATCAAACTTTTTCGTTTCAGAAAAATTAGTATTTTAAAAACAATTCGATTTACAAAAAAGGGTATTATTTTGTAAAAAAACCCAATTTCTGTAAATTTAGTCGTTTTCAAAAAATTTGGTTTTTACAATTAAATTGAAACAAATAACTTATTTTAGGCTGATAGTGATTCAAGTAAAGGTGTATATGTTCCTGGTTCCATTAAGGGTTTCGCTGCTCGTGCTGATTTGTTTCTTAAAGATCACGCATATTAATATGTATTTAAAATTATTTCATTAACTAACAAATTACATACATAAATATAAATTTTTGTTTGGCATATTAATACTAATAAATTGAAATTCTAATCAGCTTCGAAAATTAACATTTTAGTTGTAAGGTAAAATACAATTTATTGCACTGCATATTAATCATCAACATTTGCTATAACAATTAAATTAAAAGAACAAATTGGTCTAGTTGAGTACTTTATTGTCCAAAGTTCCAAATACATTCGCTTTATAAAACAAAGTGTATTTAGAAGTTTTAAATGGGTGAGAAGTACTCGTTAGATCAATTATAATCGCTTATTTAATTTTGTAGAACATTTGAATTTTTAACTGCCTTCAGTTGTAGTAAAATATTTGTTTTTTATTAATAAATTTTCTTTTTATCATTTTGTTTATTTTTACTTTTTTTAAATTGGCTTGTTTAATTTATATTTTAACTTTTTATTTACTTTATCACCTTTTCTTTAATATCACAACTCTTTTTTTCTTATATTTTTTAATCACTAAATCTATTATTGTTTTCTAAAACCTTATGCAGGCTAATGCACTTGCATGCCAAGGCAAATATGAAGCTGGCTCTATTCCTTCCTACGCTGCTAATGCCAGCTTGTTCGTTGCCTCGCACAAATATTAGAATTTTTATTTAAGCACAAACTGCATAAGACTAATTGGATAAAACTATAAATAGAAACGAAAAATTGAAGAATCAATGCGAAGTTAAATCAATTGGAAATATAGAATCAAAATTATATTATTTATAATAGAAAAAAATCGGAAATTGGTTTCTTAAAAAACTAAATCCTACGAAGAACCAGGAAATTTTAATAACCATTCTATTTTTTTATTATGTATTTTATTACGTCTTTAGAATTTATATTTTAACTTTTAAATTCTTGTTATAATAGATTTAAATTCTAATTAACAATAATAAAATTTATTATTTACAAAAAAAAAAAAAAAAACACAAACAAAATTAAGTTCGATGTTCTGGAAATGGAATTAAGTGAAAATAAAATGAAAAGAATTTTTAATGCTTTCAAAGTTCATTTTTATATCGATTAAACATTATTTCTTCTTTTTGCCACACATACCGCAAAAAAAAATCATAAAATATTTAAAAGAACTGCACAAAATTTTATTTTAATTGCACTCCAATGGAATTTCCAGAACATGGGCGAAACAACAATCTTTTTTTAATTAGTATTGTAAAAATACTTTAATTTTAAGTATAAATTCAAATATTGTGTGACTAATTAAATTTTGTAAAATTCTAAAAGTCCAGGATGAATTTCACAATGTTAATTTTATATTGTATTCATACTTTAAAGTTTGAGTAAACAATTTTGTGAAATTTATTCTTTTAAAATATTTTGCATTTTAAACAAATTTTTTAATTCAAATGTTTCCGATGTTCCATTTTAGGGTAACGGTGAAGCCGCTGTTGGCAAATATGTTGCTGGCAGTGTTGTAGGCGCTGGTGCTGATGCTACCTTGTTCGTTGCCAATCATGCTTATTAATTTATTCAATCAGAAGTTTCAGAAACGTTAATTGTTTATTGCAATTTTATTTATTAAGGAAAACCAAAAAGAGAAATTAAAAATTTTAAAACAGTAATTATTATGATGAAGCTATAAAAAATTGTTATTATTGTAGAAAAGAAAAAAAAACCAACAACATCATAAATAAGCATAATTAAGAAGACAACTCTAGAACATCATTAAATTATTAATAATTTATTTATATTTTAATTGTTAAGCACAAAATAAAAAAGAAAATCATAAAAAATCAACAAAAACTTAAAATGTCTTTCTTTCTTAACAATAAAACATTGTACCTCACGCAAATTTTGTATTATTAAGAAATATTAAAAGAATATAAAATGCTTTCATTAAATAATAAAAACAATACAAAAAGAGTCTCCTGTTTGTGAAATGTTTAACGTTCTTTAAAAAATAAAATGGAATTAAAAAGAGAACTATAAAAATATGCGTTAGTTTTTACAACCATATCGATGTTAAATAAATCCCATCAATAAATATTTTTATAAAAAATAAAAATAAATTACATATAACTATTGTTATCAATGTTGTTAAAGGCAAATAAAGCATTCTTTTATTAAGAAAATATACCTATAAATAATTTGGTTTTAGTTTTTGTAAATGATCGCTTCTGTACCACTCAAGTAAGAATTAAACTTTCTAAATAGAAAACAAACTTTATTTATTATTTACTGCCAGGCCCACAATGTAGACGCATTTGTATATTGAAAACAATAATAAAAAACTAAAATTTGTTTTTGTTTTCGTTATAATGTATACGAAAGAAATGTTATTGTCGACATTGTGGGCCTGGCAGTTAATTAATAAAAATCTGGCGTATACAAATTTAATCAATCGAAAAATAATTCTGTATCGTATATCAAGTCAAATTCTCCTCAAACAGTCATGAAATTATTTTAAAATTTGTAATATTTCTAGTTTTTAGTTATCAGCGCATTTTTAAATATAACGAAAATTAAATTTATAATATCTTGCAACATGGTAAAAATAACAAAGTAAAATAGTAGTAGTCCATGGACGATCAGACATGAGAACATTTTTTTAGGCGGCACAATTTTTGTTCTTTCGGGGATTATTTCATCTGGCATAAAATTGTATACATTTACTCTGCTTTGTGTGTATTAGTGTTTTTGTATTAATTTTTTACGAAAATGTGCATGTATTGGTTTTTTGCTGCCAATATGTTTTTTAGAAAATTCTCAATTAAAATTTATTTAAACGATTTAAATATCGATTTTTGGTGCAAGTAATCGCTTTCACAAAAAAATTAAGAAAGAAAGTTGATCAAAATCGCTTTAAATCTATTTACCATTCCATTGCCTTGAGGCATCTATTTTTATTTTTGTACTATGAAAAGCAAAATTTAACAACGCTAAAATTTTTTTTGTTTAATTTCAAATTAAAAAATGTACTTTATTGTGAAATTAACATCATCTTTTTCCAAAAGTATTGTTATTTAGCAAATTTTTATTAACAATAAATAGAAAAAGAAAATCCGTTTGAGGGTTAAAATATCTATTTGAAAAATAGTTTTTAATTCAATAAATTAAGCTGTGTTCATAATGGGAGCAACAATTTCCTTTTTCTCCTGTCTTATCTCTCCTATCTTTTTTTGAACAAAAATGTAACTAAGGTTTTATTTTTTAATGTTGATCGACTTCACCAACAATTTGTATGAAATTTTTAATGACGTTTATAATAATTTTACATATTTAGTTTTGAATGAAAATGGTAACAAAATGTTAAAAAAAAAATATAATAAATAGGCAATATTGTTGTGGGCAAAATTTGCAAACGTTTTTATATTGAAAATGAATTAATTGTGCGGTTGCGAAAAATTGTTTGCTTTTTTGTGAACACCAAGTGAAAATGTTTCTGCCATTGTGAGCGAAGCTTTAATGTATCTACATATTTAACAGTAGACCAAGACGGGCCAGACCAAATTTGTGTTTTGCTTGCAATATTTTTCGAATATAACAAAAAATAAGAAAAACAGGGACTTGAATAGAATGAATCAAGTGTGAATCAGATCAGAAAACTACTGCCCATTATGCTCTTAGTTCAATTTAACTACAAAAACTAAACGCAAAACTCGTTTCAGCTGTGGCAAATGCAAAAAAGCAATAGCGAAATTAAAGACTACATTTTCGATGACTTGCATATGGAATAAAATAATGAAATAATAAAATTATATAATAAATTCGTATAATCTAAAGTATGCATGCGTCTGCATATTACGTACAATAAAAAATATATTTATTAACTTGAAACTGGTAAAAAGTTACCGAGAATCCTAGGGTTGAATGCAGTGATATCAAACATGGTAAAAATTATAGGATATGTTTTTTCATGTTTCTTCCATTTAAACATGAAATTTTGTAACAGAAACTGGGGTTAGTTTATTTGCTAATCAGTTATAAAATCAAACTTTTTGAAGCATACTTTGGGGCTAATAAAATAATACTAATAATCTCTTAGCTCTTCAAGTTTTAGCCTTCAAGTAAGTGATGGGATTTCTGGCACAATTTGCCATTTTTGGTACTTTTATATGTTGCTTGGCCATATGGCCCTTTCACTCTTTTTTTTAATCCTTTTTAGAGTCAGTAGTGGAAATTGGCAAAAAATTTCGAAATGTAGTAAACAAGATGAATAGTATCAAGGTTATTGGATAGATAATAAGATAATTCAAACAATATGATATTAGCAAGTAGAGTAATTCATATACATACTTATTTTATTGCATATAAAAAAAAATAAATAAAATTAATATAAAATAATAATTATAAAAAAAATAATATCTAGAAATTCACACAAAAAATAAAAAAAATTTTTAAAAATTATGTAAAATTCTTTAAAGCAAAACATTTTATAATTAAAAATAATTGATATTTTTCTGTAAAACGTACGTTTTAAATATCACTGTTTTTAAAGAAAAATGATTTCAATTCTACACATTCTACTTAAAAATTGCACTTTGTTGTTAAAAGTGATCCTTGAGTAACAACTTATAATTGGGAATTTTCCGATAATCCAATGTTAGCGCATTAAAGGCCTTCAAGCTTCATTATATTTTTACCTCCAATATTTTTTTTATTGAAATAGATAAAATGTTCTATCTATATTTGATCCACTGATGTATCATCTTTTTTTCTCCACTTCTCACCCAATCAAAATGTTACATTTTTGTAAACACTGCAGTCCATTGCTTTAAATCGTCAATACAGGATACCACCTGCCAACTTAATATACATACCAAAATGATTTTCATAACCAATGGTAAGAACACATATTCTTTCCGTTAAATTCATTTTAGTTTAAAGTCCTTTAACGTAAGAGCAGCCTCAGGCATTGAAATGTGTTGTGACTCTAGACGACAAATATATTTATGTAATACCAGCGGACACCCGGTGTGTGCTACTACGTTCCCCCTTCTAGTAGTTCCATTTTTGAAAAAAATCATAGCTTATGTGCCTATCTAAATAGGGATTTATATATGTATGTTTAACATTTTAATTAAATCGCTTAGATTGTTTCGGAGTGCCAGAAATTGCCCCCTACCTCCCCTCGAAGTCCTGTATTTAAAAAAATGTATGGCTTATGTGTCCATAGAAGTAGTTATCTATCTGTTTAAAGTTTCATTAAAATCTGCGAGGTAGCTCCAGATGGATTTTTAGGAGAGAAGGGAAAAGAGATTGCCATTTATTTTCCTCTCTCTCCTAAAACTCATGACTTGACGGCTAAAACTTAAAAAGTGTGAACCAGCACTTACAATTTTATGACCATCCGATTTGTACCGGGTGTTTTTTTAGCTGCATGAGAACTATCAATTTCGATAACTATGGCTTGACAGCTGAGAATGCCTGTGTTGACATTTCTGTTCAGTAAAAGGGCATAATAAACCACACAAATTGCTTGGCAAACATGCACTTTGTTTTTGCTTCTGTTTGCCAATAAACAGCACAATCATATTTCGTACAAACATTAATGATTTTAAAATATCTGTCCTTCTTTTCTCTACAGCCATTTTTTAGAAGGAAATCCTTACGAATAGGGATTTTTCCCTACGTATAGCATCACTGCATAAGCCCATAAAAAGTAATATAGAGGCGTTAAGTCGCACGAACTAGGAAGCCAGTGAACAGGAGCACTTCTGGAAATAAATTTGTCACCAAATTAATTATGCTGTACGGCAAATTGTGCGGCTTGTTGGAATCAAAAGTCGTGGATGTTTAGCTGATTAATTTTGGAAACAAAAATTCAGCCAGCAGGACTCGATAGCGCCCGCCATTCATCGTAACGGCAACTCCTTTATTACTTCCAAAGAGCGTGTAAACCCCACCAAAAAATTTTAATGGATGTAATTGTGATTATTTTACGGCTTGAGGATTGTCTTCGATCCTAATACGGAAATTTTACTTTTTTGACTTATGAATTTCACAAACAGATTTTTTTTTTAAAGTAAACTTCCACAATTTGGAAGGGTTATTCTAGCGTTAAACAGCAATACAAAAAACAACAGGCATTTTGTTCGTGTAAAATTCCTCGCCGTTGTCAAAATCGGATTACTACATAGGGGGAACAAAAGGAAAGTTTTTTATGTGTGTGGCAAAAAATGTAAACAAAAATATATGCACATGTATAAGCAAATGTAAGCAACTTTTGATATCGTTGAGGAATAAACCAAATAAACATCTGGCTCCTTGCACAGACCTAATGGATAGACCTTGAACAATTCATGATGACTTGGCAAACCTTAAGGGCATAATAAACCACACAAATAGCTTGGCAAGCATGTCAAAATTTTACGTTTGTACAAATATTTTGTGTTTTTAAATGGGGTGTTTGCTGTTTGGACAAACATTTGAAACAATGTTTGTAGAAAAATTAAACAGTTTTAATATTTGGCAGACATGTTGGATATTTGATAAACTTTTTGTGGTGTCTTGTGCTAAAAAAAATCATTTCAGCGAAAACTTTGCAGAGTAAAGACGTAGAAGAAGAAGCAATAAAATCATTTTCAGCCCTAAATTCTAATTTTTTAGCAGCATTGATTGTCCCAAAACAGCTTTTTGTTTAGAGCACTCTTTCCTACAAATTATTTTTCTTTATTTTATATTTCTTCTGCGTTTTAAACAAATAGCTAGCAAAATTGCCGCAGAGCAATCGTCGTCAGCATTCAATGAAAGAAAGACAAAAATGAAAAATTAAATGTTGGGACTTTTAAAAAATGTGGCAAAACTGTATATATTTGGCAATCTTTTTCGATTTGTGGCAAAATACTGTTACGAAATTAGATTTGTCTCAGAACTATTTATGGATTTAGTTATAAGTTATTTTGTAAATTATAGTTTTATGTCATATTAGTTACAATTTTTATGAACGCCACTGTAACAAAATTTTCTAGCAATTGTAATTGTAGACTTTAGATTTAGATGTATAACAGTTATTTTAAAATAATTCGAACACAATATTCTAGAAACTACGAGACGGTTCTTGAATCAACTAGGAATAGTTTTGAACTATAAATACAGGCTAACTCATAAAAGCTTCGTTTAGTTTGATTGGAGACATTAAACGGTTCAGATCGATTGTGGTTAAATTTTGTGAGTAAAGTCACCAAAATGAAAAATTTTAATGAAAATTTCATTTCCCCCTTCAGTCGAAATTAACTTCCTTTGAGTTATCACTGCAACATGATACTACAGAATGCGAAAGGTTTTCACACACGTGTTAAACATTTGACGTCCTAGTTTTATTAAAAAATTATTTACCTTTGCAAAACGTTTGGCTATATCAAACATTATTTAACAGTTTCTAAATAAGATTATACAATTATCTTCTTAGAAATAAAGTTAGTTTATCAACAGAATTTGGTTAAAATAAAGCTAAAGTTTCATTATTTTTCGGGTCATGCTTTTTTTTTGGATTTTTTACTCAAATATTTGTTAGGTCCGAACATACCCCCTGCGGGAAATTTGTGTCAATTGGTCTTAAAGCTCTTATTCCGTGACCAGTGTTCACAATATTATTAAAAAAAGAACGAATTGCGTTATGTAAAAACAAGACCTATCACTTAACTGGTGATACTGTGCTAAAAGTGTAGTTAGTACAGAGGAAAGAATTGGCACATAACTATTAATGGACTGGATTTTGTGCGGGAAGTGGCTGATTCTAACTGGTTCTATTATTTTATATGAAGGGGATCCATCATATTAACCTGGTGTTTGCCTAGGAGGTGGTATATTTTTGGCTCTTTATGCTGGGTCACATAGTGAAGGCAAACGAGCCTGTCCTGTTTTGGATAATATAAAAGTGGTCAGCAAAAATTAAAATTTTTATTAAAATCATTGAAAAATTATAAAATTTTTGTCATATTTTCTGCTGCACGTATTATATTAACCGAAATTGAATGTGTCCGTTTAGATTATTTCAGTGACCTGTTACAAAGATTCAAAAAGGTGTCAATTAACCCCCTCCTAGGACATCACCATGTTAAAGTGACAAGTCTCCTTCATATAAAGTGTTAGAACTTGAACCGGTCCCTACCATTTTAGAACTGTCACTTGACAAGTTTGGAGTAAGTTCCCTGTTTCCTAGGGCCTTTAGTCATAAAATTATATCCTTAATTTGTGGGGACAATTTTTTGAGCGCGTAGGGAAAAATAGTGATTTTTTCGGGCTGCGTAGGGACCCTTGACAAAAATTCTTTACCATCACTGGGCTTATGTTAAGTCAATGGCTTATGCCGACAAACCAGCAACTTTGGAAGCTTTGGCAGCCAGTATTCAAGCCACCTTTGAAGGCATACGACCAGATTTATTGGAATATCTAATCAAAAATTGGACTGATCGAATGCATCATGTAACTCGGAGCCGCGGCGGATATATGCCGAAAATTATATATAAAAAATCAATGCCATGAAATTTTCTACCAGATTATAATAACAAATTTAATTATAACAATTTTTATGTCTTGTTTTATATTTTTAAGTTCTCAAGCGGCTAAAAAAACACCCATATTATACGAATGAATTTATCAGTTATTTAAGTGATTTGTTCTGCATGAAGAAGTTTGAATAAAAAAACATAAAACTGTTTGGTGTTAAATTTTCTGTTCTGGATTTATAAATTTCCAACTTACCGACCAATAAAATGGTTGCATATTGCAAGCAATAGAAAAAAAAACTAAACAAATTTTTGTAAAGTACAAATTTTGAAATTAACTCCCTCTTTCACCCAGAGTTAGTGGTTGTATACTAAACTTGCAACAATTCTTGTTAGACTTACTCATATTTCAGACTTTTCACCTAAAATGAATTAATGCAACATTTACTTTCTACACTCATTCAAAGAAGCAAATAACAAATTACAAATCTAGTGGTAATTGAACACAAAAAGGTCACATATTCGAAGAAAATCAAATTGTAATGACAAAGATACTACAAGACGTTTAAGATAATTCAAGAGAGTTAAGTGAACATACAAGCAAAAATAATATATTTTGTGCACACTACTTACAGTCGTTTTCTCCCGCCTAAGGCCGGTATTCACTATCCTATTTAGTCGCACGATATGTCAAAAAAATCGTGTGTGCTCATAATGTATGACAGTGTGGCTTTAAAATGAATTGGGTGACAGATTTTTCAGATTTGAGTCTGTCCGACTTGCAAATGTTTATTAAAATTTTCATAAAATGATAGATTATATGCGATCAGAGTTGCATTTTCCTGAAAAGTAGCTGAGTCATTTGAATTTGCATCTTTTTCGTGGAATAGTGTGGCATTGACACCAGATTTTGCAGACATTTTTTTTATTTCGGATATAATTCAGTCAGATTTTCGTGTGATTACGTTTATGTAGGATAGTGAATACCAGCCTTTAGCTTTTACGCTGATATCACAGATTACGCACTAATATGCTGTACCTAAACAAGAGCGTCAACGTTGTGTTACGAACTCTCTTGTTGAATAAAACCCACCCAATCTTTGACAACTGGAAAACGCGTGCCACTTTTGTTGAGTTCGGCTGTTAGTAAGTGCGCTCAAAAGTTTAGTGCTTAATTGATTATATCAAAAAATTTCTGATTCTGATATGTACATTTTTAAGGTATCCACACATTTGCAATAATATTGTTCAATAATGGATATTGTAATGTGTTGACAACATTGTACAATACGTACATGTGTACGTAGGTTTTGTTTATTTTTACACGTATTTAATGAAAAATTTGCGCGAAATATATTTTTATACCATCGTTATCGAAATATATTTTTATATTATCGTTTGAAACTTTTTTAATATTCATCTAAGACCCCATAAAGTACATATATTCTGGGTCCTTGAGTAATTTTGAAGATTAAGCCATGTCCGTCTGTCTGTTTGTCTGTTGAAATTCACGGACTTTTGAATGTCAAATTGTTTCTAGTTATCCTAAGCAGTAGGGTAAGAGTTATGAATTTAAATTCTCAAAAAATTAATAATATCGTAGAAATCATACTGTTACATTCATGAAAATCGGTTCATAACTTACCATTTGTCCTATATAAATCTTACATTCGGGCAGGTGTGTAACAGTTTGATAAGACCAAAAATCACACTCACCCTTTCGTGAATATCGGCCCGAAATTTACCAAATGTCCCAAATTAAGCTCTCTCTCTCGGAAAACACTTTAGTATGTGTAACGAATAATGATAACGATATAACATTTGGTCAGTCATAGTTCTATATGAGTAGAAATCGCACTGTATTTTGTGACGATCGGTCTATAATTTACCATAAGGCCCTTATAAAACCCACTCTCGGAAATTTGTAATAAATAAAGCCCACTACATAAAAATTCGAACTGTCGGTGGAGGGTATCAAAGAGTCGGCACAGCAGAATAAAACATTATTGAAGTAAAAACTTAACGCGTTTGCAAACAAGAACGTTCCTTACATTGTGAACCCATCTCAAAATTTACATTGTTATCAGTTAAGTAACATTTTTGTAAGTAACAAAAATTTTAATTTAAATTTTTGTATAGTTATACATTTACAGCCTGGCCCACAATGTCGACAATAACATTTCTTTCTTATATTTATATTGAAAACAAAAACAAATTTAAATTTTTTATTATTGTTTTCAATATAAAAATGCGAAAGAAATGTTCTTGTAGATATTGTGGGCCTGGCAGTTATTTATTTATTTATTAAACATATTTTCATTAAATTTCATATATTTTGTAAACATAGAAAAATAAGAACAAGATATCAAAATTAGAGAGAATTTGAAGTTACTGCCGACGAATTAATTATGGGCTTTAGTATTTTTGCCTGAAGTTGAAGACTCAATTCTGTTTGAAAACTCAAGCTTCATTCACAAAGATAGAAGCAACAATTTGGCTTTTTCTATCTTAGTTTTTCTTAAAGCATTTCATATATTTTCCTTTCATTTTTTTAAAGTCAAAAAAAGTAAAATTTTTTTTAATATGTGTGCTTTTGAAAAAGTGTTGCTTTTTTGTGAATCTGGCTTAAACACAATTATTTAATAAATCTTTTACAGATCTGAATATTTTATTACGATTAAATCATTTGCAAATTTTCAATATTGATATTCGAATTGCTTTTAACAAACCGGTAGGCAGGGCACTTAATACTGTCGATTTTACCAAAAATAGTTTTCTGGCTTTAAATATGCGTATGCTATTTTTAGACACGTAAAAATATATATGTTGATACATTGAATTAATGTTTTACTATTTATTATTGTATATATAGTTTCTTCTTCTGCTTATTGCTATCCATAAGCTGTATGTCTGTCTGTCTTTCTGTCTCTCTGTCGGTATGTCGCCCCATGTAAATTCAATATTTGTGTCTTATTTATTAATCAGAAAACCAGTTTTGAATGCATTTCGCATTCGATTCAACAAATCATACAGTTTGGTCAACTAAATGACGGACGATTGGTGGTTGGTTTCTTGGCTTGTTGATATGCAGGCAGCAGTGGCCGTAGCAATTCAAATAGTGGCCGTAGCAGCAGCTTTGCCCTTTACCCAGTTTCGGAAAATCACTGTAAGACAAAAACTTTAAAAAAATAAATGTATTAAAAAAAAGCTTTTTACGTGTTCGTAGTGAACACAAATGTAAACTGCAAATGGTCAAAACCACTTAATCAGTCAACTAAAATAGTGATTATAGAGAAATCATGTTAAAGACAACAATGAAAAAAAATGTTGATGCGATGACTGCACAATTAAATTTAGCCACTTACTCTGATTTACAGCCAACATGTGGGTATCCATTGACAGTAACTTAAGAGTTACTAAAGCGATATCAACAATGACTTATTAACATGGCAAAGTTATTGTTTTTGTAAATGGCTAATCTGCTTGAAGGACTAAATTAACTTTTAAGTGTATTTAACACAAAAATTCATATTATATTTTTCAATGAAATTGGCTACAGTTTATTGAAAACACTTGTTACATCCAGAACTCCCTTAAAGGTAGTGAAAGAAGTACATACATATTTCGTTTAAAAAGTTTAGCGCATTAACAATGGCAGGTTACACAACGGGCGCAGGGTTGTCAGGTATTTCTTAAATTTGATCACTAAATTTTTAACTTTTATTCCAAAAATCCATTAATAATTATTTTTCATCCCTAAAAATCCCCACTAAATACTCTAGAATTTTGTCATAAAATATTTAATTTGAATTGCATATCATTCGTACATTTAGTTTTATTTAACAAAAAGTTTTTACAAAGTCAAAAAGTTCACAATCAAATTTATCATCCTGCTCAATTTTTCGTACATATTTCATGAATTAATCATGACTATAATTTCTGGGGATGGCTTAAACGTTTCGAACAAGTGGAATTAGGATACGTTCGTAAATGCATAAAAACTGTGTTTTTTTAGCTCATGCGCGATCACCACTTGCAGTTGTGATGCTGATGCTTTTTGGTTGAACAACAACTGTGCAAAGTTTGAATTTTTGAACACGAGCTAAATTTCAAAAATTTCATAAGCGAACATGAAATAATAATAACATGTCAGAGTGTTAAATTCGGCTATGCCGAATCTTTGATACCCTCCACTGACAGTTCGAATATTTCAGGAGTGGGCTCTATATGATATCTATATTATTAATTAATCTTTATTTTTAATTGGTTGCGGTTTAGATCTATATTAAATTATTGACCGACCATCAGAAAGTTTTAATGTTTCTTTTTAAAAAATTTGAAATATCTTGAGTAAAATATCATGATTTGTAACAGTTTTAGTCGAACTAGAATAATTTTCAACTGGGAAATTTATATTGGACCCACGGTAAATTATGGATCAATCTTCTCAAAATTCTATAGATTGATTTCTTGTTTTGAAAATCATAAATTATAATAAATTTCAAGACAGCAGTGAAATTAGTTTTAGTGTTTACAGTGAATTTCAGAAGGCTGCTTAATATGGGGTAAATTATGGACCGTATATCATAAAATTGCATGACATTTTTTCGGCCCATATGTAGCTAAGGTGGAACAAATTTTACTGCAATATCTATACACAGAAAAAATTATTTATTTTCTCCAATCACCAAATTTATACCAAATTCATAATATCAAGCAAACAAGTTGTTGATATTGCACCTATTACCAAAATGATTATATTGATTACTAAAAATTGTAAAATTGTGAATTTTTTTTTTCAATTAATTTTAATTAAAGAAATAATCAAAAAATTTAATAAAATATTTACAATTCCCAACAACAATTCTACATGTTTAAATTATTTTATTTTAAACGAAAAAAGTCAATTGAGATTTTTGTTATTTAATCAAAATTTTAATTGACAATTTATTTCAAAACAACTAAAATTTTAATTAAAATTTTAATTGACAATTTATTTTAAAACAACTAAAATTTTAATTAAATCAAAATTAAATTTTTAATTTTCTTTCAATTAGTTAAATTTAAATACTTTTTTAACCATTTTTTTAATTGACAAAACACTTTTTTCTGTGTATCTGCTACGGTTTTAGGCGTTTTTAGTTTTTCCCAGAGTGGACTTTATATGGGGCCTTTAGTAAATTAAGAACTGATCTTTACGAAATATGATAGTGTGATTTCTAGTCCTATAAAACTGTGACGCACCAAATTTAATTATGATAACACTGTTAATTACGGCTTAAGGCATACTAAACTCTTTTCCGAGTGAAGGGTTTATATGGGTAAATTATGAACCGATTTTCACAAAATTTCACAGTTTGATTTCCAGTCGTATACAATTTCAAACGCTGCATAGCTTGTGGCGTTGAAAATTTTAAAACGGTACATGAATTTCTGTAGAAAGCAATAACAAAATTAAAAAATATTTATGACATTTTTTGTGCTTTCGATGTAATTCTTTGGCGTTGCATTTCGTTTTGCATGATTAGGGCCGTAATGTCTTTGGGTACTCGATATCGAATGCCTTCATCTCAAACTACGATACATTTAATTCGATATCGAGTGTCATGATACCAAAATAAAAAATTTCGATTAATTTTGCTTGGTATCGTATGCGGTGATTAGACCCTGTCTCCCTTTTTATACAATACTGTTAGTCAATTCACAAGGTATCCTACCTTTCTACCTCTTCAATCAGTTTTGCGCCCATGATTTAAACAAGTTTAACTTTTTTTTGACAGAAGTCTTCTTAAGGCTCTAAAATTCCAGACTTTCTAATCATATTTAAATAACATAGTACATATGTATGTGTATTACCCTTCAAGCTCAGACATTACTACATATAAGAATAAATATATTGAAGTAGATTACTCTCAATGTAAATGTCTTGCAATAAAATTTCATTTGTCTGCATTCACTATTTGAACTGAATTGTATTTGTGGATTTTCGCTTTTTAATAAAATCGCCTAAAAGATACAAAATATGGAAATTGTAATAACAACCCTTTTTTATAGCAAATTATTAACATTGAATATTAAAGTTGTGTTTTCTAAAGCAGTGCACGTATTGAATGATAAAAAAAATAAAAATATTCAAACTGAATTTCAGTTTATTGTTAACGATTACAACGGTAATTTTTTCGAACTCTCTGCGTAGAAGATTTCAAAATTTATATTTTTTTTCTTATTAATTTGCGATTAAATTTTATTAAAAAAAAAATTTAAATAAAGGGATTTGAAGAAAAATCATTATATAATAGCTAACAATATGTAATATCCTACAGTAACAAATAAGAGCACATTAACTTAGTCCATTGGTGGCAAGTAATAATTACAAATATTGCCCTTTTTAAACATAATTATAAAAAAGTTAGTTACAGTTCCTCGAAATGTAAATTTTATTTTACACTGTTTTTATTTGTCTTGTAATAAAACCAAACTTAATTAATTACAGTATTTTAGGAAAATTATTGCGCAAATATTAGGGGTTTTCAACAGGTTAACACGTTCTTAAGTTCACTTATTGTAGAGAGTGTTGCCTTTGAAAATATCCAAAAACTAAGAAATAAACTGCACTTTTCAGGCGCTTTTTATATTTTGTTTGTTTATGTGATATTAGAGATTTTATTCTAAGTACAATTTTTGAAGTTGCCGGCCATTATTTTTGTTTAAATAGCGGTTTAAATTTTATTGATTTTTACCATTCTGGCATTTTTTAGATTAATTTTTTCATTTCTCTGAATTTCCCCAATTTCCAGTTTTTTCTTTGACTTAGGCTGTGTTTTTAAGACCTCAGTTAAACAAAGTTTAGTTAATCTGAAAACAGATTTGTGCCGCAATTACAAAGTTTGTATACAAAATTTTGACGGAACAGTTAAGCTTTGCTTAAAGTGTTGGTCTTTAAAAAAAATAATAAAAAAATCACATTTCGCCGGAAAAATCCGAGCTTCAGAGTACGTTAAACTAAGTTTAACCTTAATTCAAATACGGCCTTAGTCGACTATTTTCCAATAACTTTTCGAGTCTTTAAGAATATAGTTAAGTGTTTTGAGACTTTTACTGCCAGGCTCACAATGTCGACAAGACCATTTCTTCGCATATTTATATTGAAAACAATAATAAAAAACTGAAATTTGTTTTTGTTTTCAATATAAATATTCGAGAGAAATGTTCTTGTCGACATAGTGGGCCAGGCAGTTAATGTGGGATTGATTTAAAATTTTTATTATTTTTTTTTAAATTTGTGTATTTTTTTTGGTTTTTTTTTTTTTTTTTTAGCGATTTGGCGATTAAACATACATATATTATTTGAAGATTTTCCGGCCGAACAACTAAATAACTAATATAAAATCTCACAAAAGCACGAACTATTTAATCGCCCGTAACTTTTGGGTGTTTGCTTACTAAACAATCCATCTGCCATAAATCGCACATGTTTGAATTATTTTTCAAAATTTTTATTTACTCTGTTTTAAAAATTTGTTTATTATATTTAGTCAATTCACAAGGTATCCTAACATGTCATATTGTCAAAATGTCCTAATATTTCACAATGGTTTAAAAATATTGTTGTTGGTTTGTTAACAAAAATTGTTGCTTGCTGTGTTTATTGTGCTGTCGTAATTAATCAGAAAAGTCCAGCGCTGAGCGGCTGAGCCGTACAACAATATTTTTAAACCATTGTGAAATATTAGGACATTTTAACAATATGACATGTTAGGATACCTTGTGAATTGACTAATTGTAAAAGCTTTTATTTCTAAACTCTTTTTAATAAAATTTTGCCATTTTTGAATCAACTATTTTGCAGATTTCCCAGCAATGATTAAATCCACAGATTTTCTTTTCATTGCTGGCCATCGGCAAAGCCTTGCTTATGCTAAATAGCGTAATAGCGGATCTTCGGCCAGACCCAAGATGCACAAAATGCGCCAACCAATTAATATATTTTTTTTTTTACAATTTTAATTTAGGTGAATTTCCCCTCTCTTGATTTAAGTGCCTTCTTTTTTGTACAGATTTATTTTTACAAATTTTTATTTAATTTTTTAGTTGATTACATTAATTCATTTTTATTATAAATAAAACGACAAAAAATTATAAAACACAAAATAAAAATAAAACAAAATTTTAATTTTAAATTTGTGTGGGGGCTACATCAAATAGTGGACCGATTTGGGCAGTTTTTGCTGCAGAGTATTTCTTGTATAAAAAAATTATTTGCTTCAACTTTTGTTGCCTTGGCTAATTTTTTATGGCCGTTATATTACCACAACTCTTATCTGGGGGGACTTTTGTATGGAGGCTAGTAAAACTAATAGATCGTTTGGGACATTTCAATACCATGCGAAACTGCCATCCAATAATTATTTTTCCTAAAGCTTCTGTTCCTAAGTATTTTATTATGAAATTTATTGAGCTTTTAATACCTTCAAGGGGTATGCAAGGAGACGGTAAAAGGATATTCCACACTCTGCTGTTACATCCTATAGGAAAATCAGGTGCAGCAAAATTCCTGGGATTTGGCAAAATTCAAAATTGACAGATCTTTTTGAGATCCCAGCTGACTAGATACCACGGGAGTCAGTAGCCCACGGTGACATGGCACCGGGCTTGTCTATTAATTGAGGAGCCTGCGGGGATCACGTGGTGGTTGTGGTTTAAGCCCAGGTCGCAGGAATTGGGATCTTAAAAAACCTACTTCGAAGGCAGATTTTTCACCACTTGTGGAAAAGTTAGGACTTTAGGCAGATCTATCTTGGTGCTGTTGGTTTTTAACAGATGCTCCTAACTATTTCTAAGGCAGTAGAGGTTAAATAGATAGATCAGGCTACTAAACAAGGGGCGAGTGTATAATTATGCCGAATTGTAAACTCAAAATTGCTAACTTGTGTGTTTGTTGGTGGCGCATACAGTAATACACATAAATTACTTACGTTAAATCTCCAGCTTGGGGATATATCTCCAAATCTGGCAACAATTATTGTTGTGAAATGAAAAATAGTCTTTTAAGGGCTCACTGCGTAGGAGTATACCGCTAAGCACTTATTCACACTGTTCAAGTCTTAGCCGTCAAATCTTGTGTTTTTAGGAGAGAGAGGATATGAAATGGCATACTCCTTTCCCTTCTCTCCTAAAAGGTCAAGACTTGATGGCTAAAATTTGAACAGTGTGAACCAGCACTTAATCTCTTCATCGAGATCTGAGTCTTAAGCAGGTTTAAGCTGGAGGCTCCCACCACTCGTTCTATGCGTTCGTTACTTTTTGTATATTTGATACGTTTCTTCAATCAAGTAACATGCAAAGCGTTTTATGCGCCAGGTTTTTTGTTTTATTCAACTAATGTGTAAGTTCTGGTTCACACTCTTCAAGTTTTATTGCTCAAGTCTTTAGTTATTAGGAGAGAGAGAAGAAGAAATGGCATTCTCTTTTCCCTGAACCAGCACTAATATTTGTATAAAAAAAAGAAAAAAAAACAATTTTGGGAAAAAGAAATCAATCAAACAAACATTTTTATCGATAAAATGTAAAACAAAATATGATTTGTCATCATTAGATACCAACAGCTGACCAAAGGAAACATACTTAATGCGTTTGATACGTATGTTTATGCATTCTATGCGTTTTGCTGTGTAACTTTATACACACAAAAACACTGATTCTACTTTTTGTCCAATGTATTCAACGCATGGAACGCGTGGTGAGGCCTTGCAGATTATGAAGGAATAACTTGAGGTGTGTTACATACTGATTTACCTTATCAACATACCAACAGCCCAGCACTTTTGACAATGATAAAGAGAGGAAATAAAATAAATGAATATATAAAAAAATATGAAAGTGATTAACTAAATTAAGAAACATTAAGTAAAAGAGAAAAATAATATTTAACGTGTCGTTTATATTAAAGAAATTTTTATACAAATAAATTTATGTATAAAAACATAAAATGTCTGTATACAACTTTTTATGGGAATATGCACAATATTAATTTAGTATTAATATTTATTTTTCAGATAACATTGTGCTTACATGATTAATGTGTAGCTGAATACTTTATAGCTTAATTTCGGTTTGTGTAAGACAAAATACTCATCATCTGTTGTTACCTTTAGACAATTTCCTAAATTTCGTGAATATTTTATAATGAAATTCATATTTCTCTAAAACTCATTTTGTTTTAAGTCTTTAATTTTGTTCACTTTGCACCCAAAGAAGATTCAACATTTAACGTGCTTTGCATATGATTATGTTAAATAGAGCTGGTGAATTAATGATAGGGTGTCTGAGAATAGATAATAAGTGCTGGGGACTTTGGGCTGAGGGGAGGCATTGTGATACTGCATGAATTTGGCTTAAACGGATTTTACCAACTGATTTAATTTACATTTCATAGGCTTAATGGTAAAACAAAATCGTGTCCAAAGGCATGAGTAATTTAATTAAAAATGCACGAATCAGTGGACAATCCGTCAATTAGTCAGTTATTCGGCTGAGTTTATAAGTTTGTGTCTAACATAACTTTATGACAGTATTGAATACACTCTTACACTTGAATTTAATTGAAGTGACAAATAATATTATGGTAATTAAAATCTCAGTTGGAATATGTCATATACATATGTACTTACGCGTTTACCTTTAAAAACTTTTGCTTTCATTATGTGTGCATATTTGTATGTATGTATGTTTGTTAGTTAGTGCGGTTCACACGCTTCAAATTTTAGCCGTCAAGACTTGAGCTTTTTGGAGAGAAGGGAAAAGAGCATGATATTTATTTTACTCTCTCTCTGTCCTAAAAGCGCAAGACTTGACGACTAAAACTTGAAGCGTGTGAACCAGCACTTAGTTTATTTATTAAGAGTGTGTGTAAATATAGTTTGTACTAATTTGCTTTGTATTAAAACAATAATTGAAGGCGGATATTATTTTTATTAGCTGGTTGGTTGGATGATTAACTAAATATACTTTTTATTCACATAACAGAGTTTTAAAATGATTGATTTATTAAAAAAATAACTGTTTAGTTACCCATCGATTGCACAATATAACTGAGTACCTTATTGCTACTGTTATTGTCGTTCCGCTTAACAACTTTCAATAAGCTGCCAATATAACAAAAAGTATATGGCGCAAATTTTCATTCAATAAAACGTTGTCAACCCATTACAAAATATTTCTTTTTGCGCAATCGAAATCAAAAGAATTTTGATTTTATACAATCTATAAATAAAATATCGATATTATTTTTTTTGTATACAAGTAAAAAGATACAAGTAAACAACATTGTTTTCTCCATTTTTTTTGTATTTTTTCTTTTTCTAGTAAGTGCTAGTTCACATAATTTCTTTTCATCAAGACTTGATGGCTAAGACTTGAAGAGTGTGAAGCAGCACTTAAAGCTTCAATAATATATACGTCCTAAATAATACGTCCTACACTTGGTTCGTACGGAACACAAAAAGGTTGCTAGAAACATTTCGTATGTTTTTCGCAATATAAACAGAGTACAACCAACTCCCATATGTGGAGAGCATATTATTTTTTTGGGCTAATGTGTGTAACCAATATTGGTTATAGACACGTCTTTTAGTAGCCCGAATGACTCAGAAACCATTTCTGAATCAATCTAATAATGTCCGACCGTCCATAGGGCTGACTGTAAACCTTGTGCGCAAAGTACATGTCGCAATTTTTGTTAATAATTTAATGATATTTGGTAGTTATGTATGTGCTTATTGTTACAGGGCCGAATGCTTTTAAAAAAGTGATAATTATTTCACATAGCCACCATAAAAACTTTTTTTCAAAATAGAGTTTTTGATCTTATTATGTCGGTATTTAGATTAAAGTTGGCTGAAAAATTCTTTTGCAACACTAGTTACCTCGCCAAATATTAATTAAATTGGTCCATATTTCACTATAGCTCTTATAATCTATACCACGTTTAATGCCATAACTTTTGGCACTTGATCACACTCCCTCCCTAATATCACTTTAAAGCAAAAAAAAAAAAAAAAACATATATCAATTCCATACCTGATAACATAATTTTGTTTTGGCATATCCACGATTGCACGTTGGTCCTCAAAAGCGCATAGTTAAAAAAATTTTGTAAATACTGTGGTGTCGGGCACTATACGGTGCGGCCTGACCGACTGCACTTTCTTACTTGTTCAAATTGGTTTAGTAAAAATATTTTTAATAATTTTTAAAGATTGTGAATTACTTTTTTATAAACCTTAAGCAGAAGAATCTGATTTTAAGGATTATTTGGTCTGTAAATTAATACATAACGCCATTGCCAATTTTCGTCAGAATATCTAGCGTCGTTAACATTTTTCTTCATGTGGTATTCCATTAGGCAAAATCGCAAAGTTAATGTAGAATTCTGAAGAACCGTAATGCGATACAGTTATCCGATGACAAGCCATTAACCAAGGCGTACGAAATGAAAAACGCACGAAGGCGACAGACAAAGACGGCTTGCTTGTCTCAAAAAAATAACGACAATGATGCGCGATCTGCATCCCGACCTAGAGCAGTTTGACGAATGCATAAGAATCTAATATACAAAACAAAAAAGACTTAATTTATTTACATCTTTCACTGCTTTATTTTTTTCGTTTATCAATATTTAATGAAAACATTCCTTCAAAGTCCCTTTCTCATAGGGTGAAGAGATGACGTATTTATTTTTGCTATTATTAATGCTTGATTGATTTTTAAGCAGTTTTAAAATAATTGACAAATTGTTTTTGAATGGTTAGCGTTTATGCAATTTTCCATATAAGTAGACATTCAATTAATGCCGTAACTGCCAATCTATTGTGTTGATGATCTTCCAAAAAATGTTTGTAGTTTCTATTCAACACCGGTTTTTAAGTTTTTATTCTGTTAAGTGTTATTCAACTAATAAAAGCTAAAAACTCCCACTATAAATCTTTATTTAAAATTTTCTAAAGCAAAACATGTTTAAATTAATTACAATTTATAAACTCAGAAAGATTAACAGAAATAGATAGGCCAGCAAAAGAACCACAAAACTAAAAGTCATTATTGTAAACCAAAATTATAATACACGTATAATTAATTAGATTCCGCTTTTCCCCCCATTCACTGATTCAGCATTTTATGGCAACTACAAATTATTCACCACGAGAAATGAAAAAAAAACACAAATTTCGTTCGATAAACTACGAGTACTTTTTGCAATAACTTCTTTAAAGATATTTAGTTAAATAGAAATAACAACATCAAGTAAAAAATAAAAGATTTAATTGTTATTAATAAATGTGGATTTAATAAAATTTAAGAAAAGGGTCACAGCTCGCAAATAGTTGCCAAATTAGAAATATGAAGTAAAACAAACAACTATGCAGACATTTTAGAACAAACAACGATTTCTATCAGCTTTTTTTATTTATTTATTTCTGTAGAATTGAATTAATTTAAATTAACTTCTAAAAACTTTTCTTGCGGTTGGAAACATACTTAATATTTGAAACAAATGATCTAAATTGTTATTTAACAATAGAAACATTATTTGAAGTTGCTAAAAATAGACTAATTTCTAAAACAGAATTTATAATTTACGTCATATTTAACCACACAACGTGTATATGGCGAGATCGTGACTTAATTTCTGTTCCTTTTTCGCTTGAATATACATTTATTTAAATATTTAAGATATTTTTTTTTCAATTTTTTATTTCAATTCGATTTCTCCAGCAATTGTGGCTTAAAATAAACGTAAAAAACATTCCATACAATTAATTTATAGGAAAATAAACTACATTTATAGCAAGAAGAGTTTTTTTTTGCCATTTTTCTAACTACACCACAAGAGTGGAGAGGGTGTTTTGACACCTTAAAGTACTGGCCCTAGACCGACCTTTCAGTAAACCGATTGATTTAGAATAGGCTTGCCAGACTCAAAATTGCAAAATTCTTAACATTCACTAAAAAAATCTTGATTTTGAAGAGAATTCTGGACAATTAAAAGCTTTCAAATAATCTTTTACATAAACAACACAATTGTTAAAACCAGTTCAAAGTAAAAAAATACAATCAAATTTACTTACTGTATATTAGGCTTGCCAAACGGGAAATCCCGAATCCCGAAATCCGGCAATTTTTCGGGATTGACAAATGTCGAATACCGGGATTTATTTTTATGAATCCCGGAATTTTTCTGGTTTTTGAGATTTCTAAGATATCAACTTTTATGTACAAAATTATTCGTTTTCATTGAATTTTTATTCTCGAGAATATAGATCTATACAAAAAAAAAAAAAAATTACTTAAATTTATATTTGAGTAATATTTGTATGGCAAATATTTGTTTTTGAGTGAAATTTCTTTTTTGACATACAGCGATAATTTACAATTTTTATTTTATGCTTTTCGACTATTTCTCGATTTCTGTATTTTGCTTAATAAAAACCATTAACTTTTATATTTTTCTTAATAATAAATATTATTCTAAGTTAAAACGAATTTTGCAGGTTCATATTTCAAGCCTTTTTTAGAATTATATTTAGCAAGTTAAGCTTTGGCTTAAGACATAATAGCAAAATAATAATGATTATTTTTATGCACAATATAGAAATCAAGCAATAGTTCTTCTATATCAACCAATATCAAAACCAATTTAAGTGTTATACAGAAACTAAAGAATAACCCAAATATTCATAAAAAATATTTTAGGTTTATAGCAGGTTTATAAAACGAATCTCTATAAAAATTTGTTTAATAAACCTTTTATTATTCAAAAATATTTTTATGAATATGGAGGTAAAAGTTTATATAATTAAACTATTAAATCGTAATTTTTTTGAAATAGCTCATCTTCCTTCCGCTCCATTAATAATAAAGAATTTTAAATTTACTTAAAAAACATACGTTAAATAAAATAACTTTTTTTTAAAAAAACATAATATGCCGTATTTATAAAAAAATTATTTATACTTTAAATCTGTTTTAAGAAACATTTGTATCTAAATTTTGTTTTAAAATGTATTTCAAACATTCTTAAATCATTGATTATGAGTCTCGCAGAAAACGTATGCATATCAGTGTCGACAAAGTGTTACAGTTTTTAACTCAGCAATCGAGATCGATGAGGGAGTACACTTTGCCGTGTATTAATGTCGGCACAACTTAAGGTAGCAGCATGCCTCCGAGGTATCAATATTTAACCCTAGTCTTTATACCCGGATACAGGTGTGGCCAGTATGTATCTCCTAGTAATGTACTTCCTAAGCCGCTTAAGGATTTTTGCTGAAACTCCGGATCTAGGAAGATGGTACAAATCTGCGACAATTGGTGCTATGAGCCTCCAAAGTCGAGACCCCCAAGAACGTATACCCAAGTACAGGTGTACTTGTTGCAATTTTAATGCAAATTTATGAATTGACTACATAATCAAAGAATGTTTTATGTTGATAATATAAATTTATGTATTTATTTTCATATTATAATAATAATAACATTAATATTATAATAATTATTTATTATAACTTATCTGAAATCTGCCCCCCTTATTGCATATTTCGCACACACACACGAATTTCTTAAATGCTGCAAACATATTATTTTGATGTTATCCCGACCATGTAGTATTCTTTTGACCACTTAAAATGTTCGAAAATATATGTTCAGCTACAAAATTGCAATAAAAAAAAATCTTTTTTCTTCGAAAATTTAAAGAAAAATGGAAAAAATGTATACTGTCCACACCTGGGCCCTATTCCACGAAATAACTTAACAACTTTTCACTTTGCACTTATCAAATTTAATTTGTTGGCAGAGTGATAAGTGTTTCTGTTCCACAATATTTTTTGCAAATCTCACTTTGAAGTAAGCAAAGTTTTGCTTTGCGCTTTCATGCAAAGCGAGTGTGCAAAGTGTTTCACAAAGCATTTAATCATCTTTGCATTTCTGTCTTATCACTTTGCGTTGCTAAATAAAAGTTATTAAAATTAGCCGCAAAAAAAATGGAAAAAATGGCAGTTTTAAATATTATTAAAGACGTAAGTATTTTTTTTAATAAAATTATTGTAAATATGTATAATAATAATTTTGAGCTTGAGGTCTTATTTTCTATATAAAAATTTTTAATTTTATTTAATCCAATATTTCGGCACTGCTTTGTGTTTCTTCTTCAGGGGTTTTTTCTTCCTTTATTATTTAACAAAATTTAACAATTTTTTAACAAATTTAAAAATATATAACATATGTATATATATATATTGTTACGCGTCGTGTCCGAAAGATTAACAAAAATAATTGAATATTTGTCCTGAAAAAAAAATTTGTTTATTTTCAAAATAAAACTTGGTTAAGCGCAAAGTACTGGTGTTTAGCTAGCTCAACGGTATATACGGTTCTTAACCCGGTTCTATGACGCAAACATATAATACACTCTCTTGCTTTATAATACCATCGAGTGCATTTTAAAGGAAAAAAAAAACGAGTTAACAATTAAAATTTTAAATCTATTAGTGCTAGATATTAAGCACATAGGGGTACAATTTTCCCACCCTTCTGACTACAAGTATGTCAGACGCCTTGACAGAATTTACATACCCTGAATTTTTCTCCTGTCCCTAAAGATGACATTATTATCTACTTACAAAAGATACATTTTGTATGGTCTATCCTTCCCTTTTAATTAAATTACAACTGCATATTTGGTATTTTACAAAATCAAATTAATAGTAAAATTTATTGAAATAAAGAGAAAAAAAAATAAAAAAAAAATAATATAAAAAAAATATTATCATAATAAAAGGAAAAAGATACTTATTCATTGACAAAATATAAGACAAAATCCGTATGAATGGAATATAACATAAAAAAAATAAAAAAAAAGGTGAATGGAAAGACAAAAAAAAGTCGGACTATCGGACAAAAAGAAATTTTGAGAATATACTTATAGTACGCTATTTTTAATAATTACAAAAAAAAAACATGCACATACAAAGGTACGTACACATGTTGTTTTACATTTTACTCACAACAATATGATGTTTCTCTTCAATATTCTCCGATCGAAGGGCCCAGCAATCAAATCATACTGATGACGTCGTTGTTGTTGTTGCTTAAAAAAACTTATTTTTGTAATTAATGTATTTTTTTTGTTTTGGAGTTTAGAAGAAATTATAAATAAAACAAAGATGCTTTAGTTTACACTAGAAAAATTTAGTAGGTTAATTTAAATATAAGTTTAAGATATCCAAAAGTATTAAATAATTTTTATTCTGAAGTTTAGAATCTAAACTAGTTGCATTAATTTACTTATTTTAGTTCATTTTGTAAGTAATTATGGTGTTTAAATTATAGTTCATGTGTTTTTTTTTTTGTTGTTTTAAGAAAGGGGAAAAAGAAAAAGGTGGTTTAATATTTTAGGTGAAAGATTAGTTTTGATGTTATAGCATATCTGTAGTTATTAAGAAATATGAATACATCATTTCAATTAGATTTGATTAGTATATTAAGGTTAGAATTTTGATAATAGCTTTTTGAGTAAACTATTCGAATTATTTTATTTCTTTTTTTTTTTTAAATGTTTGTAATTTAATTACGTGATTGTGTGTACTTTACGGGAGATCTGTCACATATTTAAGGCTGATAATGTGAAGAATTATGAGTCACTTTAATAGATTTGAAGTTCACGTGGAAACTTAGCGGTTCAAGTGGGAATTTTACATCAGGTGATGGAAATTTAGTTTTGCTAGGAACTAACCTCTCTTAGGGTTTTCCGAAATGCCGTGGGTTGAGGAAAATTCCACGACCAAATTTTGAATGGAGATCCTTCAAGGAATAAATAATAAAAAAACAGATTTAGCCTTTATTTTTATTTTTTTGTTTGTGAAGTCTAACTCTTACCACTTTTTTTTTTTATCACCTATCACTTTTATTTCACTTGAAACTTTGATTAGATATTGGCTTGTTATATAAATGAATGCCTTTCGTTTATAATGCTAATTACCACTATATTATATTCAATAATAAATGAATTACACTTTCAGCTTTATATGGTTAATGCGTTTAATTTCAGCAAAGTTAAGTATTTTATTTGCTAAAAAAAATATAAGAAAACTGTTCGGGATTAAGAATTTGTTTTTTGACTTGTTTTCACTCCGGTCACTTTAATAATGAATTTCTACTTTTTGGTAGATCATTAAGTGCGTTTTTAAATTACTAATTGCATAGTAAAAAAAAAGAAAATAATTACTAACCATTATGTGCATTTAATTGTCCATGCGTGAAAAAAGGACAAAAATAATCTAAATTTACAAAATCAGAATTATTACCATATATGGTAATGAATTTGGTGATCTTAATGAGCGCAATTTAAATATTACAGACTTATGCACATACATATGTTTTCGCAATAATTGAGTGGGAGAATCAAAGGAATTGACAATGGCAAAAAAAAAATCTATTGCATGCGAGAGGGTGAGAGTAACGCCAGAAACCTTGAGTTGTTTTGTCATCCAACAGTATGTTTCACAAGTTTTTTTTCTGAATAAGTATTTTAATAAAATTACATAAATCGTAAAATTTGAAAAAAACGACAAAAAATTTTAATGTGACCAACAAAAAAAATTTAGACAAAAATCGCAACAAAACTGCTTCGAACTAAAAATATATACATATTATTTTTATGATGAACAGTAAAACGATTTTTTTTTTTTTTTTTTTTTTTTTTTTTTTAAGCATTTTTTTGTTAATCTTTAGGGATCGTGGGGCACGACCCACAAAAGCCGGGTAAAAAAATTCAAGGTTTCAGATCAGAAGAATGAAATTTACCAATGAATTTACCTTTTAAATCTTCTACTCCATATAAATTATTTCCAATTTTTTCTTTTATTTTGCACTTCAAAAACTTGGGCATGAATTTCCTGTTTATTCTTTTGGACATGTTACTAAGTACGTGGTTTTTCCTGAAGACAACTTGACCTACTTTGAAACCTATTATTCTACTTCTCAAATTATAGTTTTAACTTGATTTTTCATGAGCAATGTCTAAATTTTTTCTAATTTGCTCCCTTATTTTCATCAATTTATCATTGTTGTTCCGAATACTAATATCTTCGCCAGACATACATCCAAGTTTCTCTAAAATTTTATATGTCGAGCCATGTAGGACCATATTCTGCCCGAACATTGCATAGTACGGGGAACATTTTATTGAGGCATGATAGTCACTTCTTAGAATTGTTAGAATTTGGGGAATATATTTATCCCATTCACCATGTTCCTTATGATCTCTTAGAAAGTATCTTATCTTTGTAACAACTTCCCGATTAGCTCTCTCGGATGCATTTGAGTGAGGTGCATACAACCCAGTTGTAATATGTTTTATTTCAAATAGCTTAAAAAAGTCAGACATTTCTTTTGAAATAAATTGTTTCCCGTTATCACTATGGACATATCTAGGAACACCAAACGTTGGGAACAATTCAGTTTGGAAAAATAAAATAACATTTGCAGTTGTGGCTGTTTTAAGCGGTTTGAGGAACAAGAATTTGGTCATATGATCAAGGCAAATGAATATTATAGAGTTTCTGGCTTTTGTCAATGGGAAAGGACCCAAAAAATCACAATATATCCTTTCAAGGGGCCTATTTGTTAACATTTGGTTACCCATTAAAGGTCTTGAAATCTGGTTTGTTGATTTTATGCATTTGCAAATATCACATTTTTGAACAAAGGACTTAACGTCCTGGACCATTGTTGGCCAAAAGTACTTTTGCCGAATTCTGAACAAGGTTTTTAGGAAGCCCCCGTGACATGACGTTTTTGAATCATGCGCTATTTTAATAACCTGCTGGACAAGGGATTTTGGGATCCAAAGTCTCCATAGCTCCTCCTCATCTTCTTCACCACCTTGTCTAAACTTTACCCGTTTAAATATAAGATTGTCAGAAATTTTTAAATCAGGCAAGAGTTCCTTTTTCTCTTTGACAGTTCTCTTAAGCTCCTCATATTCTTCGGTATTGAAATCTGGCGACAATAGGTCTACTTCATAACCCTCATCTGATACTAATATTTCATCAACGTCCAGTCTCGATAGACAGTCTGGCACTACATTCAAACGTCCTTTCCTATGTTCGATAACGAAATCATACCTTTGGAGTTGAAGACTCCAACGGGCCAGTCGCCCGCTCAAATCTTTTTGCGACATGAGCCACTTAAGAGAGGAGTGATCGGTTAGAATACGAAAAGGGACCCCATCAATGTATGGGCGAAACTTTTTTACACAAACTATAGCAGCCAGACATTCTAATTCTGTAACAGTATAGTTACTTTGTGATTTGTTTAACTTTTGAGAGACATATGAAATTGGGTGCTCGTTTCCAATGTCGTCGTGTTGAAACAAAACACCCCCTACACCAACCTTAGACGCATCGCACTGTATAATGAATTCCTTTCCAAAATTAGGTTGTGCCAGCACAGGTGCTGATGTAAGAGCTAACTTAAGTCGTTCAAAAGACGATTTCGCAACATCAGTAAGGTGAAAAGCCTTTTGGGATTTTCGTAGGCAATCAGTAAGAGGGCCGGCAATGTCAGAAAAGTTGCTAATAAAGGACCTGTACCAATTTGTCATGCCAATGAATCTGCGCACTTGTTTTGGTGACTTGGGTAAAGGAAATTCTACAATGGATCTTACCTTTTCAGGATCTACCTTCAGACAGCCATTCCCAACAATGTAGCCCAAATATTTAATTTCTTTTTGGCAAAATTTGCTTTTACCAATATTTATCGTTAGTTTAGCAAACCTTAAACATTGAGCTACTTGAGACAAAAGTTTCATATGTGTTTGGAAATCTGGACTGCATACGAGTAGGTCGTCCAGATATATGAAAACATTTTCCCTCAGACGTGACGGGATAACTTTATCCATAAGTCTGCTCATGGTTTGGGGTCCGTTGCAGAGCCCAAAGGGCATATATTTATAGTGGTAGAGGGGTTTCCCTGGGATAGCAAAAGCAGTTTTCTCCTTGGACGATTCCGTAAGTTTAATTTGTAGGAATGCGTCCTTTAAATCTATACCAGTTATAAAAAAAGTATCCTTTAGCCTACTCAATAAGCCGTTTATGTGTGGCAAAGGGTAAGAATCTTTTCTAGTGACCGAGTTAAGTTTTCTGCAATCGATGCATAGTCTTACTTTGCCAGGTTTTCTGACCAAAATTGCAGGTGAACACCAGGGTGAATTGGATTCTTCTATAACCCCCATACTTAACAGCCTGTCAATTTCCCCATAGGCTTCTTCCTGTCTGGGCGGAGAGAGAGGGTAATGTCTGCTTTTGATTGGAACGGCATCACCAGTATCGATATGGTGTTCTAGGAGTTCCGTGCAACCTAGGCCAAGTTTTTCATAAGACGGAAATTCTTGAATTATCTTTTCCAAATCTAACTTTTCCTCAGGAGAGAGCTTGTGAAAATTTTCATTTTTAACTTCTGCTAAAGATAATTCATTAATATGTGGAGGATTAAGGGGGACTATATCTGGCGCTAGAGCGAATTCGCGCCAAAAATGTATGCCGAAATATGCAGTTTGATTCAGAGTCGGAACTAAATAAAAATCTAAGTTCTTTGTAACACCCTTAAAGAAAATAGGCAAGGTACAATAACCAATAACTTCTTGTCTAGTATTACTTGCTGTTTTAACTGAAGATTTTATGGGTTTAAATTTAATATTAACTCTTTCTAAAAACGACAAACAAGACTTACCCAAAACGGAAACGTTTGCCCCCGAATCAAGCAAACCAATTAAGGTTTCATTAAAAACTTTAACCTTAGCAAAAGGTCGGTCATCTGTTCCATGGATTAAGGTGGATTCTATAAGTTTCCTGAAATGTTTTCTTTTTTTATATCGAAGTCTACATTTCATAATTTTAATACTAGGTTTCCTGACTACATTTGAAGTTTTGTTAAAAATTGGTGAAAAAATCGAAAAAAATTCAGTTTGTGTAGATATTGAGTTATATTTGGGTGATTCAGACTTATCAAGGTAATTTTGAGATTTATCGATAATGATCGAGTTTAGGTTGAACTCGGGGTTCTCTGGGATGGACGAGTGTCCCCGGTAGCCACTTCGCCCACTTGTTTGTTTCCCTGGTTGTGATTGTTCGGACATTTTGGGGTTAAAACGCCCTTATTTCCACACTTGAAACAAAATGGCTTCTTTATTTCCAGTGAACAGTAAATATACGAATGCCCAAACAAGGAGCAGTTCCAGCACTGAATATTGGAATAATCGTACTTCGGTTTTCTTGAGGTAAAACCTATTGCTTCAATTTGCGGATCCGATGGGTCAGAATCTAGGGATTCGGATGAAAAGACCTCAATTTCACTTACGTTTCGAGACAATCCAGGGGGATTTTGAAATTTTGTGTCCCTAATGACCTTTTCAGCTTTTCGTGCGGTATCGCGAAATTGATTTATGTCTCTGGTTTCTGCATTAAACAGTAAAAAACGTAAGTTAGGATTCAAATTTTTCTTTAAAATGTCTATCAATGTCACATCCGGTAACGGACTTTGGAGTCTTAGATTCATTGACACAATTTTACAATGGAAATCATCGTACGATTCTTTATATTGTTGTTTGTGAAGAGACATTTTCAACAATATGTCATGGTCAGATTCAAGACGACCAAACTCTTTCGTAATCGCATGACGTAGTAAAGGATAAGTAACATTTTTGTTTTGTTTGGTAAATAACCAGTACCAGTTCTCAGCTTTTCCTTCTAAAAGGACGTGAAAGTTAGAGAGCAAGTGTTCGTCTGAGCACTTGGACCTTGAGCTAAGTGTTTCAACTTTAAATAGGAAATCTGAAACTGACCCTTGCCCATCGAAGGAGATTTTCCACTTCTCTAATTTGACATTATTGTCCACATTTTGATAAGAATCAGTTTGGTTATTTGATAGTCGGTTACTATTTGAAGCTATGTTATTAAAATCTGAAACATTTTGGTATAAATATGGTCTAGATGTGGTTGGTTGACTCGCACCCCCAATTTGTGAAATAATATCTTTAATGGAGCTAAGCTCCTTTCCAAACTCTTCACGTGTGTTCCTCATCGTTTGCTCCATGAGAGCAATTAGAGAATCGAAGGGTGTACTTGCATTCGAATTCATATTATCTCTGTTAGAAATGACTGGGGCATTACTATCTCGGCCCGCAGATTGTTCATACTGGTTTTCTTGTACATGATCTGTTCCAGTAGCTGAAACTGTGTCACTAATTGGGGCAAAAATCTGAGCCTGTGCTGAAAGTCCTTGGTTATCCATTATTTTTATATCTCCGAAATGAGTGGAAATAGGAAAACTACTTTGTGTTTCCCCTGCGGGTCTAGGAGCAGATGTAAATGTATTTAAGCTATCTGCGCTTTGAGTTCTTTCAACAGGGTGGCTTTTATTTGACGAATCAGCAGTAGGAGAATGCACTACTTTAGGACGCGTCTTAGAACAAGCACCTTGAAGTTCAATTGAAATATTATTTCGAGAAGTAGATGAACTTCCTCGCCCGCGAATTCCAGAATTATTTAGATTTCCCCGCGAAGAATGTCTGGTATTCATTACGAATGAGCAGAAAAGGATTTTCTTAATAAATGTTCAGATGTTACTTAACTAACAATGGAAAGATTTATAAAGAAAATATTAATTTTATTATCTGAACAAAAGCTCTTATGAAGGGAAAATTCTTTTAAATTGAATTCAAGTTTCAATTGAAAACCTAAACTTTTGGGTTTGAAATTAAATGAAAATGTAATATATAAACAAAATTCCCAATTGCACAAACATGAAAAACGATATGAACTATGAGCAAATTTCAATATTTGGGGGGGGTTTTTTTTTTTTTTTTTCAATATAATATTTTTAATACTAAATTATGTTATTAATAAATTTTATTTTTAAAGTTAGGATTGCGTATAGATGGATTAGATTCTGCAATAACAATTTCATAAATAGTTAGGAAAGATAAACACTGAACAAAATATACTAATGTAAAAAAATAATATGTCATCATTTTAAAGAAAGGTGCAACGTATTTTATAATCTGCAAAATACATGTCTACTTTTTCACTAAAATCTACTTTAAGACACAAACTTTCAATACGCAACATTGAAAACAATCAAAGAAGTTATTCTAATGGTCTTATTAAAATTCTGCGCCTCTGTGGTTTTATACTTGCAATTTAAATACAACAAGACCGAATGGTTATTTTAGTACTTGGACTATTTAAAAAAAAACCTTTAATTGGTTATATATGTACTTAATCAAACACATAATTTCTAAATATTGCAAAAAGATTCTGAGATTTGTAACTCAAATGAAAACTATGACTAACAAAAGAATTTAAGCATTTTAGCTGGAAATGTGCAAGTTCTAGACTTGAAAAATAATTTTAACCAATGTAAATAGATTCGAAAAGTAATTTTAATATGTCTTAACCTAAATTTTCCTGCTCCTTAGAGCTTTGCATTGGCTTGCAAGGTCCCTAACTGAATGACATAAGTGTTAGGTTCCATAGAATCGAACTCAGTTTAGATTTTATATCAGGACCTTGCAGAGGCCTATACGTTGGGCGCCATATATGTTACGCGTCGTGTCCGAAAGATTAACAAAAATAATTGAATATTTGTCCTGAAAAAAAAATTTGTTTATTTTCAAAATAAAACTTGGTTAAGCGCAAAGTACTGGTGTTTAGCTAGCTCAACGGTATATACGGTTCTTAACCCGGTTCTATGACGCAAACATATAATACACTCTCTTGCTTTATAATACCATCGAGTGCATTTTAAAGGAAAAAAAAACGAGTTAACAATTAAAATTTTAAATCTATTAGTGCTAGATATTAAGCACATAGGGGTACAATTTTCCCACCCTTCTGACTACAAGTATGTCAGACGCCTTGACAGAATTTACATACCCTGAATTTTTCTCCTGTCCCTAAAGATGACATTATTATCTACTTACAAAAGATACATTTTGTATGGTCTATCCTTCCCTTTTAATTAAATTACAACTGCATATTTGGTATTTTACAAAATCAAATTAATAGTAAAATTTATTGAAATAAAGAGAAAAAAAAATAAAAAAAAAATAATATAAAAAAAATATTATCATAATAAAAGGAAAAAGATACTTATTCATTGACAAAATATAAGACAAAATCCGTATGAATGGAATATAACATAAAAAAAAATAAAAAAAAAGGTGAATGGAAAGACAAAAAAAAGTCGGACTATCGGACAAAAAGAAATTTTGAGAATATACTTATAGTACGCTATTTTTAATAATTACAAAAAAAACATGCACATACAAAGGTACGTACACATGTTGTTTTACATTTTACTCACAACAATATGATGTTTCTCTTCAATATTCTCCGATCGAAGGGCCCAGCAATCAAATCATACTGATGACGTCGTTGTTGTTGTTGCTTAAAAAAACTTATTTTTGTAATTAATGTATTTTTTTTGTTTTGGAGTTTAGAAGAAATTATAAATAAAACAAAGATGCTTTAGTTTACACTAGAAAAATTTAGTAGGTTAATTTAAATATAAGTTTAAGATATCCAAAAGTATTAAATAATTTTTATTCTGAAGTTTAGAATCTAAACTAGTTGCATTAATTTACTTATTTTAGTTCATTTTGTAAGTAATTATGGTGTTTAAATTATAGTTCATGTGTTTTTTTTTTTGTTGTTTTAAGAAAGGGGAAAAAGAAAAAGGTGGTTTAATATTTTAGGTGAAAGATTAGTTTTGATGTTATAGCATATCTGTAGTTATTAAGAAATATGAATACATCATTTCAATTAGATTTGATTAGTATATTAAGGTTAGAATTTTGATAATAGCTTTTTGAGTAAACTATTCGAATTATTTTATTTCTTTTTTTTTTTTAAATGTTTGTAATTTAATTACGTGATTGTGTGTACTTTACGGGAGATCTGTCACATATTTAAGGCTGATAATGTGAAGAATTATGAGTCACTTTAATAGATTTGAAGTTCACGTGGAAACTTAGCGGTTCAAGTGGGAATTTTACATCAGGTGATGGAAATTTAGTTTTGCTAGGAACTAACCTCTCTTAGGGTTTTCCGAAATGCCGTGGGTTGAGGAAAATTCCACGACCAAATTTTGAATGGAGATCCTTCAAGGAATAAATAATAAAAAAACAGATTTAGCCTTTATTTTTATTTTTTTGTTTGTGAAGTCTAACTCTTACCACTTTTTTTTTTTTATCACCTATCACTTTTATTTCACTTGAAACTTTGATTAGATATTGGCTTGTTATATAAATGAATGCCTTTCGTTTATAATGCTAATTACCACTATATTATATTCAATAATAAATGAATTACACTTTCAGCTTTATATGGTTAATGCGTTTAATTTCAGCAAAGTTAAGTATTTTATTTGCTAAAAAAAATATAAGAAAACTGTTCGGGATTAAGAATTTGTTTTTTGACTTGTTTTCACTCCGGTCACTTTAATAATGAATTTCTACTTTTTGGTAGATCATTAAGTGCGTTTTTAAATTACTAATTGCATAGTAAAAAAAAAGAAAATAATTACTAACCATTATGTGCATTTAATTGTCCATGCGTGAAAAAAGGACAAAAATAATCTAAATTTACAAAATCAGAATTATTACCATATATGGTAATGAATTTGGTGATCTTAATGAGCGCAATTTAAATATTACAGACTTATGCACATACATATGTTTTCGCAATAATTGAGTGGGAGAATCAAAGGAATTGACAATGGCAAAAAAAAAATCTATTGCATGCGAGAGGGTGAGAGTAACGCCAGAAACCTTGAGTTGTTTTGTCATCCAACAGTATGTTTCACAAGTTTTTTTTCTGAATAAGTATTTTAATAAAATTACATAAATCGTAAAATTTGAAAAAAACGACAAAAAATTTTAATGTGACCAACAAAAAAAATTTAGACAAAAATCGCAACAATATATATATATATATATATGTTTGATCAAGATGGAATTGAAAAACATTTTTGTATGCAATTAAAAAATTTTTTAATTTTTTATTTTGATATATCATCGGCTGATAATTTAATTGTGGTATGTGGATTCCGATAGTTTCGAGTAAATTGAGTTTGAACACATTTAATTTGAAAATTGCTATAGCAAATACCGCATACGACAAACTCAACACTCCATATCTCGAAAACCGTATGTGGTATCGAAAAACTGATTACGCCAAATGAAAGATCGGGTCGGAAAACCTAAGAAATCGATCTTAACTCAAAACCGCAAAAGATCCACATACGACATTTAAATTATCAACCGACGATATGTATGTACATACTAAAGACGTGCACGGATATATCTGTTTGTACAAGTTTCTGTGTGTTTACTAAAGTGAGTGTGTATGGATGAGTGGTCTAGTGTTTCTGATATAAGTTGATATGGATATTTTTCGTAACATAGTGGATATGAGTGGATAAAAAGAGAATGAGAGTAACATATCTGTTTATATCTGTTTTACAAAAGCAGATACTAGTTGATACTGATCGAATACAATGAGTTACTTATTGTACGATGCCGTTATTTTCAATTGTCTTTCAACGAGAAGAGCCGACCCTTTTGGCTGGTAAAACAATAATTCTTTACAAAAACAAAATACATTTGTTCAGTTATTTTTTTCAATAACTTTTGCGTGAAAGTGTTTCGAGCGCCAAACAAAAAAAAATTTACAAGAACAAAACTGGTACACAAAACGCACAGGCTGTTCGCGCCATGATCGTACAAATTGCCGAGCAACAACAACAATAGAAGTTACTTATTGTAAGGCGCAAATAAAAATTAGTATGTATGATTTATAAAAATTATACAAGCAAATAAACAGTAGTACATACCTATTTAAAAAAATAAAGACAATAAGGCCATTCACAAAGTCTTTTATTTTGTCATATTTGTTGTATTTTCTAAAATTTTATGGTTCTCATAAAACTGTTTTCTTATTTTTCATATTGAAATATTAAATGGGTTTCATAACAATTTTAAATCATTAGTTTTCTTTAATTATTTATTTGTTCACGAAATACCTATAAAAAAATATGTTTTTATATTTCGTTACCTTAATATAAAAAGGCCCCAACTCATTATTTTTGGAAATCCGTTTTTTTATTGATTATTGTAAAATGGTTGCTAATACACATTCTATTAAAATTTCAAGCAAATTAGATTAAAAATAAAGAAGTTATAAGCAGAATACAAAAAGCCCTAACTCATACACACAATTTTTCTAAAGAAAAAAAGGCTTAACTCATACACACAATTTTTCGAAAGAAATACATATTATGTATTTCAATCTGAATTCCTCGTTTAATTTTAATAAAGATGTTTTTTGACAATGGTTGTGTAGCTTTATTATTTCAGCTTTTATTAAGTTTTTTCCTTCTCCTGTAAAAAGTGTTTTTGATGAGTTGGGGCCTTTTTATATTAAGGTAACGATTTATTGTTTTTTTTTACGTTTGTCAATAATTTATCATATTATAATGCAGCAGGCTGCTCAACAGTGCTATTTAGACAAAATAAGTACTTTAAAGCACTTTGTAAGTTGGCTAAATATAAACAATGATTTTATAACTATCGTTTTATTAATTCAGTTAAACTTTAAGATTTTTCAGGTAACAAAAATAATTCAGTCATTTAAACTTAAGTATAGATACTAGGTATTATATAAAAAAGAATTATTCCTTGAAGGACAAACAAAATAAAAATAAATTAATTAAAATAAATAAATATGTAAAAAAATTGTTTTTGTATTATTTTTGAAATTGCCACTAGGCAAAAAACGCTCTCCCTCAACATCAGCCCCATTTTTTGATTATACGCGTCGTTCAACGACTTTCAGTTTTTTTTTTTTTCATATAAATTACATGTACAACATTTTTTCGTATTTGCAAATAAAACTGCTAAAAAAATCTTCTAAAATTTTGATTCTTGTAGGAAATGAATTTTTTCACATAACAACTCTGTTTTAATTTTTTTTCGTAAAGTTAACGGGTAAAAAATTATCAGACTTTGAATAAAAGGTATTTTTTGTAATCGGAAACTAGTTGTAACATATATTGCTTTTGTTCTTCATTTTAGCTAGTATTCAAAGTCTGATAACTTTTTATCCGTTAAGTTTCCAAAAAAAAATGATAACCGAGGTTTTATTTGGAAAATTTTATTTCCTACAAGAATATGCCCATTAAAGCTGTAATATATATATACATATATAATAGTTTTACCTTCAAAATTCAAAAAAAAAAATGTTACATGTTTTATTTATATGTTAAAGCTGAAAGTCGTTGAGCGACGCGTAGAATCAAAATATGGAGCTGATCTTGAGGGAGAGCTTTTTTATACATGTAAAAAACTTTTGAGTTGATAGCACTTAAAAATGATTTTTTTGCACCGTAAGGTATATGCATTAGCTAGCTTAGATTTAATAAGCAATAACACTGCGGAACAGCCATTTTGCGGCCTGGAACTTTGTTTAATTTTTTTACTAATTTGAGGTCGCTGATTCCAAATCTAACCTTCATTTTTCTCTATCTGCTCCAGTTTTAGAGATATACCGTTATGTCCAAAATTAAGGCACTTTCAGCACATATATTGAAATAACATGAAAATGGTGCATCATATTCCCTTAAGAAAAAAAAAAACCGAAATTCGCTAACAACATTATCTTTAAGACGTACTAACATTGTTTTAAATTTGGCCAGTAATTTCAGAGATATCGTTGAAGTTTTTAAAAAAACAAATAAAAATTTAAGAAAAAAAAAATTTTTTTTGTTCTTTAAAAATTTGGGTCTAAAAGCATTTAGTTCAACATATTTCGAATGAAATGAGCTTTATTTCATTGCAATCGGTGCACAACTTTTGATTGTGTTCACAATTTACCGAATTGATAAAAATTGCGATTTCCATAAAAAAAACGTATTTTAATGTGTATGTGTGAACAAAAAAAAAAATATATACATTAAAATATGTTTTTTTATGGATAAATTGTGAATACAATCAAAAGTTGTGCACCGATTGCAATGAAATAAAGCTCATTTCATTCGAAATATGTTGAACTAAATGGTCTAAACCCAAACTGTGATTTTTGTTGCACATTTATTTTTTATGAATTTTTAAAGAACAAAAAAATTTTTTTCTTAAGGGAATATGATGCACCATTTTCATGTTATTTCAATATATGTGCTGAAAGTACCTTAATTTTGGACATAACGGTATATCTCTAAAACTGGAGCAGATAGAGAAAAATGAAGGTTAGATTTGGAATCAGCGACCTCAAATTAGTAAGAAATTAAACAAAGTTCCAGGCCGCAAAATGGCTGTTCCGCAGTGTTATTGCTTATTAAATCAAAGCTAGCTAATGCATATACCTTACGGTGCAAAAAAATCATTTTTAAGTGCTATCAACTCAAAAGTTTTTTACATGTATAAAAAAGCTCTCCCTCAAGATCAGCTCCATATTTTGATTCTACGCGTCGCTCAACGACTTTCAGCTTTAACATATAAATAAAACATGTAACATTTTTTTTTTTGAATTTTGAAGGTATTAAATTTACAAGAGAACCGATACTAACAAACTGTTGCAACCTGAAGCGCACCAAACACTGAATAGCGCTATTAAAATTCTTCATAAAGGAAAAACGCGATTTGCATGACTACTTCCAGTGGGATAATTAGGTAGTATAGAGGTCTTACAAAAGGCCTTTTTGCAGACATTCAGCCTCGCAACCGCTTTCTAACTTTAAAGAAGAGTTAACGTTTATTAAGAAAAAATTGCAGCAACAAAAATTTGCTAGGCTGATTTTTTCAATAAAAAAATTTTTTTTTGCTTTTCCTGTAAAATTTGTTAAATGCAACTAAGGAAGTCATATGGCGAATTGTTAACATTCTTAAAGGCCTAAAAAGTGGAAGCGCTTGCAATTTTCCCCGATGGGCAGCACGATTAGACTTTGCGTCTACTGTGTACATGATTTGTTCTTGTAAATTTTTATTTTTTTATTTTGAAAGGCAAACATTTTTGAAATTTTTGGTAGCGGTATGTATTTGTTCTTGTAACAAATTCTTTGATGCCCTTAAAAGGATGGGGTCTCGTCGTTCAAGAGACATGAAGACAAAAATTATTGAAAAATATAATAAAAAAAAATTACCAAAAAAACAACACATATATTTTGTTTTTGTAACAAATTCATTGATGCCCTTAAAAGGAAGGGTCTTTTTCGTGCTGTGGTATTGAAAATTGCTGAGCAACAACAACAAAACTAGCGAGAAGCGTTGCGATCAGGCCTGCCATATTTACCGATTTATCGGTATTTTGCCGATTTTTTTCTCTAAATTATCAAAGTGCCTATTTACCGATTTTTTGATAAAAACTTAAAACACGGTAGCTTTTGGTTTGTGTTATATACATTTTTAATTTTGTGTAACTTTTAACGTTACAAAGAGACAACTGTTATTAATTCAGCGCTTATACTTAAGGAAAATGGGTTAGATTTATTCCATATATGTATGTACATATGTATGTAGTGTTTGTCTAACCCATCACACACACACATTATGAAAAATATTCAACTAGGTATAAAGAATAAAAGCATTAACTCCAAATGAAAGAAAAAAACTTAACGATTTTTTGACCAAAGCTAAAAGAAGAGATAATTTATTTTTCTAAAGGAAAAAGGGATTATTACTTACAAAAGAGTAAAGTTAAGCTTAATTTATATTCACTGTCAATGTAAATATTTAATTTTATATGATTATATGCAATTGAGGATAAGGCTTATACCTCCGGTAGAAAATTTAATTTAAGAAAGTAAAGTAAATATTCAAGTTTTTTTTTGCAAAAAGAAAATCAGATTTAAAATGCGAGAATTCTTCCACCTTAAAATTAAATTTCGATATCTGCTGAAAAATTAATCTTTGCAAGGAATTATTATTTTTAAAGATTATTTCAAATTTAATAATTCGATTTTTATGGTTATATTTAAAGTTATTTAATAAAAGTGTCAAACTCATATATGTATAATAGACCTGGCGTTAAAAACTTTTTTTTTAAACTTGAATGTGGGTAGCGATGAAAATATGCGATTTGATGCCAAAATTAATATAGCAAATATTCAGGCTGATCGGATGGTGCCAACCCGTGCAACAATGAGGTCAAAGGTCAAAATTTTGAAAAACTACCAAAAAATAAAAAACTCCATATTAGCTGCGCCAGGTCTAATGTATAATAATAAAAAAATTAAAACACAAACTTTTTATATCCATAAAAACAATTAACCAGGAACGGTGGCAGTTATAACTGGTATCAAAAAAGTTCTTTAAAAACAGTTATTTCAAGGATCGTAACAGTTATAAAATAAGCGACAAAAAAAATCATAGAAAAAATGTCTGTCTATGTAAAAATTGTACGTAAAGTTCAGGTCGCAGTTTTGAAGATAAATTGCTGAAATTTGATACAAAGTTTCTAATTGTCCTAAGGAACAAGCATATTGTCAATGGTGAGAACTTTGACATGAATCTTAACTTCATAAAATAATGGCGTGGTCCATGATTGCCCAAGGGTCCCTAAGCTACACTCTTGAAAAGTAATCTCTAAATATTGTGGTGTGGAGCATCGTAGGGTCGGGCATGCAGACTACTTTCTTATTTGTTTGTAATGGATAATTGCAACCAAAAAAATAAATTATTTGTTTATAATGGAAAAATAAATGCTTTTTTACAACACATATTTTTAACCGAAAATTTTTGTGGTTGAAATAATGGTTATCAATAACAAAAAAAAATTGTTACTTTAATTGGCTACGATTACTCAAATAAAACATATGTAGCGACAAAATAATAGTTATTATTATTTTCAGTCCCGGAGTTATTTTGTGAATTAAAAACAAAAAAGTCCTTTTTAAACAGTTACCTATTTAACGTAAATATAAAAGGTCAAATTAAACTCCTAAAAAGGGAGTTCGATTTAGCCGTCATAAATTAAAACTCAGTTGAGGAATAAAAGATCGACACTCAAAGCTTGCAGCTGGTCAGATCTTTACAATTTGTATAGCAGTATTATCTAATCAGCTTGTGCTGCAATTAAATTGTCATTAAAAAAAGAAGAAAAACAAAATGAGTGTTATTATCAGTGTTGCCAGTGAAATTTCGAGAAGGATACATTTTAGTTTCCAAAGAGATACGCTTTTTTCCAAAATGAGACATTTTGGAAAACATTTGAAAATCCATTTTAATGTTATCAAAACAAATTGTTTGTAAAAATTAATATACGAGTTAAGGCGTTTATACTAAGGCGATTATATCAAAAAGTTAATATAAATTTTTCTTCTAAAATTTCATCTTAACAGACATACACAAGAATAAGCAAGCGACAGAAGAACTTAGAAAACCTAACAACAAAATACATTTTATTTTCGTATTTAGTTGTCATTGTTTTTTTTAGTATTCATAACAAAATGATAACTTTTATAAACTTTGTTAGAGTAGGAAAGTTTAAAATTGGATTTCTGTACATTTTGCGCACAGATTCAAAAGATACGAAAAATATCAGGATTATACATGGTACCTGAAGTCATCAAAAGATACGAAAAATGTATCTTTCGTATCCTAATGGCATCACTAATTATTAAAGACGTAAAAATTTAAATCCTTAAAAGAGTTTTATTTGTTGACAGCCAAGTGAGTTTTTTTAGAGAGAAAACTCTACTTTTATTGTTTAATCCGAACTTTTATATATTCGTTGAAAAATTTGTCTTAACTGTGGAGTTGAGATCGTTTTTTCTAGATCACCATCGATTCTGAAAGAGAACTTTAATACGAATCTATTGTTATATGACAGTATGTCTCCGTTGGCTCTAATATGGAAAATTCATATAAATTTTTAATTAACTAATATTTATTTATAAAACGTTTATTTGTATTGATTTTTATGTTAAAAGCATTAGGTAATGGTAAATTGTTGCTATGTTATTTTTTGTCATTAAAATATGTTTCATTGTGTTTAAAAAAGGTATTTTTAAACACAATATTTTTTTAAATTAAATTGCCGATTTATTTTTGATGATATGCAGATTTCTTACCAAAACCATCTGGCACCCCTGGTTGAGATCGTATATAAATTTTTATAAGCTCTGTTATTTGCATCAACTCTCCAACAATATTTGAAAATACAACAGATAACTATAAGTATTGTTAAAATACCATGGTGACAATAGATATTTGTGAGCAAAAAAAAAGGTTATGATATACTCAATCCAATACCATAATCAACTGGTTTGGGTTTTTAGGATATGGTGAGTGGACAAAAGCAAAACCATACAATATCAGTTACACTCATTCTCTCATTTATATCCATAGTAAAGGGTACATATCTGGTGTATCTGTTTTGACAATACTTTATGGTGCACTCGTGCAGGTCTTTAGTACATACATACATATGTATACATATGTATCTATTGTTAAATTTGTTAAATAATAAAGAAAGAATAAAACCCTGAAGAAGGACCACAAAGCAGTGCCGAAATTTTGGATAAAAAAAAAATTTTAAATTTTTATATTAAAAATAAGTCCTCAAGCTCGAAAATCGGCTTCACTATCGTCGAACAAAAACTCACGTCATAACATTTTGAAAGCTTCACTAGTTATAACAATATGAATTTGCAAAGCAATCGTTTACCTTGCAAATTTTTGACAAACTTATCAAAATTTGCTTTGGAAAAGTGTAATCAAATTTAAAAAATAACAAAACTAATTTTTTTTTTGATGCTTGACGAGCACTGTATATTCTTGTAAATCAAGAAAAATCAAGAACGGTTGGCAAGCCTAACTTAGAATCACTTAGGGCCATTATTACAACCTAATGATAAAGTGTCTGAGAGTTAACGTGAACAATAGATATCTTGAACGATAAAGTGACCAATAAGTTTTTTCCATTATTACAACTGCCCGATAAAAAAAATGTAATTTGTATACTGTGGCAACATTGCAGTATATACCGACTACTTTTGGTTGTTTAAAATACGTAGTGGCAACGACTTAGTTTTGTTTAATTTTTTAATTGAAAACAAAAGTTTATATCTTGTGCTTTATTTCGGTTTTTATTTAAAATTGTTTTGTTTTTTGTGTTTTATTGTGTTAAAACTTTTAATTTTAAAAGTTTGAATAATTTAATATGACATAAAACTGTCATTGAAGTTACCATATCTTCAGTAGAAAATATGGCATCTTCAAGTTCTTAAAGTTCACTTGTAAAGTTACCATGAGGACAAACCTAATGTTAGCTTATCAGTCACTTTTTAGGTTAATGTTAACTTGTAATAACCAAAAACTATTTATCTGTCAGATAGCATCCTAAAAATAACTATTTGTAAGTTGTAATAATGGCCCTTAATGAATATATCTAACGATGTCCGTCCGTCCGGCTGGTTATTCCTGTAAACATTGTGTGCAAAGAAGAGGTCGCAATTATTGAAATAATTTGTTAAATTTAGTACATCGGTTCTCTTTGTAAGAAGAACCAAGGCTATTAAAAATAGTTAGAATCGGTTCATAATTTTACATAGTCTAAGTACAAGCTTTTTTCCGGAGTAGAGTCTTAGTGACCATAAACCAGTGATGATATACTTGGAGAAAATCCCTTTTCGTAGGGGCTTCCTTCTAAAAAAATGGACGTAGGGAAAAGAAGGACAGATATTTTGAAATCATTAAAATGTTGGGACTTTTTAAAAATGTGGCAAGAATGTATATATTTGGAAACCTTTTCCGATTTGTGACAAAATACTAATAAAATTGTTGATAAGGCAACATTACAAATTGTTAAATTTCTTTGATTTCTTCGCTTGCCCCCAATTTAACTTTGATTTTAAGGTAAATTTGTGAAACTCTCTTTTACAAGTATTTAATTTTTCAGAGCAATAAATGGATAACTTGTTTAAGATCGGCATCAAAATTTTTTGGAGTAAAGTCACCAAAATGAAATATTTTATTAAAGTTTTATTTTCCCCCCTTAGTCGAAATTAGCTGTCTTTGATTTATCACTGCCACATGATAATACAGATAGCGAAGGTTCTTTAAACACCTATTAAATTATTGACGTCCTACACGTACCACTAGTTTTATTAAAAAAATATTTGTTTTTGCCAAACGTTTGGCTAGATAAAACATCCAAACAAAATCTAAAAGTACAAAAAAAAAAATATTTGTGATTTAAAGTGAATATCACATCACTTGTTTTTTTGGTTTTTATTTTTTGTTTATTTTATTTTAAGTTTATAAAAAGAACTGATTTAATACCATAGTAAAAATTAAATGTATATATATTAACACCAAAGGTTTTATATGCATTATATTATTATAATTTTTTGTAGGGACACTTTTTTGAGCGCGTCCCCCCTAAAAGTGATTTTTTCGGGCTGCGTAGGGAATTTTCATAAAAGTCTATAATATCACTGCCATACTTCTTACTTTTGTATTTATATTGAATTTGGTTCAAACTTATTTTATTGTCATCTTACCAAATGTTGTTGGTATTGACCTTACATTTGGCGACAGTAACTTTTACGGTAGCTGTTATGCAATGACCAAATATTGTGCTGGAGGTCCAAGATTAACCATAGGTCCCGAATAAATCCCCTTCTTAAATTCACTTAAGGGCAAACAAATCTCATATCGATGAAAATATCTAAATATTCGGCACAAAGAACTTTTATATGAATCTTAACCTCAAAACATATTTTCGTTCTGGCGGGTCTATGATTGTCCATTGATCTGTGTAGGGCCTTGTATGGCGGGCTTTACCGACCATACTTTCTTACTTGTTTTAGATATGGTTTGTGCAATAAATTATAAGGCATTTTGGTGGGTAACCATCTGTCATCTTTTCTCACACAAAAAATTGTTTTTTGTTTTGCTGAATTTTTTGCCAACAGAGCAGCAAAGAGCAGTTTTGCAGAACTTTATTAATTAGACACAAAAAACCGCAGCTATTTCAACGATTTTAAGATTCAAAATAAAAAATTAGCTCTGCAGTTTTGAAAACAAAAGTATTTGAATATCTAATAATTCATGTAAGTTTATAATAAATAAACTTACTTGTAAGTTTTGACATCCAAGTCTTAAAACATCCAAGTCTTATCAAAATGTTAACAAGCCAAACAAGCAAATGAGTATTTTGTCAACCTGGACTTTAACCATGACTAATTAATGCATTTTAATATGAACGCAATATATAAATTTCAATTACGTTAACAAGTTATTTGTTTATTTATAGTAGTGCTTAAAAAAATATAAAAACGTAAATATGTAATATGTCGTTACTTCTCTACTGTTACCTTCACATTGTCTTTGAAATAGTTAAAATCGTAGCAGAAAAATAAAATTTTTTAGAGAAGTAAAGTTTTTATAAATTTGCTTACTATTTTATGTTAACAATTAAAAAACATTATTTTTATAAAAATCCAAACAGATTAAACAGATAAAAACAAATAAGTTTTTTTCATCATAATCATATTAGGAATCACGATTGATTGCGAACGTCTGATACGGACCAGGGATGTTAAATGGGGTTTTAAATTTTGTTCCAACTTCCAAAAAAAATGTACTTTTTGGACCTTCACGGCGACATTTTTTTTTAAATTTATTAAAACAACAAAAGAGTACATAAAAATTCAATTGTACACAAAAAAAAAACACAAAACTTAACATTAACATGCACTATATGTATGAATAAAATAAGGTACATAAAAGTCTTATAAATATATGAGATCAAAATCAGTTACTTATTTGTTTAGTTAATAAACTATTTGGAATTTTTACATCATAGCAGCAAGAATTTATCGATCTTACCCAATCCTTTGTTTGTATGAGACTTGACAATGTTGACACATGTAGTCTGCTTCTTTCCTTAGTTTTTAATATATTAAGAAAATATATTAAAAAATTTCCACATTTGCAGATGAATGTGGAATGGACAAAATTCCAGCAACGACTCTAGAAATGTCAGGAAACATATGGTCATTCAGCTCCTTTTATAAATTAGCTACTGTCGACAAAAAACTACAAATGTTTTCAGTTTTTTTAACGACTGCAGTTGCGCGACATCCGCTAAAGCTCTAAATTGATTATTGATAGAATCAAAATTTGCAATTTTATTCGGAAACATTTTTACTAGAAGAGGTACAATACAAATTGTTTTACCTGAAATAACATTTACAATAGGAAATTTAAAGAACCAAATTAAAACTTCGTTATTAAAGTTGACTTTGGTTCTCAATACTTCGCAAAATTTTATATAGAATTGTTTTGCATTTTCTTTAATTTCTTTAACAATATCAATTTTCATATTATTTGTAGAAATATATAAAGCCACTTCTGTTCCGAAATAAATTTCAGGTTTTCACTAATGTCCCCTTTTACAATGTGGCAAGTAAAAGGCAGACATACGAAGTTTGTAGGCGAGAGAGGAAAAAATTAAAGTGTGTCACACATACATCGTCGCCCCATTACCAACAAACATCGTCGTAAAAGGGGACTAAGCGCTCTATACACCACAATTCTAGTCGCATATTTAAGCGCCCATTAATGCAATGAAAAGGACTCAATAATTTGTTTGCTATACTAAAAATTCGAAAAGGGGGAATTATGACAAATTTTAAAATTGTTGTACCAAATGAGTCACGGTAGTACCACGGTACTTTAGAAAGTCAAAATGTACAAAAAAAAGTAGAATTGTACCAGCTTTAACATCCCTGATACGGACAACTTTCAACAAAAACAACACAAAAATGTTTTATGTTAAATCAGCACTGCAAGCGATTCTGTTTTCGCCTTCTTTGTTGCTACCCATACATTAAGGGCCACTTTTTGACCTGGTACTTAATTAATACATATATTTAAGTTCTTTTCGAATACGACATTTAGATTTCCAGTGCTTTTTTTAACGATTCTTAAATCGCCTACGTTGCATATTTAATGTCTTTTTAAGTTTCCATGGTGTATTTACTTGACAAGGTGACCTCAATATCACAAAAATACAAAAACCAACAGCTAAAGCAAAAAATAATCAGATGTTTCTTTGAGACCATCTTTTGAATTAAACTCTTTACAAGTTGCTTTATTTTGTTTAAACAGCTGTTGCACGATTTTATTTTTTATATTTAGTAGTGCTATTATACTTTCATCTTTATTAAATAACAACTTAAACTGATATTAAAATTTACTAAATACGTTTTTAAATACAAAGTCAGAAACTGGCCATAACAACTGCTTTTATTGCTACTCCTTAGCTTTAAACTACTTTAATGTAAAATTGTTGAAAATAAACTGCAAAGGAAGAAGAAGCAAATAATTATTTAAATAAATTAAATTAGATTTTAAATTTAATTATAATTTATATTTAAACTACTGCCCTATTGTTAGTTATTGCTCTACTCCAATTACAATTAGACCGGTCTACGGACGACCATAATTCACACATACACAAAACACTGTAAAAATAAACAATTTTAATTTAATTAATAATTAATTCGTTTCGCACAAATTATTTAATTAAAACAAAAAATAAATAATAACAAACCGGTCCAAAATGAAAAATGCACCATAAAAGTTGAAATGAAAACAAAAAACACCGACAAAGAAGCATTGAAATGTAATTTCTTTGTTTTTATTTTTTGCAAATTCTTCTTGAGCGAAAACTCTGTTTTATGCCCGTAATTTCTACAAATAGATATCTAGCTGTGTATAGATATCTATTGTGTGACGTATTTTAAAACCTATTTCTTACCTACGAGGTAAAGTGTAAATTATTTTAAACCATCGATTTTCGATAGTTAACTCACGTGGGCCAATTTAACGTTGAAATTGACAAAAAAGTGTTACTGGATAAGTAAACATAACTGTTAGGTACGAACACGACCATATATCTGTTAGTAGAAATTACGGGCATTAATTGTTTTTCAAATCCATAACCATTTAATCAACAGCAGCATCGAAATAAAAACAAATAGCCAATGAAAATATAAATTAACTGCCTGTTCATCAATTTCGAACGTTAACGTTTGCATAGAAAATTTCATTTAAAACAACAACAAAATTTTAAAACTTGTTTTTGTTTTAAATGTTATTTTCTATGCGAACGTTAACGTTTGAAATTGTTGAAAAGGAAGAAACTTTTATTAAAAAAAAAAATATTGACTGAAAAAAATTAATTCGTATTAAGGGCGTAAAAAAACATAGATAATATTTTTAATTGCTTTTTAAAGATTTTTAAAAATGTCGTCCAGACTTCCTATTTTTGTTGCAGCAATTCTTGAGTTTATTGGTGAGACGGATGAAAATACTGGGGTACTCAGTTTCATGTAATCTGCAATTCTGTTTTGTTTTGCTATTTTCACACTTTTTAACTCGAAGTTGGTTTTAGGAGTAATTGAATTTGTATACAAAATATTAAAAGGAGAAGAGGAAAGACAAGATAATAATACAAAGATTGGAAAACTACAATTTCGTAATCTGGTCACTAATGCAATTTCAAGGCAGAATTTTTAAAAATTGCAAGTCTGGACGATGACTAAAGAGACAATAATAATAATGGAAATGAGCTTAAACAAATAAAAATAACATCTTTGGTTTTTTAAGCCCTTAAAACGAATAAAGGTAAACGACGGATAAAAGACATAATTCAAAATTTAAATAAGACAGCAGTTAAAGAAAGAAAAAAAAATTATAAGGCAAAGCCAGCCATAACAGCCACAACATCATAAAAAATAATATAAACAAGTGATTATGAACCGTTTAAAGTTTTAATATTAAATTTATCAAAAAAAAAAAAAAAAAAAAAAAAAAAAAAAAACACTATGGGTCATTGTTGTTTAATATACGTAAGAACATGTTCAAAACTTTATTTTAACTTTTAAACACGCGAGTAATATTTTGGAATTAGTTACGCCATTTAATAATTGCATTTGAAGTTTCAAAAATTGTAATTTTGAAATCTTTGCCTCAATTTCATTTTTACTTTTTACTTTAATAATTGTTTTTTTTTATTGTATAACACATAAAATAAGTATACAAAGTATTTTGCTATAAAATTAGTTTTTAGTTGAGTCTTTGATTATGTTTTTATTTTTAAGCATTATTTTTTTGAATATGGTCACACTATTTCTCTCTCTTTGCAAAAACAGTGATCAACTTTCTCAATTTTTTTTTTTTTTTTTTTTTTTTTGTTAGGACCAGCACTCAGGGGATGACCCCTACTAATGCATTGCATTGTGTTGGAACTAGGAAAATAGGTTATGGGAAGGAGGAAAGAGGGAGTGTGCTTGTGAACATTCGACTTGAACTTATTCATGTTGTAAGTGAGAGGGAAGACTTCAGCAGGAAGGTTATTCCACATACGAACAGTCCGGCCAAAAAACGAATTTTCCCTGTAATGCGTTGTACGATTCACCGGCCAATCGATCACAAAAGGATGGGCTCTTGAGGAAAAACGTGTATTACGAACAAAGCTATGGGTTTCGGGAACCAAATCCCTAATTTCATCAGAACACATCCCGTTGTAGTAACGATAAAATAGGCAAGTACAACCCACATTGCGACGGTGCTCAAGGGAGTCAATAGAATTGGATACCATACTGTCGCCGATGAGAACCTTCGCCCTCTCCTGCACGCGGTCGAGAAGTTCCAAAATACACTTTGAAGCACCGGCCCGGGCCACACATGAGAGTTGTATTCCATTCGCGGTCGGATATAGGTGGTATAAATAGTAAGGAGATCAGATGGAGTGAAGTATATCTTACACCGTTTCAAAAAACCGAGGCACTTGAATGCTTCTTTCGACACCATAAATATATGTTCAGTCCATCGGACATCACATTGTATCCTCATGCCCAGAACATCAAGAGATTCTGTTTCCTCAATATTTATACCACCCATACATACAGATTAGGCACCTTGATACGTCGCGCGTTTATGCGTCAGTACGCAACATTGGGTCTTTCGGGCATTAAATTCGACCCTATTCGCACGACCCCATTCTGAGATTATGTCTAGGTCACGGCCAAGCGTATCATTCATGTTCTGTCTCATAGCACAAACATCGGACACGCCTGGTCTGTAACCAAATGAATACGAATGGCAAAGGTTGCTGTCATCTGCAAAAGAATAGATTGGGTTGGAAGTTTGACATAAGAGGTCATTTAGAAAAATAAGAAATAGAGTAGGAGAAAGAACGGAGCCTTGCGGTACCCCTGAATGAATCTTGAACTCGTGTGATGAAACCCCATTTATAACAACCCGTATAGTGCGATCTCTGAGAAAGCTCGATATAAATCGAGAGAAATTATCACCGACACCAAATGCAACAAGTTTAGACAAGAGTGCACCATGCCAGACTCTGTCAAACGCCTTGGAAATATCTAAAGCAATTACCTTACTTTCGCCAAAATGGTGAATGGAACGACACCATTTTTCTGATAACAGGGCCAGTAGGTCTCCAGTAGAACGACCTCTACGAAAGCCATACTGGCGGTCGCTTAGTAGGTAATTTGACTCTAAAAATTTTACAAGATGGTGATTTACCATACTCTCCATAACTTTGGAAAGTGCCGAACAAATTTCAATTGGGCGGTAATTTTCAGGGTTATTAGCCACTCCTTTTTTAGGAATTGGCGTTACATTAGCAACTTTACAGCAGACGTGAAATTCACCAGCATGGTATAAAGTGCTGAAAAGATTTGCTAAGGGACGAGCTAGCGTCGAAGAGCACTGCTTCAAGACCAGTGCATGTATACCATCCGGGCCAGGAGACTTGTTTATGTTGAGATCCGCAAGAACCTTTTTAACAGCTCGAGCCCGAATTATATAAGCTGCCAGCTATTCGTCGTTATTGTGCTTCATACGACGAATTTACTCAGCGAATTTTTACGGAAAAATACGTCGTGTAGGGCGAAATACGTCGTTCGTCCCAGTTGTGTTCCTAGCATAAAGTTGTATCGTAAAAATCTTTTTTTTTTTGAAAGTGAAAAAGGTCCATTCCTAATAATTATAATCAAAACAACTTCTTTATTGAAATTATTATTTGATTATTAGGACTTTAGAGTACCCTGCGCTTTAGCAGACATAACTTTTCATGACAGCAGAGTTCATATGTATGTATGGGAAGAAACCTTAGCATCTAGAGGTGTAGAAGAAATGTCATCTAGCTGCCTAAAGCACAGTCAGAATGTTACAACAATAGACCATATTATAACGTAAAGTGATATGTGTAGTGTACCAAATCTAAATACAAAGTTCGCGCTGATGTAATTAAGAACTGTTCAATAAATTTATAATACAAACATCTTTATTTCGAAAACTCCTCTAAATCGTAAAAAGCAGTCAGTCCCTTCGACTACGAATTATTGGGATTCTTCTGTATAATTGAAATAACCTTTCAACAGACTTGGTTGATCGTATATGGCTTAATATTAATTAATTTTTACATTTAGAATCCATTTGATTAAAGCTAAATGTCTGTAAAGATATGGACTTACATTTTCTCTTATTTTTACCTTAATAATATGTTATTTTTGAAAGTGCTATATGTCCATTTGGAGCTAAAAAAATTAATATTTCATAATAAAATGTAAAGGGTGTAGATTGTATAAAAAATCACTTAAAAAGATGAACGTTAACCAATATTTTTAAATCAGCTCAAACTCAAGCCCTTAAATATTTATTTGTTTTATTTTAATTTATTTATTTAATTTTATTGCAGCTGTAAGCCGAGTGGGCCAAATAGCTGCAGTTAAAACAAGTGGACAGTTTCTTATTAAATATTATATTAACATATCTTTATAATGCTATGAAAAATTCTATATCCATAAATAATTCCGGTATCTATAAATACTCGTTGTTCTGTTTAAAATTCACACCCACTTACTGCTTAATTAAAAAAAAAAAAAAAACAAACAACAATTATTATCCGAATAGCAGAATCTTACCCCCTAAAAAATTTATCTCTATGCAAATACAACTACATGGTCCGGAAACGAGTTTATATCAGCAATATATCTCGATACATGAAACAATGGACTTTCAAATATAACAGCTCATATATTGGATTTAACTCAAAATTTAAAATTCAGCCTGTTCAGCTGCTATTGAAAACAGCTGCATTCAAAGTGAAAATGAGATCTAAGTAAAAGCGTTAATAGATGATCACGGAAGGCATGTGTTTTAATTGCTCCAGTTTGTGAACATGCCTATTAAAATAAGACCGCTGGGGACCTCCTTAAAATCCTACAAAAATATGCAAATAAATAAAAGGTAAAATAATTGATCATTTGTTGTTTTTTCATGACTTTTTCACTTCCCGGGAAAGCAAGAAAAATTTTTGAGCTCCCTAGATCTTGTGAAATCTGGCTCAAAATATAATTTTTAAAAAATTTAATAATTTTTTCAAAATTTTTAGGATTGTGAAAGTTTTTGCAATCCTTAAATTTGAGGTTATACCGCATTACACACTTAGATATCCCTAGAAAAAACTAAATTTTCTAAATTATGACTGTTAAGAAAATATCGTAATCAAAATTTAAAAAAGTTTAAAGAAGAAATTTTCAATAAAACAAATTAAATCGAAAACAAGCATGAGTGCTATATTCGGTTATGGAAAGTTATATAAAAAATTTTTTTTTTGGATGCAAATAAATCTGTTTTATGCCACGAACACTTCTCTAAAAAATAAATAAAACAACACATCTAGAGATTTAAGAGTAAAATTAGAGGCAGTTGTGGCATTTATAGCCCGATCTGGCTGAATTTCAATAGCAAGCTTTAAGGAACTGTATGTGTCATAAATATATACCAATCTAGTCCTCATCATTTCTGGGGTCTTCGGAAAACCCTTTTCAACATACAAAAACAGTTGGAAAATTTGAAAAAATTTGCCAAAATTAAAAAAACACATTTTTTTTAAATCTAACAAATATAGTTAGTGAGATTAGCCATAGTGCAGAATAAATTTTTCAATACCGTCTGTTGAAAAAATTGATTTTTAACCTCAGTTTTTTTTTCTTGGTTAACCGTTGAATTTGCGCATATTTATTGTTATTTAATTTAATTCAAGAAGCCAAAACAAAAAACGCAAATCAAAAAACAAATCAATTTCGATTTAAATTATTTAACTTGAAATATGAATAACTACCGCTTTGGCAATGAATTAAAAAAAAAAAACAAATACAGTCAAGCATTTAACGATCGGACAGCTGCAATATATAATGTTTTAAGTAAAATAATAAATCAAATTCAATTTTATTGAAAGCAAGAGACTACTTGTCTCAAACAGTGATACACACATTCATACTAGTGTAAAGACTTAAAAATTTTCTAAAACAAAAGTGTGGCACTGTAGACATGTCTGAAATTAAAGTTGTTTCTGTTTTACTCTCTACCACTAGTGGTGAATGAGGGTATACTAAGTTTGTCATTCTGTGTGAAACTTTTCTAATATTCATCTAAAACCCCCACAAAGTATAAATGAGGAGGTTCTTTTCAAAACATGAGTTTTATAGGAATGTCATTTTCGAAGAATTTAATTTTGATGAAGTCCTGCCTTTTATTCTTTGTTTCTGGTGTAATTATGGAGTTTTGACCCAATTTAATTTTTGCTAAGTTTACAAAATGTTAATGTTACAAAAAAAAAAAAAAAAAAAAATTAAAAAAGACATCAGTTCTGTCGAAAGTGAAATAGTCAAGTTTTGAAAAAAAAAACCTTCACATATATTCTGTGTCTTTGAGTAATTCTTAGACCATTTAACCATGTTCGTGTATCTTTCTAGCTGTATGTACATATGTCTGGCTTTCGGTCTGTCCGTCTGATAAAAAAAACACGTTAACTTCCCAAAGACTTAACAGCACAATATTGGTGTCAAATTCTTTCTAGTACGCAGTTTGGGAATGAAATCTAGCAAAATCGATTCAGAAGGAAAAGAGTTATGAACCCAAACAATCTTCCTAAAAATTTAATATTTTTTCTTACAAAATTAATATTTTTCTTACAAAAATTAACATAAATTGGTGACAGAATGCATTGATTCTCATTAAATTTTGCCCTGATTCCTTTTATATAACTGGAAATCATGCTACTAAATTTTGTGGTAGTCGGTTCATAATTTACATTGGTACCATATAAAGCCCACTCTCGGAAAACACTTTAGTACGCCTATAACCGTAACGAATCATGCTATTGGTCTGCCATAGAAAGCACTCTGCCTAATTTCGTAAATGTCGGCCCATAGTTTTTCCCAAATTTTGGGGTAACCGATCCATAAATAACGATATGTAGGTCCCATGTAAGCCCTACCGAAAATCACCTTAACGCGCCTAATAATGTTTTTGAAGCAAATCATGATATTTTATTTAAATTATGCAACGAATCATAATACTGTGCGATCCCTTTTTTTAAATATGGACTTTTAATTTATAAAGCCCTCTTCTGGAATATTCCAACTCCCGGTGGAGGGAATTAAAGATTCGGCACAGTCGAATATAGCACGTTTACCTGTTGAAGCTTAATTTTATTGCTTCAATTAACATATTTATTTATTTATAAATATATGCTCTTTCATGTTTTTTTTTTTTTTTATTTTTAACTTTTTAACAATTCATTTAGAATTCACAAACAAATTATACAAATTTTTTGTCGGCCAATTTAATGATTTGATACGAACAAATGCGAGAGTTCTTTTTAACGTTTTTGTTTCTTTTTGCGTATGAACGGTAGGCTTTCATTTAATTTATGATAATTAAATAATAACTTTTACTTGCTTTCGATAGTAAATATCAGAAAATAAAATTTAAGGCACTCCAAGTAGATTAATTGATAATTAACTGAAATTAAATGTTAGTAGTTTTTGCTATCATAAAAAAAATTAACGAAAGTATTTCTTATAACTTATATTTCTGGGCTTTAGAAAAAAAGAGTATTATTTATTAATAGAAATATTTTGTTTTGTGGTATGAATGTAAATTTTATGGCTGGGTACTTAAATACTTTCGAATTTCGGCATTAAATCAGGAGCTAAAGCCGGAGGTCTACACCACTTAGAATAAATGGAATTATGCGTAGCACAAAAGCGTATGAAGTTTTTTTTTTGCAAATAAAGTTTAGTAAATCATTAAGCGTGAATATACCTCAAGACAAGTTAAAGATATTAAAAAAAAGATGAGAAAAATCGGATTAAAAAAATTTTTTAACAAAAAACGGAAGAACTATTAATTGCAGATTAATCAAAGATCTCGTTTAATTTGAATTAGGTTTAATCAATTTGTTTTTAATAATTTGTCAGAAGCCGATTTATCAAACGTTCATAAGAAAAATGCCATGAAACAAAAAATTATTAATCCTAAAAAAATGGCCGAAAAAAATCATTAAGATTAGGAAATTTGTGTTAAAGCCAATATCATTTTGTACTGATTTCACACTTAAGGTTTTAACAGCAAATTTGGTTCTAACGTTGAACTCAATCACTTAAACCCGGTTTTACCATGCAAAATGATGTTGTTAAATCTATTTTTCAAACTTTTTTTTACTTAGTTTTACGTAGATTTTATGAAACAAAATCATGTTTTCGTTGTACTTAATTAATAAGCTGATAATGCTCCCAATAAAAAAAAAAAAAAAAAACAAAAAAAAAAAATACGCAGTGATGGTAATTTAAAGAAATTTGGGTTTTTGGTATTCATACATATACTTACGTATCGTTAACTTAAACGAAAAAAGCCCTTGCTAACAAAATGTAAAATATCGATTTTTTCATTCATTCTGATGAATTTTAAAATCTTTCGACCAAAATAAGCGATTCTATTAACAAAAACAAACACCTCTATTTACAAAAGATTATAATATATTATGATAAGCGTTAAAAGACCTATCTAACAAATTGTATAATATGCAACATTGTCAATTGTCAAAATAACTGGCAGGTTTTACAAGAAAAATAAAAGACAAAAAATTAAAAGAATTATTAGGCAATTTATTATTTCAAATAGTTTTTTTGCATCTTCTGCATAATTTTCAATTTGTTAGGTGAGATCTTTTGCGTTTCAGGTACGATATATAGCTTTTATTATTTTTTACTTTTGAGAGGTGATTTTCAACGGTGGGTTTAAAAATAGATAAATGTTATACCAAAAAATTAAGAATGTTTCAGCAAATGTTTATAACATATAAAATAGCCGTAATGTGCTGATTCAACTATACTTTTCGGATTATTTTAAGTACGGATCAGGTATTAAATATGGCTAAAGTTTAGTGTTTTCGCACTTAAACAATCCGTACTTAAATCAAGCATTCCGTACTGCAAGCATTCCGTGTCGACACCACTTGGTCTTGATTAAAGTCCAGATGGATTTTGATTTTTCTTTTGAGTGTAACAATACAAAAATTATTATACACTTTTACAGCCGTATTCATAAAAAATTAAAACAGCATTTCAAACCTGTTTTAAGCAAAATTCGTTAAAATTGTATTCATAAGCAAATATTACCTTAAAAAACCTATTTTAAGCCTTGTGTAAATCAACGAATTTTAAAATTGGTTCGACCCTTGTTTAAATCTATTTTAAAATGACATTTTTGCTTTTTGTTTGGTGTTGATTGCCAGTTTTTTTATTATGTCAAAATTTTAACTTTGATAGATAACCAAGATCGATGTAGTTAAGTCTAAGTTCTAGTCTAACTTTATCTTGTAAAGAAGCTGGCTCGACTTTCATACCAAAAAGGGTGTATTTTATTTGCATGTTCCTTTATTTTTTAATTAATACGGTTAACTTATAGGAATTAATACATTCAATATAAACCAATAAACTGCTATAAGAAATTGTTTGTTCTTGGTGTTTACAATCTTATGGCAACAGTGTGCTTGAAAAGCTTCACCCAATAGGCTCAAAATGTTTTTTTTTTATGTAAAATGTATCTAAAACCTGAATTAAGTTTTTTTTATGAATACGGCTGTTAATGTTTGCTAATTCCTTTGTATTTCCACTAATTTTTATTATTAATAATTTAATGAATGAAACAAAATACTATTTATTATTAATAAGATTTCTTAATGACGGGCTAACTTCGAAATTTTTATTTTTGACAAATACACTAGAATTTATTGTTGAGGGAAAGCTGGTTTATATGCGCACTTTACTGGTTGCTTAGGCCAGCTTGCAGGAAACCCTTTTCCAAAGACCTTAGAAGAGCTAAAAATATTATACATATCACAAATAAGACTATAAAGTGAATAAGAATTTTAAACACAACGTCAGCTTTTCTTTTCTTACATACCCTTTCTTTTCTATTCTACTATTTAATTTTTTTTTAAAGTTCATAAGAAAATTCATAAAATTTCTGTAAAAGAACATCAATTTTTAATTTTATATTAAAGGCAGAGGAAAAATAATTTTTCAGCCAACCGTTTCATTACCAAAAAGCAGACAAAATAGCACAATATTTTAACAGCGGGTAGATATAAATATAACGTGTCCGGTTTGTCCTAAAAGAGAAAAAATAAAAATTTTGACTTAATGCCCTCTTTATGTTCCATAGACACTGTGTCACTAGACGTTTTGACATTCCACCGTTCAAACCTTAGACCCAACATTCCAAAATTCTTTTATAAATATCTTGGAAATCGAAAATCTTAGTACATATCGCCACTCATTTGCTGCAACATCGTCATAACTCAAAATAATACGTTTAGAAATATAAACGTGTTTAAAGTTGTTAATTTGTTTGCACCACTTAGAAAAAATACCGACACATTCTCTTCAAAGCGGAAAAGTATAAAAGATATAAAGATAAATTTTATACCCAACTAGCTTAACCCAGTGCGCTTCGCTACCCTCATTCAAATAAAATATGTAATTTTTTCAATAAAGGTCTCGTGCATTGCTTATGGAGTTTTTTGTACGATGTTTGAATACTCCTGCTGTTACCATTCACCAGTTGCACAGAAATCTATATGGCATTTGTATTGAAGTTGTCCCGCCCATGTCTACAATAAGGCAGTGGGCCTTTTACTGATAAATATACCAAATTTTTTGCAAATTTGTTCATAGAATAAATTCGAAAAAGAAAAGAAATGTTGAATATAATAAAGTTGCTTATGAAAAGAATTTAGAAAATGCATTACATTCTGCTGGTGTCTAATAATTATAAATTTTTCTATACATACAATATACTTCATTGCTATCCAAAGGATAGCTAAGGTAAAATGTAACAGAAAGATACAAGTTAATAGTCTGGTAGTGTATAAACTCATTCCTAAAAATTTAAGGAATAGAACTATTACAACAAACTTTATAAAATACATAACTGAAATTTAGTTCATAGAATAAATTCGAAAAAATAAAAATTTTCATTTTACCTTTCTTCAAATATACGGGATTCTATTTTGTGCCACGCTTGCTTATCTAATCGCGCTCTCTGACTTTTGTTGCGTATTGAGCACCAATCTATTTGTACCAACTTTGAAAACTTTAGCTATGGCCGTTCTCCAGCTGTACAGAAACCTCTTTAGCATTTGTATGTAACTCCCACCTTTTTTTTGACAGATGTTGCGCGCCGATAACCCAACCATGTGTACCAAATTTGGACAATTTTCTCTTACCGTTCTTTAGATATAAATAAGGCCATTTTGTGCCACGCCCAATATTTGTAAAATCCCATCCAAATTTTTTCAGATGTTGTGCATTGGAAACTTAAGGCCTTTCCCTTTAGATAAACAGAAATTTAGAATGGAATCCTCAAGGTTGCCGACGTCATGGGCGACAAAAAAAATACCCGGAGAAGTACGGTATTAATGAACTTCGTAAACAGTCAACAATCGATTGTTAAGCGCAATGTATGGCAAGTTGTACCGTCTTGTTGAATCCAAATGTCGTTGATGTTTAGTTCATTCAGTCAACATGGCTCGATAGCGCTCGCCATTCATCGTAAATCATTCCTTGCTAATTTCGAAAGAGCGTGTAAACCGCACCAAACAGTAAAATTGAATGGATGTAATGGTGATTATTTAACGGTCATGTAACCAGAAATGAACTTCGTAAAATGGACGAAGTGTTCTATGAACTTCGCAAACAGTCAATTAATTAATTTAACGAGTAAAAAAGAACTTAACACATTTAAATAAACCTCTTGAAAAATTCATAGCTTCTTTTGCTTAAGCCAAATGTATACGTCCCACTTTTATGTCTTTGACTGTATAATATTTATAATATTTTACTGTCTTTTTTTATCACAGTTTATTTTTACCTCATTTGAATTTAGTGGCAAATTCTTTTATTGCTATTTGTAGCGTAATCTCTTGTGTGTTTTTTTTTGTATTAATTTTCGAGCTATTAATAGCATCTTCCTTAACTTCAACATCATCAGACGTACAAACAGAGTTTTATTGTTTAAATATGTATTTTTAATTTTTTTTTTTATTATGTTCAATTTGGCTATTGTTGTAAAATATTAAGTGCAGACCAAATAAGACAACGGCAATTATAAATAAGAATACGACTAGAATTGTTTTTGTTTTTTGTAATTAAATAAATATTTCTTAATGTGAAATTTATTAACTTTGGTTCATAGTCGTACGAATTACTTATTTATTCTTTTTATTGTCTTTACTCACATTTTGTTTAAAAGCAAAACAACAACAACAACAGCTACTTTCAACAAAAATAAAAAATATAAGATTTAAAATAATATTGTTAATCTTTTAAGCAAATTGTTTATAAAATGTTTAATTTCATTTTGTTTTGTTTTTGTTTTTTCATTGGTCTCTGAACGTGCGTTCAATGCATTTTTGCCTTGAGCTTGAACGTGAATGTGAACTAAGTGCTTTTTTTTAATTTTTCTTTTCTTTTCTTTTCACATTTAATATTTATTCAATTGAATGTTGGCTAAACTTTTGGTGGTTTTTTAATAGTTTTTTTTACGACAAATTGCGATGCGTTGACAAATTTTACTAGAATTTTATGGTCTTAACTAAAATTGGTTTAAATTATTTTGCAATTTTAAGATCTTTTTGAATTTCGTTCTTCTCTTCTCAGAGTAAAAAGTTTTTGTAACTATTAGACAGGGTTGCCAAGTATGCAGATTTGTCCTTTTTTTCTTTTGTGAAGTGATGGAAAACTTTCAAGTTTTTTCTTAAAATATAATTTTTTTTTAGAATATCACAAGTTTTTCCCTTTTTTTTCGTAATACTATACTGTCACAAATATTTTTGTAGACTATTTTCATAATCCACTATTTATACAACATTTATACTTACACCACAATAGTGGAAAGGGTCGCAGTGGGAAAAAGAAGAAGTACGGATGCCTCCTAGAAGGCTTCTGTACTCCTTCTTTTGGATGTACAAGGCCTGCTCGCTCCATTTCATATTTAAATCTTTTTAACACACGTTGTCATTGCGGGGAAGGCCTTCCGCTCTCGCTTCTTTGGCAGTTACATAACAATGACAACTGGTTAAAAAAAAATATTCTTTTGCTTTTGATTTGGCAAAAAAAACAAAACACAAAATTTTACTCCTTCTCTTCTCCCTACTCATAGAAGGAAAGTGTATCTTATTTTATACGAAAGAGCCGAGGACTTTTATGAGGCATTCTTTAGCCATGCCTTTAATATGGTATGACGTAAGAAGGCCATCTGAGCTTTCCCGCTGGGGTATTATGCCTTTGTGCTAATGTTTGTGCAACACTTTATTTATAAATTTTATAAATATTGGTCCCAGACTTACCTTTTAGAAATCACAGAATCACTTCTTAAATCAATCTAACTATGTCCATTCGTCTGGCTGGCTGGCTCTCCATGTAAACCTTGTGTGCAGATAATTTGAGGAAATTTCCTACATACTCTACTCTAATTGTCACAAGAATCAAGGCTATTGGTCACAACTGGTCCATAATTTTACAAAGCCGATATACAAATTTCTTTCCGGAATTGAGTATACAATAATATATGAAAAATGCTACGAATATGTAGTCGACATACACTCCCTTTTCATAGATATCAAACAGGCATTTGATTGTCTAGACAAAAAACCAATCTCAAGGCTGTTATTTGAAATGGGAATTCGACGAATGCTCGTAAACCTAGTAAATATAACTTTGACAAATACTAACACTAAAGTCATCATTGGAGGATAACTATCAGACACACTTAAAGTTTATTCTGGGGTAAAGAAAGGGGAGCGTTGTCATCTCTCGTCTTCAATCTAAGTTTACATTTCATAGTGGAAGAAATCGATCAAAAAATGAAAAATTTTCAACAGGTCCACTTAAATTTGTGCATATGACAAGATCGCGAACAATCTTCAACCCTTGTTATTGATGATATTGTGTTTGTTTACATAAAAAACTGTAGTTTGTATACAAACTTTGACAACTTGAACACCGACAAATACCAGCTGTTAACTTGACCCCACCTTCTTGTGAATTCGCCTTGGTTTAAACCTTAGTGCACATGAGTATATGTCAGTGGCTTTACAGATCCCCTTTTTGTACAAGAAGACAAAATTTACCCTATACAGGACACTCATAAGACCAGTCTTAACTTAGGATATATGAAATAACGACTCTTAAACTCAGGAGATAACCCAACTACTCCTTTATAAGGAAACATATTGCGCAACATTTTTTGTCCAATTCAAATAGAAATGTGGACCAGCAGAACGATTATTTGCTTTGCAAAAGCACAACGAATGCGATGGCTTGGTCACATCATACGTATAAACGATTTGATAAAAGTGAAGAAAATTTTTGAACAAAAACCAAAAGGTATTAGAAAAGGAGGAGGCCAAAAAAAAAAGATGTAAAGACAGTGTTGAAGAAGACTTGAAAATTATTAATATTAAAAATAGTTTGTTTTCTTCCTATGCTAATGCTAATCCCGCAAAGCTCTACGCTTGTCTGCAGGAAATAAACCATAGTCTCTGGCAGAAATCGAACCCGCAACCCCGGCGCCGATAGACTAGCTCACTACCACCTAGCGTCCCGGGGAACACAAATACTACTCCCAAAAAAACCTTTTAAAGCTATAACTGTCTTATAAATTTTGGTATTATCGATGATCTAACCATTTATACAATATTAACTGATATACAACACTGCTGTTGTACCTTACATTTATTACATTTCGTGTAATACATTTTTTTAATGATCTATATTGGTTTCGTCACATAGAGACAACAATTTCCAATTCACGATTGTAAACTTGTTTAGGTATTGAAATAAAATTAAGCGACAACAACTACTATGTCATGACAAAATATTGTGCTGGTAGGTCCAACATTGACCATAGGTCCCATATAAGGCCTCTTCTTAAAATCACTTAAACACAAACAAATCTCGTATAGATGAAGATATCTAAATGATATTTAGCACAATGAAATTTTACATAAATCATAACTCCATAACATAATTTAGTTCTGGCGATTCCATGATGGCCTACCTATGGCGCCCAAATACGGTACACCTTCGAAAATTTATTTTTAAATATTGTGGTGTAGGGTATCATATAGTAGGGCTTGCACGACTATACTGTCTATCTTGTTTTTGTATGGAGTTTTTACATTTAGAATAACTACTTCAGTTCACATATAAAAAAACGACCAGCTGGAATGATGCATATGCCTGTTTAGGGTACTCTGGACTTAATCGAATATAAGGCATTTTTTTGTTTACACTGCAATTGTTTTAAGGCATAATTGAAAAAAAACATTAACAGTTCCATCATCAAAACTTAAAGATTTAGCCAGTTAGACTTTATAACATTTTCCTTATTAATAAAATTTTTTAATAATTATTTTTCTATATGTATTCTTACCATTTTAAAACGTACAGTATTTATTTTATATTGAAACTGCATTACATTTTTTTCTATTTTGTCTCATAGTGTAATTCGCCTTAGGCCGGGTTTTTTAAATGCGGATTAAGTATTTTTTTATTTTAGAGATTCTGTCAATCGTTTTTGAAAAATATCGATTGCGAGTTTTAAATCGTTAGCAAACATTGGCAAAATAATTTCGAACTGACAGAATAAATAAATAATCAGAAAAATTACTCTTGACTTTTTTAAATGGTTTAACAGTTTGCAAACAAATGTTTTTTGTCAACAATTTCTTAAAATTTTTTTAGTGCTGTAAAAGATTTATTTAAGTTTTCACAACAAAAACATAATAATTTCGAATCGTTCAGTATCGACTAACAGAATAAGAAAAACGACCACTATCGAAGCTGCTTTAAAGTCGCCAACAATTTCGCCACGACTACTAGAACTAGTCCCCTGATCACTCTTAACTTACATTAAACGCCTCACACGTAACCACTATTTTTTTAATTAAACATTTGTTTGATTTTGCATAGCGTTTACTAAAATTCCAGTCTTTTACAAAATTTGCAGAAATAAAGTGAAGTAAACTAAAAAAAATATTGTTAAAAAAACAGTTAAAAGTAGATCAATTAAGGTTTTTTTTCAGATTTTTTCTTTAAATATTTGTTAAGTGTAAATAAACTTTTCGCTGTGACGTTTTTCCATCTCTCTGGAAACATAGTGAGAATAAATCACAGATGTTTACTAACCGAAGTGTCATATACATACATACGTTTAAAAAAAAATACAAACCATTTTTTAAAATAAACTTCATCTGTTGGGAATACCGCACTTTTTGGATAAACACCCAATATTTTCCTTTAAAGTGTTTTTTTTATGCAAAACCGTTTTTTTCTATCAAATTTCATGCGCTGACGAAAGAGAAATGTGTGTTTTTTTTAGTTACGAGTAGATTTAAAATACTCACAAATCAACAAAAATTGCAAAAGGGCAAAGAAAACTTTTAAAATAAACAAACTGACATGAACATTAAAATGTGCTTAGTAAGTTACACTTTTAAACAAGTGCAAAACACACTAAATTTAACACAACTAGTGCACACATATTCCCTCAATTGCAGACATCCTTTATAGAAAGTTTTTTATATGCACTGAGAGATATACGTGAATACTAGTGATGTTACAAATATTCGTATTAGTATTCGGCTATTTTATGACATTCGTGTTCGCCAAATTTAAAAAATACAAAAGCTTAGAAAAATGTACAAAATGAGACACAAATTATTAACTCTAAGGGCCTTATTGTGTAAAACGCAACGCAACGCCAAAAATTTCACTGAAAGCAAAATCAAATTCGAAAATATTTTTTAATTTTGTAGTTGCTTTCTAGAGGATTTAATGCTCTCAGTATATTTGATTTTTGTTTAACTTGATTTTTCCAAAGAACATGTAATATTTCTTACGTTTATATCCCGGAAACCAATGGAATTTTGTGTTCCTGTCTTGGGCGCAATTGCAGCTGTAGACTAGGAGAAAAAGGTGTAAAACAAACTAGCGCGACAAACTACACCTAGTGCCTCAAAATGGTTAATGTGTCGAAAAATTTAAATTTTTATATGTATATTTTTCACCATCTTTGGCCCATAGCTACCAGACTGTGGGAAATTTTAATGAAATGACATTGAGCAAAAATATTTCTTATAATACGTGTGTTCATTTACTTTACTAGTAGAAACTTGCAGAGAAATTGCAACGAGAGAGTAAATTTAAAATTTACAAAATTTTTCTCAAACTTACTCAAAAAAATAAAAAAGGAGTTTTAATATACTTCAGTGAACAGTTGGGCTGCACAAAATATCCTTTGGGTAGCAGTGCTTTAGATAATAATAACGTAAGTAAAAATATTTAAGAATGTTCAGTAGTGACATTCAGGTGCGAAATTGATAATTTCAAATTAAGTCGGATTAAATTAAATCGGAATGTCATAATATTGTTAAATACATATTGTAGTAACAGTTTTTTTTTATAATTTATTGGTACAAACGTAAACGGTTGATTATTTTCAATTTAATTTTAAATACCGAAGGCTCTAAAGTTAAGATTGGATATTCGTATTCGTATTCGCGAATTTTCGTAACATCACTAATTCATACTTATGTATGTATGTATATTATTTAGGCTTAAAGTCAAATGTATTTTTTAAGGGTTGTTAAATATTAAATTCACATTTTCATATTGGAAGTGTTTAAAAGCCACTTTTTCCAATATTGGCAATGGCACATTCAATAAATTGCTTTTAATTCGTTTTTTAGATTTTTAGGAACTATTTAAAACAATTAATATATTATGTCTGCTTTTAATAGTCTATAATTAATATATTTTTTTACAATCATTCGTGACACTAAAAAGTTATTTGGGATTCTTTTCTCGCCATCGTGGGCATTTAGCAAAGCTCGGTAAGGCCTGCGAGTTAAGCCAGATGTTCTTTTGAGGTCAAAACTCGTGTTGAAGGCAACTTTGAACCCAATATAAAAATATCTTAAAACAAACATGTGTACATATGAACGGTTATTTTTTTTTTTTTAGAGGACAATAAAGTTTTTTCAAATATTTTTGTCAGTGTCCATTGAATTGTTTTTTTCTTTAATTCAAATACGAACTGTATTTGTTTATTGATTTTTGTTCTGGCTTTAAATTTAATCTTTAAATAGTTAAATTAGCGGCCAAGTTCAGTATATTTTTTTGACAGCTATAACTTATAGTTAATTATAACTGAAGTTGGTGGAATTGGCCGTAAATCTTTAAATGGTTAACAAATCTTTAAAAGCAAACAAATTTATAAGAACTTAAATGTACAAGTTAAAGCTTTAAATATAATTTTTCATTATTTTGTTTTTGAATATTCAATAAAACTTTACTAAAATGTAATTTAATAATAACGACGTAGTTGATTTTTTGTTTACATGCATATCAAACAATTTTTTATTCATTTTATTAAAAAATAATAATTTTATCGTTTATATTAAATTCTACTTTTTTGCTTTTAAATTTAACAAGAAATACCCAGTTACCACTGGGCAATTAAATATTTAATTGACCAATGAGAAAAAAAATGTTGCTTTAATTTAAAGGCGTAGTCTAAGATGGGTGCTAAACCTGTTAAGTTCTTGTTCTTGGGTATAACAAATTTATTTATGTATTAAGAGCTACGAATACAATTGCAAATTATATTCTAACATAATTTAATAGAGCCATAGTAACTTACCCCTTCAGCCCGTTCTAGAATACAAAAAATATAATTTGTCTAACCTCCACAACTAGTTGTGAATGAGAGTATACTAAGTTTGTCATTCCGTGGGAAACTTTTTACTTATAATTTCCTATATACCCCCTCGGAAAATACTTAAGGCCCATATTAGGTGGCTTTTCGGAAAATAAAAGTCATTTAAATTGCAACAAATTTATTATTAATGATGAAACAGAACTGAAGCTGAACGATGTTCATGAAATAAAATCTATTTTATTTTGAGTACGTTTTTTTAATGCTCTCACATATAGACACTTATTCTCTAAACAATGCTACCATACTCTCAATAAATTTCATGCACTTTGTAAATGAAGAAAAATAAAAACAAAAGAAAAAAAAGAAATGAGAGAGAATTTGAAGGTTCTGCCGACGTTTTAATTATTGGCTTTAGGATTTTTGCCTGAAGTTGAAGACTCAATTCTGTTACATCATTTACTGTATTAAAATTTGCTTGAATTTTGGTTTTTAATACTTGAAATTCTTTTACCGAATCTTGTTACGAACGATCCATAATTAACGACAAGTCTTATATAAATTCGCATCCTGAAAATCTCTTTTTACGCCTAATAGAATTTTTGAAAAAATCGAATGAAAGATGATTAAATTTCCAAACTTTGTTCAAATTAAGTTTAATAAGACTTTTTGGAATTGACTTAGTGCGCCTAAAATCGCCACGAATTATAAAACTGTGAGGTCTGTTTTTGTAAAGACTAGTTTATAATTCATAGATCTCATTAAGAGCCCACTCCTAAAATATTTGAAGTCTCGGCGAAGGGTATTATAGATTCGGCCCATCATTCTTACTTGCATATTTTTTTAAATATTTAAAAAAATATAAGCTTTTTTCTTGACTTTCAATTAATACAAAAAATTTAAAAGAAGTTAAACCACCTCTCTGAATAAAATATATAATAATTGTTTACCATTTCACACAATTTATTGATTGTTTTCGGTTGAAAAATTACAGCAAGAACAAATTAAATCTTTTTAAATAAAAGTTGACTTGAAAATACGTTAGTAAGAAACAGCGTTGCCACTGAAATATTTTTTAACCGACCAATCTTGTTTAAAAAACCAACTAAAATTCTTTGAAACCGACCAATTTTTTTCATATTTAAAACCGAATTTATTTATTTGTATTTCTGATATAAAAAATTTTTTTAGTCACGTTTAGCAATAAACTAAGAGCAGCTCTAAAGAGATCAAAGAAAGAATTCAGAAAAAACATTTGATAAGGTATGAGTAAAAGACGGGTTTAAATGCGTTTAGATTTATTTAAATGCAAAAAACGCCGATTTACCTCAGCTATTAAAAAACGAATTTTCCAGGTACTAAAAATAATTTAAAACTAATTTATAGGACTTATAATTAAACTGATAAAACTTTGCTATTCTATCAATGACCCGTTAAAAATATGAATTCAAATAGCCAGAGTATGACCACGAGCATTTTTTGCGTTGCAGGTAGCGAGAAGTGTTTTTCCCTTTAATTTTCGTGTTTTTAAGTGTGGACCATTTTTATCGATCCTTGTATAGTAGATAAGCTTGCATCACCGCCAACATTTGTTCTGAGCCATTAGAGTTCGACGCTTCTCTTAAAATTCCTCTTTTACTAGTGTGCGAAAGAACCCCATTATTACTTTTTTTATTATTGTTTTTGCCGTTTTCCGACTTGTTTTGTAATAATGCCGTTGCAGCTTTACGACGTTTATCGATTTTTTTTCAATATTTCGCTTATTGAGAGCTTTTAATCCTCGTAAGCTTCAATTTTGCTTTCACAGAAAGAGATTTTCCTTTAGCCACCACATTGATAACAATAACACATTTTATCAGCAAAAAATTTGGTGTCCATTGACTTTCTAATATTTAACCCCGAAAGGTTACTCTTCATTTTAGTACATTAAAGTTACTCTTCGTCGAATCGAAAAAAAATTCTAGCGGAACGATTTTTAAAGTAAAAAATCAACAAATAAGTTTTTAGTTAAGCATTTTATTAAAAAATAAAATTAAATAAAGTTTTTCTTCTCTTTCAAAACTTGATACGAATTTTTACTCATTTTTGTGGTTTAATATTAATTATTTTTTTAAAGCAGCTAACGTTGTTGAAAAAAGAGCGTAATTTTAATACACATAAAACAACTATATGATAAAGTGTAAATGAGCTTCGTAGGGTTAAGAAAAACTAAAAAGAAATTTTAGGCGATAAACTGATGATATAAAAACCTTGACGAGTAGAATGGAACAACAAAAAGTATTAACCCTAGTATTCTCGGAAACTTTTGCCACTAAGTTCTTCAATTAGTTAAAAACAGCTAAAAACCGAATTAAATAAAAAGTTAATAAATTTATTATATAATTTAATTATTTTATTCCACATGCAAGTCATCGAAAATATAGTCTTTATTTTTTTCCACTTACCACAGCTGAAACGAGTTTTGTGTTTGGTTTTTGTAGTTTAATTGAACTAAGCACATAATGGGCCGAAGTTTTCTGATTTCAATCAAATTTGTTTCATTCGATTGAGAACATATCACTTATAGAATTTACGTTTCACCTATTCGAAAAATAGTGCAAGCAAAACACAAATTTTGTCTGGCCAGACCAAGACGGTAATCCTAGGGTTAATGTATTAACAACAACAAAAACAAGAGCATACATAAAAAGCTCGTTGGGGAGGCGTTTACTTTGATGACGCGCAGTGTGTTTCAGAAGATATCTAGAAGGCCACAAGCATCGCGACATCTGACATATTTGCGGAAAAAATAAACTTGGAATTCTAGTGAAAAATATTTTTGAAATTACGGGAAATTCGTTCTTAAGGGTTTCGACTTCAGATTCATTTGACATTAAATGGTACTAAATGGCCGCCTGATTAATGTTAAATAAAATACGAAAAGAAAACCGAAGCACATGATTGACCATCTGAGAATAATTTAAGGACCTAAACCTTGCAACGTTTGTGAAGGCAGGATGTAGGATTTACCATCATTTGAAAATTCCCTCAGTGTAAGAAATTTATCATACATAAGTGCAAAAAAAAGGAAAACGTATAATTTTAAAGAAAATCTAAAAACTATAGCCGTAAAATTCCCAGTGGTAAATATCTTTACTCGTTTCTCGCCTTTCCCAATGTTTAAGACGAACATCGACATGAAAATGAGAGATATTCAAGCTCATACCTTCTACATTTTTGGTTAAAATATTTTCAATTTTTTTACTTCATAATAAGATACGTATTTAGTTAATTTTAATTTAAAATTAAATTGTATTTAAATACAGTTTTATTTTTCCAGTGTTATTAAAATAGTCGCATTTAATTTAGATTAAAGTATAGTAGCACTACTAAATTAAAAAAATATCATACTCGTATAACAGTTGTTTAAACAGAGTAAAAAACTTGTAAAGTGTATTTATTTTCAAGGTAGTCTGAAAGAAGCAGCTGATTGTTTTTGCTTTGCCTCTTTTTTTTTAATTGTTGTGATATTAGGATGATCTCAATACAGAATACACAATGGAAACTTAAACAGATTTTAAATAAGCAACGTTGGCTATTTAAGTATCATATAATAAAGTACAGGAAAACTTAATTTTTATTTAAATAGCCCTACAAAAAACGAGAGTACTCTATACATGCGTGTATGGACTACTCCATAAGGGAGTAGGCCTACTCCAATACCTAACCTAAATGTTTGTAAAAACATACTCCAATTTACATTGCGATGTCCTAGGGCTGGACCACGTAACCCAGCTATGCATTACAAAGGGGTAGTTTTAAACCTACTCCATTGTATACACAAGAGGATTAGTTTTAACTTCGCTTCAAAACGAAAACATGTCGTTAAAAACGAAGACATGTCGTCTCACTACAAACACTTTTTAACAATGACATGGTCCATGCTTGCATTACATTGGACTAGTCCATTTAATCAAATTGGATCAGGTTTTCCAATATTATTTGCAGGGAGAACTTAAAGATAAATAAAATTGGAGTCCAAATTGGGTATAAGTACTGCTGGCCTTTATTTTGTTCATAATGAATGTAGTTTTCAAATTTAGGAGCTGTTTCTGCTTCATGGATATATATTCTTAACATTTTCTAAGAAAAATTGAAAGTAAGTGGCAATTAATGTCAAAAAAGTGGATGTTGGTTCCGCTAAGGGAACAATACCGATAATACGTACCCCTCTAAATCGAAAATCTCAATAATTAGTAACAAACTGTTGTTTCTATATTTTGTTATTCTCTGTTTGTTATTTAATTTCGAAAAATCATGTCAAAGGCATAAAACTTTGTCAGTGGTGCAAAAACAAAACATAATTGCCGCCATTGATAATAGAGAAAAGAAGATTGGAAAGGCTACGGCATTTAAAAATGACTTAAACACTTCAAAAACTAGAATTTATAATTGTTTTGTGTTTTTTGTGCATTCTCATAAATAAACACCATTATCGTGAACAATTTTTCCCTCGTAATTTGTTCCCTTCCCACGTATTTGCGATCATGAAAAACTCCCATGAAACAAAATTAATTCATAGGAGAATAATAACGTGAAAAAAATGTTCGCGGGAAAAAATTCCCCTTATCGTGACCAATTTTTTCCCTCGTAATTTGTTCACTTTTCCCTATGAATTTCTCACTTTATTTTTGCTGGGGAACAAAGTATTTATGTAAGTAATTCTTCTCTACATTCGAATATTGAAGTTACAAAATTGATTTTAAAGTCAATTTCCGTTAAAAGTGGACAAACTAATATGTATATTGTTCAACAAAATGCAAAAAACAGGTCGATTGCCTGAGGACTTATGAAGCTTTTCAAAGACGTGGTGGCAGAATTTTAGAAATTTTTAACTACAGAAAAGCTCAATAAGCTAATGTTGCAATCAAACTATCACTCCAATACAATATATTTTATTTTGTTTTTTAACTTTTCTTTAAAATATACGTGTATATTTTTCAACAAAAAATATTTTTTATTTTTTTTTAATATTTCTTCTTTTTTACATTCACTGAGAGCTGATAGCGCGAAAAATTGTTCACGGGAGTTTCACGATAGCATTTTTCCCTTCGAGGCAGGGCTGTGGAGTCGTCCGAAAAAAGTACTAACTCCGACTCCGACTCCAAACGCTGAAATTTTTTAAGTGCGACTCCGACTCACGACTCCGACTCCTACTCTAACCGTGATGCGAAATGACTGAGACGTCAAATTATTTCTCTTTTGTGTAGAAACATCTTTATTAAACGAATTATGGGAATCCCCGCGTAATGTGCATAAGAAAAACATGAGTGTTATGGTAGGAATTAAAGGCAGGCCGATAAAGATGTTTCTTCACAAAAGAGAAATAATTTTACGTCACAATTTTTCTAATACATAGTATTTATGCGCTATAGCAACACTTATTCTGTAGAATGTTGAAAATATTTCAGCGTTGATGGTTAAAAAATTCTGATATTAAAATTATTGCCAATTCCTGTCATTAACATTTTTTAGCATGAGTAAATTATTTAAAAAATCACACATCTTTTTCAACTAGATCAATAACTGAGTATAAGTTTTGCTAATGTAATTTAGACTTTTTCCCGCACGTATAAAAAATATACCTAAATATACTTAAATAGTAAAGTACTTAATTCAACTATTTCTCATAAAATAAATTAAAATCTACTTATTCATATTGATCTGCAAAATATTGCATCGCCAATTTCGAAGAATTTTTATAATGGAAAATATTAGAAAATTTTTTTTTAATTTTTCATGCCGAAAAATTTTGGAGTCGGAGTCGCGCGTTTTTTTGGGTACTGCGACTCCGACTCCGACTCCGGTACAAAAACCTCAACTCCAACTCTTCAACTCCGACTCCGACTCCGACTCCACAGCCCTGCTTCGAGGGGAATAAAATTTTCATGGGAACAAAAAGTCCACTTGTTTTTCACGATAGGGGTCAAAGTTAATTTGTGTTTGGCTTATTACACCCTCGTTGAACCGAAATATCTTTTAATCAAAAATGCCTGTAATTCGTTGCTGATCTCTCGGGACTACGAAATATCGTGAATCTACTGTTTTAAAAGGAATTGAAAAATGTTTGCATATTTATACTAAAAATATAAAGGAAAAAAATGAAACCAAAAAATTAGTTAATACTAGAGATGCCAATCGGGACTGGTTTTCGCAAATCCCGGGATTCGGGTCTTAAAACATATTTCGGGATTTTTGGGGATCCCTAAATACTAACATTAATATTAAATAATAAAATTATAAAGAAATTTTAAAATTAAACCAAAGAATGAGCTATAATCTTTAAAACTATTGTTTTTTTAATGAGTTGTGTAATTTAATTTCTCAAACTTTCTAATACATTTTAAAATTAACGTCTTGAAATATTAATGAAATACATATTAAACATTTTCAAGACAATTAAGTTGAACTGTTATGGAATAAATGAAAAATTTATTTAAATAAAATACAAAATTCTTATAATAAGAAACCACGTAATAGAATTAATTATTTAGTATAAAATAATTAGCATATTTTTTATTTTAACTCTAATAAATAGTTTTTGACCAAAACCGATTTCTAATGAAGTATAAAAATAATTTGATAATAAATATAATGGCCAATTAAAACATTTTTTTAGGCAGTTTTAAAAGATTTCAACAAAATATTTAATAAAATTATAAAAAGTTTTGATTGATGACTTTGTAGGCTTAGGTTTTTTATAATGCAAATATTGACAAAATAATTAGACAGGGGGCAAATTAGGCATGCGATATCGATCGAAATTTCCATTAAAATTTCGATCAATATCAAAAGCCGTAATTTTCCCCAGATTCAATGGATTAGTTACACATAATATGAACTTAAAATACATATTTATTATTTTTGTCATTCCGAATGTACCAACAAGAACTATTTCACGGTCGTTTTGTAAATCTTAGCCGAATAAGCCAAGTCCGTCTGTCTGCAAGTCTATTGATTCGTCTGTCCGAACGACTCTAGCTCACCTAAGCAGCTTGTGATTGTAATCCAGTACAAGCAGTTCGCTATGAAAAGAGTTATGGACTCAAATGTGAAGCAACCTTTTAAAAAAAATTATATTTCCATTCACAAAAAATTTACTATTAATAACCAACATTATTTACTTTTTTTTTACCCAAAATTTTTGAACCGCCTACTTATGTAGGCGCTACATCACAACAATTATGGTTTAATGTACTTACAAAATACACAAAATTTCTGTCAAATCCGTAGTAGGAATTATTATTATGAAATTTTGCATAAATTTATTTTATATGACTGGAAAATTATTATCAACTTTCAGTATAATCGGCCCATGATTTACCATATTAAGACGCCTTCCGGATATTACTTTTATACGACTGAAAACACTATATAGAGAATATTATAGAACTTGGTACGATTCAGTTTTATAGAAATAGAAATTTTTCGATGGTCAGTTCATAGTTTAGCAAAAGTCTTATAAAAAGGTTACTTTCGGAATCAAGTTCTTTACATGAATTCACGCAATTTGGTACACATTAGTTTAATACGACTAGAATGTGTCAGATTAAATGAAGTTTGGTTTATTCGTTACACTTTCAAAAAATTTATCTCTTTGTGGATACAATGGTGACAAATTTAGTATTATAACTTGTATGTCTTTAAAATATCTTTAACATTTCAAGGACACTAATATCAAGAATGGCGTATTAAGAATTCATACCCAGAGCAGAACAAATAAATTAACTAACTTAAAGTACCATATTTAACACAACAACTAAAAATGCTAATAATAAAGCTTAAACTGTAGTTTAAAGCAAAAACTTTTATAAAAAAACATAAAAAATTAAACTTGTTAGCCATGATGGTCATAAGCAATTAGAACCGCTTAAAAATGATTCTTTGATAAGACAGAAAAAAAAAATACAAAGAAAAAAGACAAATTTTAAAAGAATTCCACAACAATGAAATGTAATAAACGCATTACAAGACAACACAGCAACAAATACTCAACAACTTCATCAAAAGCAAATAAACGATGAAACAAATTGTTGTCGCACATCGATGAATGTAATGAAAAAAAAAACAGATACAATGCACCGTGACGTATAAACAAAATGTTTAGATGAAAAATTTTATCAGCCGTATTCGCAACAAAAATTTGCCACCTTGTGAAAAACAGTCATTTAATGTTGAATATTTTTTTTTGGTTTTTTTAATTCACTGTCTTTTTTTAATTAAGAGTCCTTTTTTAAATTTATTTTAATTTAAAATTATTTAAACAAAAAAATAATGAAATTAAATGACAAAACCAGCGATGATTTATGCAAAACGTGTTGCATTTTTGAGCACTATAATGTGGCATCATTAATATTCAGAGTTGATTAATTAAAAGTTAGCAGACGGATAAAATTCGTAAATTCTGTTCTAACAAGCTGCTAAGCTTAATCGGCATTCTAGTTAGCAGCTTTTGTACGTAGTGTACAAACTGTGGCTAACTTTTTGTTATGAATACGGCTGTATATTTCTAAATGGTCCAATAAAATTTCTTTATGAAACCTTCTTTATAATTTTTTTTTGCTTCGTTCGTATAGATGAATAACTATGACACGAGAGCAATAAACACGCGATATTTAAGAGCCGAAAGAGATGAAATTTGCTTGTTGAAGTTTTCATCCGATTAGAAACTATAAAAAAGAATAAAAACGATACAAGTTAAATGTACGAGATTCAGTCGATTATGAAATCTTATAAGATACGTGTTTTCCTTGTTTAATATAAAGATTAACATAAAGAAATTTGTTCTCTTATTCTGTCGACGTTCTCTCAGATATTATATCAGATATTATCTCAGGTGGAGACCCTGTGTTATATATTAACAATGGCGGTCAACTTCACTATTAAACGCGCTATCAAAATCGATTTTCCAATTGTAAAGCGTTGACGCTGCGCTATTTAGGGATGCTTCATACAAATTATATGGGCATGACAATTTTTGACAACTTGAAACGTGTGTCGTTTTTGTTTATGTACGGCTGTTATGCAAGAGAATATGGAGATTAACAAATGTGAAACAAATCAACCATTCAATATATCGCGATTCATTGAAAAACAAGTCCGTGTTGCCAGAAAAACATTTAAAAAAGAATAAAGTTGTTCATGCATCCCTTTAATATTGAAAAACTTCGTACGTTATTTTAAATAACATTATCAGTTTCTTTCTAAAACTAATTTGTTTCTAGATATTGAGCATACATTTTATAGTTCATCACAATACTTTATCGTTTTGAACACGTTTTTGTCGTATGCGCACATTCCTCATCCCCAACGTATACATACGTTTACATCAGAGTAAAGGTAGAGTTAGCCGAACGTCCACGGCCCCTAACGAAACATCTGGTCCGTTTTGTTATTTGCTTACAATGTAAATGCTTACAGAATTTAAATGTCACGTTGACGGAACGTCTCAATCTGTATAAATTAGAATTTCATGCTGTCGTTACGTGACAGTTGTAAAGCATTGATGTCCTGCTTGTATAATAAATTGAATGCGGGTATTTTCGCTCTTTTTTTGGTACTTTTTCCAGTATATCTATGGATTTTCGACAAAACGACTTACAATTCAACATATTTCCAAATATATAAATATACATATGCTTAGAAGTACAAAATAAACAAATGCATATGCACATACAATAGAAATGAGAAATATGCAAAATGCTTTAAATGGTTACAAAAAATTGTTTTGTCTATGCACATTTACAAAATAATACATGTAAATGTGAATGTATATGTTAAAATACATACTTGTTATTAAATTATTAATGTTTTTTTACTTACACTAAATACTGTTTTAGTACTATTTTAATCACTTGGTACTTTTTCTGCACAGCAGTCAACATTTAAACCTTTTGATTTCCAATCACTGTGTGTGTTGTTTTATGTATACTATTGCTTTTTTGTTTATGTATGTGAAAAATATATGACACGTTTTTAGATGTTCTATAAATGCACCAACGTGCAAGCAGTTCGTTACACTAAGTTAGGGGTACAGCAACGTTCTCCTAACTCAGCCTTAACGAGGCCTTAAGACGAACAAAAGAAGGCATTCAAAGAATAACACAAATACAGAAATTGCATTCACCAGATGATAACGTCTTGGAGCCTCCGTTTAATATTGGGGTGAACGCCGTGTTCCTAAGCGGACGTTCAGTAGCGAAATCAAGTGAGAAACTATGTTCTAATATTTTGGATAGAGTGACCACTTCTAGCGGTATTTCCTTAAAAATAAACGAAAACGGTAGAATCCTACGAAATCATATAAAATTAGTGGAAGAAATAATCTTTGCGAAAAAGGAAAGAAGTATGTGAACAGAAAACGAGTCAAAAGACATGAAATAAAGATGCGGATGCCATGCAAAGAAGACTGCATGGGAGAGAGCGAAAAAAAAAATATTACATGAATACAGAAAATATTACATATACATGAAAAATTATAAAATTTCCCTTCTAATTCTATTTTTCTTTGAGTAAAGCATTTCTTTGTTTAAATTTTGTTGTACAACTAATTACATATTGATGCATATTTTATTTTCAATAATTTTTTATAATAGGCTTTTTTTTGTTGTTTGTTCAAAGAAAGTAAATTGTCATGACAAAATCTAACATACGACAAATGTTTTCTGAGCATGGCGGGTGTAAAGAAGGAATGATTCATTCAGGCTGTATTTGATCGAAATTTGAGGAGAAAGCCATTCATTTTGAAAATATGCGATATTATAAATTAAAAACCGTCTCCTGAAAATTTAAGTTTTGCGGCATACGACATTCGTATTTTGAGGTAGCTGGTTTGATAATAGATTTCACAAACAAATATGGAGCCGCATTATGGTGTCTCAAGATGGGACACCTCAGACATATACAATTTCCAAACGCTTGCCATATTGTTTCTATTGTCGGATCTGATAGATTTATGCTTATTTAGGCGATAAATAGCAAAATCTCTTTTAAAATAGTTTACGAGTTATAAGTAATTGGGATTCAGATAAATTTGAAAACCTTTATTTGTTATATTTATATTTTCCCAACCCTGGCCCACTAATAACAAAAAGTCCAATATGCGGAAATGTGAGATTAGCCGTACCGCATAAGTTTCTTGGTACCTTTTTAAATCCTATCCAATGATTCGCCAATATGGCAAATTTTATTCCAATATCTTAATGAATTTTGGTTTTATTACGTAATACATAATTACGCTGTTTTCAGATCCACAATTATTAAAAAAAAATTCGAGTATTTTGGATAGTTACATTTGCCCAAATTTGCTTTAAGCTAATTCCATCATTTTATTATCGATTCCATAAAGAAATCTGAACACTATCGGAGTTATGCAAGAAAATTAATGTGAACTGGAAGTGTTCGTTGAAACTGATTTTCCATACAAAGTTTTTGTTTAACGAGCACATACATTTTTTTGCCATAAGGCCATATTCAATTCTGAAGATGACGTTCATCTTCAAAAATAAGCAAACACAAATATTATTAAAAACTTTATTGATTTTTTTACAATATTCTAGAAGAAATTATTACATGAATTGTAAAACTAAATAAAATGGGTAAAACAGGTCCTTCCAAATTTGACTCAATTTATATTGTTTTTATTATTTCTAACATTTTTAAGGTAGAGATTCCCAAATGATAAGTACCTTTTTTAACCTCTTTGTTTACACAAAAAAGTATATAGCTTTTTCCAGCCCTGAATAAAATGGGCACTCCATGTTTAAAAAGTGCCATTATTGAGGTTATTAAAACTGTTTTTGGTGGTTGTGCTATTTTTTTTCAATCAAATCAAAGTCATTTATGGGTAAAATTTCTTTGGGATTTATATATATTTATAAATCTACTACTTGTGTCCTTCTTAAAGACTCCTCATTTTGGCTTCAGAGGGGTTTGCAGAGTCCATTATCAAAACTTAACGTTAAATAATCCACTGATAGCTAAATATCAAGTTTAAAGTTAATTGGCCTAGCCATTTAAGACATCAGATTTTATTCTTAAAAATTTCAACTCCACCCCACTGTGCAATGGCAACGATGATGTTGACAGCAATCAATACCATTAACGTGCCTGACCTAGCTTCTGGAGTCTTAACAATTGAATCTATTCACTAAAACCAAGCCATCTAACATTTACAAAATATCATGGGCAAGACAGCTGCGAAGAGAGAGAGAGAAATAAATAAATAAAAAAACGTTGTTGGTAGCTGTAAGTCAAGTTTATGCATTAATTGTGACAGGTCTGGGTAAATAAAGAATTTAATTACGCACACAGACAAACTCTTCCTTCCATACGCAATAACGCATACAAAATAACCAACTAAACAAAAAGACATATTTTTCAATTGAAAATTATACGAGAATATACAATAAATATTGAAGAACTCATATCGTTTCCTAAACTGCAAGACATTTTATAAAAAGAAAACTTTTTTAGGTTAAACACCAAATGTGTGATATTATTTCTTGTTCATATAAATAATTTCAAAATAATTTGTGTTGCTTCAAAAACTTGTATGTTTTAAAATTTTAGTTAAACTTTTTGCATTTTGAGTGACCATATAATTATACAATAATAAAGATTGGCTGATGATGGGGGACAACATTTTGTAAACAAAATAATTTTCAATAAAACCATTAGAAAAAGAGCTTTTATAAAAGTTGAAATTATAAAAAATTTAAATATAAAACAATTTTGTTTTTGGATTTTTTTATTTGGCCTTAGAAAATGAAGAAAACTGAACGAATCTAAGTTTTAATTTCGCATAATTTAAGGCTTCTTGTTATTTATTGCCTTTGAATAAATTATTTTTTAACAGAGAACATCGCATTTACATGCACCGTAGAGCCGTGAATAACTATTTCGTTCAATGTATGTCTGGATTCTTCTAACAATTTACAGCATTTATGTCTATAGTTCTTGAACTACACCATTTTTCATTGAAATTAAAAACATTCAAAATGAAAATGAGAATTTTAATTTGAAATTGAGAAAATTCCAATTGAAATTCAGAATACCAATTTGAAATTGAGAAAATTCCATGTGAAATTGAGAATATCAATTCGAAATTGTGAAAATTCCAATTGAAATTGAGAATATCAATTTGAAATAGAGAAAATTCTATTTGAAATTGAGAATATCAATTTGAAATGGAGAAAATTCCAAATGAAATTGGGAAATTTTAATTTGAAATAGAGAAAATTCCAAATGATATTGAGAAATTTTAATTTACAAAATTGAATTATATAATTTTTTTAATATTCATACAACAAACGTACATAACAAACAAATCGCAGTATTATTGACCAACAGGCATATCTTCCAGATCCAGAGCAGATTGATAAAACGTTGTAGTATGTTGTATGGCGTAGTATGTACCGCAATCTCCAGTAGTTATACATGCGTTAGAAGCCTTAATAACCTCTTCTAAAAAGTCAAGTTTCTGCTCTTCTACTAAATTGAGGGAATAACGTTTGGTACATTCATCTTGAGCAAAACATTTCGAAGCGTTTCCATTGTGTTGTTTTTTTGATTTCGAAATCAATTTGAAATTTATGTTAAAAACAAACATGAAAGAAAAAAGAAAACATTTTTTCGAGCAAGAAATTTCCTTGGTGATTTTTAATATACAGACATACATTTCGTTACCTAAAACGCAAAAGGCTAACCTTACCAATAATTAAAAATCGAAAAAAAAAAAAAAACGGTCCCCTCTCTCGGCCCCTAAGAGATTATATGATAAACGGTAAAAGACCTAACTAACAGTTTGCATAATGTGCAACATTGTCGATTGTTAAAACACTGGTTGGTTTAACAAGCCAAATAGAAGAAAAATCGAAAATAAGTGTAATGCAATTTATCATTTTCAATAGTTTTTTGATTCTCCTATTAAATTTTCAAAATGTTAGATAGGCCCTTTTTCGTTTTAGGTATATTTTTTTAGATATACGCATATGTATGTATATTAAAGCACATAAATTACTATATTCTTATTTAAAAGGGTGGTCCAACCAAAACGCACGATTTTAATTGTAAAGTTAACAAAAAGTTTACAGAGAAATTACTTAATAATTTTTTTTTTATTTTGATAGAAGGATCAATGATAATTATGTGTAAAACAAAATAACGGTCATGCTCGCCACGTCTTCGTTGGTATACCTCTATTCAATGGTCCATATTTTAAAGACATAGTTGAGGTTCAATGTCGTTAATGTGCCGAATTATCGTATCCTTTAGCACCTGAATGGTTCTTGGCTTATTGACGTGTACTTTTTCTTAAAATATTCCCAATATTCGCCACGACGTGATATAAAATGTCCATTGAAGAGCCATTGTTTCGCTGGTTGTGTGACAGGTAACACCATCCTGTTGGAACCACATATGTTCCAGTTCCATACCCATTTTACATGTCCTGCAGACCCGGTTTGCTGAAACTTGCGCACAATTCTCCCGACTGTGGCCACATTTGGTCGATTATACTGACAAAAAATTTAATTAACATCGTGCATTATGGTTGGACCACCCTTTATTATTATGTTTACGATACAAAAAAATCAGCTGGAGAGTTACATAGACCAATTTAACCCTGGATGGTTACTGTTCGTCGAATCGACGTAGCTGATTGACATTTTATCATTTAACAAAAATTAGTAAAAATTTGTATAAAATTTTTAAAGAGAAGAAAATCTTATATTTTTTCTTCTTCCTTTAGTTTTATTTTTTAGTAAAATGCTTAACTAAATAATATTTTTTTGATTTTTACTTAAAAAATCGTTGACGAAGAGTATCTGTAATGTACTAAAATGCAGAGTAACCTTTTAGGGTTAATTGTAACTTTGCTAAGTCACCGTCTATATTTGCAATTTTTGTTGCAGCAACTTTTTGAAATTCTGCTTTGAAATTGCACAAGTGTCCAGATTATAAAATTAGAAAAATTATGGAAAAATAAATTTTCCTTTTTATATTTTATATCTATATATATAAAAATGAAATTATGTGTGTTTGTATGTTTGTATGTTTGTATGTTTGTATGTTTGTATGTTTGTATGTTTGTCGCTTTATAGACTCCGAAACTACTGAACCGATTTTCCTGAAATTTTTACAGTAACATCACGTGAGCCCTAGAAATAAAATAGGCTACTTATTTTTTCGATAGGGGCAGGGGAATTGGTACCCCCCATAGGATGCCAATATTATACTGAACCGATTTTCCTGAAATTTTTACAGTAACATCACGTGAGCCCTAAAAATAAAATAGGCTACTTATTTTTTCGATAGGGGCAGGGGAATTGGTACCCCCCATAGGATGCCAATATTATACTGAACCGATTTTCCTGAAATTTTTACAGTAACATCATGTGAGCCCTAAAAATAAAATAGGCTACTTATTTTTTCGATAGGGGCAGGGGAATTGGTACCCCCATAGGAAGCCAATATTATACTGAACCGATTTTCCTGAAATTTTTACAGTAACATCACGTGAGCCCTAAAAATAAAATAGGCTACTTATTTTTTCGATAGGGGCAGGGGAATTGGTACCCCCCATAGGATGCCAATATTAATTATCGCATATCTTAAGAGCCGCTGCACGCATTTTGCTGAACTTTTTGTAGTAGGATCTTCTGAGCCCCGGAATTGAAATAAAATAGCAGCGGGGGTATAGGAATACCCCATAGGACGCCAATGTTTAACATCGCATATCTTAAGAACTGTAATAGTGAGAATGTTCAAACTTTCTAAAAGTCACTCTTATGGTATACTACACTTTTGAAAATAAAAATAAAGCGGGTAGGCGCAGGGGGGGAAATACCTCCCATAGGATGCCAGTGTAGCGAAGCGCACCGGGTTAAGCTAGTATATATATATAAAAATGGATTATGTATGTTTGTTTGTTTGTCGCTTTATAGACTCCGAAACTACTGAACCGATTTTCCTGAAATTTTTACAGTAACATCACGTGAGCCCTAAAAATAAAATAGGCTACTTATTTTTTCGATAGGGGCAGGGGAATTGGTACCCCCCATAGGATGCCAATGTTAATTATCGCACGATTTTCCTGAAATTTTTACAGTAACATCACGTGAGCCCTAAAAATAAAATAGGCTACTTATTTTTTTGATAGGGGCAGGGGAATTGGTACCCCCATAGGATGCCAATATTAATTATCGCACGATTTTCCTGAAATTTTTACAGTAACATCACGTGAGCCCTAAAAATAAAATAGGCTACTTATTTTTTCGATAGGGGCAGGGGAATTGGTACCCCCCATAGGATGCCAATATTAATTATCGCACGATTTTCCTGAAATTTTTACAGTAACATCACGTAAGCCCTAAAAATAAAATAGGCTACTTATTTTTTCGATAGGGGCAGGGGAATTGGTACCCCCCATAGGATGCCAATATTAATTATCGCACGATTTTCCTGAAATTTTTACAGTAACATCACGTGAGCCCTAAAAATAAAATAGGCTACTTATTTTTTCGATAGGGGCATTGGAATTGGTACCCCCCATAGGATGCCAATATTAATTATCGCATATCTTAAGAGCCGCTGCACGTATTTTGCTGAACTTTTTGTAGTAGGATCTTCTGAGCCCCGGAATTGAAATAAAATAGCAGTGGGGGTATAGGAATACCCCATAGGACGCCAATGTTTAACATCGCATATCTTAAGAACTGTAATAGTGAGAATGTTCAAACTTTCTAAAAGTCACTCTTATGGTATACTACACTTTTGAAAATAAAAATAAAGCGGGTAGGCGCAGGGGGGGAAATACCTCCCATAGGATGCATACATTAAATATCGCTCAACTGAAGAACTATTAAAGGGAGAGTCTTCAAACGTGGTTAAAGCTACTATTATAGTAAACTATAAATTTCAATATAAAAATGTGCGGGGTCAGTGTAGCGAAGCGCACCGGGTTAAGCTAGTTTTATATATAAATACAAATACACCTACAGCCAACTCCAAGTTGAAAATTTTGAAAATTACAAAACAAAACAGAATAGCTGAGGATCCCTCTCCAATGTTCTCACCTTATCCATAAACTCAATAATTGCTGCAAAAAAATTGGAAATCTGGTCCGAATATGCACTTTTTTCGAATTTGTCATTCACCATTAATGTATAACCCAGGGTTGTGTTCACTATCATGGAAGCAATGCAGTGTTGTACAGACAACTTCGGCATGTTTGTGAGTAAAACTTGTTTCTGTTTGAATTTTGCGAACATGAAAAATTTATTGAAAAACAAGTAGAAAAACTAGTTTTGTGGTACAAAACACATAAGAAGAAACGTACTGTTAGACAACACTTGAGGACGTATCCTGGAGGGAAATTATATCATTGGAAAAATAGAGATATAAGAAGAAGGCACTTGTGCTGGCCCCATGTTCCAATAAGAATTAGAAGACTAAATATATACTGGTAGACCGTGAACCATGACCTTTAAATTATTTCGACATAGAAATGAAAAAGATTTCTTAAACTTTACAAATTCATCATGGTCTACATTGTGGTAAGGTCAATACCAATTCTTGCCACACATATAAAATAGTCATATGTTGTTGTAAAATTTTTACTTGTAAAATCATTTCTTGTTAAATCATTTCTTGTTATTATTTCTATGGGTGCAATTGGTGCGAATGTACGTAATTCCATCGTGAAATGAAAGTTTTTTGTTCAATTGAAATGCCATCAATCAATTTCAAGCATTTGCCAACACTAAGTATTTGCAAGATATGTTTGAATGCGTTTGAACTTTAATGGTTCTTAACAGCGTTGCCAAAACTTAATAAAGAGAACATGATAGATATATGCTATAAAGTGCTGAAAAATGCTAAAAATTATTGTTTAAAAAAATACAAAGAAAAACGATTAAATTTGGCAGAACAAAATAATTAGCGTGGCATTAAATTACATGAAGCAGCATTTTATTATTTTTTATAATTTAATTGGAAAATAAAATATTGTGCTGTGCCCAATATTTAATACACTCCACCAAGAGTTCGAAAAGTACAGGAGTGGGCTTTATATGGGATCTATAAATTAAAAGCCAATCTTAATAAAACCTGACCTTAAAATATTCTGATTTGTCTCAGAAATATTATTAGACGTATTAAAGTGCTTTTCAGTTGAGGATTTTTTATTGGAACGATAATAAATTATGGATCGTTCATCACAAATATTAAAAACTTAAATAAGACCAAATTTTAATAGAGTAATAAAATTTGTTTTCAATTTAATGCTTCCTAAAATACTTTTCTCAAGGCAGCTTTATATAGGGCCTACGGTAAATTATGGGCACCTTCACACAATTTTAGTGCGATTTCCGAATTTGTTCAAATTTTTATGAGAATCGGATCATACTGTCACCAATTTACTTTAATTTTTGTAACAAAAATATCATTTTTTAGAGAGATTGTTCCACATTTGGAAAGACAGACAGACAGACAGACATAACTTAATAGATTTAGAATTACTCAAGGGCTTATAATATATATACATATACTTTATGGGGTCATAGATGAATATTAAAAAAGTTTCACACCCTCATTTCGGTGCCCCGGTAGGCTAATTGGTAGTGAGCTAGTCTATCAGCGCCGGTGTTGCGGGTACGATTCCCGCCAGAGACTCTGGTTTCTTTTCTGCAGACAATCGTAGAGCTTCGCGGGATAAGCAAAGGACAAAAAGAAAATAATTTAAAAAAAAATACTACTAGTGGTAGAGGATATAAAAATAAGTTAATTTTTTTACATTTTAAATAAATCAAAAAAGATGTAAAAATTGATCTTTAAAACAAAATCAAAAACGTTTTTCAATTGATTTTAACAGATGATTTTAGTTAATAAAAAATATTCCAGTTTTAAAAAATTCATTCATTGAATCACATTTAAAAGTTATCTTTTTATTTTGTTTAAATAATCATATTCCATTACGTTTACAATTTATTTGTAAAATATGAGAAATAACCAGGATTGTGGAGTCGTCAAAAAGTAGTTCTAACTCCGACTCCAACCGCTGACATTTTTAAGTCCGACTTCTACTCCAACTCCGGCTCCGAGTCCAACTCCGACTCCTACTCTTACATTGATGCTAAATGTATATGAGACTGGTCCTTATATGACATTAAACTCTTTTTTAATGCAGTACCTTTTAACTGGTTAAATATAGCAAGAAAATTATTCTGTAAAAATTTCGAATCGATATTCAAAACAATGCATTGCCAGTTTCAAAGAATTTTTATTTTGGAAATTTTTTTTTTATTTATAAGCCAAAAAATTTTGGATTCGGAGTCGTGAGTTATTGTGGGTACTTCGACTGAGACTCCGGTAAAAAAACCTCAACTCCGACTCCGACTCTACAGCCCTGATAATAACAATATAATTTTATTTCGGAAAAAACAGTATTAATATTTACATATTTGTACATTTAGTCATCGTCCAGACTTGCAAATTTTTAAAATTCCGTGTTGAAATTGCAGATTATGAAATTCAGTTTATAAAATTCTAGTGGTGAGATTTTTGTATTTGTCTTGTTTTTACCCTTCCCCATTTTATATTTTTTATATAAATACAATAAATACACCTACAGGCAACTTCAAGTTGAAAAGTATGAGAAATACAAAACCAAAACAAAATTGCAGAGTACATGAAACTAAATAACCCTCCCTTCTCACCTCTCCTACCAATAAACTCAAGAATTGATGAAACAAAAATTGCAATGGAAAAGATAAAAATTAATCAGTTGAACTAAAAAAGCTCTAAATAATTCTGAAAAAAGCTGAAAAAGTGCTATATGCTAGAATACTTTTTTCATGCTAAATTAATTAAAAAATGCTAGATCTGGCATTAAATCTGCTAAATTGGCAAGAGTGGTTGTGAATAATAAAAAAAAATTAATTAAAATTAGTTCCGCTTTTATTTTAATATTTTAACCAAGAAGTTTTTAGGGGCAGCTACAGCTTTTCTTAAGATATTTGGTGTCAATGACAGTTTAATTAAAAAAACCTCCGATGTCTTCAATGACATGCCACAAAAAAAAAAAAAAAAAAAAAAAAAAAAAAATTAAAAATATTGTTTCTAATAGAAACTGTAGTGACAGAATGATTTTATATTTTGCAGAATCTAAAAAGAAATACATGTATAATAACACATTTGGCATTAAAGCCAAAAAGTCTAAGTTGTAAATATCTTGTCATCCATTGAACACGTGTAAAAATGCCCAAACCCATTTCAAATAGATGAATTATTGTTTTTCATAAATTAATAAAAAGTGTAGTGTTTTACATTGACGTTAAACTTATGGGTATTTATTATGGTGGGTGGGGTGGTTCTTGTATTTTAATTTAATTTTTTTTTACTTCAAAGACCCTGCCTGCCTGTCTTTATTAGAAATATTTAGAAATAACCGGCATCAATGTCTTGTGCCAGTCACAACAATTGCACGTGATAATTTTCATACCCACACAACAATAGTGGAGCGGGTATTATGCGTTTGTACTGATGTTTGTAACACATTCAAATATTGGTCCTAGACCAACCATTTAGTAAACCGAACGACTTAGAATCACTTTTTAAATGGATCTAACTATGTCTGTCTGGCTGGCTGTCTATGTAAATCTTGTGCGCAAATTAAAAGTCGCAATTATGGAGATAATTTGATGAAATTTAGTAAATAGGTTTTTACTTTCACACGGTCGCAATGTTATTGAAAATGGTGATAACCGGTTTGTAATTTCACATATCCCCCAAGCAAGCTTTCTTCCGGAATAGAGTCGTTGTGCCTATAAACCATCTTATTATGTTGTTGTCCAAATTTAATTTTTGCAATCTAAATTATCTAACCAAATTTTAATATTTGACCATAGCTCCCATACAAATACAGCTGCCGCAAATATCTTTAAATGCCATAACTTCCTTCTATGTAAATTTTTTAATTGACAAAATTTTTTTGTACTGAGAGGTTGAAAAATAAACCATGGATCCTATATAAATACCCTTCCTCAAATCACTTAGGCTGGATTTTTGAGATCTCAGTTAAACTGGGTTCAGTTAATTTGAAAACAGATTTGTGCTACCATAACCAAGTTTGTATACAAAGTTTTGACGGGACAGATTAGTTTTTTCATGTTGGTCTTCAATAAAATTATAAAAAACAATTACATTTCGCCGGAAAATTCCGAGTTTCAGAGTTCGTCAAGCTAAGTTTAAACTTTATCCAAACATCTTACAAACAATTCTCATATAGATGAAGAATTCCAAAAAAATATTCGGCGCAAAAACCTTTAATTTGAAAATTAGCCTCATAACATAATTTTGTTCTGGCGCATCCATGATAGTCCATGGGTCCCAATAAGATGAGCACTCGAAAATTGGTTTTTAAATATTATGGTGTAGGGTATCATAAGGCCGTTCTTGACCGAGTATAGCTTTTGTACTTGTTTTTTTTTTGTATTTTCCGTTCTTTAAAAAGTTTTTTTATTAGTTCGAATGTCTTTGTATTTTTTTTTAAATATAATTGCAAAATTTTCGAATTTACTGGATACCCACTTTAATTCGTTTTTTTTTATTTCAATAGTTTATTTACATTTTATTCAAAAACGGTCGGCCGCCGCTTGTTTGTTCATAAATGTCACCATTAAACATCAACATCAGCTACAACAACAGACATCATCATTTTCATCATCATTATAATTTTTTCAGTACGATACGACAACAATCTATTCATTAAGATAACAATTCCATCGAAAAGATACATACACATTTGGTGTATACATATGTATTGTGTATGCTTGTATCTCAAAAGATACAAAATTCGTACCACACCGAAAAATGATGAAATGAAATAAAATAAAAAAGAATAAATAAATAACATGAATGTATTTTATTATTTAACTCATTTTACGATATATCTTTTTTAATGATTTGGTTATGTGTTTAACCCTGGTTTTTTACCAAAATATATTTAGCGGAAATTGGAAACTTATAATTTATGCAACTATCGTTTAATGAACTTCACATTTAATGAACTTATTGTATTATCTCCATTTCTAGAAATCTGTATCTGTAACAAGAACGTTCCAGCTTAAATCGTGGTTGTTTTCCACTACAAAATTGATTTTAGGTGTTAACAAAATGGGACAGACGGACGGGCACCTTGAAATTATTACTTAACAGTGAATAAAAGGCAATTATTATCATATTAGTTAGTTGTTGCAAGGCTTAATAATGGTTTTAATTCGGAGTATTTTATTTTGAAAGTAAAACAATTAAAATTTCAAGAACTCAGTGTAAAACAGTAACAAACAAAATAAGCAAATTGAAATACACAGGAAAACATTTTTCTCCGTTTTATCTTTAACAGAATCAGCTATTCGTACACTGAGAGAACAAAATAATGTTACTAAAATTTTTCACACAACATGTAACACAGCTCGTGTTACGATTGGCTTATTAAAGGAAACGTTTGGTAGCCGCATAGTTAAATGTTTCGGATCCGTGAATTGGCCTCCAAGTTCGTGCGAATTAACGCCGCTAGACTATTTTCGCTAGTCTACGCCGATAAGCCCGAAACGATTGGCCTTTTGGTGAACAACATTCATCGCGTTTTTGTTGTCATACGGCCGCAAATGTTGGAAAAAGTCATCGAAAATTAAGACCTCCAGATTAGATTACCCCGAGCCAACCCTGGCGGTCATATGTCAAAGCTCATATTAAATTTTGCCAGAAGATTATCTTTCGAATAAAGTAAATTTCATGTCAAGTTAAAAAATGCATCATTCCATGTCAAAGTTTTATACCTCTATAAAAAACGCCCTTATTAATTTATTAAATGATTTTTGATCACGAAAACAAAAAATTCATTTCTTAGAACCCCTTAAGAAAACGTTAACTCTTAATAACTCTTTCAATAAGCGTTAATACCCCTTTATAACCGAGTAAGTATTCTTTGTAAGTTCTAATGCCCCCATTGGCGTCCTCAACTCCACATAGTTTGGTTGTCTACGAGTCAGCCAAACTTTCACACCACCAAACTGTTTTTTAGTATTGTGGAACACAACAGTTTTAGTGTAAATTGTTATGGCGTTTTACAAATCTACATTTAAAAATTCATATATTAGAAAATAATATAGATTGCGCCTAAAAAGTTAACTTTTCTGAGAGATTATTTTTTTTTTGTCTTTAAATTTATAAAAAGGTTTTGTCACATATTTAAAAAAAACACAAACTTAAACCAAAGTTCAGTATTTAAAAAAAAAAAAAATTTCGACTATTATAATTTCGTACAGTGTATAAATTCGTCTTAAAGTGAAAAAAAAATTTGATCATAAGTAAGAAATTTTCCGTTATAATTAAAGTAAAGCAATATCAGAGAGAAAAAAGCGGAAGTTTTTATCAAGGGCTTATTTTAATTTCGACAACGCATCGTGGTAAGTCAGCATGTAAAGAAATTCGAATTCTGATTATTAATAAATTCAAATCGGGCAGAATCAAGAATTAAAAGTATCGTTAAGAAAAAAAGTAAACATTATTACAATAACGTCTATAATATTACGTCTTGCAGCAAACTAGATTTAACGGGTATATATAAACAAAATAGTCGGAGCACTGTTATAGACATGTCTTTAAAGTAGTCGGAAACATTTAGCGGAAATTGAAAACTTATAATTTATACAACTATCGTTTAATGAACTTCACATTTAATGAACTTATTGTATTATCTCCATTTCTAGAAATCTGTATCTGTAACAAGAACGTTCCAGTTTATATCGTGGTTGTTTTCCACTACAAAATTGATTTTAGGTGTTAACAAAATGGGCGCGTAACGAGTGAATGCACACTCAGAAAATTATAAACAAACGTTATTGTTTTAGTCGATGTCGCAAGAATAATTTCATTCATATTATTGTTGTAAGATTAATGTAAAACTCTTACGGCCCTTCAAATAAAAAAAACCCTAATCATTAGTAAAAAAAAGTTCTTGGGTACAAAGGAAATAGGACACCGTTATTTTTGGCAATGAATCTAAGTCTGATGAATGTGTCGGTGATGCTTGGAAAAGCGCTCTTCGTAAAAGCACATAAGAGTAATATTGTGAAGACTGCTTTAAGTGTCCTGTTATGATTCCTTCTAGTCCAGGGCTGCCATACGTCCTGATTTTAGACAAATTCTTCTGGTGTCCTGTTCCGCTCTTAAATATTCCTGGTTTATTTGATGCAGGTCAATGCAGACAAAAATTTCGTTTTTGCTGATTCTTTAAATAAACAAAGGTTAAGCTTTCTTATATCGGGTGATTCATCGAGAGGTTTGATTTATATTGTAAAATAAACATATAAATATGAAAGTGAGCTTAAAAATTTCATTATCGGTTAAAAGAACAATTTATGGCATTTACTGTTTAAAACTTATATTATGTATCGTTAACCTAACGCGATTCGGATTTTCCTAATTTTTGAAGAAATATGGACCAATGATTCCACTAGCCCATAAACCATACCAAATCGTTGTTTTTTATGGATGTCGGGCTGCTCACCAGCCCAACTACGGCAATTTTGTACCTATTTAGACAGAAATGTGTTTAATCACTCAACAAAATTTCACGATAAAACACCGGATTTTGATTGAGTTTTTCCAGAGTCCATTCACTCTGTTTTGGTGTGAGTCTTTCCATGATGACTTGCAATACGATACTGAACAAAAATGATAAAGAAGTTTGATATGAGTCACGCGTAAAAAAGAGTATTAAAAATCAAACATCACGATGAATCACCCTCCATAACGCTGTTTACATGAAGCAATTTTACTAGCAAAATTTTCCTGGCAAACATCATTCAACTAATCGATTTCAATGAAGTTAAGTTGAAGTTTAAATGAGTCTCTTATTAAATACATGTTAAGTTTTGTATCTATTGCTTAGTTGTTGGACTTAAACCAAATAATCAAAATAAAAACTTGTTAAGGTTAATTTTTAAATGATTAGTTCTTGGAATATAAAAGGATTTGTTTTACGTTCGTTTGTAAGCCATTCCTAGGGGAAACGGAACTAACACTAAACTTGTCACGTGACAAGTCACTTTAACATGGTGATGTCCTTCGGGGGGTTAATTGGCACCTTTTTGACACTTTGTAGCAGGTCACTGAAATAACCTTAATCGACACATCCAATATGATAGATCCCCTTCATATAAAGTAATAGACTAAACTAGAGAGAATCAGCCATTACCCGCACAAAATCCAGTCACATGAATAGTTTTGTGCCAATTACCTTTCCTCTGGACCAACAACACTCTAAACAATTTATCACCAGGTTAGTGATAGATCTTGTTTTCACCTATCACAATTTGTTCGCTTTTGTTATAATATTGTGTATACTGGTCACGGGATAAGTGCTTTTAGACCAATTGACACAAATTTCCCGCAGGGATATTATAAGTGGTTTAGACTTCTGACAGCCCTATTCTAGCCTCATTTTCTTTTGAATTGAGCTACATAATATTTTGAGTGTAGCTTTTCCTAGCACATTTTACGGGGTTTTCAATTATTGCTGACCACTTTGAGACTACGCCTTTAATAGCGCTCCGAAGATATTGCTTAAATATATCCGCTAAAACGTCATTGTTGCTATACCTAATTTTGGAGACCCGTCCCCTTTTTTAACGTTAAGCGCCGTCTATATTATTTTCTAAAATATGGATATAAAGATACGAGAAAATTAACTTTATATATACAAATTTATAACTAAAAAAACTTGCTGCGGGTAAATAGACTGTGAAAAGTTTTTTTTTAGTTTCATTGGTTATCTGGAACCTCAAACTTTTGGCAATTAAGAGACCAAATCTTGCGTTCATTCTTTTACATCAAAAATATAAAATTTTTTTTCTGCTTATCACTGTATATAATATTTTGTCGATTTTTGTGTCTATGACTCTATATTACTTTTCTAATCTATCAAGAAATTCCAAATAATATAAAGTTTCACAAATGTCCTTGAACATTTTCTTAGAGTATCGATTATAGAAATAATTTTTTATTCCATCATTTTTACAAAATATTTTCGAACATAGAAATTTCTAAAATGTTATCAAAGCGAAATTTAACAATTAATCTTTTTAATAATTTTTTATTTGTTTTTATTTAGGAAATTAAAATTTAATTAAAAAACAAAAAATTCTTATAAGTAAAAATGTTTTAATCCCAGTTCTTAGATGTGAGAGTGTCGCAATATAAATACAATTGCAGATGTTTTAAGTTTCAAAAAAGTTGGCATTGAAAAAAACTTTTGTGAAAACTTTTAAAGCCCGTTGCCTGTCAAAATGAACCAAAATTTACAAACACAAACACATTAAAGAACTTTGATGAAAGAAAATTTATGCTGCTTTTATTATCAAGACGCTGAATTAATTATTCCTCATGATTTCCTGTTGAAGGCATAAACTTAACGCCTTCCAGCTGTTACTTTTATTTGGCAAAAACAAAAAAAAGTTTAAAAGGATAAATAAAACAGAATAACGACAAAAATTTTTTTGTAATCAAAAATTTAAGTTTCCCGCATTTTTGTTTGGAATTGTGGAAATATTAGAACAGAAAAAACTGCAACAACCTTGAATTGTAATTAGAAAATTGTCCAACATGACTTAGTCTCATGAACAACTTTAGCGCCACAAATCAACCATTCAATCGCAATGCATATGTGTGTAGAATGTTCCTGGAGAAGAGCAGAGATGAAAAATTAACAAAATTTTACTTTCTACAAGGAATATAAATGAAACCAATACATATGCATTCTTATTTACACACAACATACAAACATGCATTCAATATGAATGGACAAACGTTAAAAAAACATTTTTTAGTTACAATACAAAAAGGGATTAACAAGATAAAAAAAATATTCAACAGTGGGGCCTCTTTAAACGAAACCAATCTCGTAGAGAAAAACTATAAATTTGATTTTTCAGCATCCTGCTTTTCGAATTGTCACTTTATTTTTTTATACCAACGTTTTCACCAGTCATGTTAAAACAAGAGACTTAATTTACACATATCTCACAGTTTTAACAATATCCTGCAAACGCTGTTAATATAATTTCATAAATCTACTTAAATATGTATATGTGTGTGTATGTGTTCAACAGTGTTAGAATTTTATTTTAATTTTTAAACAAGACTCAGTGTTATTATTGCACAATGTCGAAGTATTTGTAAACAAAGTGACAAGCTGACAGACAGTTTTTATATAAAAACTTTTTCACATTCTATAGCTTTTTCATGTTATAAACACAATTTCTTTTCTAATTAACTGAGTTGTCACTATATTGCAAAACGCACACAAAAGAAAAAAAAAAACAAAATCATGTACAAGAAAATTAACTGGATAAACTTTCAAAATTTAGGAAAACTAACTGGACCAAACCATAAATATGAAGTTGGTTTTATTAAGTTTGCAAATTTTAAAAAAATTAACAAAAAAAAAAAAAAAATAAATCTTATAAAGTATGTATGTGTGTCTACTTCTGAGAATTATTTTTATTTTCGTATTGATTAAATCCGTTATAAGACCAATGAAAAAGTTTCATTTTTGTAGTTTTATTATTAATTCATTCATTTTTCATACATAAATAAATATCAAAAATCATTAAACCTGAGGCAAAATATAAAAACAAATGAATATGTAAAATGCTACACACATGTATTGTTACATATGTACTAGGGTTGCCAATCCCGAAATTCCGAACCCGGCATTTTCGGGATTCAGCGTATCCCGAATACCGGGATTTAATTTTTTAATCAGGATTTTTGGGATTAAGTCAATCCCGAAATCGTTATTTTAATTTTTGTGTTTTACCTTTTTTCAAAAATAAATTCATCATGACATTCTGCCTTGAGAGGATAGGGAACACAATATTGATCTTTTATATATATTTGATTAACTCCGTTAATAATGTCATTGAAAACGGAAGAAAAAAGTTAAACTTTGTTATTCTTTTAAGCGAAATTTTAATAAAAGAAGTACTGAAAATAATTTAAGAGGAAAATTAATTAAAGAAAGAAATGTATTTTCAAATGCACAAAACAAAAAGAAAAACCAAAAGTTTCGTGTGGTTTTATTTTCTAATTGCTTCAACTGGTGCACCAAATGCAAAATTTATACTTTACCCCTTAAAGGTTTAGGCTTATTAAAGTGTTTTCCGAGAGTGGGAATGGGACCTACGGTAATTTATTTAGCGACTTCAAGAAATTAAATAATGTTACGTATACACTACACAATTCCTACCACTAGTAAGAGGGGTATAAAAATGTGTTTATTAAAATAAGATTTTTATGGTAAACTAAAAACTGGGTTTGTTAATTAATTCCGAATTCAAAATTCAATTGTTTATTTTAATTAATTTAATAAAAATTTTAATAGAATCTTACTAATATTTCAATTACTACTATGCTCTATGCAATAACTAAATTAATTATTTTTTAATTGAATCAATCATTAAGCAACTATGTAATATTAAATGAATTATAAGACTTTTGTTTGTAAGCCTTTTTAAAGACGTTTTTTTAATAAATCTCTATAAAAAGCATTTGTCTTCTGACTTTTAGAAATCCCGAATCCTCAGAAATCCCGATATCCCGAAAAATCCCCTGATCCCGTAAAATCCCGGGGACTTGATTTTTTGAAATCTTGAATCCCGGGATTTGTAAAAAGCAGCTCCGATTGGCATCCCTAGTATGTACATTAATGTTTATGTATGAACTTAGTATATCCCTGTTGATAAAGTAACAAGTATGTGGTTAAAAATGTATTTGTTCCTTTCTACTTCAGACTAGTTGTACATCCATTTGTTTTGATATATCGAACTATCGACTTAAACATTGGGTTGTCATAGGAGCCCAACTAGTTTATTTATATGCAAGTTATATACTAGTTTAAAAAATAGTTTTTTTTATAGCATCAACATAGAAAATAGATACAAATTAAAGTAAAATTGCGTTAAGTCAATGTAAATTAAGAATTCAGAAAGTGGCAACGCTGGTTTTTAATTAATTTGTAATACAAGTAGTACGTATTTTGACAAACATGCTCTCTTGATCTAATTATTGTTTAAAAATTTTCAAAAAACAATAACAATTTATCATAACATGGTTGTATATTCTTCAAACTACTTACGACTGTAATGACCGTGTAAACCATGGAGAAAAGGTACAACGTATAGCCATTAGAAATTTTGTTCTCAATTTTAAAACCCATATAACGTCAAACAATAGAAAATAAGGGAAAAAAAATAAATTAATTTAATTTTTTGAAAACTTTCTTAATTTAAAAATTTTGTGATACTAAATTGTAAGCAAAAATCTATTTGAAATAAATAAAAAAAATATAATAGTTTTATATAAAAAAGTTTTATATAAAAATTATAATGCATTTCATGTTGTAAATTCCTTCCTTCAAGAAAAATTAAATTCGATGAACTTAAGCCTAATTAAAATATCAAATACTTCAATTAAAATCCAACAGTTCAATTAAAACAAAAAAAAAAAAATAACAATTGTTATAAAAAAATAAGTTTGCAATATCTAAAAAGTGCAAAATATGTTGAAATTTAAACATTTGCAAATGAGTAACATTTCGTTGTTTGACATTACATGGGTAAATAATGACAACTCTCCCTAATGAACAATGAACATACCTGGTACTTATTATACTATGGTGTTAACTACCCTGAAGAGAGAATGCGTGAAATTTACGGAGAGCAACACCTATAAAACAGATCAGTCGATATTTCATAATTTTTCTTATTGTGGTGCTTATTTGACTTGTACGAATCTAGTACTTTTGCAATTAGTGAAGTTGCAATTAGTAATAACACTGTCCCAAAACGTTATAAATTTTGCAAATTATTTATATTTTAGATGTAGTTATTTGGTTTAAAAATTTGTAATAATTAAAATCCGATCCAAATACAGTATTGGTAAACTATGTAAGCATGCTGCCCGATATAGGGTTCAATTGGACTGATCCCTTTAACAGATCTTTAGACTTGAAAATTTCCGCTAACATCGGACTTTTCAACTTTAAAAGTTTCTACTGTATTACTGTTTGCAACCTTAAACTGGTAAATAGTTGGATAAATGAAAGTTTGTCATCAGAACTACAGGGTTTTTTTTCTAAAAATTGTGTTATTTATATGTGTTTATAAGAATTTGTAAGTATTTTACAGAAATAATAAATACTTGTATTTAACGATTTTGTATAAAAGAGTCGTTAAATTTTTATTTCTAATACGAGTATTAGATAACATGCAGATTTTATTATTATTATTATTATTATTTCATCAAAGTTCCTAGGTGGAACATAGGGCCACAACAAAATTTTTCCAATCATTTCTTCTTAATGCTAACAATTTTATTTCACTCCACGTTATATGCGCCTTCCTAAGTTCATCTTGAACTTGTCGTCTCCATGTTTCAGTGGGCCTGCCTCTGCGTCGGCTTCCCTGAGGGTTCCATTGATGGGCTTCTTTGGCAATATTTCCTTCAGGCTTCCTCAATGTGTGACCTATCCAACGCCTCTTTCTGCTTTTAATTTCGTTATACATTGGCTTTTGATTGCACCTTTCGTATAGATGTTGGTTCGATATTATGTTTGGCCAATGGATTCGCAGGATTCTCCTAAGACATCTGTTTATGAATGCCTGGATTCTGCTAATTACTCTTGCAGATGTATTCCATGTTTCGCACCCATAGAGCAATATAGATTTTACATTGGAGATGAATATACGTATTTTGGTGCTACGTTTAATCTGTGATGATTTCCAGACATAATTCAAGGCTCCAAATGCTTGTCTTGCTTTTTTCATACGATTATTTATGTCCATTTCGGAGCCTCCTGTGGATGTTAATATGCTACCAAGATAATTAAATAACCCTACTTCTTCCAGTGGTGTATTGTCTAAAATTAGTGGTGTTGTATTTCCAGCGTTGATGCGCAAGGATTTGGTTTTAGAGCTATTGATTACAAGACCGGCTCTTTTCGCGTACTCTTGCACTTGGTTCAGTTTTTAAGCTTTAGAATTTGCAATTGTTAAAACGCGTTACAAAATATGTGAGTTTTAGCCATCTGAAAAATGAGGAGGAGACACCTTTGTAAGAAAAAGTACAAAAGTACTTTCAGGCGACATATCAGGTTTAATAAATAAAGATTAATTCGAGCAACTATAACGTCTCGAATATGGTGATAGCAGGGATTTTTTAAACTTAAGAGAAGATATCGCGAAAGCCTGATGGCGTGGAGTAATTCTGATTCAGATCGAGATTCAGGGCAACTCAAAATGTTAGAGAAGTATACGTCAGTCCCAGGATTTAGACTTTTTTCAGATTGTATCCATGTAAAAAAAAAATGGTATGCGCAAATATAAGCCGCAAACAGACATCGTTTGACCTTGCGACTTATTGATTGTGATTGCGAATGCCAATCTAATGGAAAATTTAATGTGTTTGGATGCAATTGGCTCGTCTGTGAGAATTATTGGAACTCGGGGCAGCAAAATATTTTCAAAAATTTACCATTTAAAGTTGTGGCTTCGGTAAAATGTTTCACCAAATTTTTTAATGACCAATCGCGTACCAGTGAACAGCCAGGGTTGGTTCAAATTCCGAAGTAAATTAACCGGAGATCAAACTTTCAGTCGTCGAAGATGTGGTCACATGTCTGGCAAATCCAGTCAGTTCAAGAACTCTGTTGGGTAATTTATAGCTTACTTGGCATCACAAACTGCATCGATCGATCTGTATGATACGAAATTTGGGAATCAACAATTGTGCAGAAATTTGCGGGCAATTTTATGCATTCAGTATTTTCATAGACATAAACTTTTCTTTTTATGCCAAATAAAACGAAAAAAGCGATAAAAAGTTTTTCCCAAAGAAATGGAAAAAAATTCTGAATAGGGACACCCTAATATATATATACATATATATGCTATGGTTGAAAAACAAACATGCAATTAAAAGTGTTAAACATATTTCAGTTAATATTAACAATATTATGTTCGGAGGCAACCATAATATGGTTGCGGTTTCTTGATGGAGGACTTATGTAACAATAATATGATTGTCGGTGACAATGATGTGCTAAAATTATATATAATATGTTTAAAGATTGATTTATTGGTAATGACCAAATTTTAAAATTTTTTTTCTCTGGGTGTGGTCACGTTTTTTGTTTTGTATTTTCTTAAGGAAATATTTCTTATGTGTGAACATTTCTTAAATTGCCATTATTAGGTGAATAAACTTTTAAAGCGTTTTATAACTAAATCTAAGAAAAAAACTAATTCTATTATTTTTGTTCTTGTATTTGTTTACTATCTATTTTTATAATTTTTGCATATTTTATTGTAGTTTATAATTGCTTATAGTTTTTTTCCATAAGCTATCAAATAAAACTCCAAAATTATAAATCTACCTACACGCCTATCAGTTGCTGTTTGACACTTATTATTTTAATTATTTTTAATTTTTTATTTAGTTAATTGTTTAAAACAAACTTTTATGTTTCATGATATGTCATCTACAATTATGGCAGTTTTCGGTGAATTAATTAATTGTTTTCTCATTTATTATTTGTTCAAAAATGGTTGGCGATTAAATTGGCCATATAGTTTAATTTATTTATTTGATACATAAAACAATTAACTGATAAAAAAAAACCAAAATTATAAATTGCAAAACATTTTTTTTAACAGACCAATCAAATGGCCATTTATGAAAAAATAAAAATTTTACACCCATACTCGCACTTTGTAAAATAAAGCAATTAATTATTTATTTGATTTTATGATTTTGTTTGTTTGATTGTTAAATGTTTAAGTTGTTATCTGATTTTAATTACCTTTAGAAATAGTTAGTTGTGTATTAAAAAATGTATTTGGTATTCATGAATAAATTTATAAGTGAAATAATGTATCATTTGAAAAGTTTTAATTTGATTTCATATATTGTATGAATGTATGAACATAATTATGAATCAATCTGTATGTCTGTCTGTGGTGTGCCTCTTGAAATTCACACTTTTAATTAAATATTACTCATACGTGGCAGGCCTTATTGAAGGCCTGTTTAGAAATTCTTTTGATTCAATTACCATTCTGATCTATCTGATAGAGAAGGCCCAATAGAAGGCCTTTTTTGTATAAAAGATAAGATACACCTTCCACACTCGCTTCTATGAGAAGGGAGAAGAGAAAGAGTAGCATTTTTTGTCATTCTTAAGTACATTTCAAAGAAGCGAGAGCGGAAGTCCTGCCCCGCAATGACAACGTGTGTAAAAAAGATATGAGTATGTAATGTGGCGAGAAGGCCTTCTACATCCAAAAGAAGGAGTAAGAGGCCTTTTAGAAGGCCTCCGTTCTCCTTCTTTTTCCCGCTGGGCTGTTGTCAATCTTCTCGGTAGAAATTTTAGAAATTATAAACAAATTTATAAGTGCTTTAATACCTTAAACATTATTTTTGTTTATAGATTTTGTTGATGCTAAGCATTTTCATAATGTTAAAGAATATTTGATTAGTGTTTATTGCCTAAAAGTAGTAGACATAAACTCTAGTCCTTTTCTTGATTAAGAAGATTAAATGTAAACTTTTAATTAAAACTATATTATATTTATGAATATTTCAAACTACTAGATTTAATTATTAAGATTAACAAGCTTGTGATTATAAAACTAGTTCTTAATTTACAAGTAGTAATAGAAACTTGGGTATCTTATTAACTACAAACATTAAAAGTATTAATATTTTTAAAGGAATAATTAAGTTTGAAATTTTGAAGACTCTAAAATTACTTGTTTAAAAGAGAATTCCCAAAAATTATTAAAAATTTCAGTTTTTCTGTTTAGAGGCTTCACAGTAGGGAGGCCAATCCTGAAAAATCCAGGGATTTTTATTTTTTAATAACGGGAACTTCGAAATTTAGTCAATCCCGAAACCGTAAAATTAGTTTTTTTGTTTTACCTTTTTTATGAAAAGGTATTCATTTCTCCCTTGAGAAGATAGGGAAGACAATATTGATCTTTTATATATATTTGATTAAGTCAACAATTATAAAGAAATTTTAATGTGAGAAGTGCGGAAAATAATTTAAGAAGAAAATTAATTAAAGAAAGAAATGTCTTTGGAAATGCACAAAAAAAAAAAAGAAAAATCAAAAAGTCCGTGTGGTTTTATCAAAAGTTATTTTTGGGAATACAAAATTTAATATTAAAAAGATTTATCTATAACTTGCTAAATTCCCTATTTTTAATTTTGATAAAAACACTGAAATTTATGTTTGAGGGAAAGCTGGTTTCTATGCGCATTTCGCATAATTTATTTTCCAATTGATTCAACTGGTGCACCGGATGTAGGGTTTAAACTTTACTCTTTACGGCTTATTAAAGTATTTCCGAGAGTGGAGCGATTTCACGAAATTAAATAGTGTAATTTATACACTGCACAATTCCTACCACTAGTGGTGGTGGGCATAAAAATTTGTGTTTGTTAAAATTAGATTTTTATGGTTAAGTAAATAAATTGATTTTGTTAATTAATTTCGATTATTCATCTTAATTCAATTAATAAAAATGTTAATAGAATCTTACAAATAAATCAATAACTAGTTTGCTCTATTCAATAACTACATTAATTATTTTTTTTTTTAGTTTGATTCAACTGAAGTACTTGAATAAAATATAGATTTTATGTTAATTATATTTTAATTGAATCAATGAACACATTGTTGGAAATCGTACGTTGTTTTTTATCTTATTTTTAATGTAATTAGTGATTAATTAGGAAGAAATCACAATTTTCAATTTTTAAAACTTTTACTAGTCAATATAATCATTTTATTTGACTTTGTAAAATTAAATAAATTAAAAAATCAAATTTGATGAACTTAAGCCTTATTAAAATACTAAAAACTTCAATTAAAAACCAACAGTTCAATTAAAAATCACAATTGTTATGAATTATACAACTTTTGTTTGTAAACCTCTTTTAAAGAAGTTTTTTTTTTTTAAATAAATATCTATAAAAAGCCTTTTTTGGTTTTTGAATAGATACCAATGTTTTCAAATAAAGGACATGAGATAGGTGTTATCCTATATGATTTTTCCTGGTCTTTCAAACTTGTCTTCACTAAAGAGATATGCCAGTAATAACATGAATAATATTTTTTTTTGTCAACGTAAAACTTCACTCTGGCTACGTTGAAATAACTTTAAAATTTGAAGGGTGCTGTGATTTCTTCTATTATTCAATTATATGAATAATATAAATTTTGTTTAAACATATAATTAAATAACTTGTTTAATGGAATACTTAATTTTTAATATTTTTTAAGTTTTAAGTAGGCCGAATGTAATGCGTATCGTATCATTAATGATACAACGAAATGTAATAAATTCACCCTTTTGGAAGTTCAATAGTATTAATTAAAATTTCACTACCGCAATGAACAGTTTAGTATCAGTAATTAATATTTTCATTGCATTAATGAATAGGGGCCAATGAAATGGTTTCATTCCAGCAACAAAGAGTTTTTCTTTTAGTGATTTTTGCTTATTGGATCTATATTAAGAATTAACTCTACTATTAATCTTAACGTCATAACAACATTTTGTACTAGAATGACGAAATTGGCCATGGCTGTAGGGTATCGCTTTTCCGACTATACAGTCTTACCTCTTTTTTTTTGATAAGGAAGTCGTTAGTTGAGAGAATTCATTATAAGCCATCCCATTTTTTCGTTTTATAAAATACTCAGTATATTTATGGATATCTGGTCAAATTAATATTGAAATTTTTTGCATTTTTGATTCAACTGTAAATTTTGTTTGAATAATAATTGTTATTATTTTCTCCTCTAGATGCTTTACAATTGAGTGGCAAAATATCAGCCATTTTTATTAAAAATTTGTTGTAAAAAGAACCTCATCAAACATCACCACCAACCGTTTGTGGTGATGTTTTTAATACCTTAAACTATTTGTCCTAGGCCCTATTTTAAGCCGATCAACTTACTTTTTCAATTGATTCAACAATGTCCATCCGTCAGGCTAGTAAACCTTGTGCACGAAGTTAAGGTCGCAATTTTTGAGATAATTTGATAAAATTCGGTACAAGGTTCTAATTGTTACAGTTTCCCAGTCTGTTAAAAATTGTGAGAATCGGACAATAATTTAACATACAAACTTCTTTCCGAAATAGAGTCATTGTGTCCCTAAGTAATCATGTTACGTAGATATAAAGATTACATTTGGCCCAAACTTATTTTATTGCAATCTAAATCTCCTTACCTGATTTTCTTGGAGTCGGTTCATATTTGACCATAGCTCCCATACAAATTAATTTAATTGTCCCGAAAATTGATTTTAATGTCAAAACTTCTTTATAATTGTCGGTATTGATATTCAATTTGTCTTCAATACCTTTTACTTCCTAATATAATAATGTGCTGAGAGGTCCAAAATTTACCACTTAAAGGCAAAAAAAAAAAATCTCATTAAGAAAATTAAATAATAATTGGCACAAAGAACTTTTACGTAAATCTCAGACTCATAAAATAATTTTTTTAGAGGCGAAATTTTGTTTCAAATATTGTGGTGTAGGGTATAATATCTTCGGGCTTGACTGACTAGTAAAGTCTGCTCTTTACTTCTTATTTTTCATGCATTTTCTTTTGCTTTAAATATTTTCAAATTTTTTTAAATTCAGATTTTTTTGAATCAAAGAAACCAACAAAATAATTACAGCTATAAAATTTTATTACAGCTTCCTTAAATTTTTGGCTACATTTTGAATTGTCGCTTTTAGTGATTTTTACTAAGCAATTCTAGGAATTATTGTCAAGCAGATGTGTTTGCAGTCTAAGTAATTTCACTAAAAATAAAATAAATAAATAGTTAACATTTTAATAAAACAATGTATGCGCAGCTAAAATCCGTTAAAATCTTTAAAGCTGTTTAAGAATCCTTTAATATAAATACCATTAACTCCATTCTGGTTTCATGATTGATTGTTGTTTTAAGATTTTTTAAGGAAATGTTTTTAATTTACCTTTTAACTCTGCCACGACATCAATTAATCTTAAAATGTTTCTCTTACTTCATTTTGAAATCAAGAGTTTTAACTGCAATGACCTGTTGGAATTTTTTTTAATTGATAGAATTTTGTTTTATTATTTTCTCTATCAGCACACAAAGATACTCAGATACAAAAACAGTACAGGTGTTATTCAATTGCTTAAGATACAAATACAATATTAAATCAACGATATTAACTGGACGAGCAACTATTTGGTATGATTTAATTTCTGTGATTCTATTAGGGTATTCATTTGGTTGACCGTTAAACGGTTACCCGATTAATTACTACCCGATTAATTGATCGGTTAATTTAAAATTGTCTATTTTTGATTAACGATTAAACCGATTAATTTCAGTCGATTAACCGATGTAACAAACTTTTTGTAGTATTATTACATATTCTTTTGTGTCTTTAATTAACTGTTTCCTCTTATATACAAAAGGTATGTGTTTAGGAAATATTTTTTTATATAAACAAAGAAGGTGTTCAATGATCTTCATTTTAAATAAGGATTTGCTGTCAACAGCTTTTTGTTTCATATACTTTTTATATGTATGCGTTTAGTTATTTGTTTCTTCTCAAATCTTCTCATATCAATCTTTTAACAGAATTAACCAAAATAATAAGAAGTGTAAAAAATTTAAAAAAATTAAAACAGGAAAAATCCAGAAAGAGGACTGAGAAATTATACATTCTGTATTATGGATTGCTTTTGATTTCTCGAACATCTACGACAAATGAAAGAATTTTTTTCAAAGTCAAGGTTTATCAAAACTAAAGAAAATAAACGCTTAAATCCAAAACCTATAAACCAAATTATTTGTATAAAATAAAATGATCTTACTGTTTATTGTTTAATTAATAAATAATAATTATTAATTAAAAAATGTATAATACATATTTATTAATTATTTTTTTTGCTCGCTTTAGTTCAAGAATTGTTATGTTTTTATGTTTATGTTTTTTTTTTAGAAATAAACTCCAACTAATAAAAAAATTATGCATATTAATTTATTGAAATTACTTAATTAAAAAAAAACTGTATTAAAAGCTTAACCGATTATTAACAAAATTAATTGATTTTACCGATTAAACCAAAATCTCGGTTAATTAACCGAGCGAATAACCGATTAAAGCAAAAGCTCGGTTAAGTGTATACCCTAGATTCTATAGAAAAAAAAACACTGTGAAAATTAGTAGTAAAATGGTCAAATAAATAAGCCGAACAAAAGTAAATAATAAAATTTAATTTTTACTGGTTGTTTACATTTGGCTGCTAATAAAATTAGCGGCCAGGTCACCTTCACTTCTAATGGTAAATATTTACTTTTGAGGTTTTCCATGCAATTTTATTGACTTATACCAAAATAGAATAGCGAAAGAGCTTTGAAAGCTTGACCCGGTTTGTTTTTCATTAAAAATAAAGTTAACAATCATCTTAAAAACCAAGGCAGCATTTAATCATTTAAAATGCGAAGCTATAGAACTGCGGGAGATCACAGTTACCTCCAGTGTTACAAATAGCCCTGAGTAAAAATATTTTACCTAAATCAAACTGAGTTCAGTCAGATTGGTTTAAAAGGACAGACACATACATTTATAAAACTGTCCAAAAGAACTAAAATAGATTTAACTTGGATGACATGCAAGCACCAATCCTTCGCTATAAATAATATCCAACACGGACTAAAATTACGACTACTTTATTCAAATGAAAATATATTCCCTTTTTTCACATCTGAACAGAAACATCAACAGACATTTTTTTCTACTACCACACACTAATGCAGAGCAAGGTCAACGATATTACATTACGGTTACCCAGCATAAGCTGGCAAAGAACAATTTAAACATTTATCGCTAAGAACTAAAAGGATGCCAAGCACAAATCCAAATCCAAAACCAAAACAAACCCCCATTCAAGTCAACAAACAACACTATCAGCAATCAAACCAACCAACACCTACACAAAATATTTATGGTACCACAAGTCTTGGGATATCAAAGATGACAACAGCAAAAAGAAAAAGTATCCACAAGAAGTTTTATTGACATTCTGTGCGGCGTGTGTATGTGTTTGCTGTGTGCACACAGGTTGATGGCGATGTACAAACATTTAATGTCAATTTCAATCGATTCGTGTGAGTGTGTTTGTTGTTCCATTTAATTTTTGCAAATAGTTCTCCATTTAAGGTTAAATTCATTGAATCCCAATACAAATATCTACGCCGAACAAAAGCATCTACACATACATACAAACATCTAAGCACAGAGCAACACCTTCCATTTAATTTTCTTATAAAACACTTTCATGCAAAAGCAAATTAACTTGGCTTCTTAAAATACTTCGTCATGATCACCATGAAACTTTACAAAAAAAAAAAATCCTCTATTGTTATAGTTTTCAATTTCTTATCTTTAATTCTTGGAAAAAGTAGTTGCGCATTCACACGCACACATCCGGATACGTAGTCATGAATTCATTCCTTCACACACAATGAAGAAGTTATTTTGTTCAATGAATGCAATTGAAATGGATGCACAGCAGGAAATGTGTGAATTGAAAACAGTTTCTTATAAAATACCAACCAACTAAGAGACACACACACACACACACAAACACACTCGCACTCAAAGTGGCAGCCAGACAGCGATTGTTTCCAGGCAGGAACTTAAAATGAACAAACATCCTCATACACGAAAACACACATTCAAACAATAGTAGCAGTTGCACAAACAATAGTGGCCAGTTGAAAATTTATATGGAATGAATTATTTTAAATATTTAAATATACAAAGAAAAATTTAAAATTTTCTCTAATCACCCAATTCATAGAATCAAGCAAATAATTTGTCGATTTTGCAAATATTATCAAAATGATTGTATTGGTAATTAAATAAATAATCACCCGGCAATTTCAAACAATGTGTAAGTATATTTAATTAAATATACCTCAGGTTTTGACTATCCCAGCAACAATTTTACAAGTTTATTTTATTTCAAACGAAAAGAGTCAACTAAGATTTTTTTTGTTATTTAATTAATATTTTAATTAAAATTTATTTCAAAACAACTAAAATGTAAATTATAACAATAATTAGTATTGTGGTTATTTTGTTGAACTATTCATGGTTTTTAATCCAAATTTTTACTATTTTTAATTAGGCTTAAGTTCATTAAATTTAATTTTCATTAAATTATTTTATGAAGAAAGGAATTTTACAACATGGGAAATAAATTATAACAAAATTAAATTTTTAATTTTCTTTCAACTAAAAAAATAATTGATTCAATTATCACATTTATTAAATTAAAATAAATTTTAAACAATTTTTTTAATTGCTAAAAACCTACTGACAATTTTATCTGTGTACTTTTAAAATTTTTCAAAATGCAACTCAAGGCCCAACCATAATATGCATGAGATCGCTTAGGTCATCTTAACTGTGCAAATACATATAAAACATGGCCAACTATAATGTACTTAATGAAACTTTTCGGTCATATGTATGTCTTTTGATGAAGCAAAGTGCCGAACTGAACTGAACGGGAATCAGCTGTTTGTGCATTGTTAAAAAATAAAATAAATTGAAATGGATAAAGTAAAATACGAATAAAGAAAATGAGGAATTTTTCATATTTTAATTTTGCATCCATTTTATATGAACATGTTCAACAATCACCAATTTTTGTCTTTTTAAGACGTTGCTCGCAAATTAAATACAAAGTAATTTAAACAAATACAGGGTTGTAATTATTGGTGTTTTTCAATTTAGAGTACTTCCATGAAAACAAAATATTGAACAAATATGCAACAAGGATCTTAAGTTTATGTAAGTACATTATGGCCACCTAATAGTACGTTTCCACTTACATGTTTTGGGCCACAAAACCAGTTTTGCTGTAAAACAAGTGTTTTGCTATTTGTTTTCCCATACAGTTTTCATGTTCGAAAAAACCAAACAAAAACATCGAAAATTTTTGAAAATCATGAATACAACTCTGAGTTATCCATTATTGATGATTGACAAATTCGAAAAAGTGACATATTTACCAAAATAACCAGACTTTTTAAAATGGGTAATGCAAATTTCCAGCTGATTTTTTATATTGCAACGTGAAATAATATAATAAAAAGGTAGTAAATGATGTGCGTTTATATACGTACAATGTACGTACAATTTCGTACATATGTATATGTAATCTGTGTATTAAAAACAAAGAAAGAAAATTCTATGCTAAATATGTTCAACACATATTTTGTTTGGCTTTCATGTTTGTTTACAACATAAATGTCACATTAATTTCGAAAATTCGAAAACCAAAACGACTTTAACATAATGGAAACACTTTGACCAGTTTTGCTCAAAACAAGTTGTTTTGCTCATAGTGGAAACATAGTATAAGAGTCTTCTTAATTTACTTATGAATTTGACAGACTTTCCGTAAATTTTCGACAGTACCTTAAGCTAGCTTGTGCATATTATGGTTGGGCCTTTTGGCTCTTATCATGCTGCAAATAAACAAACATCTATAACGCCCACTTCTCCAATACCGCCCACATCTTGTCGGATATTCTGTATTGATAACAAAGATGCTTGTACCTAATTTGGAAACTTTGGCTCTTGCCGCTCCCCAAATACACAGAAAAAAAGAAGTAAAACCCAACATCAACAAGGCATATATGGGTAAAATTAGAGGCATTCGTGGGTTTTTGCTAATATCTAAGCTATTTATGAACCGATATGGCTTGATTTCAAAATATGACAACCTAGTCTCCATCATTTATGGGGTCATCGGGAAACCCATTTCAACATACACACGGACAGACGGACAGAAGTACATCGTTAAGTCAAATTCGCTAATCATAAGGATATAATATATATACACTTTATAGGGTCTAAGATTAATATTGAATACTTACACTTGAGCCGCGTTTTGCGTCGTTAATGGGTACCGGGGAAATGGGAAGCAACCAGAAAAGACGCAATCCAGATCACTTTTTTCTACATAAATGCACTGATTTTTTAATGATTGAGTCAAAAGATTTAATATTTAGCAAAAAATTCTACTTATGATAAAAAAAGTCATATGGTTACGCTTAATTCTATTTATTTCAGCAAGTGGGCTAAACTATTAGAAAAAAAAATAATAATAAATATATGTATTGGAAAAGAAATATAAATATATATAAACCAAGTTGGCAAAACTGCCGTCGACGACATTGTCGTCAACTAATTATGCACGACATATCCTCTATCATTTAGGATTTCCGCAAGACAATTTTGAGAAAAATTTCGTGGACGACATAATACTCGACATTGTCTAGTGCTCTGTCTTCTAAAGAGGTTTATAAACGACGACATGACCGACAAGCCTATCCACGAAAACATGACCGGCATTGTCTTGTAAGAAGTCCTCTATCAACTACTATACATGACATGAAGAGCGACAATGTCCTTCTTTGTGTCGTGAACGATTCTCGCGACCCTTGTTCAAAAATGTCGTTGACCATATTTTCTGGTTGTCCCTTACATGTCGTACAGGAATTAACATTGTCGTGCATCCGTCTTCAAGGATGTCTTAAAGAGGCCACGTCTTTAACTGGGAAGAAAACATAAGTAAAAAAAAATATTTTCATAAAAACATAACAAAATTAATTTGTTTCATTTATCCATATTCACAAGTCAATTTTTTTAAAAAAGAAGTACCTTTCTGAAAAGGTCTCTTTTCGAAAGTACCTTTTAAAAAAAGTAACTTTTTGTAAGTATTAATAATTAGTTTTTCAAATGAGTAACTTGCTTTTTGAAGTGTGAAGTTAGAAAATATTTTTTATTAAAAGTATTACTTCTGGTAAAAAAACTTTCTTGGCAGAATTTTTTATGAAAAGTACTGTCCTTTGGTACATATTTCAAAACTTGTATATTATTTTGAAAATTGGCTTATTTTTAACAACAAGTACAAGTAACAACTTTTAGCAAAAAATATCATAACAGTACTTTTAATACCCTACACCACTTTGCTGAACCAGGTTATACTAAGTTTTTCTTCCCGCAGGAAACTTTTTTAATATTCATCTAAAACCCCATAAAGTGTATGAGGCATTATTGGTGAAGAAAAAAAATATTTGGCCAAAACCCTTTTGTATTTGGCCTAACTCTGCCTTTAGTAGATATATTTAGATATATTTTTCTGTATGATGGTTATTTGTCGAGTTATGGGGTGTTAAAGTGTTGCAGTTTTTAAAGAATTGTTTTTTTTGAATAACTGTTTCGAACTAGAAACAAAAACAGGATTTATATGCGATAGACTCCCTAGTTCTATGAGGCACGGAAAAAATGCATGAGCCTGAGAAGGGTACTGGGGGTTAAACGGGAGGAAAGGGGTGCCCATAGAGCTTCAAGTGGTGGCAAAACGGAAAAATCGATAAAGCTCTTCATAATTGCCACAGTGTCGCTTTTAGAGGGGTCAAATGTAGAACCAACCACCCTTAGTTTTTCTTGCCCACATTTTTTTCGAACTAACTTACACTTAATCTTAATTTCTTAAGGGGGACTCATATACAGTTTGAAATTTTATGAATTTGTAAAAAGTTGGGACTCCCAGTATTACAGGATATCCCTACCCGAGTAAATGTATGACCGACCGCTGGAGATCCATTCCTTCAGGGGGCAAAATATAAATTTGTTATACAGCTTTTCATGACAAATGTATAAATGCACTGGAATGGACTTTGTATGTTAGTTAATATAAATAAATATTAATAATGTTTATATTATTTGTTTTTGGTATGTCCGCTTCATGAATAATGCCTCATATATTCTGGGTCTCTGACCGTCCGTCTGTTAAAACCACGCTTTTTTCGACTCAACAGGAAAAACTATATTGGTGTCAAATTCTTCCTAGTTCTCCTGAGCAGTGTGGGACTAAAATCCAGCACAATCTGATCAATAGAACAAAAATTATGAAATTCGGAATAAACTCTCTAAAAAAATTACATTTTTTTTACAAAAACTAACAAAAATTAAAATTGGACAAATTCGTTTTATATGACTGTTAATCGCACTAAAATTATGAAGATGGGTCCACGATTTAACATAGACCCAATGAAAAGCGTTCATCCTAAAATCATTTAAAAAAGCATTAAATTCTAATAAAATTTTATCACTGAATTGAGATTCGGTTTAATTTAAGTTTTTTTAATTTTTTTATAAGCGAAATGGCTGACAAAATGCACCAATTCTCAAAAATTTGGCACAAATTCGCTTAATATGACTGGAACTCATACTACAAAACTTTGTGAAGATTGCTCCATAATTTACCATATGCCACCGGGAAATACCTTATACGACTACTGCCACTTGTTTTTGTCAAATTTTGTCTGTCGAAAGGTTAGAAATCACTAGTCCACCTGAGAAATCATTTTAATACGACAAAAACCGTAACAAATATATATATTGTGTTAAAATCTGGTCCAATTTAGTTTGTTTAATTCTAAAAATCACCCTACCGAATCTTGTGATGAATTTACGATAGGCCCAACATAAAATCCCCTCCTGAAAATCACTTTAATACGCTTTATAATAATTCTAAAACAAATGAGGATATTTTATTAAAATTTGGCAATGAATTATAATATCGTGAGGCCAGGTTTTATAAAGTTTAGCTTATAACTTATAGATCCTATATAAAGTCCACTCCAGATATATTCGAAGTCTCGGTGGAAGTTAATAAAGATTCGGCACAGCCGCAGATGTGTCACGTTACGCCACCAAGCAATTCATATTGAATTTTAGACCCATTTTGTTCAAATTGTTCTTCTCTTTCACTAAATTGCGCTTTAAAACCAAAAAAAAAACAAAAAAATTAAATAAAATATAAATTATTCTTTAAGAAACAATTAAAAATGCTTGGTAGCGTAACGTGACAAAAAGTAGACTTTTCTGTGGAAATATCCATATGTCACTCGTACTTGTTTTAATATTTAAAGTACATTTTTAAGAGTATTGTAAAGGTAAAAATTCATTATTTTTACATTTTTTAGAGGAAATTTTTACCAAACGAGAAAACTCATTAAACGGAAGAAGTTATTTTCAACCAAAAAATACCTTTTTAACAACAAAAGTTTGCTTTAAACAAAACAAGAAAGAAACATTTAAATTTTTATATATTAAAAATATTTGGATTTACATTTAATTTCTCCTAGACCAGTAACTGTCTTAAATTTAAATGAAACTAAAGTAATATTTGCCTTTAATGGTTCGAATACAGATAAATGTTTTTATTTTTAATGCGAAATCCACAACTGTTTTTGTTGAATTGTTTCGAGTGATGTTTAAAATGCTTTTACAAATTCTCTATTAAAATTTAACCTCACGTGTGCCCATTTACCTCAAGTCAAGTAGTAAGTGCACGTTATGAAAAATTAATTTTAAAATACGACTACTGCCACTTGACACATTACACATTCCCCCTCTCAATTTGAAAATGAAATGCGTTTGTGTTAGAGCATTCAAAATCCGAAACTGAAAACCGGTCAACCGGTTTTTGCATAAAAACGATTATCAGTTATGAATTGTTTATCATAGTCGATTAACGCATTTATTATGTTTTTTAACTTTCTAAACTTTTCTCAAAAATTATTAGTACTTTTTACTGTTTGGAAACTTTAATTATAGAGTTCTAAAAAAATTTAGCAACTTTGATATAAAGGGGGGATTCACAAGGTATGCTATCAAGTCATATCGTCATAATGTCCTAAATAATATTTTGCAATTGTTTAAAAAAAAAATATTGTTGTGTTTCAAACAACATAAAAAAATATATTTTTTTAAACAATTGTAAAATATTATTTAGGACATTATGACGATATGACTTGAAAGCACACCTTGTGAATCGCCCCAATATGTTAAATTTGTTAGCAGTTTACGTAGAATAACAGACCTAAGGCTTTTTTACACTATTATACTTTGTATTAATACATGTCAAAAACTCAAATAATATGTAAAAGTGTAATAGTGTGATTGCAATGTGTTATGAAAATCACACATTTGACGACTTCACCAAGGCGAATTTATACAAGGTGGTTTTTTTCTTGAAAGCGAATACAACACTGTAAAATATTTTAACGTTGTGTAAAAATAATACCACCCTTTAGTAAACAATTCAAACGAACATTTCATTCTTTTTTTAATTTGAAATTGTGCGTTTTGAAATGTTATATTTTAAAAACGTTTTAATATTCATAATTCTAAGTGAAAATTATAGAATTAATGAAAGATTCCTAAGAACCACCAGAACCAGTGCTGCCAATGAAGAATCCTGAAATTATACACGACTGTGTCCCAAATTACACATTTGAAGAAAAATTACACATGAATTTTTTTTTAATTTAGTTTAAAATTTGAAGAAAAGTTTTAAATTTTTGTTGCCGCCATTTTTTAAATTCTGCTCTTAAGTTGCATTTGTGTCCATATAATGAAATTCTTTTTCTTCTCATTTTATATGTGTTATAAATACATAAACACAACTTCAAGTTGAAATGAAATACAAAATTACAGATTACATGAAAATGTATACCTCTTTCCAATCTTCTTACCTCTATTACTAATAAACTCAAGAATTGGTGCAACAAAAATTGAAGGTCTGAACAGGGTCTTACAGATATTTTTGCCAACATTTTCCCATTTTTTACAATCTAAATGTAAGTAAAGTTTAAAAAATAATATTTTAATTTCTGAAAATCACAATTTAACCATGCGTAGTACAACATACATATTTACATCTATTTATATACTGCTTCATTTTAAGAGTACTGTCAAACATCAAAAATTAATGAACAGAGCTCGAAAAAAATTACACACAGATTAAACATGAAACTAATTACACATGCAAGCAGAGTTCGAAAAAAAACTGTACACTAACGCAGTGTACTTGTCTTACCACACAAACTCTAAATCTTATTTTTTTTGTTTGTGCATTTGTACACAAACAAAATATGGTACATAACTATTGTGAGCTGACGAACAGAAACACTTAGATAATTTACCGAACTTATTTTAGAGTCCGTGTTAAGTTCTTTTAAGGTACTTATCTGTACTTTTTAGTGAACACGTAGTTAACTTTTAGCTAACATGTATGTGTTTTTTAGTGTCTGCGTAGTTTGTTATTTGAGAAAAGAACCCAAAATATTATTTGAAAATAAGTTTTATAACAGGAGTGCAGAAATATAAGAAACAAATAGTGCAAAAATATATGAAAAATTTGAAAAAATTCACGTTAAAATTCAAGAAAATTATGTAGTAAAGAGGCCTTATAGAAGGCCTTTTTGCAGACTAAAGATCTCCCAGCCGCATGCTAACTTTATTACCAATTAACAAGGTGTGTCATTGGAGACCAACACCTTGCACTTTTGCATCAATTTTAAGCACTTCTGGAAGGGTTTCTAAAAAGATTTAAGAATAAAGCTTTATCCAAATTTTATTGTTGTGGCAAATAATACGAAGTAAGTCAATTAATAACTTAACTTGCAACACGTTCTAACATAACTACTAATAAAACGATTGCGACAGGCCTTATCTTAGAAAAGAAAAATTTTAATTTGTAAAATATTTAATAAAAACTTTTCTAAAAGACGTTTTCAAAGAAGGCAGAGTGGAGTAAGTAAAAGTTTACTTACAATTTAATTGTGAACCTTCTTAAAGGCCTAAAAAGTGAATCGCTTGCAATTTTCACTGCTGGGCAGCACGATTAGCCTTTGTGTATTTTTTTTTTTTTTTTTTGTAAAATTATTTCTTGACTGGTGAACCAAAATGTATGTGTTGTTTTTTTTTTTGTAGGCAAATATTATTGAAATAAAAAAAAACTAAGAGAACTGCACATATCGTCATCTTAAATGCAGAATATTGTAACATCAAATTTCATAAGTTTACATGAGAAGCAAAAAACCTTGTAAAATGGAAATTATATGAGAGTATTAAATATTTAGAATAAAAATGCGAGAACCGATATATTTTTTATAAAAAAATATTATTTTTATTATATTCAACATTTTTGATTTTTCGAATTTATTCTATGATAGTGTATAAAGTAATTCCTGAAAAATTTAAGGAATAGAACTATTACTCAAAGCTCATAGAATAAATTCGAAAAATAAAAAATTTTGAATATAATAAAGTTGCTTATGAAAAGAAATAATTCCCAATATCTATTTATTATTTTTATTGTTATTTATTTAGTTATGTGTGTTGCGTTATTTTAAATTGAATGTGTGTTGCGTTATTTTAAATTCTCTGAAACAAAACGACAAAAATTTAAATATATTGTTAAAAATTACAGGAATAATTGAATATTAAGATACTATAATAGAAAATTAAGATAATAATCGTATAATTAATATGTAGCAAGAAGTAAATTTTAATTAGTTAATTTCTGAAAAATTTAAATAAGAAGAATGAACGTTTTTCAATTAAGAGTAGTTAGTATTGATAGCAGCCCCCGTATTCAGTGAACGAAAATGTTGTACAAAGAAGCACTTATCCTAAAAAAAAAAATACTATTAGTATTTAATAAAGCCGTAAAAGGATTAACAGAAAATATAGCTAAACAATTTATATTCCAGCACTTTATAAAAAATGCTATTATGTATGTGATGTAGAAGACAAGTAATTTATTATTTAACACAAAAATCTTTATAATAGTCTTTTTGAGGATATTGAAAAAAATAACAGATTATTTTAAATAAACGTGGAAAAAATATTTCTATTGTTTTATAAACATTCTATATCAATAATGAAAAAATATTCTGCTCCAATAGTAACAGATACATTATAGGAAACTCGTCTGTATTAAAATTTATTAAAAAGTATATATGTACATACGAGTATATTAACTCATAACATTAGAAACGAAACAAATAATGGAAAAATCCTATCATAAAAATAATGGCATCCTGCTGGAAGCAAAAATCTAAGGATCTGCAGATGTTACTATTTATTCTTGGAAATTCTTAGCGTATGGGAGTGCAATGGGTTAAGCTGTGTAATTTCTAACAGTCCAATGAAGAAGAAGCTGATAGTCCTACTTAATATAGGTTTTCATACATATATATGGATTCGGTTTATATTAATTTTACCGCACGGTTTTCCTGTTTGCTTATGCAACAATTTGCAATTTGATCACTTATTCCACTAACACGTTCAGAGTATGAAACAGAATACCCATTTTTGACGTAAAAAAATTATGTGTTCGTAAAAATATATCAAATACTCTGCTAATTTTTTTTTAATTAAGATTATTCATTATGTAGTTTAAGTAAATTATATACTTAATGATAAGCCATTTTTGATTTTGTTAATAGCTTGGATATTTTTTAAGGTGGAAGTTTAAATTTTTTTTTAAATATTTAACGTAAATCGTAATCAATAATAAAGTCTATTTCAAAATTTTCAATGATACATTGCTTTGCATCTTAGCAAACGATATGTATACTGTTGTAAAAAATTCTTTGATGCTTTTAAAAGGGACCGTTTTTTTCTTAAGCAGACATAAAGGCAAAACTCATTCAAAAACAACTCCAAGTACTCAATACGTGTTGTTGTTGTAATACAGTTTTACCAACCAAAAAAGTGCACTCACAATATTCTGTACGTAAAATTAACTGAAATTGTAATATAAAATAAATGAATATGCAGTTAAAAACCGATCTACTTATTTTTCATTTATTTTTAACGAAGCGTTCATTTAATTTTTACTGTCAAAAATTCAACTGCGAATTCCGTAAAAACAAATGAATTTTCAGTTATTTTATTAAAATTAACTATCAAAAAATAACTGACAAATTCCGTAAAAACAAATGAATTTTCAGTTATTTTATGTAATTCAGTAATTTTATATAATACAGGTTTTACTCGAATTTCTAAAAAATACCAGACTCCTGTCCGCTTGTTATTCTAATGAGAGAGAGAGAATATTTATTTTTATTTACTTACCCCGTTATACCTACATGTTTGTTTTAGTTTTGTTGTACTGACCACTCTGTTTACTTGGAGGCCACACGATCAATTTTTGTCTTTTAATTCCTTTCAATTTGCTCTCACTCTCATTTTTTTCACTAACACACTCACACTTTTTAAATTGATCACGAGATTGCTCTCAATTTTAACTATCCATTTGTTTGGCAATTTTACGCTCAATTTAACAGCTGATAAGAAGTTTAGTGAGCTAATTTTTCGTTTATCAGTATAAATTGTTATCTTGATGACATCTTGAAAGTAAATTGCTTAAAAATTGCGTGCAGCCTACGTCACAGCTTTCAATTAATGTAAATTTTGACAAACAGTATATGTAAAAGACTATCAACAAAAAGTTGATCGTGTGGCCGCAGTGTTACAGAAGAACTTCCAATTATAAGACACCAGCAGCATGCCCGATATGGTATTTGCAATTATTTTACCATAAAAATTTCATGTTTTTAACTAAATAATTTTAACAAATAGAATATGGAAATTTTCTACACAAAACAAGCAAATCGTTTTTTACTTTTACTTTTTGCCACAGATTTATAAAAAGATTTATTTTTTGGTAGTTCAATTATATAAAATAACTGAAAATTCATTTGTTTTTACGGAATTTGTAGGTTATTTTTTTGATAGTTAAATTATATAAAATAACTGAAAATTCATTTATTTTTACGGAATTTGTGGTTAATTTTTTATGGAATACGCGGTTGAACTTTTGACAGTAGAAATTAAATTAACTTTTCGTTAAAATAAAAATAAAATGTAAAATAAGTAGATCGGGGTTTAAGTAAATTTACAGTTGTTTTAAATTTCATTTTCATTTAATTTTATATACAGAATACTTTTACTTAATCAACTGACAATATTAAATGCAACCGAAAATCCGTATTAATTAATGTGCTCTTAGTTTTTATAATAACTGTTAGAATCAGTTAAAAATTAATTTGCTTGGAATTTTAAATGTTTATTTATTTAAAAATGATTGAACGGAATACTTCTTGAATAACCTACAGTCCCTTACTGTAATAATATTGTGAGTGTGGATTTTTTCGCTGATAAAATTTTTCTTAAATAGGTAACACATATTTGAAATTAAAGTAAAAAAGGTTTTATACGTAAAAGCAAATGTGACAGCAGGTACAATCGAACTTCCCTATAATAAAACTGCATGGGACCATAAAATCACTTCATTAACGTTAAAAAAAGCAACAATTTTACAACTTTGGTTTTTGTTCATATGTATTTTACTTGTAGATTTGTAATTTGTAGTTTTGAGAAACAGCGCCCAGGTTTCTATACTTGTTCATGGAGTTTTCTTCAATAAGTTTTGCCTTTATGTCTGCTTAAGAAAAAAACGGTCCCTTTTAAAAGCATCAAAGAATTTTTTACAACAGTATACATATCGTTTGCTAAGATGCAAAGCAATGTATCATTGAAAATTTTGAAATAGACTTTATTATTGATTACGATTTACGTTAAATATTTAAAAAAAATTTTAAACTTCCACCTTAAAAAATATCCAAGCTATTAACAAAATCAAAAATGGCTTATCATTAAGTATATAATTTACTTAAACTACATAATGAATAATCTTAATTAAAAAAAAATTAGCAGAGTATTTGATATATTTTTACGAACACATAATTTTTTTACGTCAAAAATGGGTATTCTGTTTCATACTCTGAACGTGTTAGTGGAATAAGTGATCAAATTGCAAATTGTTGCATAAGCAAACAGGAAAACCGTGCGGTAAAATTAATATAAACCGAATCCATATATATGTATGAAAACCTATATTAAGTAGGACTATCAGCTTCTTCTTCATTGGACTGTTAGAAATTACACAGCTTAACCCATTGCACTCCCATACGCTAAGAATTTCCAAGAATAAATAGTAACATCTGCAGATCCTTAGATTTTTGCTTCCAGCAGGATGCCATTATTTTTATGATAGGATTTTTCCATTATTTGTTTCGTTTCTAATGTTATGAGTTAATATACTCGTATGTACATATATACTTTTTAATAAATTTTAATACAGACGAGTTTCCTATAATGTATCTGTTACTATTGGACCAGAATATTTTTTCATTATTGATATAGAATGTTTATAAAACAATAGAAATATTTTTTCCACGTTTATTTAAAATAATCTGTTATTTTTTTCAATATCCTCAAAAAGACTATTATAAAGATTTTTGTGTTAAATAATAAATTACTTGTCTTCTACATCACATACATAATAGCATTTTTTATAAAGTGCTGGAATATAAATTGTTTAGCTATATTTTCTGTTAATCCTTTTACGGCTTTATTAAATACTAATAGTATTTTTTTTTTTAGGATAAGTGCTTCTTTGTACAACATTTTCGTTCACTGAATACGGGGGCTGCTATCAATACTAACTACTCTTAATTGAAAAACGTTCATTCTTCTTATTTAAATTTTTCAGAAATTAACTAATTAAAATTTACTTCTTGCTACATATTAATTATACGATTATTATCTTAATTTTCTATTATAGTATCTTAATATTCAATTATTCCTGTAATTTTTAACAATATATTTAAATTTTTGTCGTTTTGTTTCAGAGAATTTAAAATAACGCAACACACATTCAATTTAAAATAACGCAACACACATAACTAAATAAATAACAATAAAAATAATAAATAGATATTGGGAATTATTTCTTTTCATAAGCAACTTTATTATATTCAAAATTTTTTATTTTTCGAATTTATTCTATGAGCTTTGAGTAATAGTTCTATTCCTTAAATTTTTCAGGAATTACTTTATACACTATCATAGAATAAATTCGAAAAATCAAAAATGTTGAATATAATAAAAATAATATTTTTTTATAAAAATAATATAATTTCCATTTTACAAGGTTTTTTGCTTCTCATGTAAACTTATGAAATTTGATGTTACAATATTCTGCATTTAAGATGACGATATGTGCAGTTCTCTTAGTTTTTTTTTATTTCAATAATATTTGCCTACAAAAAAAAAAACAACACATACATTTTGGTTCACCAGTCAAGAAATAATTTTACAAAAAAAAAAAAAAAATACACAAAGGCTAATCGTGCTGCCCAGCAGTGAAAATTGCAAGCGATTCACTTTTTAGGCCTTTAAGAAGGTTCACAATTAAATTGTAAGTAAACTTTTACTTACTCCACTCTGCCTTCTTTGAAAACGTCTTTTAGAAAAGTTTTTATTAAATATTTTACAAATTAAAATTTTTCTTTTCTAAGATAAGGCCTGTCGCAATCGTTTTATTAGTAGTTATGTTAGAACGTGTTGCAAGTTAAGTTATTAATTGACTTACTTCGTATTATTTGCCACAACAATAAAATTTGGATAAAGCTTTATTCTTAAATCTTTTTAGAAACCCTTCCAGAAGTGCTTAAAATTGATGCAAAAGTGCAAGGTGTTGGTCTCCAATGACACACCTTGTTAATTGGTAATAAAGTTAGCATGCGGCTGGGAGATCTTTAGTCTGCAAAAAGGCCTTCTATAAGGCCTCTTTACTACATAATTTTCTTGAATTTTAACGTGAATTTTTTCAAATTTTTCATATATTTTTGCACTATTTGTTTCTTATATTTCTGCACTCCTGTTATAAAACTTATTTTCAAATAATATTTTGGGTTCTTTTCTCAAATAACAAACTACGCAGACACTAAAAAACACATACATGTTAGCTAAAAGTTAACTACGTGTTCACTAAAAAGTACAGATAAGTACCTTAAAAGAACTTAACACGGACTCTAAAATAAGTTCGGTAAGTTATCTAAGTGTTTCTGTTCGTCAGCTCACAATAGTTATGTACCATATTTTGTTTGTGTACAAGTGCACAAACAAAAATTAAAAAAACTGTGTGGTACCTTAACTTGCTGTACTTTACAGTTTATTTTCGAACTCTGCATGCAAGTAAAAATTACACACAATATTTGTAATTACACATGGATTGGCAACACTGACCAGAACGGTATACCATTTTGACATATGGTTAGTTATCAGCTGTGGCTTACGTAGCAAGCTTAGGTCACCTGGTGTGAATTCGCCTTGTTCTTCACCGTTTTTTTCTCTAATTTTTCATTTGATCAGGGTTGCATTTTAGCAAAACCACGTTAATGTGTAATAATGTGAACACAAACTGTAATGTAAAAGTTGATTTTGATAATCGAACGATAAAGCCCTCGTTACTCTTACGCAAATGTATTCGTTGCGGATCAGCAGTTCCCTTCTCCTTAACAAGGTTATGGGTAAATAAAAACTTTTTTCGCAAACGTGACGTTGCGTTGCGGATTATGCTGTTAAAATTAAAATTCTTCTTAATTTTACGTATCAGCTGTTAAAAATGTTGTGAAATTTGTGACGGAATTCTCGGGATTCGTAAAAGATGTTAATGTAATTACAATAAGTAAGGCAATGTTTACTGCTCTGAAATTTCGAACTAGTTTTTTTTTGTATATTGATTTAAATACTTTGTAAATATCAGGGCTGGTTTAGTCAGAGTTGAAGAGTCAGAGTTGAGATTTTTGCACCGGATTCCCAGTCGGAGTCGAAGTACGCACAAAAACTAGCACCACCTACTCCAAAATGTGTCGGCATAAAAAATTAAAAAACATTTTCTAAAATTTTCCAAAATAAAAATTCTTTGAAACTGGCAATGCAATATTAAAAATATCCATTTTAAATTTTTATAGAATAATTTTCTTGCTATATTTAACCATTTAAAAGGTACTGCATTAAAAAAGAGTTTAAAGTCAATTAAGGACCATATACATTTAGCATTAATGCAAGAGTGGGAGTCGGAGTCATTTTTTTTAATAAAAAAAATTTTTTTAATGAAAAAAAAAAAATGTTTTTGCTAAAAAAAACAAAAGTATTCGAAAATTATTTTTAAGAAGCTTTTTTTCGAATAATTCGAAACTCGGGTTTTTAAAGATTGTTTTTTTTTTTTTTAACTCTAATGTGTATGTGAAAAGTATGTGTAGATGAATTGTAAGGACCTTCCATTTTCATTTAGATGCTACAATGAGAAAGTCATTTAAAAAAATTGTTTTGTTTTTTATTAGGGTCATAACTCTTTTAGAAGAAAATTAAAATTTTTTAAATGGGTCATCATTAAGAATGAAATAGCTTTAAAACAACATCTTACAAAGCTGTTTAAGCCTTGTAAAATATTATCCGACATCTTAATAGAAAAACCTAGAATTAAATAAATTGTTTTAATATGAGATGTGTTGTTTCAAATGACACTCAAATTGATATATGTATATTCTATATTGCCTCCCTATTGAATATATTTTCAAAAAATAACTTAAACACACCAAAACGAGCGTTTAAGTAAAAGTGAATAGACTGTGTAAATGACACAAGTATTTAACAACAACAATAACAACACAAAAGTGTCAAACTTTTAAGATGCATGTGAGTGTATGCAAATTATATTTATGTAAAACATGAAATGGCAAAAACGTAAACAAGAAATGTATGAAACTATAGTCGGTCAAGTCCGACCATATGATTCCCTACACCACAGTATTCAGAAATAAATTTTCGAGAGTGTACCCTATTTTTGACACGACAGAACAAAATTATGTTATGAGGTTAAGATTCATGTATGAGTTCTTTGTGCCGAATATTATTTGCCTTTAAATGATTGTGAATGATGGTTATTTTATACCTACCAGAACAACATTTTGTCATGAATAGCTTTCGTAAAAGTTATTGTCGCACATTAACTTATACAATAATGGGATGTGTCCCAATAAAATTAGGGATCTGGTTCCCGAAACTCATAGGTTTGCTTGTAACCGGCGGTTTTCCTCTGAAGCCGGTGCATCTTAAAACGGGGTTATCCTAGTTAAGAGTAAGATAGTCTATCAGTGCGGGGGTTGCGGGCTTGATTCCCGCCAGAGACTCTTGTCTCTTGCAGACGAGCGTAGAGCGTAGAGCTTCGCGGGATTAGCATAGGAAAAAAACTGTTCCTATGTGGAATGACTTTCACATGAATAAGTTTAAATCGAATACCCACAAGCACTATTCCCACTATCCCCCTTTCCATAATTTATTTTCCTAGTTTCAACATAATGCAATGCAATTAGTAGGGGTCGTTCCCTACTGGTCCTAACAATTAAAAACCGCCAGTCAGCCTGATAGTCGGACGGTTATTTTTATATCTATTCAATTCATGATTCCAAGTCGATCGGTAGAAGTATGACCAATTTTTTAAAGTGTTACAAACATCAGCACAAACGCATAATACCCTCTCCTCTATTGTTGTGTGGTCTTAATAAATAGACAGCAGAAATGAACTGCTCTATGAAAAAAAATTAACCCTTTAAATGACTTTAAACTGTAAGATCAAGGAGTAAAATAAATTTAATTAGATTTATTAACTAAAACTTTAAACTTTCTTTTAAAAAAATGTTACTTTAAGATTACAGTATTAAGGCGTAATTTAACAAAAAAAAAAAAAAAAAAAGAATAAATAAATACGTTTAACCATAAAATTGTTTTTATTATAATTAATACGAAATCATAATAATTTTCAATGTAAGCTGAAGGATTTTGTGTTTCCTGGAAGCAAGAAAAAAAAAAAGAAATTAAAATCTGTATTTTTTTTTTTGGAAATTCGATAGCTTTACATTGAAACCTCAAGGCACACCCAAAACCAACAGGGTTAAAGTGAAAATGGAAACAATGCACATTTTGCTATAAAAGTGAATGTTCAATTTAAATGAACTGAATGAAAATAAATGATTGTAGCTTTCCGAAGAATTAAATATAAATAATCTTTTAAGTTGACTGGGAGGTCAGGCTAAATTTGACAGACCTTGTCAATTACATACATTTTTTTTTCAATAAATACGACAAATGAAGTACAAGAAAAATGTTTAACACATATTTTTAAAGAGGAAACAGATTTTAACCGAAAAATGTTGTATAATACGAATTAACTTTTCTTCTCTTTTGTTTTTTTTTTTCAAAAAATTTAGTTGTTTTTGTGAAGGAAGTGACTATTTGGCTTATTTTTAGAATAACCTTTGACATAAACCAAAAACTTGACATTATATTTTAATTATACTGTATAGAAAAAATTATATTATTCGTGTTTTTTCAGCCGTAAATTACATTAAATATTTGACTAGTTTCTGGCAAAGGTGCTTCCTTTCAAACTAGTTCATTCCTACCAACTCCAACTTTTATACCCAGATATTGTTGTATTTTTTTGTTATTTTTTTATTACACAAACGAAACCAGGGAATGAGTTTTATGAAGAAAAAAAAAAAGAAAAACAAAAGCAGTGGAAGAAAACTTTTACATACAAATTTATCGTTACCTTCAGTCATAAAAGAACTAAGTCCCATTTAATAAAGGAGAGAGAGAAAAAATTGCTAAAAATTTTAAATTATCAATCAATTTTAAATCTGTAGGTGCAGTTTTATTCTATTTTGATTAATCTTATTTTAAATGTTCACATCCAACAAGTCCTACAAAATTTCATATTAAAAGGGCACTTTCTACATTTTTCTTTAAGATTATTGGACTTGGCACTTTTACGTATCATTGTAGTGAAACCCTTATTATTATACTTCTGCTTACTCTACTGCACTGCATCAAAAACAAAATTTTCAAAAATTGTGAATTCAACTCCCTTACAACTGAAGGTAACGATATATATAAAGGCTGGAATTGAAAAAAAAAATAAATATAAAACGAAGGAAAACATATTCAAAATGAAAAAAAGGAAAAAATTGGGAAATGCAAACAACCTCAACCACAAAATAACCACCAGTTTCCAAAATAGTTGTATATGCATACCTTTACAAGTTCTGTAATAAGTACAGAGTGACTTAAAATAAAAGCAACCAAAACACGAAATTCTTGTTGATACAACCTTAAAATTTCTTAAAGCCAAGTTTATACATACCAACTTTTCTAGCCCAAATACTGAGTTTATGGAAGTGAATGAGAGTGCAGTAAGGCCGGCCATACACTACACAAGTTCAGTGCTCAAGTCTGACACTGTACAGTGTGTTTGTGTATTGTATGGAGGTTCTTTTGCTATTTAAGAGATAAACTGCTTAAAAATGCAAACGAATTTGATATTTGCTAGTGCATGTAGTGCATTTGGTAGTGCATGTTAAAAACGTTGCGTTTTTCGCGGTTTTTAAGAGTTGACAACAAAAAATTAACGCAGAAAAAATATTTTAGAAAGAGTTCCTAGGATTATGCAAAGAATCGACTAAATTAAGGCGCATTAAAAGCAGCAATAGACTCATGAATGTCGAATTCTACGAAAAATTAGTTAAAAATGGCACAAAAAAATTAAACAATGTCATTATTATTTTTTAATTTGCACATGCTTTCTTCTTCGCCTATAACTTGAAAATAAAAAATGCACAGTTTACAGGTATAGCTTGTGTCAAAAGTTTCTATGCATATCGCACACTTAGTCGTAATCAGGTACAACATTAAACAGTTTCCACGTTATATCTATAGCTAACACGAAAATTTTATTCACGTCACCTCTTCTTTAACTGTTCTTCTTTAACATTTGTGGAACTCAATTTGATAAAAAAAAATTGCAACCATAAAAAATTGTGCCTCTTTATGATTTAGTGTGCGATATGTATGTATTTAATTGCTATTAATTGGTTAAAAGGAGATACAAATATGTATTGCTGTTGTAAAATATCAACTTTAGCTGGCTAATAATTCCATCAAAAGTGGACCTCCGCTGCCTGTTTCCTCTCGGCATAGATTTCCGACAACACATTTTTTTTTATAATAAAAACAGCTGATGTCATGTGCTTTGCCAGAAAAAAAGCACACTCTAATTGAAATTATGTAAGATGACTTTGACAAGGTAACACACGACAGGTTGTATGTATTTGCCAAATTTTGACAAATCAGATGTAAAAAACATGTCGTGTACGGGAGGCTTAAGTTAACTTAGGATTATTACTCAAAATAATTGGCTCTTTGTATATATGGGCTAAAGAATATTACAATTAATTGTAACCGACTGTCTGTTAAACTGTATTTATCTAATCTAATTATGGTCATGAATACCAGGGCAGGTGTGTTAAGAAACATAAGGTTTTGCATATTTCGCAAGAACTTTTTTGCATAAAAAACTGTACATATTTTGCAATAATAATGCAATATAATAAAAATAGCCTCTTACTCAGTTTTTTTTTAGAGTTGTTTGCTTCAATATTTTAAAAATTTTTGTGTTGGTAGTTATTCCTTGCCGATAGGCAAAAAGGGGTTTAGTCAAAAAAAAAAAAAAAAAAAAAAGATTTGTTTTAAGTCAACTTTTCTTTCTCTTTCGTTTGTATCATTAACTAAAGTCTAGCACAGCTGCTTGTAATCGTAATCATCTACTCGCGAGGAAATAGTCTATGAAATACACCAAATAAATAATTTTTAATTTAACATTACGAAAAACTACAATTTCTGACTTAAAACCTTTTTGCCTTACGTCGAAGAATTATTAATGTTCATAAATTTTATTTCTTTGAAAAAAGTAATTGACCTAGCGAAAAAAATTTTCTCTGACTTCAAAAAGAATTCTTGACAAAAAGTATGAAAAAACAGAAGTAAAGGAAACATATTAAAAAAAGATAATCATTCACAACAACTAATTTCGATCCACCAAGTAAAATACAATTGGTTGAAAGATTGATACTATTGAACACCTGTCCGTGTGTTCAATTTCGAATTCAGTCAAGAATGAAAAATTATCAAAAATTTATTTCATTTCATGTTGTAAAATTCCTGTCTTCATTAAAATAATTTTATGAAAATTTTAAAAATTTAGCCTGATTAAAATACAAAAATTGGGGTTATATAAATACCGTATAATTTTCACTCTTGAAATTTGTTATAATTAATTAGTATTGTGGTTATTTTATTGAATTGTTTATGGTTTTTAATGCAAATTTTATTATTTTGTTCAGGCTAAAGTTCATTAAATTTAATTTTCATTAAATTATTTTTATGAAGAAAGGAATTTTAAAACATCTTGACTGAGCTGGGAATTGAGCTCAGGTTTTCACGGGCAAGTTGCCTTGACATGTATCGATTGTAATCACACAATCTCCTCAGAGAGGTTTGCCATTTAACATTCACCGCAATCAAAGACAGCTGGTAGTCAATAGGCAAACATCAATCTTCAAACAAAATTGGTATTTATATAATTAGAAAAGCTGTCTTTCAAATTGTATAAGTCCGTCCATCTGCACTAGATAACCACTAGTGAAACAAAAAGTGATAATGTATTTCGAACTATTTATTATTTTACACTATGCACTATGGTTCAAAATTGATTTTTTTGACGTAAATTAAAATAATCATGCACATTTAATGGCCATGGCATATAAATAAATTATAATAAAAATTTTCAACAATATTAATAACCATATTTGCCGAAACCCATATAGAATGAGCTTGGTGAACCCGCTCTTATTTGTAATTGTACTTCGGTAAATATTTTTTAAGTTGTGAAAGACCAGTGTGCATTTCGCTAAGAAATGTTTCATGAAACAGAAGATTGTTGTTGCTGAGTGTAAAGACGCTTGCGGGGTAAAAAATGTGGCACGAATTGTAAAATCAAGAAACAATTTGAGGTTTCCCTTTAATATGTTTGAGTAACATATTTAAAATTTTATATTTAAGTTTGAAAGTTCAACGTCAAATTGTAGGTTATGACTTGCAACAAAAAATGTAACGTCTAAACGTGTACACGAAGAAAATGACAGTTTTATTGCAGGTTTATGCCGCATAACCTGAAACCGGTGTATTTCTTTTTAAACCTGTAAAAAGGTTTAACAAAAATATAGTCCATGATATGGAAGGCTCAGAGTTAAAGCGAACCAAGTCAAAAAAGAAAATTCGAACAAAACTCTTTTTGATTGAGTCAATCACAGAACTAAAAGGAGTTTAATTTTGCAGAGAATTTCGAACCAGGTTGGTTCGATTCAGCTGTGAGCCCTCCAAAAATTCTTCGGGATACTAAAAACGAACAATAATGTCTTTAAATGTTGCATATTTTTCGGGATCTTAAATTAATATAAGAAAAAAATTATTTTAAATACAATAAAGATCCTGCAAGTTTTTTCCTGCCAAATTTACATGGGCATTTAAATATACGGCTTTTAATTTTATAAATATTTTAAAATCTTTCTCCTGTAGTTTGGATTAAAATCAATGCTGCCAAGTGAAAGTCGAATAGGAACATAGTAGATTGAACTTCACTTTGCTGAGGTCTTTTAGCAATAACGTGTTTTTATGTAGATATTGAACTAACTATTGAACTATGGGCACGTGGGATTACAATCAATATCTTCAAAATTTGGCTGATTTTGTGTTCGGCTTTATTTGTCTCACTGTTTGCAACAAAGTCTATAAGTAAGTTTGTAACGTGTAACAATAGGTAATCATATATACTGGCAACTTTTATTCAGACAAGAAAATTTTCAACAACAAAAACATAATACAACACAATTTTGGTAAACAAAAATCTCTACAAGTAAAGTTTATTGTGTGTAAAAAAAAGTTTTTGCAGTCTGTGCACAAATAATCGATATCCGGTTTCATATACACATGCAGTTGAAAACAAACCAATACCTATAAAGGATTTAATAATACACGCAGAGAAAAAACATTTTTCATTATTGTCACCTCCAAAAAATCTATTTTTAACGAAAATTTTATTATCTTGTATCTTCTTGTTACATTTTACCTTAGCTTTCCATTGGATAGCAATGAAGTATATTGTATGTATTGAAGTATATTGTATATATCCAATGGAAAGCTAAGGTAAAATGTAACAAGAAGATACAAGATAATAGTCTGGTAGTGTATAAAGTCAAGGAATAGAACTATTACAAAAAGCTTTATAAAATACATAACTGAAATTTAACTCATACAATAAATTCGAAAAAAAAAAAAATGTTGAATATAATAAAGTTGCTTATGAAAAAAAATAATTCCCAATATTAATAACAAAAAATTTTTTTTATTAACAATAGTATTTTTATTTTTTCTAAGAGCAACGTGCTTTGGTTGGAAAACAACCATGCTATTATAAGTTTTAAACATATTTTTGTTTTTTTTTAACAATAACATGTTCGGAGGCAGCCATAATATGGTTGCGGCTTCTTGATGGATGACTAGATTAACCATAATATGATTACAACATGAATCAAATGAATCGCTCGCTCGTAATCTTGTAAACTAAGAAAGTCTTAAATTAACCATAATATGTTTAAAAATGTTCGTTAAAAATAGTTTTGTTGGAGGTGACCATATTGAAATATGTTTTTCTCTAGGTGTACCAACTGAAAAATATTAAAAGTAGAACAACAACAAAACATGTACTTGTGGCAATTTACGTGTATGAATGTTTATTTGTATGTATGAGTATGTGTCTATAAACGTTTTAGTTGCAAAGAGGTTGTATGTTGAGACTGTAAACTTTATACACGTCTACTGCAAAATAAATCTAAAAAATACCTACAAAAGGGAAATAATAAAATTTTACTTCAAGCGAAATAGAAGAGAAAATGAAAAGTAATATAAAGGAAAATCTAAAAAAAAATTATAATTTTGCTACAGAATGCAACTTTATTGAGTGAGTTTATGTGGAAGGATGTGTTTTGGAATTTATACTACTTAAATACATCTAACATTTCACATGATTCGTGTTTCATTTTTCTTTTTTCATTCAGTGCAAATACAACTACAGAAAAGAATAAACAGAAAACTACAAGAAAATAATAAAAAAGAAAACTTTAAACAGTTTTTATTGTACAACTCTCAGATGTCAAGGACACAGTGGCTGCCAACCTCATAACCAAAACACTGGGGAGTTAAAGTGGCTGGGTGGCAGGCTGTCTTTGGTTTTCGACACCATACAAAAGAACGTTAAACAAATATATTTATGTATAAAATTGTAGCAAAGAGATGCAACACTGAAACATTCAACTCCGTCGTATTCATTTAAGTGAAATACAACATTTATTCATAAAATGTTCATTTTTTCTGCCATCCATTTTTTATACTTTTTCATTTAAAATAAATATTATTTTTTCAGTTTATATTTTCCTTTTTGTTCCTCAAACATAAAATTACTTAGTTCAGTGTTGTTGCAATCAGTTCGTTCACTAATGACACAGGCACGGCACATGTGTCAAATATTCTACAACTAAATAAATATGCATGAGTGAGTATAGATGGGCAATAACCAGGTCCTGCAGCTTAAAACGGCATACTGTAGACTTAACAGTTTTCTTAAAGCTTGTTAATTGGACAACAACTCTCAGATTTAATATTTTAATATGCCATTCATTTAAATAAATTTGTCCGAAGATTCAGTATTCATCGTTTTTAAACTTGCCCCTGTCTACTGTTTAACCAAGAAATTGTTCGTATTTCATTTTATTAAGAAAAAGAAAAAAAGGAAAACACATTCTTTCATTTACTCACTCTTGCTCAAGGGATTGGGGGTTGGGTTGAAGTGCATGTGTAGCAGCCGTGCATTTTTTTTAATGACGTTTGTTTGTACTTGTAAGCCGCGTGGGAATCAAATATTTGCTGATGGTCTCTTTAAGCACTAGAAGTGGTTTTGCTTTTTTTTGCCACCTCTTACTATAACTACAATAGTTATTTGACTTTTTGTCTGTTTTTTTTTTTGTTTCCATTTGTTGCCATTTGATGTACCACAGACGAAGAGCTCAGAGAAAAACACGTGCCAACTGCCACCAGTGCACATTGAAATTTATGGCCATCGGGATTTAGTGTTGAAATTTTAATGCATTTTTTATTTATTTAATTTTTTTTCTTTTTCGTTTTTATTCTATTGCCGCTGTGAATTTTTGTCATTGCTGTTGTTTTTGCTTTGTTAACAAATTATCAAATACTGGCAATTTGGAAAATGAAAATGCAAATCGAATTTTGATTTTGTTATTGTTGATGATATAATTATAACTCAATTGGTGATGATTAAATATGTTTAGCTGTAAAAATTTCAAAGGGCATTTATATCCCACAGATGTGTTTGTTTAAGTCGCAACATGTCGATACAACAGCAACGCAAATTTAATTAAAGTTTTGAAGGAAAAATCTTTACAAGTGCTTATGATTAAAAATAGTTTTTTTAAGAAAAAGTTCAGAAGACTACAGTTATCTCTCATATTCGGGATAACCAGGACCAACTATGTCTTATTTAAAGTTATGCCAACTCTCGTTTTAGCAATAGCGAATTCAAATGTAGTATTCGTAAAATTAAGCCGGTTCTTTTGCACAGACAGTTTATGAAAAGATTTATGAATATTTTTTCTCGAATTAATTTTTATTTATCTGGAATAAAATTAAAAAGTTGCTTATATGGTCTATTAAAAATGCTCCTTATTTATTGTAGAACATCGGACAAATTTTTGCACAAGATTCAATACAAAATACTGCTATCGTCGATCCCCTACTGTCTTTGCAACTCTGTTGGGCAGAATTAGAATGCAAGTTTAGGGCAAGGGTGATTTGCAACGGTCCTCTAACATTATACCTACACCACAACAGGTAGAGAGTGCATTATGCGTTTGTGCTGATGTGTGTAACATACAGAAATATCGCTTATATTCGCAATTTTGAAGATAATTTGATGAACTTTAATCCATTCGTTTAATTGTCATAGGGATAAACCCCACTAAAGCTTTGCGGAAAAACAGTCTTTGTGTCCCTAAACTATCCAATTATGGTGGTACTTTAATTAAAATACTAAAAGCATAGCAACGTAGACCTTCAGCCTGTTATATTAAAACAGACCAAAGACTCTAGCGGAAATTAAACCCACAACCCATTCACTAATAGAATAGCTCACTCAATAGCTTCATAAGAAATACATCGAGATAATCCTTGTTAAATGGACAACCTTTAGATGTATTAATTTTTAATTTATTTATGATGTGTTAATAAAAAACTCAACTTTACCAATTTTATTCTGAGTTTTATTTATTTTTTAGGAAATACAAATTATTTTTGAGTTAAATTTTTTGCTTATGTGCGGTTTCCACAACACAAGTGGTAGAAGGCACTCAGTTTTTAGAGTGTTTTTCATATACATTTTACTACACGTTCAATCACTTGTATTTGGAAATCTCACATTAGAAATAAATATAAATTTTGAGTTTTACTTATTTTTCAGAAAATAACAGAGACTGTATTTTAATACTTTTAGAGCCATATTTTTGTTTTTTTTTTTCATATAAAAAAAAACTTGTGATTAAAAATGTTTATTTATCCATCTGGATTTTTTTTTTATTTAAAACGAAATATTTTTTCTTTTCGAAACAAAAAAAAAATAAAAATCGTTTATGATATTTATTACAAAAGTTGAAAATTATTTTCATCTTTTTTCATCGGATAAATAAATGAAATTAAAATCGATGTACGCGTTTGGGAGCAACGGTGGCAAATACAGACATATTCAAGCGGATTCAGCTAGAAAAGAGCAGATAACTTCTAGTCGGTTGTCCCGATTTTCTTCAAACAATGCTAAGAACACCCTTGATCGCCACATTTCAAACAAACAAAGTAAAATCAAAATCGGTCCAGACGTTGGAACGGACATATACATATACATATGTACATAGATACACACAAAAGTACACAGATGAACACTACAAACTTGTTACATCTCTGTTGTTCTGGCGGGGTTAAAAACGATTGGAGTTCTTCTATAATTTTCGAATTTTAGTTGCTTTATATAAGAATTTTTTGTTTTAAAAAAACTTTAATATAAAATTTAAATATTAAAAGAAAATTTGAAAAATTTAAAGAAAATAATTATTAAACAATTTTTTTTTTATATATTTATCGTTAAAGGATTGTTAATTTTTCATCATGATGGATATTTATATTTGAAAATAAATATCAATGTGTTATTTTTTTTTTTTTCATATTAACGAGAATAAATTTTATATGATATGGAAATAAGAAATAAAAACCATTCGGTTGTCTGGAAAATAAACGATATTTCTTTATTTTTATTTATTCCTCAGAAACAAAAGTAGTTTTTTGAATATAATTTTTTTGTTTAAAAAGTAGTTTTGAAATTGTATAAAATATAAACAAGTTATTAGCTTTAACAAATAAAATTTTTTTCACGGACTCTGGGGATAAATTCTCCCTTAAATCGGTTAATATTAATTTTCCCAATACAAAATTTTCTTAATTCTTTATAAATAAAAAAAAAATATATATAAAATGTGAAGAGCCGAGACATTCCCTTACTACGAAGCAGGTTTATAAAGCAGGCATATAAAAGTATAACGGTAACAAAAAATTCAGTGTGCAAAGCTGAGCGTAACATTCGCCAATTTGTATATGCGCTTAATAAAGCGCTTTCTACGTCAAAAATGTATTGCTTCAAAGTGGGAACTCGGCATATAAAATTAATGTCTTCTGTAAGCGATATGGTAAGAGAAACTTTTACGTTTCTCTCTGCTTTGTTAGAAGCTCCATTTTTTATTGGGGTTGCGCTGAAAATTACTTTTGTTAAAAAAAACTTAAAAAATAATTTTTATTTTCTAAGCAAAAAATAAAATTCAATAAACTATAATTAAAAAGTTTTTTTTTAAATAAAACTTTTTATCGTTACGGTCCCCGGTTTTTATTTATCCATATTCAATTGCCTTAGAACAGAATTGTTATTTGATTATTGATTCTAAACAAATATAAAGAAATTTAAAGTGTAATTCCAAGTTGAGTTATCGTGTTCAATACATATTGTAAAAAAAAATATATGTTTAACATGTCACAGGTTGTAATTATTTAACAATGAAATTATTTTACGTAAGGAGCCACTGTATCAGACTTGTGCAACATGTTCTCGCAAAGTTTCAAAATGTTTTACCGCCCATTTTGAGTTTAAGACCAGCAATTAAAATTAAATTTGTTTTAATAAAGGTAAACACGGATAAAGGAAAACAGTACAGAAAGACAAAAAATATAAAAAAAACATATTTAGAAATTTAATGTATCGGGTGATTCATCGTGAGGTTTCATTTATAATGTAAAATAAAACATGTAAATATGAAAGTGAACTTCAAAATTTTATTATCGGTTAAAAGAAAAATGTTTGGCATTTACTGTTGGAAAATTATATTGATGTAAATATTGGCCAATAACTACGTTTGAGGTGGTCCATTCGGAAGGTCCAATTTTGGCGACTCGTTCGACCTTAGCAACTGTTATCTCTCGAAAAACACGATTTATGTTGGCTTCCGAAGCGCCAATCTTAGCTGGCTTATTCCTGAAGACCTCAGACTTTACATATCCCTAGAGAAAATAGTCCAAAGGTTTGATATCGCACGATCTAGGTGGCCAATTGACCATATGAAAACGTGAAATCAACTGTTTACCAAAATGAATTCTCAACAAGGGCATTGTTTCACGTGCTGTATGGCTCGTAGCGCAGTCTTGTTGAAACCAGAGCTCACCGACACCATGCTCTTGAATTTCAGGTAGCACATGGTCCGTTATCAAGGTGCGATAACGCTTACCATTGACAGTAACATTCTGATTTAACTCATTTGTGAAGAAATATAGACCAATGATTCCACCAGCCCATAAATCACACCATACCGTTATTTTTAATGGATGCAATGGTAGGTCTTGGTACTGTTGGGGTTGCTCACCAGCCCAAATACGGCAATTTTGTTTATAAACGTATTCATTAGGCCAAAAATATGCCTCATCACTGAACAAAATTTCGCACGAAAAACATTTTTCACAGAACGCTGATTTTCGTAATACGGCTGAACAATTTGGAGACGTGGTGTGAGTCTTTCCATGATGACTTGCCAAACGATACTGAACAAAAATTACAAGGCAGTTTGATATGAGTCACTCGTGAACTGTAAAAAACATATTGAAAATCTAACCTCACGATGAATCACCCTTTATTAATATATTAATTATAAATTAAATGTATTTAACTCAACTATTTTTACCAAATGTAACAGGAAGATACAAGATAAAAGTTTGGTAGTGTATAAAGTCATTTCTAAAAATTTAAGGAATATAATTATTACAAAAACTTTATAAAATACATAACTGAAATTTAACTCATAGAATAAATTCGAAAAATAAAAAATATTGCATATTTAGAAAAGTTATTTTTAGTCACAAATGATTTTATGCTTTAAATATTGAGAACTTTTGTTTTACTTCACTTTTAGTTCTAATTCACGTTTGCATTGTGTGTAGAATTCCTGAAAACAATTGTGAGAATTTTTTTTAAAGATAAATAATAGTTTCGCAATTGTTTCAACAACTAAATAATAAACAATGATATAAAAATATATTTATGGATAAATATACATACACTTTTATACACTACAAGTTTGAACGACTATCGCACAGTGGGGTCAATCGCAACAAATGGGTAATAAATCTAAATGTCCTTAACTATTGGCCGGATTGCAAAATGATGTATGTGCGAGTATTCAAAGAGAACATAGGCTTTAAGAAAATTGAAATACAGGGTGCCAAAATAGGCCACATCGGGTTAGGCAAACTTTGTAAAGCTTGTAACTTCTGCAAATATTTACTGATGTTAATGAATGAAACTTTGTAAGCATTTCTAGTTTATTTCGCTAAGTTATTTCTTTTATTTAGTTTTGAAAAATTATCAGTTCGAGTTTTTTGTTTACCAAATATATGTATTTATATAATTAAGCAAATATTGTCGGTAATGAAGGTCTAATAAACTCAGAAATGATAAGTCAACAGTTTTTTTTTCGATATCTCAATCCGCCTAGTCGTTAAGAATAATCAAAGTAGAGATTTTGAAATGAGTTTGAAAAATGGCTTAATTTTGTTAAAAATTGAGAATATTTATTTTTTATGTTACTCAAATAATTTTGAAAAATTTTATAAGAACTGGCTGCGAAACTGGCTTATAAGGAATTTTTGTATCGATATAGGCATGCACCCTACTTCAGACAATAGTCGATAATAGTGAATTTAAAAAAATAGTCTGTACTGATGTGTGGGATGAACACCAGTGCTAAATAGTTTTCCTCTGGACAGAGAACAGGGGATGACCGCTGAGATACACGGTGGGCTATCGAGAGGAAGGGTTTAGGGTACAGATCAATTATGTTGGATTGATTTATCTCTTAAGTCGTGGATTTACTGCCAGTTGTTCGCACTGCCGGGTGGTTGAGATGTTGCTCGCTTCGCTGCTGGAAGATAATTGAGATAACTCTCGTTACAAGAAAAAAAGACAAGTCATGTTAGCTAGCATTTAACGAAAGTTCGTTACAACTGACTTTTGGAAAGTTTATGACGAGTATCGGCCTTGCAGTGCGTGCAACTCACAGCAAATTCAGGCGATTATTAATGGTGAGCATAAAATATAAAAAACGTTAAATACAAACTAACAGATACAATGTAATTTGTAATAGAATTCGTTATTACAAAGACTAGGAAAAGTTATAACCATGATTAACAAAATTTAAAATTTTATATAATGTGTACAAATGTACACATTTTCAATATCATTTTATTGAACTACTAAATTGTACTTAAAATTACTTTTTCAAAATTATTTGTTCTATAATTTATTAAAAGCATAATAATCTTTTTAAATTTCAAAAATTATTACTAAATCTAGAACTGATGTTTTTTTTTAAGAACTTTCAAATCCAAAAAAATTTAAAGAAACGATAATTAACTTTTTTGTTTTCTCAATAAAACCCTTTACTTTTTTGCAATCGGACTAAAATTGAGGCAGTGTTTATAGTCTATATAGTTCGTATCAAATAGTGAAAACCATGGCCACAACACAGACACGTCTGTTCAAATTTGTTAACAGAGTGTTATTTTCTAGTGTATTGTGCATACACGCTAAAGTTGTCATATACATGACTTAAATTACAAATTTTTATACATAATTAAAAGTTCATAATTTTGGAATGATAGAAATTTTCGATATTTAAAAATCTCTAACAAATTTAGTTTTCGTTAAATTATTTTAATTAAGGAAGGAATTTTACAACATAAAAGGAGTTGAAATTAATTGATAATCATTGACTTGATTTCCTTGATTTATTGATAATCCTTGACTGAAGACGGGCTTGAACTTATATCGAATTTACATGGTTCGGAAACAACCGCATTCTCATCACCAGAATTCTTTGCAGATTTTTCCAATGGTATTGGTCGATCGAAAGAAAGAACTCTGATGACGAGAATGTGGTTTTGTTCTGGCAACATATTATACATACAAAATTAAATATGTTATATACAATAATATGTAGTTTTTTGTCTTATTTGCTCTAATAGGTAATTATTACACTGTGCAACAAATTTAGAATTTTTGATTGGATCAGATTTGCGATCCTTTAATTCTGAAGGGGCATGTTGAGTAGACTAGGTTTTTAGAATAAACTTATAGTCCAGCTTTATTAACAGTGGGTCAAAATGTTCATTTTTTGGTAGAAAGAATAATTATACTCAATGAAAACAATGTTGTCAGTTAAAGTCTGAGACATTTCTTATTGTCAGAGTTTTATTGTGAAATTTTATGGGGATAATTTTTGTGGAAGACCTTAGCTTTTTAGCTCCTCTTTCTATGATAAGTTTTAACCTTGTTTTTAGAAAATCAAAAAAGCCGTCCCAAAAAGGACATTTAAGGATTAACATATTCTTCGCAAATTTGTGCAGGAAAATATCTGTGGGGGTCACCAAAGGTCTTTACGCTTAAATCTTTTGTAAAAGATGGCGTGTAATTTTGGTAATTCAGCGACGTGTTCACACATAATTTTGCCATCCGACTAGTAGTTTAGGAGATTCAGATTAATTACCACTTTTTTTTTTTGCTATTGACCCCACTGTGTATCGCAAAGGTAGTAATTTAAGTTAACTACAAATCAGGGATGGAAAATGGCTTTTCTGATTTCGTACCAATTTTAAAAACAAAAATTTCGTTTTCTATCCGTGTAAATATAGTTTTCGTCAAAGTTATATAATTGACTCTTCAAATTTTAATATTTTTTGCATTGTTCCCAAATGGTTGGCTTGTTCAACTTAAACATCAAACAATGAAAAATATTTTTTTTTTTTTGGAAAATGTGTTTTTAAGCAAATGAGTTCTTAATATTTAAATAACAATATTTTTAAACAATAGAAACAAAAAACCAAAAAATTTCGTCAAATTTGGGTGATCAAACGTCCGATCATTAACAGATTATTTTTAAATTCTTAGAATTAGCAAAAGTGTGTTTAAAACAGAGTAAGAAACTAAACAAAATGAATTATTTTCTTTTGTACTTTACAATGATTATTTTGACATTTGTATCTTTATTACTTTTGGTTCCAATATGAACATTATCTTAAACGGACACAGGTATTAAAGAAAAAAGGAAACGAAATTGAAAAGTTTTGAGCAAAACGTTTCGTTAACGTTCGCTGATTTATTTTTCCCTTAAAGTAATGTTTTTGAGTAGAAAAATAACGTTGCGGCCCTTGTTTTGTTCCAAAAATGTACGATTGCAACAGTAAATTAAAGTATGCAGATGAGTGAAAAGACAATTGTTTTGTTTGCAGTCTTTGTCATTAAAAAAGTATTTTTTTTAGTTTTCTGCTCATATACAAAACAATTTAAAACAATTTTAAAAGTATTGCACAAATGTTGCCAAAATCTTTTGGTCGTTTTCATATCGAGGGTTTATAATCAAATAGTGCTATCTGCAAAATCACAATTTTACAGGAGAGCGAAAAAACGGCTTTTCGTTAACTTTAAGAGTAATAACTAATTTTTTTTTACAATATTATTTAAAAATAACATCTAAATCCTGCATATGCAAATTTTTTTTTAACTCCAGATATTCGCGCTTATATGTTTTATAGCATTTTTAACAAGTTAAAGCTGCATCTATTCAAACATTGAAATTAGCAGGTGTCACTATTTGAACAAAAATGAAAATGTGCTGTAATGAAAACCAATTGAGGCTTTAACTTAAGTAATGAAAATTTTTATTAAAAAAATTGGGTTGTTTTAAGGCCAATATGCATCAATTCTATTTAATAGAATTCTTTCTTTCGAACAACTACTTTTAAAATAAAAACCAATTCCAAAAACTTTGTTTTTGTGTTAAATGTATTTGTACGAAAGAGCTTCAATTTATGTTTAAAATAAATTTTTCATGTGAAAAAAAAATAAATTTATACATATAAAAAACTTTATTTAAATATGAATTAATATTTAAATAGATTTGGTGAAATAGTCTGTAAGAAAACAATATATAAAGTACTGGCTTGTGCATCATAGTGAATGTGTGGCGGATAATCCAAATTTGTCGATTCCACAGAGTTTTCAGGAACTGGGCATATGTTATGGCTCATAATCACGCAACAATTTAAGCCAGCTGAGCATTATTAAATCCGTAGATAACCTGTTTAGGTGCCAGGCTTTCAATGCTGATTGCTCGCACAAAATGTTCTTAAGCGGTGTAGCTCATTTTTTACTCGGTGGTTAAGCCAACATGCGCTCGGAGAACCCAGAAATGATTGTGGAATATCCATTGCATCCGGAAAAAGTTACTGCTTGGTACACAATTTGGTCTAGAAGTGTTATCGAGCCGCATTTGTTCGAAAATGGCGCTGGAAGAACCGTTAACGCCAATTCATTGCGCTATGGCTGTATTATGAACTGGACGATATGTGTTTTCAACAAGACTGTACCACAAGCCATACACAATATTGCTGATTTTTCCAGAACGCGTAATTTAGCATTTTGGCAACGTTAATTGGCCACCAAAATCATGCGATTCACAAGTATTCTATTATGTCATATTAGTTGCATTTGCCTTAGTTATATGAATGTGCACAATCATAATACATTTTCAAATCACTCTTTGGGCAGATTACAAAAAAAACCCTGTTAATTGAATAAGTTACAGAACCCAATCAATGCTGAAAGAGAAAAAAATTCAAATAAATTCAAATCAGCAGCAATAAATTGGAGTCCCTTAAATTATCTAAAATTTTCATAAAGTACTGTCAAAATAAAAAATTACATTATAAAATCTGCAGGCTTTTTATATGTAAATCATTTAAAATAAAATATTTAAACAACAAGTAAAAAACTTCCTTTAATTATTATTTTATATCCTTAAAGAAGATTTTCTTTTATATCAAAAACAAAAACGCCTAAAGGACGTACAATGTTTTGTGAATTATCATAAATAAAGATGATGGGGATGAAAATAAATTTTGATTTAGATTATGATGTTTCCTTAAAAACACACATCTCTTTAAACAGAAATTTAAAAAAATTATAAGGTATGCGAGAAACTGTACACAAAACAATCGCATTTAAACAAGCAGACAAATATTTACCAAATTTTATTTATTTTGTCGGTTGCGGCAAAAATAGCCACATTTATGAAAAAATAAAACAAGACTTATGTGAAATGTAATAATACTTACTCTTACTTAAAGCTAAAATTTTTAACAGAAAATCTTGAATTTTTAGTTAAAATATTCTAAATTTAATGAAAAACAAAACCATTAACAGTAAAATAAAATAACCACAATACTAATTATTGTTAACAGCTAAGGAACGAGTTATATGTTTACATATGCCCTTCAGGTTGTGCTGAAAAAGGTCAACAAGAAAAAGGAATGACAAAAAATATGAAAAACAAAAAAATGTACTTTGGATTTCAAGAAGACTTCTTGACAAAAAGTACGAAAAACAGAAGTTAGGAAGAACATGTAAATCAATTAAATAGATAATCATTCATTCAAAGCAAATTTCGATCCACCAAGGTAAAATACCATTTGGTTTAAAGATTGATGTTTGACTATTGACGTCATCCGTTTTCAATGGCGGTGAGAGTAAAACGGCAAACCCCTTCGAAGAGATTGTGTGGTTACAATCGAAACTAGTCAGAGTAACCTGTCCGTGAAAGCCTGGGTTCAATTCTCAGCTCAGTCAAGAATGAAAAATTATCAATAAATTTAAATTAATTTCATGTTGTACAAGTCCTGTCTTCATAAAAAGAATTTCCTGAAAATTAAATTCATTGAACTTAAGCCTAATTAAATTATCGAAATTTGGATTAAAAACCATTAACAGTTCAATAAAATAACCACAATTTTAATTAAAACAAAACAAATATTATTCTTTTTTTTTTTTTTTTGTAAAGACACAAATATTCACTTAAACAAAAATGTTACTTAGGATGTGTGTGAAATGGTGGCGAAGTACTCATAAATTTGACACTGTTAAGGTGCATAAAATTTCACTAGCCCTGAGGTCTAGTATAAATTTTGACACTAGCATAGAAATTCTTGACAATTTAAATTCTCCATAGAACTTTGCTACCGTTTAACACACACCCTTAATCGACAAAAGAAATAAAAACAAGTTAGAGTGCTATATTCGGCTGTTCCGAATCTTTGATACCCTCCACCGACAGGAGTTGGCTCTATATGATAAATACATATATATTATTAATTAAGCTTCACAAAAACGAAAGTCAGCATTAAAATTGGTTGCGGTTTAGACCTGAATTAAATTATTGACCGACAATAAGAAAATGTTATTCGTTTCTTGTAAGAACTTTGAACTGGCTTGAGAAAAATATCATTATTCGTAACAGTTTTAGCCGGACTAAAATGATTTTAAGGAGGGTAATTTGTATTGGACCTATCGTAAATTATGGACCAATCATCTCAAAATTCTGAAGACTGATTTCTGGTATTACAAAAAATAAATTAGAATAAATTTCAATACAGCAGTGTAATCATTTTTAGCGTTGACAGTGAATTTCACAAAATTGCATGATAGTTTTTCTTGCCATATGAATTTAAGTAAGAAATTTCACCGCAATATCTATGAATCCCAAAGTGGGCTTTATTTGGTTTTAGGCGCAATAAACTATTTTCCGAGAGTAGGGTTTATATGGGGCCTATGGTAAATTATGGACAAATCTTCACGAAATTTGGCAGTGTGATTTCTCGTCCTATAAAACTGTGACGCACCGAACTTCAATTTGATAGCATTATTTATTACGGTTTTAGGCGTACTAAACGGTTTTCCGGGAGTAGGGTTTATATGGGGCCTAGGGTAAATTATGGACCACTCTTCACGAAATTTGGCAGTGTGATTTCTCGTCCTATAAAACTATGACGTACCGAATTTAAATTTTATAGCATTATTTATTACGGTTTTAGGCGTACTAAACTGTTTTCCGCGAGAAGGGTTTATATGGGGCCTAGTGTAAATTATGCACCGATCTTTTAAAAATTCTACAGTGTGATTTCTGGTTCTCTAAAACTGCGACGTACCAAATTTTAGTATGATAGCGTTATTTATTACGGTTTTAGGCGCAATAAGCTGTTTTCCGGGAGTAGCGTTTATATGGGGCCTAGTGTAAATTATGGACCGATCTTTAAAAAATTCTACAGTGTGATTTCTGGTTCTATAAAACTATGACGTACCAAATTTTAGTATGCTAGCATTATTTATTGCGGTTTTAGGCGTTCTAAACTATTTTCCGCGAGAAGGGTTTATATGGGGCCTAGTGTAAATTATGGACCGATCTTCAAAAAATTTTACAGCGTGATTTCTGGTCGTATAAAACTGTGACGTACCAAATTTTAGTATGCTAGCATTATTTATTGCGGTTTTAGGCGTACTAAACTGTTTTCTGGGAGTAGGGTTTATATGGGGCCTATTGTAAATTGTAGACCGATTTTCAAAAAATTTTACAGTGTGATTTCTGGTCCTATAAAACTGTGACGTACCAAATTTTAATATGATAGCGTTATTTTTTACGGTTTTAGGCGTACTAAACTGCTTTCCGGGAGTAGGGTTTATATGGGACATAGTGTAAATTATGGACCGAACTTCAAAAAATTTTACAGTGTGATTTGACGTATTATAAAACTGTGACGTACCAAATTTAAGTATGCTAGCGTTATTTATTGCGGTTTTAGGCGTACAAAACTGTTTTCCGCGAGAAGGGTTTATATGGGGCCTATGATAAATTATGGACCGATCTTCACGAAATTTAACAGTATGATTTGCAGTCGTATAAAGCGAAATCCTGCAAAATTTTATGTCATTCCGTGCATTATTCCACCATTTATGTTAGTTTTTGTATAAAAATTATAAATTTTTTTTGGGTAGTGGTTCCACATTTTGATTCATAGTTCTGATCCTACTAAACCGATGTTGCTGGATTTCAATCCCAAGCTGCTTAGGATAACTACAAGCAATTTTACACCAAGTTTGTTCTTTTCTTTTGCTTTTTTCGAAAGTGAGCGTGTTTTCAACAGACGGACAGACGGACAGACAGACGGACATGGCTAAATCGACTTAGAATTACTCAAGGACCCAGAATATATATACTTTATGGGGTCTAAGATGTATAATAAAAAAGTTTCACACGGAATGACAAACTTAGTATACCCTCATTCACCACAGTGGTGGTGGAGGGTATAAAAACAATATATATTTTATTCGACCTTTATTATTTACAAAAAAAATTTTTAATTTTGTCATTTTAATGATTATATTGTTAAATTTGTTGAAAATTTGTGAAATTTATAAAAGAAAGAAAAAAGCCCTGAAGAAGGCCATCAAGGAAGTGCCGAAATATTGGATATAATAAACATTTTAAGTTTCTTATATAAAAAGACCTCAAGCTCGATAATTTAATTATATGTACTATAAAAAAAATATATTGTTAAATCTAAGTTATTAAAAATATTTTTTTTTATTAAAAAAAGCAACGAAAAACTTTGTTAAATTTGTGTGCATAATTTTTAAAGATAAATGTTAATGTTTAATTCTGCAATGGCGTCATTATTTGTTGATTTTAGATAAAAAGTCAACTAATAATTTACTTTTCATTTTTTTTTTTGCTAAACACTTCAAGATTGTCATTATCTACATGTTTTATGCCTGTTTTCGGGATTATTATTTATCACAATCTGTATAAAGTTTAATACAAGATTTTGAGTATCCAAATATCAGCATTTTTCAGCGATGGCAGTGCGTTAAAAGGGTTGAATGGAGCCAACACAATATTTTTCACTTTAAATGCAAAACAAAAACGTTTTTTAAGGTGACGCATAGTTATTTTAGTTAAATGTGTGTCAGTGAAAAGCAAATATTTTTTATTTACTTCAGATGTCAAGTGTCGTGTTGAAAACTAACAAACTAAAATTTTTCTAATGCAAAATAGAATTTTAGTTGAAAACAAGAATATTAGGAAATGTATTAAATTTTGTCTACCTTCTACCCAATAAACCATAGAACGATATTATAGCGAAAACGATATTACGTTTACTTTAATTGACCGTCGTTATAATATTATTTATTTATTTGTATTATAAGCCAATACAAAGATTTATGGCCACTTATACAGGATTTGGTCGGACGTACATATAACAAATTATTTATTAATTCAACTTTACTTTAACCCACCCGGTAGGATGAACTTCCATTTAACATATTGCTTACTTTAGTTTAAAGCAAAGTTGTAATAGTGAAAAACATTTTATACGTGGGACAAAAAAAGTTGTGATAATGGCCCTTAATCTTATATTGAAGTATTGGATCAAATGTATGTATTATGTACTTATGTTAGATTAAAACAAGTAAGTGAGTTATATTCCGCTGTGCCGAATTAAGTTTTCTTTGTGTTGTGATGAAAAGTCGATTTCGAACTGACTTTTGTAAAATTCGTGGGCTGAGAATGAATTTTTTTCGGTATATGATCATGTTTCTCTTCATCGGCCGGATGCAGTGAGGCCAGTAGAAAATTAAAAAAAATCCCTACGTGTCTAGAAAAAAATCCCTTTTTCGCCTACAACCAAAAACATTTTTCCTACACTTTTCCCTACATTAAACATTTATTGTTTTTATCAACTGGCAATCAAATTTATAGATTTATTAACATTTATAATTACCCTGCGGGAAATTTGTGTCAATTGTTCCAACAGACTGGTCCTGGGATTTGTAAAAATAGAAAAAGTAAGAACTCATGACCAGTGAAAGGAGAAACAATCATTTTACTGGTATATGAAGCACCAAAAGGTAGGAAAAGTAATGAATTACAGTTCAGTATTAACCGGTGGTGTTTTTGTGGAACTTTCTAAAATTTGGTTCTTAAATTTAGTTCTAGGACTTGTCTTATTGAAATAATACTACATTGTAACGAAATAATACTCCATTGTAGTTACTAACAGTAAACACGTTCATTGAGAATAGATGTGTGACTTGTCAAATTGTAGCTCTTAGGTGTCAATTGACCCCCTCCAATGACAAAACCATGTTAAAGTGATAGGTCTTATTCATATAAAGTGTTAGAACTAGAACCGGTCTCTACCACTAACGACCTTTCACGGCACTACTTGGGTTTCAGTTCGCTTCCCTCTAGGGATTATTTCAACTTACTTTATTGTTGTATTATTTGAATTATTAAAAACAAACTAATGTGGATTATATTATTACTTAAATATTAAATAAAAATACGGGAATTTGAAATATTTCCTGGGGTCAGAAACGTACGTTTGTACGCTTTTGATGTACAAATAATATAGTAAACAAAACATTTCCTAGCATTTTTTTGTGATTCGATAGCATTTTGGTAGCTCTATGTTAAGTGCAAAAGATGGATTTCGTGGCGTTTAAGTTTTCATAATGATAGTTAGAAACATGTTGTCACGAACGTACGCAAAATAGAGATCAACTTTGGCTGACAGTAGTGAAATGCAAAATCTGCGAAATGTAACGAAATTTTCAAAAGTGATTAATTGATTTTAAAAGTGTAATAATGTGGGTCTCCATCCAGTATAAACACAATAAAATATCTCTATTAGTTTTTGTTTATTTGGCTTAAGTACCGGTCGCGAACGTAAAATGTTTCCATATCTTTTAACCATTAATTAACCGTTAATCGAACTTTTTTTGTTCTCCTTACACTTTTCTCTTCTAAATTGATTGTAATAGAGAGATTTTGAAGAAAGAGTGCTAACATAACATATTTTTGCTTGTAAAATAATTATATATAAAAATGTCTTGAGAAGTAGCTTAAAAAGAAAATATAAAATTTTCCAGTTTTCAGTCCAATTTCCTCAAGTAAAAAGCTGAGATATGCTATTAAACCATTCAATTATAAAAACATTGACTTAATATTTATTTTTTTTATAATTAAAAACAATAAAACACGATGATTATCAACATTTGATTTTTCCATCCTGGTTGACCATTCGTAGGAAATGCCCATATATAATTATTTATTATGAGAAAGGAAAAAAACAAAAAAACTTCTTAAGTAATCAAAATCTTCAGTAATCAACGTAAAAATCGTATTCTTTTGAAAACTGATCACTAATCTGCATAATTTTGACTCAGAAACTCGATATATTTCGAAATTGGCAATACCTACCGCAGCGACGTGTGTCCCTCACAAAAGGTCTACGGACGACTGGGATGTCTTAAGTACAGAGACACGGATTCATGCTATTTAAAAAGATCGCAATATTTCAAAAGTGCATGCGTAAAATTTACGCAGTTTATATTTCTAGGGTTAACAAAGCAGTTAAAACATTAACATCAGCACACATGACACTAACAAGATTTTAGTTTTATCGTTAGTAAATGGCTTGTGAAGAGGGTGTTTTCGAAGATCTAAAGGTGATTTAGCGACATTCGGATAACTTTCAATTGAAAGCACAATAGGAATTATTTGGTGACGGATTCGTTTTGTATCTAAATCTTATACAAATCGTCGACTGGTCACTGGTTTGCCGTAAGGAATAAAAATGTTTTATAATATTTGAGACATCAAAAAATTAAATAAGGATTTTAAAAGGATTAAAGTAAGGATTTATATTTATAATATAAAACTGTGCCATGCGGGATACCTCTAACCACCCGACGAAATGTCTCAGGCAGTTAAAATTTCAACACTATATCGGCCACCTAAATAAACCATACATACACAAAATTTGTCAAATCGAACGCACTATATAACCACAAAAGAACAATTTTTTTATTTTACAAATTTACACTGATAATTTAATATTTTTTAAAAGAAAACTTTTTAAAAAAACATTTGTGTTTTTTTTTTTAGAAGAGCACATTTTTATTTAAATTTGACTTTAAAAATTTTTTTTCGTCTTTAGAAGGCGATAAATTATTTTTTAAAAAAAAGAGATACACTTTAGAAAACAGTGCAACCACCACTGAGCAAAAAATGTTTCCTGCTGATTGGTATTAATCGTTCAAAATCACATGAAAATACACAGAAATTTTTTTTGGGAAATTTTTGTACTCTGTGCGCAAATAACTTTCCACCAGAGTTGTGAAAACTACGTATTTCAAATAATCAAATTCAACATACAAATACCTTTTTATTTTTCTATTTTAAAATAAAAATACAAAATAGTTTTTAGCGAAAGTATTTTAAAATACAAAATTTAAAATACGTACATATGTAAAAATTAAAATTTTTAAAATACTTTATTGAAATAAAATTTAATAAATAAATATTTTGATTTTTATTATAAAAATACATTGATAGAATTGAAGAAATTTACGTTGCAATAAAAAAAATTAAGACAGTAAAATCGGTACACTTTTACTTAAAAAAAACGCACAAAAATTTTACAAATACAAAATATTTATTTTATAATAGGTCTGTTCAATCACATAAATGTATGGCTTATTTTAAATAAATGCTATTAGTAAATTTATGTTCAGACCTAACAAATATTTGACGAAAAAATACAAAACAGAACATGACAAGCAAATTAATCAAACTTTAGCTTAATTTTTTATAATTTCTATTGATTTAATTAACTTAATTTGTAAGAAGATAATTGTATAATGTTATTTAGAAACTGTTAAATGATGTTTAGTCTAGCCAAAAGTTTTGCAAAATCAAATAGATTTTTAATAAAACTAGTGGTTACGTGTAGGACGTCAAATATTTAATACATGTGAACCACTTGAAAAACTTGCATCGAGAAAGTGAAAAAAGAATAAAACAATTTTAGAGACAACATTTAGAATTATTCAGCCACTTGTTTCATATTCTTGTTTACACAACAAAAATTATTTTTAAAATTTTAAAATTAGAAGTTCTTTAATAACGTAAAATAATTATTTTTCATAAATTTAAGAACAATATCCTTGTCGAAATAGCTCAAAACCATTAAATACAGGAAGAATTTATCTAACAGCTGGATACTGTCGATAAAGCGTTCATTTAATTTTTTATTTTTTTGAGTAAATGGGAGAAAAATGCAGTACATTTTGATTTTGCTCTCTCGATGCAAGTTTCTGCTGGTATACATCTGAATACACCTAATGTTTCAAAAAATATTAAAAAAAAGTTTTGAAAAATAGTTTTAAATGAAAATAAAAATACATATTTTGTATTTGCATTTTATATAAATGTATTTCAAATAATTAACATCTCTGCTTTCTACATAATTATTCTTTAATTTACCTAACGGACTTATATTAGAACGAACCCGCCAATTTAAAATTATTTAATTTCAGCTTTTAAAACAACAATTTTTGTCTGTGTATCTAATTTATGTGTTCAACAATTTTCTTTTTGTTTTATTTAATTTAACTTTAATAACAAATATTCTGTGATGAATTTGCGTGTTGTTTCTCTCTTTTTCTATTTTTGTTTAATACATTGCGTACCGTTCATCTTAAAAGTAATTTATTTATGAATGAAATTGTTTTGTAAAGAGTTGCGTTTTTACGTCAGCATCTAAGAAATTGCTATGGAAATAAGTTGATTGTTTTGAAATAAAAAATACTACGAAAAGTACTGAAAATTAATAGAGAATAGAAAATAAAATTTTTGTTTACTACTGTTTCAATAAAAAAATTAATACTTTTTACAATCACTGAATTATAATTTTCTTATTAAGTTAAGCGAATATCCCAGCAAATTGTTAAACACTACCAACATTTTAACTAAAATTACTTAAGGCATCGTTACTATTTCGTAAACGTTGTGGACACGTTAACGTTGCGTTATTAAAAATGCGCCATCGTGTTGAAATGTGTAAAAAAGAAAACAGAAAATTTGTCAAATTTTGTTTATTTTTAAATTTTAGCTTTTTTTTATTAATGCGTTTTATAAAAGAATATAAAAAAACACGTAGTGTGCGTCGATTAAATGTTTGCATTATCAGTAAACATTAACAAACATACAATTTGTAAACAGCTGATACATAAAAATAGAGAAAATTTTTTATTTTATCTGGCTTATCCGCAACGCAACGACACGTTGTGATGATAACTCTTGGGACACTAGGCGTGTAAAGAAATTTAAAAAATGAGCTAAATTGACGTTATTTATCATCGCATTTTTTAAAGCGCTAAACAAGAGCTAAATACTATTTTTGTAAGTAAAACAAAAAATATTTTAAACAAGCAATTAAAATTCAACTATAGCTTTTATCAGCTTTTACATCCCTTTATAATTGGTTATTGCTTTATAAAACTTGGCAATACCTGGTCATCCTCGTCTTCATATTTAAGCACAACTACACATAAGTCGATGCGCATCAACACGTCAGCTGCTGAAAATTTTCACCATACGGGTCAATCCATTGAAGATGTCGAATGCTTCTGCTATCTGGGTATCTAAATATCTAAAAGCGGAGGCAGCAGAGAGGACATCTAAAACAGATTATGCAAACTTAAGCAGGCATTCGACATATGCTTAATAAATTCTGGAGGGCAAGCAGCATCATAGATTGGACAAAGATCAATGTCTTATACTCCAACGTCAAATCCATTCTCCTCTACGGCTGCAATACATGGAACTAATCCAAACGCGAAATCCAAAGCTTGCAAGCCTTTGTCAACCGATGTCTGAGAAGTATCCTCGGAATTTTCTGGCCAAATACCATCTCCAACATCGTTTTTTGGAATCGTTCACCACAAGCACCACTATCTGTGCATATTCGTTTCCGGAAATTCAAATAGCTTGGCCACACGATGCGAAAGTCAAATGACGATATAAGGAGACAATCAATCGAGTATAATCCTCAGGGATCCAGAGAACCCGCTAGACCTGCTAACACCTGGAGGCGCCAAAACATAAGCGAATTACGCATCCATAACGTTTCGCAGAGCCAAATCAAATTACTGCGACAAACAGATAGAAATGGAAAGCCTTTGTTGAGGTCCTATATGAGAATTAAGGGGCTAAATAAATCGTAGGGTACATTAACTTGTTTTTATTTTATTTTAAATAAATTCATGACACTAAAAGTCCTCTCAAGTTCAGCGTTTGGCAAGAATATATCAATATATTTATGGCAAAATGAATTGTTATTAATTGCATTTTTACAACATTTCACCACGATCCAAAATTTTAGCGAAATTTCAAAGTTTTTCCATTCGAACGTTTTAAAATTTTTAGGAGAGATTTCGCATTTAAAAAAACAAGCCTAAATCAAAAACATCTTATTCTTAAAACTTAATGAAATATTTTTTAAGTTCAAATTACTTTGACGCATATGATTTACATGTATTCGCACAATTGCTTGAGCCAAGTTATGCATATTATTGCTGGGCCTTTAGTCTTAAATCCTAATGACTACCGCAGGTACTTATTATTAAAGACCCTTTTATGCTATTTTACTGAGTATTACGACATGTCAAAAACTCAAATAAAATTAAAATGTATAATAGTGTAAAAACATTTTGTTATGAAATATTGAAATATACGTAAAGAAATTTGACAGTCGTACGCCTCTCACCATTTTTTTTTTTAATTTTTCTAATCAATAAGAAAAAATCAGGTATGAATATTGAAATTTTGTTCACAAATTTTTAAATTTTAAATAAATCCACATATTTTTGGTAAAAAGCAGTAAAATACGGTAGAGAGAGAAAAAAAGTACGATCGTATCAAATTTTTCACTCTTGAAGAAAAAAACTAAAATAGCTGTGGAAAAATTTGCCTCCAGCATCAGAATAAATACTATTAAATACTAAAGAAATATAACATTTTATGTTTTTAGAACTCTCTTCTTTATTTATTTTTTATCTGTTTAAATCAAAACCAAAACCTAAAACGCACTTAAAATAAAAATATAAATACTTTTTAGGCTGAACAGCTGTTTACATACTACGAATTTTTTTCTTTTATTTGAATTGTAATAGTGTAGAAGCAAAATGTTACGAAAAAAAAATTTTCTATTTGATTTTTTGACAATCAGACCGAAAATCGAATCCAATGATTGTAAGAGCGAAATCCTTATAAGTACTTGCATTTGATATTTAAACTTGACGGGTTGGGATGATATGCCCCATACTTGAAATACCCAATTCCAAAATCCTGAATCGCATACTAAAGCTGCTTTAAATAGGGGATGGGTTTCGGCCAGCTGCAAAGATTTTCCCCCTTATGGTATAACAAACACCGGCTTCGCTAACTAAAGTCTAAATTCAAGTTTTAAGAACGGAATTTTAAAATTGAGGATTTCAAAATTCGGGATTATAAAGTACCGGATTTCGAGATTCAGAATTCCGAAATTCGGGATTTTTACATTTCGGGATTTTGATACTCCTCCAAACTTGAGTGTTTCTTTTTTAGTTTTGTGCTCTGAACAGCGGGACAAATTTTATTAATTGGTTGCGAGTAGAGATTAGGTATTATAGATAATGAGTTTAGGAAGTTGATGGCAAAATGTAGATACAATTTTTGCTGGGATATTAATTAAATTGTAAATAAGAATTCAAAATTCAAATAAATTTTATTAAAGGAAAAGGGTACAAATTAACAGCATTAACAAATTTTAATTGAACGTATTTAAGTTTTACGGAAATATGAATGTATTTTGTGCTCTCCAGCCGACCGTCCGTTCGCCTGTCCGTCCATCCATTCATTTTTCAAAATATTTTGAATGGAAAATGTGGCGGTGGAAATATTAAGCCAATTAAAATTAAATATTTAAATTATAAAAAATAACAAATCTTTTATATGGGAAATTTAATTATTTATGGTTTTGGAAACGAAAACAATTTTACTTGTATTCTTTTGAATTTTCTTTTCAAATTTACAAGGAAAAAGTTGAAAGAAAAAAATATACATTTTACAACTTGAAAATGTTTTGCAAGCACGAAATTGACGTCTTTCATTTAAACTAAATGTAAAAATGATAATTAAATGTCAAAATTTATTAATTTAATATACTTATACTTAATAGCTAAATATATAAGTGGAAAAGCGAACAAAAAACACAAGAGTGCTGTATTCCGCTATGCCGAATATTATATGCCCTTCACCAGGTGCGATAAGAACCGAGAGTTATATAAAAATCGTTCTTTAGATAAAAGTGAATCTAGTTTTTGCCACGTCCACATTTTCAATCCCGCCCACACTTGATCGGATGTTGTGTATTGATAACCAAGATGTTTGTACCTAATTTGGAAACTTTGGCTCTTGCCGCTCCCTAAATATGTATACAGAAATCTATTATGCATTTGTACGAGAGCTGCCACGCCCACTTCTTCAATCCCACCAATATTTTTATAGATATATGTAAAGATCCCCCATCTAAGTATGTGTACCAAATTTGGTACGCCGTTCTTTAGATATAAATAAATATATTTTATGCCCCGTCCTTTTCTCCACTACCACCCATATTTTCTCAGATATTGTCTATTGACAACCAAGATGCTTGTACCTAATTTAAAAACTTTGGTTCCTGCCTTTCACCAGAATCTACAAAAAAATATTAAAAAACAACAACACGGGATTTATAGTTGAATTAGAGACAGTCGTGGCTTTTTTCTCATATCTCAGCCGTTTGCGGACCGATCAGGCTGTGACATAATATGTGACATAAATGTATAACAACCCGTAGCAACCATATCTGGTGTCTTCACTCATTACGACCCAGTCTATATATACTTTATTGGGTCTAACATCAATATTGTGGAAATCACAGACGGAATGACAAACGTAAATATACCCTTCCACTGTTGTGAAGGGTACACACATATGTATAACAATGATAATGGTGATGATAATGATTTGTCGTGGTTCGTTTGATGTACGTACATACACATTTTGTGCTGTCAAATTGTCGGTTTTAAAAATATTTTTAAATTTTTAATTATTTTCTGTTAATAACTTACCAATATCCTTATTTTTAGCAAAACAAGGCCAACATTAAAATCTGAAAAAAATTAATATTTTGTGGAAATTTTATAGATCTTAAGATAAACAAATAACTAAAGCCGCAAAGAAATAATATCGTTTTGACAAACTTCACCTTTCAACTAAAATTTGTCATAGACGTGTACATTAGGGGTATAACTTTTGAACAATTTTTTAAATTATCAAAAAATACCTATCCATGCCATATAGACCATGAAAATCTATGATGATAAGTGGGGTCACTTTTTCGCGGGCGTGAAGAAAGTTCCCCCCCAAATCACTTTGAAGTTTAGTATTTGGATTTTTTTTTTTGTTTATTAAAAATACAATTTCCTTATTGTAAAAACACAATACACATTCATTTCTATATTTATGCTATTTCACAAATAAGATTTATACCCCCAATTATACTACATCCAAACAGTTAAAAGTATTTTAAAATAACACGGAAACTATTTTTTTTGAACAAAATGGAACCAACCTCACAATCCCAATTGTTTACTTTTATTTTCATTTGTTTGCAGTTTTGCTAAGACAGAGAGGTTCTCTATACCATGTACTCGTTTAATGAAATTGATTTTGAATCTTTAAAGCAATCACTGGAACAATTTACACATGCTCGGGAATGCTTTCTTAAACATTGGGTGAGAGAAGACTCTAAAATTTAGAAACAACAACGAAGTAACATTTGCGCGGAACGTGGAATCAAACTGGTGCAAGATATTTTTCAACATTGCAGAAAAACACGCACTTTGAACTTCAAGTTTATTTCTTTCAACAAAGATAATTTTTAGTATCTGAAGTTAATATATAGTACATGACTGTATGTATGGTATTTAAAAAATAAAAATTCAAATATTATTAATTTTTGGAAGCTTTTAGAAAAAAACGGTTTGGGGGGAGGTTTTTTATCCAAATTGATCTCAAAAAACTGTTTTCTTGATATATACATCAGTGGCCACCCCGTCGTGATAGGTATTTTTTTTGGTTATACCCCTAGTGTACATACATACAAATTAGTTCTAGAACTAGAGGCGTTTTACTTAAATTTTTAATTAAAAACAATTAAATATGATTGGCTATTTTAATTTTTTGTTAGCTCCGTTTATTCTTTTGTTTTAAGTTTCTTAATTGGTTTTTTTATTTTTTATTTGTTGTTTGACACAACATGATTTTATGAACAAACAAACATATTGATGGTCTTAAGATTAAAAAAATGTTTTTAGCTTCTTACCAATGACATAATTTGCAAACTCCACACCATTCGTAAAAAACATTTGTTAGCTGGAAACTTTAATGCTCTCTTATACCGTAAATCGATCGTTCACCTTAATGAAGTGTTGACATTTTACCATTTAGCTTACCTTCTCCAAGAATCATAAATCATAATTTTTGTCTGTTGTGTTTTTTTTTTTTGTAGTTATGAACAAACAAAAATTCCAAATTAATTTTGACAAATTTATGACAACATAATTTTGTATTCGGATTAAAAATAGTTTATGGAACAAAATGATTTGATAAGGTTCACTAAACGTTGAAGGTCAGGAAGCCATTTTTTAAATTAAAAAATAAGAATTTTTTTTTTATAAAATAAATTTTCCCATTAATTTGGAAACCCTTAAAAGATCATTTAATTTCTTGCAAGATCCCAGAGTTGTTGAATCTTTTTATATATTTGAGCTTTAAATATATCAACAACTATTTCGCGTTCCTACTTTTTTTGACCCACATTTTAAAACTATTACTGCCATATTTATAAAAAATAAAATGGCTTAATAAAAGGTTTATTAAACATATTTTCATATAAAATCCGTTTCATAAATCCTTTATTAACCTGTTTTATTTTTTATATATAAGGCTGTTATTATATGAAAAACTATATAGTTTCTCTAATATTACTAACTTACCTACTTGGGTGTCAAATACAAGCTTTAGGCGTATTTGTTGTGTGAAGCTGCTCAGGGATGGCTTCCTCCACTTGATCTTTCCATTAAATTTAATGAAACATGAACATCACTGGAGTATTTAAAAATCAATAGGTGTGATCCCGTACTCAACGTTGGGAGCCCGCGGGATCCCAATCTTACCGAAAACTGTTCCCGTACTCAATGTTTGGTAAAGTGAGAGAGCTTTGAAGAGTAAAATATTCTACTTCTTCTTGCACGAAGTAGCCCATACCAGGGATGCTAAGGTTGGTACAATTGTACTTTTTTTTGGTACATTTTGACCTTCTAAAGTACCGTTGCACTACCGTGACTCATTTGGTACAACTTAAAACTTTGTCGGAGTTCCCCCTTTTTAATTTTTAGTATAGCAAACAAATCATTGAGTCCTTTTCATTGCATTTAATTTTAATTTTTATTTCTTTCATCAGGACTTAAAAATCTTTTTTTTATATTGCATTTTTTATTTATTTAATATGGACTGAAAATTATTAATATGGTTAATTTAGAATTGCAATCAGAAGATGCTTGAATACATGTAAAAATTACAAAGGCTTACTTTTTCCGCCAAATAGCACGTTATTTCATGAATAAAAATGTTTTGGATGAATATGATATATCTATCGTAGAGCTTTACAAAAATCACGTGCCCTTTGAAAAAATATATATCGGAACAGAAGTGGATATATATATTTCTACAAATAAAATCAATATTGATATTTTTAAAGAAATGAAAGAAAATGCAAAACAATTTAATATAAAATTTTGCGAAGTTCTGAGAACCAAAGTCAACTTTAATAACGAAGTTTTAATGTGGTTCCATAAATTTACTCCTGAAAATATTATTTCAGGTAAAACAAGTAGTCTTGTACCTCTTCTAGTAAAAATGTTCCCGAATGAAATTGTAAATTTTGATTCAATCAATAATCAATTAAGAGCTTTAGCTAATGTCGAGCAACTGCAGTACTTAAAAACTGAAAACATTTGTATTTTTTGTTCGGCAGTAGCTAATTTACAAAATGAGCTGAATGTCCATATCGATGCCTTACTTTCTCAACCTCGTATCTTAAAAAAATACGGTTTTGACTTTTTCATGTCAAACGATTGATATTTTTGTGTTCTATTACTGCAACAACTTATTATTTCAATAATTTATTAATATTTACAGAATTGAGAAAAAGTATTGAACTAATAAGGTGTTGCAGTAATAGAACACAAAAATATCAATCGTAATTAACTTTCAAGTAAAATTCTCTTAGTGATTTACGCCCTCATGTTCCGGGTTTAACAAACTCCACCACCAGAGAACACAAAAATGGAAGTAAACAACAACTTAATTTCTATATCAGGGATGTCAGCGTCATACACAATTGTGTCAGCAAAACTCACATGTACGCTTACGCTCTTTTATTTTGCGAGCGTAAAATATAATTGTTTACTGCAAAACACTCTCATTCAGCGGGAAATATCGCACGGCCTGTTTTGAGGACTTTAAACAGAAATAATATATTTATTATTTATTATCTTTGTTTCTGTTTTGTTTTATTTCTGTTTTTAACATTGTACAATGATTTAAAAAAAAATAAAAATATTGGAAAGAATTGTATAATGTTATAAAAAGACTTCAAATATTGTCAAGTGCTCAATTTTTCCAAAAAAAAAATGAGCAAAGTTTCTGCGAAATGCAGGTTCCAAATTAAATTTATTTAAATAATAACTGATTGTGTCTGTCCATAACTCAACATTTTTGATAATTCTATTATTATTAATTGCTCTAAAGTCTTCATAGCAAAATATGTATGTTAATTAGGCCTCGTAATAGGCCTCGCAACCGCAAATTTCTCCCGCTGGGAATGTAAGAGACAAGAGTAATCGCACCAACACAATCATAATTGAAACCACTCTATATACTGATTTTATAATACTTGTTTTTGTTATAGTATTTACGTAGCAAAATGTAATATAATTCTGTAAATAAATCGTAAATTATATAATTTTTATGGCCAAAGTCATGTAGTAGAGGAGTCACAAAGGGCAACATTCAAACTACTTGGAGATCCTTGTCGCCTGGCTGGCGTCTACGACATCTTTTTAACTACTGGCTCCAGAACAGGATGAAACAAAACAAAATATTATATATATAAATTAATAAGTAACTAATAACCCAGCAGTACTTCTAGGTTTTTTAAGAAAATTTTAATATAAATAACGATTGAACGTTAACACTAAGCTAAACTAAATTACGCCTTAAAATTTATAGTGAATAAATATAGAAATTATTTATCGTAGCAATTAAACTGTGCTCGAATTTAACACTTTTTTAACAAACTGGGTACCCTACCGGTTAAGGTAATTCGAGTACGCTGAATTCAATGGTGCTAGTAATTTTTCGGAGTTAGAGCTCGTTTCGTTATTGAAAAGTTCAATTTTAATGCACCATAAAACGATATTTTTAATACCTTTGGGATCATTCTTAAATTACACCTTAGCCTTCCCATTATCCACCCGCGTGACTATTTCATTGTATTTTTTTAATAACTTTCTTAAATGTTCTTCAACTAAAAGAAAATTTTTACTCAGTGAAGAAATTGTTTTCTTTAAAACAACTGAAAAAAAATAATTTGCATGACGAAAACTTCTTCTCATCGCTTGTGCCTGTGTATGTATTGGTAAACGAAGTACATACAAATCTTTGGTAAGGCGAAGGTAA